>CM060178.1:24835142-26035142 GCA_030549775.1 Tamarix chinensis | reverse complement strand
TTTGGCTGTGTGCGGAAAAAGGAAAGAAAATCAAGACGCGTGAGGGCCAGGAGGGTTTTGCTGGGTTGATTCGGGAACGAAAGGGACGGAAATGGCAGAAGAAGGACGGCCGGACAGCAGGCCAAGTCAGCGGCGGCAGGTGCGAGTTGCAGGCCTGCGCGAGGAAGAAGACGACGGGCGGGGTAGGTTGGACCGGCGGTCCAGGGAAGAAAAGAGAGGGGAAGAAACCGGCCGGTCGGCAACGGTTATAACCTTCATAAACTCGACGCGTCGTTTCATCATTCAGAAGGTCGAGACGCAGCGTCGAGTCGTTGGTTGGCAACGGCTATAAGGTTCATAATCGCGACGCGGCGCTTCGGTGTCCTCGGGGTTAAAACGCGTCGTTGCGGCATCAGCGGGCGAGGGCCAGCGCGCAACGCTGGGCCGTGGGAGGGAGAAGAAGGGAGTTTGGGCCGGCGAGGCCCAACTCCGGCGAGAAGGTAGGAAAAGGAGAAAAAGAAGGAAAAGAAAAAGGAAAAAAGAGAAAGAAAAGGATATATTTAGGGTTTTGGATTTTACATGAATGATTTAGAATATTTTTGGGCTAATTAGAGTATTAGCATTTATAAAATATTAAATAAATTCCCTTTTTACCTATTCTAGACTATTTTAGATAAATTTCCTTAATCCTCCATACTAATTAGGAAAATACCCAAATTTCTTCCAATTAAATTCTTTATTATTTTCCTCTTAATATACCTTAATTAACTCTCTACATTTTAATAATTAAATTTATATAATTAATTTTCCTAATAATTCCTTATTTGGCCAAAATTTGGAATTTAGGATTTTGGGGTATTTCACTTATGTCTAATGGTGGTTACTTAGCTTCAACCAAGATTTTATGTCCTTTAGTTTGGATAGACTTCCATGGTATGTAACACCATGGGGTGGTGCAGAGTTCATCACTCAATAATAATTGGAATGAGTAATTGGATAATAATTTATATAAATATATCAATAAGAATTTGAATAAGTACTTGGATAAGAATTTGGAAATAAGAATATGGTTAAAGAGAAAAATAAGAGTAAAAGAAAATGAGCGGTAATAGAGACAATGTTATATATAAATGGTCTGATAGATTAGGAAAGTGGAAAAATGGCCTATGGTGGAATAGTGTGAATGCATATTTTTAACACTCATGCACCACATTCCTTTGTGTCATCCACATTTGTAGCTATAGCTATTTTTTTCTCCATCCAGTAGTATTTGTACTTCTATTATGTTGTCCTCGTGAGATAGGATTACATGCTCTAGGTTCTATAAGGGCTAGAATTTCCCTTAAATCTCATCAATCTTGAATTGCATGACTTCTATGTAATTGTTGAAATGAACAAGTCGGGAAAGTACATAGCATTGATAAATTACATGCTAGAACTTATGGTTCTGCAAGGACTAGAGGGTGTTAGGATATCCCATCAAAAGTGTGCACCTAACCCTTATATAAAGATCATATCGACAATCATGATGAGCAAAATGGATATCCTCTTTTCATGTGAAGTGCACAAGATACTGAGGTATTTAAGACATCATTAGAGAAACTCATAGTGGTCCACGAGTATCCCGATGTATTCCTTGAGGAAATTCTGATAATGGCACGTGTTCAAGATGTTGAGTTTACCGTTGATGTATTTCTAGAGACAGAACTAATATCAGAAGCCCTATACCATATGGTACCTATAGTGATGAAAAAGCTTAGAGCTTCGTTAGAGGAGATGTTGGGGAAGTGTTAATCCAACCAAGTATATCGCTAAGGAGAATGTGAGTTCTATTTGTGAAGAAAATTTATATGAGCTTGAGATTGTGCATCGATTATCGAGGTGTGAATTAGGTTACAATAAATAACCGTTATCTATTGCTAAGGATCGATGACCTATTCGACCAACTCAAGGGCACCAAGTTATTCCCCAAGATTGATCTTCAATTAGGCTACCATCAATTGAGGATAACAGAACAAGACATCCTAAAGACTACATTTAGGATAATATATTGCCATTATAAGTTCACAATAATATCTTTTGGACTCACTAATGCCCTAACAGAAGTCATGTCCTTTATGAACCAAAGTTTTCAACTATTAGTGGATGAATTCATTGTGGTATTCATCGATGACATCCTCATCTACTCCAATGATCAAGAAAAGCAAGAACAACATCTAAGGCAAACATTGGCTTTCTTAATGGCACACTAGCTATATGTAAATGTTTTAAAGTGTGAGTATTATCTAGATCAAGTGGCTTTTCTCTTACTTGTAATCTCTTAGGATGGGGTAGTGGTGGATCCTTCCAAGGTTTGAGTAGTCTCTAAGTGGCCATAACCAACTTCTATCAAAGAGGTGCATAGCTTTCTAGGATTAGTCGATTACTGTTGTATGTTTGTTGCCGACTTCTCTAAGATAGATCATTGCTTGACCAACTTTCTAAAGAAGGTTAAACAATGTTACTGTTATGAGAAGTGTGGTAAAGCTTTTGGGGAGTTGAAGAAGGGTTTGACTATAACCCCAATGCTCATATTACTAAGTGGATCTAACTGTTTTGAAGTATACATTGATGCTTCTAAGCATGGATTTTTTATATGCTAATGCAACATGGGAAAGTGGTGGCATTACCTTTACAAGGTTTGGTGTAAGTTCTACATTGGCCATAAGAGTCTCAAGTACATATTCTTAAACTTGGAGTTACATTTGAGAAAGCGTCAATGGTTGGATTTGGTCAAGGGTTACAACCTGGAATTAACCTACCATGAGGATAATGCTAATGTTGTGGAAAATGTGCTTAGTTAGAAGATGTCACATTCCTTAAGCACCAGTATATTATCAAATCAACTATGTCAAGAGTTCAAGAGGATGGAGATCAAGATGATCGCCGCTGGTAGTTTAGAGGTAAGAATTAGTTCACTCACCATCATTCATTTAGTCTTTAAGGATATCCGAGATAATCAAATTGGTGATGTTAAGCTCGAAAGAATCAAGGAGAATATTAAAGAGGGAAAAGCCCAATGGTTTCAATTCCATGAGAATGATAATGTCAGATACCATAGTAGGTTGTGTATACCCCAAGCTTGTGTCGAGCTTAATAGGAAAATATTAGAGGAAGGACATTTTACTCCTTATTCTGTCCACCCTAAAGGGGATAAGTTGTACATGACTTTAAAGAGAGTATATTTGTGGCTCCGTATGAAACAAGAGGTGGCAGAGTATGTTGTATAATGTCTAACCTATAAAAATGTCAAGATTGAGTACAAGAGGGCGGTATGTTTGGTACAACCACTAGAAGTATAAAAAGGAAAGTGGGACAACATATCAATAGGCTTCATGCTGGGTCTTCCAAGGACCCATAACGATTTTGATTATATCTCGGTCATTCTAGATTGCCTAACTAATTCAATAATATTCATACCCATGAAGACGATGTATATGGAGCAACTACTCAATGCTTATAACAAGAATGTTGTGTGATTGCATAGAATCCCTAAAGACATTGTGCTAGATTGAGACTCTAGGTTCCTGTCACAATTCTTGTAAAATTTATAAGCTACTTTTGAGACTCGGTTAAAGATGAGTACTAATTTTCACCCAGCCACGGATGGTCAAAAGAAGAGGACCATTCAAACACTAGAGGACATGCTTTGAACATGTGTGGTTGATTTCAAGGTATTTGAGAGGAATGACTAGACTTAATCAAGTTCTCTTAAAAAAAATTATCATGCTAGTATCAATATGGAACTTATTCAAGCCTTATATGGGATAAAGAGTCATATACCCTTATGTTTGAATGATATTAGTGAGATGATTGTGTTGGGACTCGAGATAATCAAGGAGACAATGAGGAATATTCAGTTAATTCAAGATCACATGAGAGAAGCCCAGGACTAATAAAAGAGCTATGCTGATTTGAGAAGATGAACCAATGGTTATAAGGTGTGTAATAGAGTCCTTTTAAGGTTCTCTTACCCCAAGGGAGTCATGAAGTTTGGTAGAAAGGGTAAGCTTAGTCCTAGGTACATTAGACTATGAGAATATGGATCATGTCGGTTAGATGGCTTTTCATTTAACCTTACCAATGCAATTATTGTGTGTGAACAATTTTTTTCACATATCCTAGTTAGGGAAGTACATAGTGGATCCTTCGCATGTCATATAGCAATATTTGTTAGAGCTCGATGAGTCTCTAATTCATGAAAACAACTAACATGTATCCTAGATACGAAGACCCAAGTGACACGCATGAAGAGTATTCCCCTAGTAAAGGTCCTTTGATCATAGCATGGCACTAAGGAGGCCACTTGGAAAGCCGAGGAGGAGATTCGAGTAAAATATCCAAATTTGTTCACCTTGTGTGATGTCTATGGTATAGTCCACATTTTAAAGAGGTAGCACCCTTTTGCTTGTTGAATGTACTATGTGAATTATTGTGTGTATATATATGGTACTTAGACCTTCAGTAGTAGGCTTCATGGGCAGAACCTCTTTAATGGGGTAGTTTCATAATACCCTATCATTTGTAAAGTATTTTGAATTAGAAGTTATGGTATTTATTAAGATTTGATAATATTTTATTTTGATTTGGAACTATAATTGAGTTTGAAGAAAAGTGGGATTTGAATAAGTTTTAGAAATAGAATAGAATGAGCTTTTAGGTAAACTAATCAACTAGTTCCATAAATCAATCAATAGGTTGGTCATTTAATCCAAGGGGTTATGCTCAACTAAACCAATTAACTAGTTTAGGGAATCAATTGACTAGTCGATAGAATAATTGACTGGTAGGCCAAATCTATTGATTGGTTTGTCAAGCTAAGTGCATTTTCAAAACATAATTTTTCTTGGAAAACTTCTTATGCCAAAATAGAATCTTGATAATCATATTCCAAGTTGTTCTTTAATGATTCTTCACCTTTATTATCATACCTTTGGCTCAAGCTTCTACCTAAAACTGATTCAAGGATTTGATTTTGAAATTAAGGAGGATGCACTCAGCATTGTCTTCTTCGACCTCTCACCTCTATATGCTCTATAAATCTTTGCTTTGATTCTTAAAACTTGCTATGCTTAGATGGAAGATTCCTTTCACACTAATTGTTCATGTCCTCTCCTGTGTTTCACATGTCTAGGAAATTTAACCTGTATTTTTTTAAAATATCCATTTTAGCTATAGAAGGGAGGTCATCTTATCATTAACGAAATCTTCCTATTCAGCTCAAATTAGAATGGTAGAAATTAGGTTTTTTTGACCTGTTCCTAAACACACCATGATGTAACATGTGTTGATCATGATATTTTGTGATGACATGAATAATATGTTGAAAGATATTGAGAACAGTCAGAGTTACCATTATGATTTTTATTGTGATAATGTTATATTTATGAAAATTTATCTTATGGCATGAAATATGGGTTAAATAATCTTTGATGAGTTCCCATAAGTATTTTAATGAAGTATGATGACAATTGATGAATTTAAAAATTAATGTGTATGGAAGGTACAAGATTTTATAAAGTAAAGTTTATTATTTTTGCTTAAGGGCACTTTGGTCATTTTGGGGTACTAAGAAAATTTTGGTATCTTATATGCTAGGTGGATTAAAATATGATAATAATATCAAGAGGAATATTTGGAAGTATTATTATTTTTTGGGGTCATTAAATGAACTAATGGATAATTTGGGGCAAAATATCTTATAATGATAATATTATTATTCCAAGTTTAAAATCTAGAGACTATTCAAATTTTGAATACTTTTTTAATGATTACCTTATGAGGTTGTCTGTTATAATTTGTAATCATGTGAATTTGATGGGAGGTGTTATGACCAATATGTGGAATTAGAGCTTTTTGGAGATTTCTATGAGTAATACCTTGGGATAAGATTATTAATGCATGTGTATGACATGGCAACTAGACCGTACATTAAGGGTGTGATAATAATGATGAGATTTGAGGATGAGATCATATAATTTATGGAGGAATAATCAGTATAGGAGAACGAATGCTAAAGTGTGTGTAATTAGGGTTTCAAAGTATGTGAGAACTTGGACATATGTTATGTATATGTTTGCTCTAACATGTTTGATGCCTGAGAATCAATCTTGAAAGAGACACTAATCACTTAAAGTGAAAGAGCACATGAGTAGGGCTAAGTTGATTTATATATATATATATATATATATATATTCCCCTTCCAACATGGAGAATAGTGGCTCGAGAGTGTTTTACCCCGATAAGATGATATTTTTAATCTCTATTCCACTACAAAGAATAGTGACTAAGGGGCATTTTGCACCGAGAAGGTGCTTCATTTCATTTCACCGAATTAAGATTATTTGGGCCCCTACTCATCGTGAAATGAAAATATAACAGTTTAATCTATGGAAAAGATATAAATGATTTAAAGTGGAAGAGAACATGAGTCAGGACCAAGGTGTTGTTTTTATGTATATATCCCATTCCACTAGAGAATAGGGGCTCAGGAATGTGTTTCCCTAAGAAGGTGATGTTTTTAGATCTGTTCCGCTGGATGATAATAGTGGCTCGGAGGCGTTTTTCCTCGAGAAAGTGCTTTAGTTCATTCTACTAGATTAAGAATAGTAGGGTTCCAGCACTCATCGTATATAAAAGAATAAATGGATTATACTTAATAAATAAATCTAGATCATTTTTTATATTATGTGATGTTTATTTTATTTGGTTAACCACTTTTTATCTAATGTGATAGCATGTACTAAATGTATCCATGTTTTGATAGTATTATTCCCTTACTTAGTACCTAGCATACTGACCACTAGTTTTATAGGTGTTGCTCATTCCCATGAGTAGAAGACCCTAATTCTTATGTATAGGTCTCATAGGATCCGCTAGATTATTATGCTTCTTATGATGCCTTATGTGGAAAAAAGTGACTTCATCTTTATTCAGGGTTGGGTGAAGATTAATTTTTATCCGGTTGATGTATTTAATCGGATACCTTTTTGGACTCTTAATCCATGGTATCCCTTCTTTTTTATCTTGTATTATAACTTGGAGTTAAGTTCCAAACTCATTATTATATTATAAATGTTTCTTTTATTTCTAATTTCCTTGTATTACTTTAAACATTTTAGCCTTATGATTGATGTATGGATGGTTGCATAAGCTAGACTTATGTCAATTATGGTGGTAACCCTCAATATTTTACTTATTTAATTTCGCTCTAAAACAAAAATTTTTAGTAGTAATTATCAGGGTCTTACAAGTTGTTATCAAAGCTTTTGGTTTTGATTAGCATGTTTTGGTTTTTGAATTTTGGTTTTCAAAGATCCTTCATCCTATTTTTAATGGTTTATTTCACATTTCAGAAAACCATTTTATTTTTGAAAACTGGCATTAACTTGAGGGGAATCAAGGACGGGTAGCCTATGTGGCCTTGAAATATGAAATATGTGCATTATGGGTTACTAAGCTAGGAAGGCTTTACCTTAAAATATTTTCTATCTTACATCTAGTTAGTAGTCATGGCGCTCAATGGCCACATTGGTAAGTTGGAGAAAATATTCCAGGCATTTATCGAGTTTTTCTAACATCCACCACTATCTCCACATAACCCACATGAGGGTATTAGATAATGCTGACTTTAGAGGGTTATAAGACATCACCCACCAATCTACACTAGAGATGAGGACCTAGTCATCTTGGAGGGATGGATTAGGGATTTGGATAGGACGTTCAAGGTAGTTGATTGCCCACTTGCTCAAAAGGTGGGTATTCCATCCTTCTTCTTTAGTGGAGTAGCCATCACTTGGTAGGTAGGCCATCATGCATAGATAGTGCTGTAGATATCTTAGGAGGACTTCTGTTAGCACTTCATACTAAGTTCTGCCTTGAGAGTCTTGAGAGGGATAAGGTAAAGGAGTTCATGTAGCCGACTCAGGGGAGCATGACAGTGAGACGGTATCACGCTCGATTTATAGAGTTGATGATGTTCACACTGGATATTGCAACTAGTGAGTCTACTGTGGTCTACCAGTTTGAGTAGCGACTCCACTTTAGCATCTAGAGGATGATGGGTGTTGTGGATTTTTAGGACTTAATAGGGCATGTATCACAACTACATTGGTTTAGGAGCATGCTTTCATTCTAAGTAAGAGGAAGCCAGAGTCGTAGGATTCTGGAGGCAAGATCCAGTATCGAGGAGGAGAACCTCTAGGGTTTCAATAAAGAGGTCAGAACTAGTGTTAGGAAGGTTATTATCGACACTAAGGTTAGTCAGGAGGTTAGAGCATATATTGGGGTCATTCGAGGTGCTTCGCATGCAGTTTCTATGGTCAGGATCATCCAAAATAGAGTTCCCAAGCCACTCCAATTCGAAGTAGGACGTGTGGTCATTTGAGCCATGGGTCTTTTGAGTGTCTGCAATAGCAAGGTAAGTATTAGCAGTAGGCACCATTAATTCCACAATAGCAGACTTACCAGTAGCCTCAACAGCAGCTTTAAGAGAAAGCACCTACCCCACCTAGTGGACAGCCTACAGAGTTTTAAGGGAGATTGAAAGGACCTCACCCTTTCCTTCAGAAGGTAGGAGGTCAGTCTCAAATTTCTTGAGGGTATCGTGAAGGATACTAGGGGCATAGTTAGGTAAGTGCCTGAATGTCATCATCTAAGAAAAGGCTAATCAGTAGTTGGATGTAGTTACTAGCACATTCTTAATCCTCTCGCTACCAGTTTATGTGTTGTTTGATTCAGGAACATCTCTATCATTTGTGTCTTCATCATTTTTTGTTAAAGTTACATTGAATTAATATTCTTACGTATCTATATCTGTGTTGTTGCTTTCTGCGGATAGATTAGATTGTACTATGCTCTTCTCTTATGTGGCCTTAAAGATAGACAAGGTAGACTTCCTATTAGATCTAGTTGAGATGGACCTTCAAGATTTCAACATGATCCTTGGAATATATATATGTTAAGGAGTTTTAAGAAGTGTTTCATGAGGAAATTCCAGCTATGCCTCTAATACAGGAGATAGATTCCACCATTAAGTTGGTACTGGGGGCCAAACTTGTTTCTAAGGTGCCATATTAAATGGCAACAATGGAGTTGTAGAAGTTGAAGACTCAGTTAGAAGACTTGTTGGCTCATGGGTGTATATGGCTAAGTTTTTGCACTAGTGTTGTTTGTAAAGAAGAAGGATGGGCATTTACTAGTGTATAGATTATCGAGGGTTGAATTAGTTGAAAATGAAGAATCGCTATCTGCTTCCAAGGATCGATGACTTATTTGATCAGCTTCAGGGTGCTTCAATATTCCTGAACGTTAACTTGAGGTTCGGTTATAATTAGTTGTACATCATCGATGTAGACATCATGAAAACGACATTTAGGATATAGTACAAAAACTATAAGTTTATGGTGATACCTTGTGTATAACTAATGCACCCGTTGTTTTATGGACTTGATAACGAGGATGTTTGGGACATTGCTCAATCAATTTTTTTTATTTTCATTAACGATGTTTTGGTTTACTCATGTAGTATAGAGGAGCACAAGCAGCATCTACTAATGATTTGATCACTCCTGAGAGAGCATAAGTTGTTTGCCAAATTCCTTATGTGCGAGGTCTAGATTCAGAAAATTAAATTTTTAGGACACCTGGTGCCAGTAGGAGTCATCATGGATCCAGTGAAGATTCTAGCAATGATTGAGTGGAAGGCACCCACTAGCATCCCCGAGGTACATAGTTTCTGTGTTTTATCGGGCACTACAAATGCTTTGTTCGGAATTTATTAAAGGTAGCTTGTTCTTTGACAAACTTTTTGAAGAAGATGACCAAATTTTAGTGAGATGATTCTTATGAGAGAGCATTTTAGGAGTTGATGTAGGAGTTGACTAGAACACTAGTTTTGACTTTACCTTCGAGTACTAATGGATTTAAGGTCTACAGCGATGCATCAATGTACAAACTAGGTTAATGTACTAATGCATTATAGAAAGGTTGTGGCTTATGCATCACGTCAGCTGAAGAAGCATGAACAAAACTATCTAACACATGATCTAGAGTTGGTTGTAGTTGTTTTTGCATTGAAGATTTGGAGACATTATCTATATGGGACTAAGTGTAATTCTATACCGACCATATGAGCCTCAAGTATATATTCACTCAAATAGAGTTTAATATGAGGCAAAAAAAATGGCTAGAGTTTATGAAGGACTATGATGTCGAGTTAACCTACCACGAGGGTAAGGCCAATTTCAGTGCAGATGCCTTGAGTAAAAAGACATCTCATTCTTTGGTTTTTTTCATGGTTTCTAGTCATTTGCTGGAGGATTTTGGTGAGATGGGGATAGAGATGATCCAGATGATCCAGCAGGGAGATTTGGAGACTCGGATGTGTGCTTTGACCATTACACTAACAATTTTTAATGAGATTCTAGCAGGACAGCTTGAGGATGTTAAAGTTGAGAAGATTTAGTAGAAGATTCAAGATAGTAGAGCTTAGGGTTTCTAGATTCAGGAGTATGGTAGCATTCCCTATAGAGGTCACTAGTGTGTACCTCAGAGTTGCGTTGATCTGAAGCACAGGATTTTTGGTCATTTTACTCCATATTCACTCCACCCAAGAGGGGATAAGTTGTATAAAGACCTCAAATGAATCTACTGATGGCTTTGTATAAAGCAAGAGGTAGTAGAGTTCGCATCGAGGTGTTTGACTTGTTAAAAGGTCAAGATTGAACATCAAATACCTACAGGGATGGTTTAGCCTTTCGATGTTTTGAGGTGGAAGTGGGACTCCATGTCAATGGATTATGTGAGTGGGTTACTGAGGACATATAGCAGTTATGACACAATTTGGGTTATCGTCGATAGGTTAACTAAGTTTGTTGTTTTTATGCTAATGAATTTCACTTGGAGTATTTATTAGCTAGTAGATGCATATTTGAGGTTTTGGTGAGTAAACATGGTACCCCTACCGACATAGTCTCCATTCAGGATTTGAGATTTCTTTTGCACTTCTAGGGGAAGTTGTAGGAGCCAATGGGCATGAGATTGAGGATGAGTACCACCTTTCATCCAGCTATGGACTAATAAACTGAGAGGATGATTCACACTCTAAAGGATATGCCTCATTCTTATGTTTTTTTTATTTTTGAGGTAGTTAGGAAGATCGACTGCATTTGGTTAAGTTCTCGTACAACAACAATTATCATGCTAGTATAAGGATGGCACCCTTTCAAGTATTTTATGAATGTAAAAGTAGAACGCCTTTATGTTGGCGCAACATTAGTGAGATTGTTATACTTAGACTGGAATTGATTGAGGATACAAATTAATAGGTTTGGTTGATTTGGGATAAGATGAGAGGAACTTAGAGTCGTCAGAGAAGCTAGGTAGATTGGAGACATCATAGTGATGGTTTTGATCCAGGGGATAGAGTTCTATTACGGGTTTCATCTACTAAGGGAGTGTAGGAATTTGGTCAGAAGGGTAAGCTAACCCAAGGTATATTAGTCCATATGAGGTTCTTGATAGGGTTGGCAAGATTGCATACAGCCTAGAACTTCTACTAGTGTTGGCTCAGGTTAACAATGTCTTCCGCATCACTCAGCTGAAAAAATACATCATAGATCCATCGTATGTGATCAAACCAGATGAATTCGAGCTCAATGATTTGTTATCCTATAAGGAAAGGTCTTTGAGGTCTTTGAGGATTCTCAACACCAAGATTCAACTCACCCAAACAAGCTCAGTTCTACTCTTGAAGATTCTTTGGAGCCATCATGGAGTAGAAGAGGCAACTTGGGAGACCGAAAAGGATATGTGTTAGGCATGTCCCAAGTTCTTTAGCTCATGTGTGTTAGAATTTGGGGTTTTCTCTCTTTTAATGGGGCAGTCCCTGGTAGTATAGCAGTAACTCCGATAGGATTGACTGCCGAAATTTTTTCCTTACATCCTTATTCTTTTCTTCCCTATCCTGGACTTGTTGACTTCGAGGACAAAGTCCATTTTAAGGGAGTAGTGGTGTAATACCCCAAATATTTATTTAACCTAATCTTGTGTTATTAATGCCCTAATTTATTTCTAATCTTGAGAAATCTTATTTTAACCTTAACCTAATTTATTAATCCCAAAACTTTAGCTAAAACCAAAACCTTAACTTGAATAAATCGAAATTCATAAACCTAAATCAAAACTCGCTAAAAATTATTAATAATCCTAATTACTTTTGACTAACCTAAAACTGCCTAAACTAATTCCCCAACCCTTTCTCTTTTTACTTTTTCTTTCTCCTTTTCTTTTCTTTCTTCTCCTTTGTTGCAACTTGCACCCTCCCTACTTGCACCAACCATCACTCTCACCTTTACACCCTCATCCATCATCCACCACCTTTCTTCTTCTTCTTCTTTTTTTCTTCCATCTCTGCTCGACCTACACGCCCCATGTGTACACCCTAACGCTTATTCTTATTCTTATCCTTACACAACCCATACACACAACTATAACCACCCTCACCCTACGGCTAGTACCCCACTCCTCACCATCCTCTGCAACCATGAACATCATCATCATCACCTTGTAGCCACACCATTACCATCATCATCATCACCCTTCCACCCCCTACTTTTTGTCGTTCACGCACACATGACCATATATATATATATATATATATATATATTGTCCACTATTCTTCCCTTCTCTTTTTTTGCCTCCATTCTACCCATTTTGTGTCTAAAACACTACCGAGCACCCCTCTTCTTTCTTCGTTCTTCCTTCTTCTTTTCATCTCCTTCTTCCTCCTTTGTTTCCCTATTTTTGGCCTACACACCAACATCTCCACCATCGTGCACCACCTAGGCCACCACTCACTGCCCATTGGCCAATAGGGCAACCACCAAGGTAACCCCAACCTTCCTTAACTCTATCGCCCACCATCGCTACTGACCACCGCCTATTTTCTCTTCTTCTTCTCCTTACTCACCGTATTTTTTTAAAGTACACGACTTGTGCACAACTTAAATCATGGTCGTGCAACACCGAGATTTCCTATTGCACGCCCTTGCAACTCAGCATCGCCTGACCATGTGCGATTCTTTCCCTCAACTAGGGTTGTAGTGCTTGTAGCACAGTCATGTAGCTTCCCATTTTGGATATAAACCTCTATTTTCACCCCCCAAACCTTGTCCAAACACTACCAAATTTTTACCATAGCTCCACCACACATTCCTATACTCATCCACACATCTTAAGCTTCCACTTAACTACAATTATTTCTATAATTACCTTCTTTACCTTAATTTCTCCTTTGATTAAACTCTTCGAGCCTAACCATAAATTTTATTATCTTTTGTATGTGGTATTCTAGTAGCTTCTTAGGAGGAAGTCTAAGATTTACTTGCTTAGAGCCTAGTGCCTAGCTTGGTAAAGATACTATTTGATGTTTAGGGTTTAGTGTTATTTTTTTGTATGGTTGTGTGGGTTTTTCATGATATTATTGATATACTATGTAACATGTGTTGATAATGATATTTTGTGATCATATGAATATTATTTTGAAATAAAGTGAGAATGGGTAAGAGGTACCATTATGATTTTTGTTGTGATAATGTCATATTTGTGGAAATTTATCTTATGGCATGAAATATAGATTAAATAAACTTTGATAAGTGGGAATATGTATTTTTATGAAGTATGATGACAATTGGTGAATTTGAAAAATAATGTGTATGGAAGGTATAAGATTTTATGAAATAAAGGTTATTATTTATTCTTAAGGGTAATTTGGTCATTATGGGGTAATAAGGAAATTTTGGTATCTTATGTGTTAAGTAGATTAAAATATGATAATAATATCATGACAAATTTTTGGAAGTATTATTGTTGTTTGGGGTCACTAAATGAATTAATGGATAATTTGGGGTAAAATATCTTATAATGATAGTATCGTTATTCCATGCGTAATATCTATAGGTTATTCAGATTTTGAATACATTGTTAATGATTATCCTTATGAGGTTATCTATTGGAATTGATAAACATGTAAATTTTATGGGAGGTGTTATGACAAATATGTGGAATTAGGGTTTGTATCTTGGGATAAGATTATTAATACATGTGTATGTCATGAGAACTAGACCGTAAATTATGGGTGTGATAACAATGATTAGATTCAAGGATGAGATAATATAATGTGTGGAGAAATAACTAGTATGGGAAAATAAATGCTAAAGGATGTGTAATTAGGGCCTAAAAGGACGTGAGAACTTTAACCTGTGTTATATTTGTATTTGCTTTAACGTGTTTGATGCCTGAGAATCAATCTTGAATAAGACACTAATTAATTAAAGTGAAAAGAACACATGAGTAGGCCCAAGGTGATCTATTTGTGTGTGTGTGTGTGTATTCTCGTTCCACCAGGGAGAATAGTGGCTCAGAAGAATTTCTCCCTGAGAAGTTGATGTTTCTAATCTCTACTCCACGGAAAAGAATAGTGTCCTAGGAGCGTTTTTCCCCAAGAAGGTACTTTAGTCCGTTCCCCCAGATTAAAAATAGTGGGATTCTTGCACTCATCGTATATAAAAATAATGAAAATGGATTATACTTACTAAATAAATCTATATCAATTTCTATGTTATGAGATGTTCCTTTTATTTAGGTATTTACTTTTTATTTGATGTGAAAGCATGTACTAATTGTATCCCTATTTTTATAGTATTATTCCCTTACTCAGTACATAGTATGCTGACCACCGGTTTTATGGGTGATGCTAATTCCCATGAGTAGGAGACCCTAATTCTTATATGCAAGTCTCCGAGGATCCACTAGATGATTATGATACCTATGATGCCTTATGTGGGAATGAGTGAATTCATCTGTATTAGGGGTTGGGTGAAGAGTAATTATTATCCAGTCAATGTATTTAACCGGATACCTTTCTGGACTCTTGATCCATAGTATTCCTTTTTTTGTATCTTGTATTATAATTCAGAGTTAAGCTCCAAAATTATTATTGTATTATAAATTTTTCTTTTATTTTTAATTTTCTTGTGTTACTTTAAACGTTTTATCCTTGTGAGTAATTTAGGATGGTTGCATGAGGCACACTTGTGTTGATTACGGCAGTATCCCTTAATATTTTGCTTAATTAATTCTATTGTAAAACAAAAATCTTTTAGTAGTAAAAATTAGGGTTTTATATAAATACTATACTCCTTTGCACTTACATTTGTGTGTGTTTAATAGGAAGGTCATTCTCCATTATTATTGGTTCGCAAAAAATTCAGGTTGTTTATTTTACATATTATTTTTGAAACCCTATTATCTATATTATCTCCAATAATATTACTTTATCAACATACCCCATTATTTTTTATTAAATATTTATACTATCCTATAATGACACCCTTATACCCCCTATTCACTATACCTACTAATCACTATTTATTAAATAAAGAATGTCTAATATTGGCAATATACATTAGTTCATTTTAAATCAAATAAGTTGGCAAGCATCATTATACTTCAGTCACATTATTACTTTACATCCAAATGGATTTTAGATAGTCTGTTAAATAGAAACTTAACTATTTTTCTTAGCCAACTTATTTAATGCTTTAAACTAGGTTAGGATAATTCATATTATGCATGCAGAGTAGATGGGATAGAGCAAGATTTGCATGGTCATAGTCATAATTAAGAGCGTTTATAATATTATCCGAACTACAAACCAAATCAAACTATATATTATGGTTTGGTTTGGATTGATTTTATTTATGTTTTAGAAATTTATGATTTGTTTTAGTATCTATAAAAATGGTATAGTAATGATTTTGGAAATTTAATTATGGTCTATAAACCACATACTATATATATATATATATATATATATATATATATATATATATATATAATATTATTCGTATAGCATTTTATAAATTGCAATTAGCAAATTATAGCTTATAACTCTAAAGTTTTTCTTCCTTCTTATTTGATTGTACATCTACACTAACTTCTCTTCTTCTTTTTTCCCTTAGAGTGACATGAAATTAATTTAACATTGATAGGGAACCACACATCATAGTTTGGAGTTTTGATTGATTGTAAGCTATCAAAAATATATCATAGAGTTTTGGCTAAATAGTACAAATATAGCATTTCTTCTATATAACATGTATCAAAATAAATACTAAACCCTGAAAGACATTAATAGAAAACCAAAAACCAAACTAAACTATAACCCAAAATATGGTTTAGTTTTGCTTACGACATTTAGAAAATGGTTTGATTGGGTTGAGATTTTACAAAGCATAAAATTATCGTAGCTTAATTCGGTTTGGGGCTAAAAGCAAACCAAAATGTATTATGTATACCCCTACTCTAGGTGATGACACAAATGATGGGAAAGGGTGAGAGTGGTGGCTAATTCTAGAGTTCTATCTGTGGTTATGAACTTCAATAGATCATTTTCATGATTTTCAATTGTAATGAATGTTTTTATTTTTGTCCTTTTATTCAACTTGATTTATGTTAGACTTCAGAGACGTTTGATATTTAGTTTTTATTTGAGTCACTAATAAATTTTGGCACGTTTCTTAATTTTTAATGAGCCTTAGCAGCTAATATTTTTTAGACTATTATGTCAACTTACACTAAATGTGGACGTAATTCCCTCTTTGAATTTAACTTCAACATTGTTTTTCTAAGTATTCTAGTTTAAAACGTAAGGGTGTTATAATAGTACCATACAAAAATAATGATGATGACGATGATGATGATATAAGCTTGCCTAATGAGTCATGTAAAGCCAAAATATTTTTGCTTAAAAGTATTACATGCGAAGTAATTATTATAAAAACCCAACTTTATTGGTGACGTCTAAATTTTTCAATTGTGATAAATTTTAACAAATTATCATGGAAACCTATTAGAAAAAAAATAATGAAAATAATAATATAACAAATTTCATAAAAATTAAGATATTACAATTTACACAATGCTACCAGAACTGACAACTATATTTTTGCAAATCCATTTTTTAATTTTATGTGACTAGTGATAGTAATAATGTTATAATTTTACACATCTTTTGTTTGTAAATACACATATTTTACCTATTAATATACATCTTTTATGGTCAAATACACATTTTCCTTAATAATATAGTGGACATAGTGATATTTTTGTAATTTTAATAAACTTTCTATTAAAACAATGGATATCTTTTGTTTATAAAAATGCATTTTTATACTTATGAATACATATATTTTATGGTAAAATACACATTCCTCATAAAAATATGATGGACTAAAATTTTGTAAATTTATGAAACTTCATTTTAAAACAATACACATCTTAGAAATAAATCCCTAATAAAAATAAATATTTTATCCAACAAAATAAATTTTTTATCTAACAAAATACTCATCTTCCATATATAAATTCTTATAATATTGAAAAAAAATATACATCTTTACTAATACATATTTTATAGTCATAAAGATGCATCTTTTTTTTATAATGCACATTTCATAGAGATAAAATAGACATCTTATAGTAATGAACACAAATAATATATTGGCATACACACTTTTTATATTATATTTTATTCATAAAAAAATAAAGGGTGAAAAAATGTGTTATAAATACACATCTTATTAAAATAAATACACATCTTATCTAATAAAATATAAATATTTCCAATATAATGCACAACATTTACAAATAAAATAACAAGGGATGATTACATCACTACCCTAGAAAGGAGTTTTAATAACGGTTATTTTTCTTAATTTAATAATGGTTCTGAACTATTAATGAATCCCCGTTATTAAATCTTTAATAATAGTGCATAATTGTCATAAAAAATATACAAAAAACCGCAAATATTGGAGTAAACTAGGTATTTAATAACGGTTTAAATAAAAAACCGTTATTAAAATTAAGTTCTAATGATGATTTGTAAGTCACAACCATTGATAAAAAAAAACAACATATTAATAACGGTTATCAAAAACCATTGTTAAAATGTCAACCAATTAGGGTTTTAATCATTGATTATATATTTATTAAACCCTAATATGTATTAAATAAGTATAAAATGGATCTTTTAATAACAGTTTTAAGTTGCTAAAACACTATCGATTTAGGGTACTAATCATTTATTATGCATTTGTTAAACCATGCCAATAATTGGAGTGTGAATACTCATTAGCCTTGTATTTAGGGCCAAGTTATACCTATAGACTATTTGCGTTTGGTTACTATGACTGGTGTATATCCTTTCTTTCTCCAAAATAGTTGAAAGGTCATTCGCTAAGAAGTCACATTTATGCAATCCCTAAAATAAAATATTACACATTCTTAATTATTTATGACACCGAATACATTTAACAACAATTGATAGTTTGTAATGCTTACTTCGGAAAGAGAAGAAAGACGTGCATTAGCTTTTCACCTATCTCTAACGCTTGTTACATTGGGTATATGAAGCTTATCATATTCAACTAAATCAGATGGCTTATACACTTGAGATTTGATAAATAACAACTCTTGCTCCATTGTTTCTATCAGTTAAAATGCCATGTTTAATTTCTCGGTGAGGATAGCCACTTACTCATGAGCGCTAAGAGAGCCATGATATCGACCACACACTCATTCTCGTAACACCTAACCAAGACCCCTGCGCCTTCTGAGGTGTTCTACAATTCCTATAGCCTAGGACACAATGTTATATTGGTCCACCCCCTCCATAGAATTTGACGTTTCAAGTTTGTCCTATATTATATGCAATATATTTAAGTTTAGGTTATAGTAATAAGCATAATATAATATTTTTCTAAAAGAAAACTAAGTAGGGTTCAGGATATCTATAAACTTACAATTTTTTTGGCAGCAATATCTACATCTTCATTAAGATATCCATCTTTTGTTGCTCTAGCATTTTTCCATAATGTACCAATATTGACGGATGAGGTACATGGATTCAAGTCTTGGGCTATAAGTTGTAAATCAAAATCTAATCTTACATTAAGAATATTATTATAACATTATACTTTTACATGTAAATAGATAAATCAAAATCTCGTACCAACTCCTCTTCAAGGCTTGCATAGCTTTTCCAAGCCATATTATATCGATACTTATTATGTTTAGCAATCTCTTTATTTTTGGCACCTTTTCCTTATATTACAAGCCAAAATATAAGCACATGGTTATTTAAATATCAATAAAATATTCTTAATCAAAAAATTTTATTTTTATCTAAAAAATACCTTGAAATCCTCTGGAAGACGACATATAATAAACTGGTTCCAACTTTCTTGATTAATGGCAATCATATCATTTGGGTGGGTTCTACCATAGATAGTCATCCCTCTTTCTATATATTTTTCTAATAGCCAAGTATGCCCTAAAAGTCATTAGAGGCTCACCATAATGTCTAAGAAACCATTTCTTCCTAATCTTTGGGACATTGAAGACTCTCTGCAAAATAGGATATATAGATATATATCCATTTTAATATATTAAATAAATAACCTTTTAACATAAAAAAGTAACTAAGTAAAATAATATATTTACCGTGACTTCCTACCAAATATGCTCCTTGTGACCCTTTGGAATCTGCTTCCAATTATTATAAAAGATAGGAACACGATGACATGTGACGAGTGAAATGTACATCAGAAATATGTATGTGTAAGGGCCAATGGGAAGATTATAAATATTCCATAGCAAATCGACTTCTACATGTCCATGATGATTCTCATAACAGTAGGTCATATATTCCCTTCTTGATCACTAGTGTCCCTATCAACTTTTTTGTTAGCCATATCTCTACAAAAAATAAATAAATAAACTATGTTACAATGTTATGTATTAACCATAATGTACCACTAAATTATTTTTTGATAGAATAAATATATAATGAGGAAGGTCAAAATATGCATTTAAAAAAACAATCACACATCATATGTTATAATATTATTACCCTCTTTGCCTTCTTTTTCCTTGTTTTTCGATTGGTTTCGGGATCTAATACATATATTACTTCATGATGATCATCCATGACAAATATTTCCTCCTCATTAATGTCATTGTTATCATCATTCAATAATTGAGTTTCTTGCACAGCTAAGATATACTCTTTATTCCAATTGGCATCATTTTCATCATAATATTCATTAGCATTTCTTTTCTTCATAGATAGTACCATAGACCAACTGTTAGCAAGATTAGTGGAAAAGAATACTTGTGTCGCTTGTGATGGCAAGAAGAATAGGTCTTATTTATGCCCTACCCTATTGAGATTTACTAATGTGAATCCATATTCATATCTAACCCTATAGCTATTATCAATCCATCTACAGCCGAATAAAGGGACTTTAAATACAGTCTAATCTAACTCTCATATTTGTTCAATCACACCATAATAATTTATAAATGCATAGGTTGGATTCTTGTCCTTCACACTAGCAACATGCATTACCTCAACCACTAAATTCACCCCCACTATTCTACATTGTAGTCTTCTCATCTTGTTGTTTTGTATAAAAAGTATAACCATTGATCACATATTTGGAATATTAAAAAACTTCATAACAAGGTTTTTGGGTCAACCAATGCAAGGTTTCAAAAATTGAAGTTGGGGAATGTCTAATGAGTGGAATGATAAAATCTCTTATCCAATCGATAAAGGAAAGATTATGTTTATTGATTATCTATTTCTTAGTCTTTGATGGATTTTCGATCCTTAAAGAAAGCACATGTTCTTCAACATATGGTTGAATATCATTACTGTTGTTTAATACAAATAGATGAGCTTTACGGAACATGTCAGGGTCTACATGCCCAAACTATTTACCCCTAATACCCTGTCCTTTTATTTTTCCTACATGTCAAGCCTTAGGAATACCAAGAATTTCAACATTGACAAGTACTTCATGAAAAATTCAATTGCCTCTTCTAAAAGTAACTCTCAATAATGCATCCTTCTAGCCGATATCGATTCTTCACATAAAATTTTATCAACTTCATAAACCACTCAAAGGGGTACATCCAGTGCTCATGAATAGTTCTTAGAATTTTCATATCATAAACTAAATGAATAGTTATATGTACCACAACGTCAAAAAATGATGGTGGAAAATACATTTCAAGCTGGCACAAAGTGATCACAATCTCTCTTTGCAAAGCATCAAGACTATCAGGATGCATAACTTTGGATCAGACGGTGTTAAAGAACCAAAGCCTCATTATAATAATTCAAACATGCTTCGAAAAAAATTCCACATATCTCTATTGGCAACAAGTGCTGCATCAAAATATGGCAATCATAAAATGTTATGCTAATTAGTTTTCAACTCTTTCATCAACACGAGCCTTTTGAAATTTGAAGAATACGCTTTTGAAACCTTGACACCGATAAAGAATTTGAAATTTAATTTTCTTTTTTCTAAAGAGATTATGACATGCTGGTGGTAAATACATTCTTCTTCCATTTTTTTGCAGTGTTAGTTCCTATCTAATACCCATTTACTTCATATCTATTTGAGAATTGATGCTATCTTTAGTCTTTCATGGAACATCAAATAATGTACCAATAAGACTATCACATATATTTTTCTCAATATGCATCACATCAATGGCATGTCTCATGTACAAATATTCCTAATAAGGAAGGTCAAAGAATATGGACGTCTTCTTCCACCTAACCGATGGAGGCTTATTTTTATTCTTCTTCCCAAACTTGACACTCAAATGTTTCATCATCAGCCACACTTTTTGACCCATCAACCGGATTGGTGTATGCCCATCTTCTTTGAAGTCATTGAATACTTTCCTTTGCGTATAATAATGAAGATTCTTTGGTAAAAATATACGATACCCAAGGAATAAAATCTTCCCACCATGTGTTAGTTAAATAAATGAAGTATTATCCTCATATATTGGGCATGCATAATGACATTTCACACTATAACATGACAAATTGCTATACGTTGGAAATTTATTTATAGTACAGAATAGCATTGTTGTCAAAGTGAAATTTCCTTCACTGTATACATCAAATACTTCAATGCACATATCCTACAAGAACTTCAAATCATCAATCAAAGGTGCCAAATAAACATCAATATAATTCTTTGGTTGGTTTAGCCCTAAGATAAGTAAAGACAGCATTATATACTTGTGTTTCATATAGAACCACGGAGATAGATTGTATATAACCAAAATCTCCACCCATATACTATAGGTGCCTTGATTGTGCACATTCATTCCATCTAAAGAAAGAACAAGGCACATGTTTTTTGCTACTTTACTGAATTTAGGGAATAAGTCATCAATCGTCATTTATTGTGGAGAGACAAATGGATGTCTAAGAAGCTTGTCATCTATCTTCTCATCAGCATGTCATCTCAAGATCTTGGCATTTTCAATATCATTAAACATCCACTTAAATCTTGATATTATAGAAAATACCATAACACCTTAGCTCGCACATTGTTCTTCTTGTATCATGGTGCTTTGCATTCAGGATTACGACAACTATCCAAAGACGCATTCTCATTGTGAAATAAAATACAATTATTAGGGTATGCATGTATCTTCTCATAACTTGTGCTTATAAAGGAAAGAATCTTCTTTGCTTTATGGGTAGGTAGAACATTGGCATTAGAAAGCATATCCTTTACAAGCGTTAATAATTCTATGAAACTCTTATCACTCCATCTGTTACATGCTTACAAGTTGTACAAACTTAAAGTAGTAGATAATCGACTAAACATCTTATAATCACCATAAAAATATTTCTCTGGGTCAATTAATAACTGGTGTGACCGTAGCCGGCACGCAATTTAAACCCTCTTGTTGTCACTTGTAGCACTGGTAAATAAGGGTATCGTTATAGGCCAGGGATTGAGAGGGCTCACATATATTTAACTAGCTTAAAAAGAAACTAAAACTAAAAATAAAAATCCTAAATAACACAGAATAAATAAATAATAAAAATACTAATGGGGTTATAAAAATAATAAAAAAATAAAAGGAATAAACAAAATAAATTAAACTAATAATAATAAAAAAATAATGAAAATAATGGGAAACCTTAGGGAAATAAAAATCCACAACTAGATTAGGTAATATAATATTTATTTCTAAGTCAATATTTAATCATGAGAATAATATTGACCAAGTTGTACACCAAACGCAGGTCCATACACCTCATATTACTTCCCTTAATTAATTAATACGACTGTGTGCCTATATTAACCCTATTAAATACTAGCAGTATAGTAGCAACAAGCGTCTCCTATATTTAACTAGATTTAATGCATTAAGTGTAAGTGGAAGGCTGTCAATCTAAGTACCCAAACTAGTACAAAACGCATGTCTAGCTGTATTTCCTTTCCTTGACCCACACGTATCGAAACATTTTACCACTTCGGTTAGAATCACAAAACTATTAGGTGAATTAATATCTAACCTAGCTGCAATTTATACATATAGATTCTAGTATATTTAGATGGCCACCTCGCAGGCAAATAATCCTACATAATGTCACTTATGAGGAACCAGAACAAGGAATGCACCAAATAAACTATACTTGACAGAATTATACATATAAACGATAGCAATTAACATAGAGTCAAGAAACAGTCTCACGAAACAAAGAAAATAAAATTATAATTCAAACTCTAATCCAGGGTTTCAATTTATTCCCTAACAATAAATAATCAGCAAGCCATAATTAAAGAATTAATTACACAGAAATATATATCTAAAATATAAATTAAAAATAAGAGAAAGAAGTAACCGGAATTAATTTTTGATAAAAGTTCAAGAATTTATTCAGATAAAAATTTATTTTATCTAAAATAAATTCTACCAGTATAAATTTTTCTCTAATTTTCTCTTCTCTCGGTGGCCTTAATTTCCGTGCAATTCTTTCTTTTTCTTTTTTTTTCCTTTTTTGGGCTGAAGGCTGTCGGCTGATGGGGCTGACTCTAACTCCGTGAGTCGCGTTTCTCTTTGGCCTCGATTTCCATGTCGTTGTCTCTCGTTCCGTGCTGACAATTGACAAACCTCTCCTGTGCGGCCTAGCCTTCGGCCAAGCATGTTAAGGTTGTCCTCCTTCTCCTTGTGGCTCTGCCGCCCCCTATTGTCTCCCTCTTTTTTTATTCAATTAATGCCGCCCCCTCGAGCCTTTTTATTCTTGTTTCCTGCCTCCACGTCAACCCTACGGCTGACTTTTCTTCTCGTGCAGCGCTCCTCTCTGTTGCCTCTCCTTTTCTTCTGTCGTCATTTTAAGTCCCGTTCGGCTTCGTTTGGTTCTTCTTTTTGTTCCACGCCGTTGGTCCAAAGGTCTTATTTCTTTTTTTTTCTTTTATTTAAAAATAAAACATGCAAAATAAAATTCAATAAATATTAATAAATAATATTTTATTTATAAATTTACTTAATTTATATCATTTTAGCTCAAATAATGAAATTTATGCAATTTTTACCACTTAAGCATAAAATAATAATTATTCCCCTATATTAGTTAAATAAACTACTAAAAACTAAGATTATAAGGGTATAAAATGTGTAAAAATATGAACTCATCACACCCCCACACTTAGCTTCTTGTTTGTCCTCAAGCAAGTTATTACTCTAAATAAATAAAATTAAATTAACTAGCCACTTTCGTAGGTCTCACGATTACACTTAGCATGTGCAACAAGCCCTTTAAACCCCTAGGTCACCCATCAAGGACAAGTAAGGTCACATGAGGGTTTCGCAGATGATATACCCACAAAATCACACACAAAGAAAATAAAATCAAACCTAACACCCTTAACCATATTTGTCTCAGAATCTTTTACTTTCAAACGTCGAGATTAGCAATCAATCAAGATTCAGCATTGGGAGATTTAAAGAATCAATTTCCACATATGGTTCACACATAAACATGACAGGTATGAATAGATCAATATTATGGATGAAAATCTACCACGCCTTAGTCACATCAAGATTCATCCTCACTATGGATACCCTCTATTTTTTTCTCTCTTAGATTCATGGCTACAAATGTCTAGAAACACTTATGTATGTGAGCTAAAAATAACAAATGACTTACATATATAAACAAAGAAGGCTCATATTTTTGTGGATAAAACCTCATGAAAGATATCAAATACTTGCCAAATGGACCGAACCATATGCTTAACTCTTGTAACTAATCTCCATCAGATCAAAGGCTGCTCATCTCAAGAATCAAATAGCATTTACTTATTGGTTGTAACGGGGTTTAAGGTAAAAAAAAAGGTATTGAGTATTTTAGAAGTGTGGTGCTAAAAATATAAAGAGCTAATGGAATCTAATAATTAGATGAAATATAAGCATAACTCCACATCAACGATTAATGATACACCTCTCCACCTTCATAATAAAATGTAACATGAATAGAACTTTCTCAACATCATCTCCATAACTCCCTCTCTTCCTTATATCCTAACATTTTGTTTCTTTTTTTTTATTCATTTATTCTTCTTTTTCAATTTTTTTTCACCAAACATAACCAATACCCTTTCTTAGCATAAATACATATATTTCTTTCACATACACACATACACAACCACTCTTTATATCCATAACGATTTGATTTCCTTCCACTAGATTTAAGCAAAAGTAAGGACATTAAGGCCTGAAGGTTATTCAATGTGAGTAATGAAAAAAATATATGTTCCATGTATAGGCTCAAAAGGGTTTCTATAGGGTGTACACCATGTATACACAAATCAGGTTAAGCTATTTGGTCATGTGATGGAAAATTCCTAAGCTGCCTTTATCATTTTCTCAATCAAAGCATGTTTTGACTATAAGCTTCGACTAGCATAAGAGTAAGTTCTAGTAATCTCTATAGTCCATTACATGATCGATGGAAAATAATTTGATCAAAGCAATTTAACGTATCTGAGGTTTACAAAAAAAAAATTGAAGCCAAGAAATAGTAGATGATTTTGTGTAAATTTGCTCAAAAAAGAAGGTATATATGATTCAAAAACTCACTAAGGAATGTGACGAATCTCAACATGCCATGTCGTGGTTAGAAAATCATACATGTTCTTTCTCATTCTCATTTAGACATGTAGATATGTGTTCCCTATATCGAAATTAATACAAAAAATCTCCACTTGCTTTATCTCGATTTCATGATCCTTTGTTCGTTAGATTTCAAAGATATATTCCTCATTAACTAGTTAAGGCTCCTACAACTCTAAAAACACTAGACACTCTAAAAAAAATCTAAATAATTTTTTTTAATACATTTTTTTTCACATACATAAAACACATGCACCCCCACACTTAAATCACACATTGTCCTCAATGTGTAAACAACTAAGGAAACATGAAATTTATGTATGGAGAAAACAAAATAAATAAATAAATAAATAACTAAAGGATAGAAAAACTCCCTTATCACATTGGGTTGCCTCCCAAGTAGCGCTTGTTTTATGTCTTCAGCCTGACATGATCTCGGTTTTTCTCATTCAAGGTGGATACGTCCACTTGAGAGCTGCTTCACCAAATCCTTCCTCGTGATGATCATCTTTATCTTGCAATGAAGAAAAATATAAAATGTTAGATTTAATGAAAGATTTGATCCAGCAAGAACGTAACTTACCTAGCATGGAATTTAAGCAGGTGTGTAAAGAGATAATTTTTTCCAATGTCCATGTATGGTAATCTCTCTATCGAAGGAAAATATTTTCCCATCTTAAAATCTTTAAACACATCCTTCCAACATAACCTCTCCTTTGGAGCATCACGCTTCTTATTAAATGTATCCAAGATGATTTGATTACTCTCTTCACTCTTGGATCCATACAACCTGCTAAAAGAGGGAAAACAAGGAGTGTGGTTAGCATAAACAAAATTAAAGTGGTTCAAAGGCTTACCTTGTGTCTCATGGTCATCTCCAAGCAAAAATGGGGAATAAATGTTCAAAGATGGTATATGGTAGGTGAAAGTGATAGTCTTGTCATCCATATACTTCTCTTTGTTCACTTGATCCTCATTTTGATGAGATTCTTCTTCTACTTTTACAAGCTCTTCTTCCACTTGATCTTGCTTTTCAATATTTTCCATGGAAACCTCCTCAACTAGCTCATCCTTACATTCAGATATGGCATCATCACCCTCATAACTCTCACTTGAATTTGGAATTGAAGTACTAGAGAGCTCTTCTTGTGCTTGTAATTGATTCATCAGGTTGACCATATAACCCATTTTCTCCTCTAGCACTGACACCCTTTCATTTTGTCTAATCTGACTTTGCATCAGTTGATTTAGGTTGTTTGTCAATGCTTCAAAAAGCTTATCCATTTTTTTTGAACTTGAGGGTTCTGAAACTGGAAAAGATTCTTGTTGAGGATATTGATAATATTTTGAAGCTTCATATTCGCGTGTGTAAGGGTCTTGATATGGAACTTGATAATGATCATTTATCTCTAATCCAAAGTTGGGTTGATGCCTCATTCCAGAATAGTATGTGCTTGTATAGGGATCATGTCCTTGAAAACCATTGAAAGACTAAGCATTAGGTTGTGTCCATCCTCCTCCTCTCATAGCTTGTTCATGGTAAGCATATGGGTTTCCTTGCATATGACACACTCCACTTGTATTAATAACTCCAATAGCTTCAACTACCTGCAAAACAAGAGTGGAGAATTGGTGAAGTCTTTCATCAAAATTGCTTAAACTTACCGCATTTACTCTTGAACTAAGATTCATGCCAAGTTGTCCATAACCCAAGGATCCTCTCATAGCCACCTAACAATACTAACACTTCAAAGGAAAAGGTTAAGAGCAAAACAAAACACACCAAAAACACTAAAAATAAAAACACACTAAAAATACTAGCAAAATAAAAGTGAAGTTACCAATCCCCGGTAACGGCGCCAAAAATTGGTGTGGCTGTAGCCGGCACGCAATTTAAACCCTCTTGTTGTCACTTGTAGCACTGGTAAATAAGGGTATCGTTCTAGGCCAGGGATTGAGAGGGCTCACCTCTATTTAACTAGCTTGAAAATAAAACTAAAACAAAAAATAAAAATCCTAAATAACACATAATAAATAAATAATAAAAATACTAAT
Organism: Tamarix chinensis; assembly: GCA_030549775.1. NCBI lineage: Eukaryota > Viridiplantae > Streptophyta > Magnoliopsida > Caryophyllales > Tamaricaceae > Tamarix > Tamarix chinensis. The sequence continues at coordinate 26,007,002 of CM060178.1, read as the reverse complement.
GGGGGTTATAAAAATAATAAAATAATAAAAGGAATAAATAAAATAAAGTAAACTAATAATAATAAAAAAATAATGAAAATAATGGGAAACCGCAGATATGAGAAACATGTTAGGGAAACAAAAATCCACCACTACATTAGGTCGTAATATAATATTTATTTCTAAGTCAATATTTAATCATGAGAATGAGATCGACCAAGTTGTACACCAAACGCAGGTCCATACACCTCATATTACTTCCCTTAATTAATTAATACGACCAAATGCCTATATTAACCCTATTAAATACTAGCAATATAGTAGCAACAAGCGGCTCCTATATTTAACTAGATTTAATGCATTAAGTGTAAGTGGAAGGCTGTCAATCTAAGTACCCAAACTAGTACAAAATGCATGTCTAGCTGTATTTCCTTTCCTTGACCCACACGTATCAAAACATTTTACCACTTCGGTTAGAATCACAAAACTATTAGGTGAATTAATATCTAACCTATCTGCAATTTATACATATAGATTCTAGTATATTTAGATGGCCACCTCGTAGGCAAATAATCCTACATACTGTCACTTATGAGGAACCAGAACAAGGCATGCACCAAATAAACTATACTTGACAGAATTATACATATAAACGATAGCAATTAACATAGAGTCAAGAAACAATCTCACGAAACAAAGAAAATAAAATTATAATTCAAACTCTAATCCAAGTTTCAATTTATTCCCTAACAATAAATAATCAGCCAGCCATAATTAAAGAATTAATTACACAAAAATATATATCTAAAATATAAATTAAAAATAAGAGAAAGAAATAACCGGAATTAATTTTTGATAAAAGTTCAAGAATTTATTCAGATAAAAATTTATTTTATCTAAAATAAATTCTATCGGTATAAATTTTTCTCTAATTTTCTCTTCTCTCGGTGGCCTTAATTTTCGTGTAATTCTTTCTTTTTCTTTTTTTTTCCTTTTTCGAGCTGAAGACTGTCGGCTGACGGGGCTGACTCTAACTATGTGCGTCGCATTTCTCTTTGGCCTTGGTTTCCGTGTCGTTTTCTCTCGTTCTGTGCTGACGACTGCCGAGCCTCTCCTGTGCGGCCTCGCCTTCCGCCAAGCCTATTAAGGTTGTCCTCCCTCTCCTTGCGGCTCTGCCGCCCCCTGTTGTCTCCCTCTTTTTTTCTTCAATTAATGCCACACCCTCTAACCTTTTTATTCTTGTTTCCTGCCTCCACGTCAACACTACGGCTGACTTTTCTTCTCGTGCAACGCTCCTCTCTACTGCCTCTCCTTTTCTTCTGCTGTCATTTTAAGTCCCGTTCGTTTTTGTTTGGTTCTTCTTTTTGTTTCAGGCCTTCGGCCTTTGGCCGTTGGTCCAAAGGTCTTTTTTCTTTTTTTCTTTTATTTAAAAACAAAACCTGCAAAATAAAATTCAATAAATAATAATAAATAATATTTTATTTATAAATTTACTTAATTTATATCATTTTAGCTCAAATAATAAAATATATGCAATTTTTACCACTTAAGCATAAAACAATAATTATTCCCCTATATTAGTTAAATAAACTACTAAAAACTAAGATTATAAGGGTATAAAATGTGTAAAAAAAATGAACTCATCAATAACTTTTTGAATGTTTTTAGACAATCAGGAACACTTTCCTTAACATTTTGAGTCATCTCCTCTAGCAAATGTCCCTCATAGATCTCAAATGATGATTCACTACTTTTCCTTCTATCTTCCTCATTATCATATTTAGGCTCTGTCTCACCATGTCATATCCAACAAATGTAACTTGTATCAATTTCATACACAAATAAATGATCTTTTAAAACATCGGTGTTAACACGTTGAATATAAGCACAATTTAGACAAGGGCGGACATTCTACTAGAGTCCTGAGCATTTTCAACTACAAACTTGATGAAAAAGTCCACTCCTATATTATATTCTCTACACAAATGACTTGCCGAAAACCATTTCTGATCTATAGTTTTTTCAATCTAGATGTATCCCATGCAAAATTAATTATTACAAATCAATCTAATTATAAGTTTAATAATTCACAAACGACTCATACTTAGAAAGAATCTAACTTAAATGTACCATGCTATTATATATATATATATATAAATCATAAGAACACGTTTCCAAAAATACACGTTTCCAAAAGTATATCAATACTCAAGACGTTCATACTTAGAAAGAGTTTCATACACACACACATACATAGCAAAACATTATGCAATGGTTCAAATTACAAAAGATATACATACTACGGGATTAAAGTAATAGCAGCACTATACACATCAAAAGGTTGCTAAAGCCCAAACACCTAACTAAGAAAAACTCATAATCGTAAAAACTAACTCCCTCGATAGCCTTATCGAGCCCAACTAATAACTATCACTCTCAAAGTCCACTCATCTTGATATATCACTTGTTTCCTCACATCGTCAACATAGAGTCTAGTCACGGATATTCTAGGATAACCAGGGTCGATACTCGAAGGCAAGCTATGACAAAACCTCCACTCATCATCAATCACCATCAGCTCTCTAGATATCTTATCATACTCTCTTGCAAACACCTCACCCTTAATAAATCTCAGGTGTGGTGCATCAGTGTGGTAGATAAACCAATGCAAAAAAGTAGATGTAGCCAACAACCATATGCTCCATATGAGGTAGGGTCAAGAGTAGGTGATACAATCTGAAATGGAATGATTTATATGATGGGCCACTCACACACAACCGACCAAGCTCGTTGTACATACATATGACATGAGTCCGTAGATCAGCATCTAGCGCCATGCATAAATATGGTGGAGGGTATGTCATAGCAATGAGAAACATCTCACTACCTATAAATGAGAACAACCAATAAATCTTATCATCACTGTTGTCATTGAAAGGATCTAAATTATAGAATATGTAAGCTCTTTAACTAGCTAGACAAATCACGAATATATTCTACCATATCTTAACCAAGTATGTAAAGCTAACAATATATCTATATAAGATACTCATCATAAACCTTATAATCTTGAATTGATTTTTATTTATTTCTATATTGATATAAATGTGTTATTAAGTATCAAGAAAAGATAAATTACTAAACATGTCCGTTCTTTTACTCCCACTAGATTTGTTAATAAGTTAAGTTGAATCAAACTTCCTCTTATAATACTCAACATATTTAAAATAAGGACATAATATTAACTTATATATTTAACAAATCAGCTAAACATCAAACTATCATCTAACCACTCAAGCTACACATAGTAAAATCAAGTAGATATCAATAAGATAATATATATAGGTTAAGTATAATAATATGATATTATTAAAAGTAGAGTTGAGAATAATGTATAAAATAGCTTGCTATAAGAGACCATTTTAACTATCATATTTAGTATAATAAATCTAAACCCTAACCCTAACCCTAATAAATTATAATAAAAACTAACCCTAAACCTAATAAACCTTAATCCTAAACCTAGCTAACTATAATTAAACCCTAATAAATCCTATATGTTATTATTATTATCATTGGCATCATCATCATCATCATTATTATTATTATGCACGATTATTCCTCTCTATTTAATTATTCACTTTTATATTTTCTTTATTATTTATGTCTATTTAATTCTCATCAAACAAAATTCACAAACATGCAACTCTAATTGAAATTTTCATTTAATGATATACATATGTAAAATATATTTTTATTTAATTATATAGCATATCCTAACATCCTAGTGTCCTATACTTATTAATGAAAATGTGTATATATATATATATAGTTTTTACGAGTGGCATTACTAATATTTTTAAGTATTTTATTTCTTTTGGTAATTAAACACTACAATGGTATATATATATATATGTAAGGTTGGCCAACACACTCATGCATGTTAATATATAACACCAAAGAATTTAATAGCGAACAGCAATATTTTTCACCAACGTTTTCAACAACAAACAACAACACATTTTTCAACAACAAACTACAGTACTTCAACAACACACACTACAACCTGCATCAACATGTATATATATATATATAATAATCATAGAGAATAAGCTATGAAAGAAAAAAACCATACATAAGAGGAGCAAAGGCAGCAAGAGAAGCGGTGGTAAGCAAGAGAACCGAGGATGAGCAAGAGGACAACAACAACCACCTACAAACACGGCAAAGAAAGGAGGACCAAATGTAGGTAAGGTGCACAAGAATGGCAGGGCATGCAATACCAAGAATGACAACAAGTGGTTTCTCAGAGTTAGTGATGTAAAAGAAAAAGAGCTGAGAGGATGAGTGGTAGCGCACCATGTTGTGGTACAAGGGTTCACAAGAGAACAAGTGTAAGAGAGGGAAGGTGGAGAATAAGAGAATCTAAAATTTTTGGTGCGAAACAAGAAATGAATGAAATAAGAGATGGATTGAGTAAAATCGATGGCCCTTTTAATAACTGTTATTAAAACATCTTTTCATAATGGTTTTTACATGTATCATTATTAAAACTACCATGTATAATTTTATGGTGGAGGTCTTAATAATGGTTTTAAACTATAATTGTTATCAAAACTTCCTCAACTATCTCATGCATTAATTTTTATGCGTTTGGCAACGGTTTCAAAATCACTATTATTAATGTGCCCTTATTATTTTTCCTTTTCATAGTAGTACATGTACTATAAAATTACCCCATGTTGGAAATAATACACATATTTACATGATATATGTACATTTTATAGTTATAAATGCACATCTTACATCAAAAAATATACATCTCATCTTAAAGGTATAAATGTACATCTTATATCGATAAATTTACATTATGGGTGTGATTAATGCATGTGTATGACATGGGAACTAGACCATAGATTATGGGTGTGATAATAATGAAGCGATTCAAGGATGAGATAATATTATGTGTGAAGGAATAATCAGTATGGGAGAACAAATGCTAAAGGGTGTGTAATGGGGTTTGAAAGGATGTGAGAACTTTGACTTGTGTTATGCATATATCTACTTTAACGTGTTCAATGCCTAGAAATCAATCTTGAATAATACATTAATCAGTTAAAGTGAAAAGAGCACATGAGTAGGGCAAAGGTGATATATATATGTATATATTTTGTATTCCATTTCCACCAGGGAGAATAGTGGTTGTAATCCCGCAAAATTTTAAAAGCCTATAATTTAATAAATAACTTTATTGGGGATAAATTAACTTTTAAATCTATTTAATTTAATTATTTTATGGATTTTTGAGTATATAAAATTGGATATAAATATTTAATAAATTAAAATAAATATTTTATTATTTTATTATACTCATTTTACTTGAATAAATTTTCAAACCAATATTTTTCCTAAAATTAACTTTTTAAGCCCATATATTAAATTATATTAAATTAAATTATTAAATAAATTTATTACACAAAAATATTACATTTTATTATTTTATAAATTAAGTTATTTTATTTTCCCCATTTTCCTTTTCCTTTTTCCTTTTTCCTTTTCTTTCTCCTCTTTCTCCTTTTTCTACTTTCTTTCTTTTTCCTTTTTCTTCCTTCGGGCCACCAGGCCTTGGCCTGCCTTCCTCCCCCTGCGCTTTGGGCCGTTGGCCCATCTCTCCTTTTCTCCCCTCATTCCCCTTTCTTTTCCTCGGCTCGACTCCCTTTTCCTTTCTTCCTTCCTCCCTTGTGTGAGCCCAACCAATCCTCCCTTCTTTCTTTTTCTCCTTCTTTCGCTCCCAACCGGGCCAGCCCACTTCCTTTTTCCCCTTCACCTGGCCTGCATGCAGCCCCCCTCTTCCTTTCTTCTTCTTCCTTTCCTCGATGCCATACCCAATCACCTCCGCTATATCTGGGTACCTAACCTGCAATCCTCCTCCTCCTTAGTACTCTCCCTATCTCTCTACCCCCCATCATTTTTCCTATCCCATCTCGGCCCCACCACCCCTATCTCTCCTCCATCATGCCTTAACTTTCCCCTCCTTTCCATTCCCTCTCTCTGCCACTCCCATACTCCTACCACCCTTTCGCAACCCTACCGAGCCCCATATCCCCTCCTTTTCTCTCTCTCTTCTTTTTCTTCTTCCCTCCCTGCTTCATCTTGCCATTATGAGCCTTCCATCCCCTTCCCTGATCTTTTTCTCTCCCTTTCTTCTCCTTCCATCTCCCTCCCTATTTTTGCACTACCGCCCCATTATGTAGCTTCCACCGCCGCACCAGCCACCTGCACCACCCCTTACCACCCTCTACCTCACCCCTACACCACCACACCACTCCTCAATCCACCCTACAGCCCAGTTCTTCCTTCCCCCTTTTCCTTCCTTCTCAGCCCCTTCCTCCTCGGCAGCCACCTTCGCAGCCTCGTTGCCACCGCCGCCCTTGGCTACCGTCAACCCATCCCCGACCACCACCTACACCCCCTCTCCACCTCTGCACCCTTCCTTTACCTTAAATCCTCCCCCACCTACCTTATTTCCTAGCCCCAAAACCCTAACCCAAAAACACCACTCCCTCCTCCCTTTCTTGTTATTTTGAGCCCTTTACCCCTCTTATTTTGCATGCAACTCATGTTACATAAGTAGTATGAGTTTTTGCATGCCTTGGTATGTTTTATTTAATAAGTTTTTAAGGTATAATAATATTTTAAGTTAAGTATTTCATTAATTAAGTGTTATAAAGTCATATGCTTTGGTTTTTCTTATTTCTAATATAATAAATATTGATATTATTTTTAGGTATTGGTTTTGCTAATCAAAGCTTGAATCTTTAATCAGAATACTGGTTAGGTTTTATTTTTTCGAAATTAAGGTAATCGTTAAACCCCACTTAAACGTATGGATAAACGTATGTCATCACATTAGGCTTTTTAATATGTTATTATGCTTGATATATGTCGTTTAATATAATATATCTAGTTTCTTGTGTTGATTGATAAAAAGGAAAGCATGCTAGTTTATATGCTATGTATGGAAGAAATGCTTAAGGAAGGAGAATTTTTATGCAATAATATGTTAAGTACTTATCCATGTTATATTATATGATTGTGACCATTGATCTATGAATAATATTATTGTGAGTCCTAGAGGCATTTTAGTAATATGTTTTATGCAAGAGTATGGCCTAATATGTGTGGATATTAATGAATATATTGTTGAAGTATAATAATTGGTGGAATTGGATGATTAAAAAGAGGTATTAATATTAATATTCATGTAGTGATAATAATTCATTATAAGTGGTGCAATAAGGGGTAACATGGTAATTTTGGAGGTAAAGGGCAAAATGGTAATTTTGTAAGTAAAGGGTAAGACGGTAATTTTGGAGGCAAGGGCAAAATGGTAATTTACAAGTAAAAGGTTATTGTGGTAATTTTGAAAGTAAAGAGGTAAAGTAGTAATTTTGTAAGTAAAAGGATAAAAATGGTAATTTTAGAAGTAAAGGATAAAATGGTAATTTTGGAGGCAAGGGTAAAATGGTAATTTGTAAGTAATAGGGGTATTAAGGTAATTTTTTAAGTAAAGGGTAAAATGGTAATTTGGGAGTAAAAGGGTATTAGGGTACTTTTAATAATGGAGAAGGGTAATATAATAATTATAATAATGGAGAAGGACAATTTGGTAATTTATCCAACTAAAGGGGTAATTTGGTAATTATGATAATAGAGAAGGGCAATTTGGGAATTTAACTAACTAAACGGTAAATTGGTAATTATAATAATGGACAAGAATAATTTGGTAATTTAACCAACTAAAGGGTAATTTAGTAATTATGATAATAGAGAAGGGCAATTTGGTAATTTAACCAACTAAAGGGTAATTTGTAAATTTTGATGATGGAGAAGGGTAGTTTGGTAATTATAATAATGGAGAAGGCAATTTGGTAATTTAACTAATTAAAGGGTAAAATGGTAATTATGATAATGGAGAAGGGTACTTTGGTAATTTAACCAACTAAAGAGTAATTTGGTAATTATGATAATAAAGAAGGGTAACTTGGTAATTTGACCAACTAAAGGGCAATTTGTTAATTATAATAAAGGAGAAGGAAAATTGGTAATCTAACCAACCAAATGGAAAATATGTTAAGTGTAACAATTATGAAGGGTAGTTGGTGACTTACTAAGTATGGGAGATAACTTGGTAATCTAAATCAAGTAAAGGGTAATTTGGTAATTATACAACAAGGAGGGTAATATGGTAATTTGTCAAATAAGGAAGGGATGACTTAGCAATTATATAAGTAAAGGGTAAATAAGTAATTTGTATCTAACATATCATTGCGATAGCGGAATTTCGTAATATGACTCAAGTAACACTGAATAGCAAGATAAGAGTATCTGACAATTAGTAAGTATCACGAGAACGGATCCTAAATCAGAATTGGATGCGATTATGATGGCCTTAATGATTCCTCTGTGTTACCTTGGATAACCATTTGAATAAGAAATACCTAACGATATCAGAACGATTGAAAGCCAATAAATATCTGATTGTGTGATTTTCATGATCACCTTAATTAAGAGACTAATACTTTAAGTGAAAGACCTCGAGATCGGGAATGGTGGCTCTTTAGGGGTCGCTACCCTAAAGACGTAGTTTACCCTACAGTTATTCTGTTATTTGCTGGTGTACCTTTGTGCCCCAGCCAGGCCCTATATCTTACTTTATCTAGCTCTACGGACCTATTTAGAAGGTATACATGCTTATAGATTAGGTGTCCTTATCGATAGGGTACTGAGTTAGCTTTATGCATCAGTACGACTAGGGTACCTTTGCGTCCCTGGGTTGATAGTTGAAGGGTATTGAGTAGCTTTTATGCACCAGTGCGACTGGTGTACCTTTGTATCTCGGGATCTTGATCTCCTTATCGAGGCAAATAAATGGAATTATTCTGTTGATTAAAAAGGGAAAATACTAATCGTGAAAGTGAAAGATTAATGAATCAAGCCTAGTTAAATTATATTATGAGTACCGATCCATCAGATATAATAGTGGCCCAGGAGCGTTTTGTCCTAGATAATGTTTATGAGTACCGATCTACCGGATATAATAGTGGCTCAGGTGTGTGTTTCCCTGAATAATGTATATTTGTATTATGATCCACAAGCTATAATAGTGGGGGTCCCGAGCTCAATAAATTTAATATAGTTGTGAATAAATTATAGGAAAATACTAATCACTTATAGTGGAACACCATGAGAGTCGAGGCCAGACCGATCCACCAGCATAATAATGGCCAGGAGTGTTTTACCCTAGAGACCTATCCATTGGCATATAATAGTGGTTAGGTGCATTCTACCCTATAAGTGACCAATCCATCGGTTATAATAGTGGGGTTCCTGCACTTGCATGGTTATATAAAATATGAAAGATAATTGATTAATGATGGACTAATGGCTTAAGGCCCAAAAGTATTGATTGTTCATTTTGACCTATTAAATATCTGATTGACATGTTAAGTATGTGAACGTATGAAAGTGAATATTATGTATGTACCTTTCATTATGTATGTATGTAGTGTTGTGTCCTGTTTTACAGTGCAAGCCTATTATTAAGTATGTTTTAAAGGGTTACTCGGTACCATATCACTGAAGGGTTCCATTCATGGGGGGCCCCTACCTATTCAATGGGCAGTGTCCCTTGCAGGTCATTTTCAAGTGCTATTCAAGTGGGCTCCCGGGAAATAGCGTAAGGAACTATCCAAAAAGTCTTATGGTTGTACTCTTTCTCTTTTAAATTCCTGGTTTCAATGTAATCGTTGTTTTGTAACCACTCTGATATAATTATGGTTTGAGTTTCTTGTAAGTAGTATTTTTCTCTTTCAGCCTTAATAGTTGGTACTGGAACGGTAGGAGTGAACCGATCTGGTACTAAGTGTGGCGATAATATCCCTAGAATTCACAGCTTTGTTATTCCTCTTCTGCTAATCTATATATATATAAAAACAGAGTTTTCTAGCAGACAATATACAGACAATTTTTTCCGCCTAAACTATATCCATTATTACTAATCATAAATTACTGCTACCATATATTATTGCTAATTATTATTATTACTAATTAATAAGATGGAATAATTAATATAATTATTTATTAATATAGTGCGACTATTCATCTCCTATGTGCATTAAATGTATATAACTATTCATTTGCTGCACATATGTCAAACAATTAATTTTAATAATATATTAGCTATATATTTTCTAATCAAATATTTTCTTAATTAATTATCCGAACATATGCAGAAAATTATTCATTTCCTGCGTATTAATTGAATTGTCAGATTATTCATCTCTTACATATTAATATATAAATAATTAATACACCAAAGTACATATTCATTTGCTTCACATGCATAATACAATGCGACTATTTATCTCCTATGTACATCAAATGCATATAACTATTCATTTATTTTACATATGTCGAACAACTAATTTTAATAAAGTATTAATCACATATATTTTTTAATTAATTACCTGAACATATGTAGTCAAATATTAATTTCTTGTGTATTAATTGAACTGTCAAACTATTCATATCCTACATATTAATATATAAATAATTGATAAATAATTAATACACCAAATAAAGTGCATAAACCAGTCAACCAACATATATGCATCTACTGCCATTAATACGATGCAACTCACTACAGAAAACTAGGATTTTAATGACCAACAATTTTGGTCATTAATGGCCAAATTTTGGTCGCTAATGTAATTAACGACCAAACAAATTGTTGGTCGTCAGTAGTCGTTATTGCTCCTTCGCTAAAGGCTTTAACGATCAACCAAATTTTTTTTATCGCTAAAGTAATAGCAACTGCATATAACGTTGGTCGCTATAAGCAGTAGCGACAACGAATAATATTGGTCGTTATAAGCAATAGCGACGGCGTATAACGTTGGTCGCTATAAGCAGTAGCGACAACGAATAATGTTGGTCGTTATAAGCAATAGCGACAAAAAAAATATACCGTCATATATAATATTAGCGACTAATTTCACACCAATAACGACCAATTTTTCCTTCGCTACTAAAATCCATGTACCTATATGCATATATATCCCTTTTAACGTATGGATATAATTTTCTAAATACTTGTCTACAAAAATTCAACTAAATATTCATACAAATAATTTGTATCAAATATCTGGTACAACAAAATATTTGATTAATTATAAATATATTACAAAAGAGTTATAGAATACCATTACACTACAAAAATATCATGATAACCAGCCACCTAAAAATCAATCGTTCTATTTACCAAACCTAATAGACTTAGTTAGCTTGTCAAAATGAGTTGGATCTGCAACAACAGAAATATGAAAACAATAATTAATATAAGTATCAAATAAAGAATGATATATCATATCAAAATAATATATAAACACCATGCCAAACAATAAAGGAGATCCCTTTCGCTTTTCATTGGTATAATGGTTATCTATCACTTTATATGGTGCTGATATGATGACGTGTTTATATATCTTCATGGTTGCAAGTGTTATAAGAAAATTTATGGCTATGAAACCCTTCAAAGCCAAGAAAGGTGTTATCTATTAACAAAGTTAATTAATCTTACATTACAAGACTTGAAGTAATACATGTACAATGTATACTAATGAATTGATTATTTTATTTTTTTTGTCCAATTGATTAAAAGGTTTAGATCGATATCCTACATTCAAAAAATTATTTTTTCTATTATACATACTGGAATATGGGTTCTTCTATCTAAGGTTGATAAGATCGAACTAGATGTTATAAAGGTAATCCTACACCAATTCCATCAGTTTCTTCATCAATCAAAATGCAGCCACCCCTAATGAATATACTCACTCATTCAAAATCAGCTGTAAAAAACTTAATAATACCATTTTTGCTAAACTTCAAGCATTTTCAATGCTAGAAAGTGCGAGGAAATATAAGAAAGAAAGAAATCAATGGAAAAAGAAGGAAACTAAAGTGCACCACACAAACATCACTAACTACTCCTCCAAATAAGCCAAAGTCAATACAACTCCACAAACGCATCTGTATAGTAAGGTACTTAGTAAGATATAACCTCTATATACACTTAAAAACATTTCATATTTTAAGAAGACATATCTATCTCATGACCTTAATAATTTTATTTATCATGCTTTCATATATACGTACTATAAGACACATAAGCAAAAAATATCCATAGATCACAATAAAAACACCATGCCAAATAATAAATCCATGGCATAAAGATACAACATAGGGTATCATGTAAATTCAATCCATATTCCACCATTCACATACTCAAATACATACCATATTCAAACATCATACTAACACGCATTTGCATTAAGGTTATAAGTTCATACATACGTACAGTTACCACACTAAACACAGCATACGCTGGACAGAATTAAATGATCAATAAACATAGTCATCACCTTCCACTCGAAACAGAAATACTTCCAGATTCTATCATAAGTAAAGTTAAGTAGTGACTTACCTAAATCCGAAGCTAGCTAAGCACATTGAGAAAGAGGAAGAGCTATCGAAAGCTCGAAAATCCACGAGAAAGTTTTTCTAGATCGCCGAGAGAATTCGGAACTAGGTTAGAAACTATCTTATCAATCAATAATTCACATATTTTAATTAAATCCATATAATGGGATACAAACAATATTTCTTGTAAAACGTGTCCAAAACTTAGGACTCAAGAACATAGCTCTATTAAGACTAAAGATTAAATATAAATAAAATCGGATTAACACACATCCCTTGGGACATTTCAAATTAATTTAGAAAGCCGGGGAAAGAATAATTCATTATAAGATATTTATCGAAAATGACTTATTCATTAGGTTTCACAACTAAATAGGTAAAGTAACCATTTGCATAGAACCTAATCCAAGCCAATTAGGTTAAAACATAATTCAAATGATTTAAAACCCAAAGATAGAAATCGATTAGATAAAAGACACAAAGCACAATCAATTTTATAAAACCATATCCGACAAATCAGGGCTTTTAATACCCGAACTACGAACCGACTAATTAAATTTTATTATCTCAAATAGATAGCTTAAGAGTACAATTAAACTAATTTTAAATAAATCTAGATAATCAACTTCAATGAAAATAATCTTCCGATTAGCCAATTTAAGACGATCCATTTTCCAAATTAGAGTTTTAAAGCCTACAACACAAATTCAGGTAATTCAAATCGATTAATTCCAATTGAAGGCATTAAAATGCAATTTTAATCATTTCAACTATTTCTATAAATTCAATTTTAGAAAAACAATTATACAAATGATCAATTTTATAATTTCACTTGAAATCTAGGGTTTTAGGCCCGAAAATACAATTCGGTTGAATTCTATTAATTTATTTAAATTAAATGTTTAGAAATGCAATTAGACATATTTTATAACATATCATATAATCAATTTCCCAAAACCAATAAAATAAATACCCAATTTAGCACAATTAGGGTTTTTGAGCCCGAAATACAAATCCAATCAATTCTTGCTAAAATATATAAATTGATGGTTTGAAAATGTAATTAAATATATTCTAATGTAAATTATATAGTCAATTGAATGAAACGACCCAATTATACAATCCAATTTAGTTCCGCAAGAGTTTTGACCTAAAAATTCAATTCCGATAAATTACGCACAATTTTTCCAAATCAACACTTCCAATATGAAATTAAATACATTTCAAACAATATTATAAAATCTATTGAGTGGAACAACTCAATTATGCGACCCAATTTTATTATATACGAATTTTGACCTAGGAATCAATTTCCGGTTAATTCTGCATAAATTTCTCAAATTTACAGTTCCAACATGAAATTAGATACATTTTAAAACATATTGTATAATCAATTTATCCAAAATCGCCAAATCAGACAAATCCGAAAAATTCAGGCATAACCCGACCAAAAATCAAGATTTCCAAAATTCCAACATAAACCATACAATTAACATATCCAAATCAATCTTACAACACATATATACATAATCAAATAATTAATTTAGATTTTCATAAGCTAATTCATACTCAATTAAATCAAATCAATGTTAGGGTTTTTAGAAATTTATACCAAACGAAAACCAACAAATCGGAGCAAGGGAAGGCTGGAGAAGCTTCGTCGGAGGTTGGGGGTTGCTCGCCGGTAGTCAGGAGACATCGACGGTGACTAGGCGGCAGTGGCGCGACCTGCACGTTGTTGCTGCTACGCGCGGCTGTTGTGGCTCTCTTCGGCTGTTGTGTGCGGCTGCTCGAGGTTGGTGGCAGTCGATCGCAGTGGTGGTCGGAGTTGTGGCTGCCGATGGTCGATGAAGGAGGAGGAAGGAGCTGGGGAGAAGAGGTAGTGAGGGAGGCTGGAATGTGAGCAGAGGTCGGGAGCAGAGAAGAGGAAGAGAAGAAGAGAAAAAGGAAAAGGAAGAGGGGGGCATCAAGGGTTGCTGCGGGTTTTTTTTTATACAAATACACATATAAAATAAAATACTAAATATTTAAAATTATTATTGAAAGATTTTATCTAAATTTTTAATGAAAATTTATTTTGAAAGGATCCGAAGGCTTAAAATTGATATACGAGCTATATAAAGAATTTCGAGAATGTTTTCGAAAAATTTACCAACAAACATAAAAATTTATATTATTTATGGGAATACATTATACGACCCTAAAATAATATTTAAAAACATATAATAAAATATTTAAGTCAAATTCTAATAAACCGAGACTAATTTTAATAATTTCTGAAATCGGTTTTCCGCAAACTAAAAAGCGTAAAACGGAAAAAAAATTAATTTCGGAAAAAAATTAATTTCGGAAAGAAATTCCTAAATAAGCTCCAAAAATCTTTTTAATTTAAAACTTCCCAAAAATATTAATGATTTCCGAAAATGAAGAAATTCAAAGTCGGAAATATTTTCTATAGATAAAATCATTAAAATAACTTTAACTATTTTAAACTGAAATATCATAATTTAAATAATATATGTCGTTAATGAAATATAACTTCAAAATAAAGTCGTAATCACACGACGAAGTTATAATCGAGAACGAATCTAAAATACAATAAAAATCAAAATACAAGAAAGAACGAAAATACATATTTTTAACCAAAAATCGAAATTATATGAATATAATAAAATCATGATCGTGAACAATTTTATCTAGAATGGTCTGCAACGACAACAATTAATTAAATTCAAATATGAAGTCGAAATCGTTGATAAATCCATAAAACGAATCAAAATTAAAAATAATTAAATAATTACATCAAATTACGCTAATAAAAATCATTAGGCTTAATAAAATTAGATTTTAAAAATACGGGGTATTACACAAGAGCGTTGGGCGCGCGAGCGGGATTTTTTTAAAAAAAATTTAAGGATTTGAGGAGGTTTAAGTGTTTGTTTTTCATCACATTTTTCTTTGATTTTAGAAATTTGAAAAAAAAAATTATTATAAAGCACACACACACATATATATGAGACTTAAATATTTTTAGAGACCAATAAATTAATGATTAACGACCAAAAATTATATTAGTCATAAAAGATATACCAATAACAACGACTTTTGATGGTGGTCGTTAATAATATATCAATAACGACCAAAAACAATTGGTCGTTAATGTACCAGTTTGTTGTAGTAGCTAGCAAATACATATAACTAATTTTATCGAAGTATTATTTTTTTTCTTTTTTTTAATGTTAGATCAACGTCAATCATATATGATGATGATGATGATAATAATCATAATAATAATAATTATAATTGTTTATAATAATAATTTTATTATTTATTATTAATAATATGACTAATATTATTGTCCTAACTATAATAATTATAATTATTAATATAATTAATACTAATATAATTATTTATATAATTTTGATAATTACTATTATCATAATTCATAATATAATAATGATAATTATTATTACTATTATGAATATTATCATGATTAATAATATAATTATTATTAAAAAAACTAATAACAGAACGACAACATGGGTTATTATATAAAAACAGAATTGTTTAATAGACAATATACAGACAAATTTTTCCGCCTAAACTATACCTATTAATACTGATCATATATTATCACTGTCATATATTATTACTAATTAATAAGTCAAATAAATGATGAAATACTCCTGCGTATTAATAGATTTATCAAACTATTCATCTCCTACGCTGCATAACAACAAAATGATATTCATCTATTGCATATTAATTGAGATATTCATCTATTGCACATATGTCGAACAACACATATTAATCAAGAATTTTCTTAATTAATTATCTAAAAATATACAGCCAACTATTCATCTCATGCGTATTAATTGAGTTGTAAAACTACTGAATATATGAATGTAACTATTCATCTATTGCACTTTTGTCGAACAACACATATTAATCAAGTATTTTCTTAATTAATTACTTCATCATATGCCAACTATTCATCTCCTGCATATTAATTGAATTGTCAAACTAATGAACATATGAATGCAACTATTCATCTCATACGAACAGCAAATTCATATAATTATTCATCTTTTGTCATTAATACAGCACAATTATTCATCTCCTACTTGTAACAAATTCATATAACTATTCATCTACTGCACATATGTCGAACAATATATATTAATTAAGTATTTTATTAATTAATTACTTGAACATATACAGCCAACTATTTATCTCGTGCATATTAATTAAATTATTAAACTATTCATCTCTTATATAATAATATATAAATAATTAATACATTACCCGTGCATTGCACGGGGAAATGTAACTAGTTATTTTAATAAAACAAAATTTTCTAGTACTGAATTTTGAGGGTGTTACAGTGGCTCAGGCGGGTTTTGTCCTGAGAAAATGGTATTTTTAATCTCCGTTCTACTGGAATGAATAGTGGCTTGAGAGTGTTTTACCTAGAGATGGTGCTTCATTCTATTCCATTATATTAAGAGTAGTGGGGTTCCTATACTCATCGTATATAAAAGAATGAAAATATGACATGCTTAATAAAGAAATTTGAATCATTTTCTATATTATGAGATGTTTCTTTTATTTAGTTATTCACTTTTATCTGATGTGAAACCATATAATAATTGTATCCCCATTTTAATAGTATTATTCCCTTACTCAGTATGTAATATACTAACCACTAGTTTTATGGATGATGCTTATTCCCACGAGTAGGAGACCTTGATTCTTATGTGCAGGTCTCAGAGGATCCGCTAGATGATTATGCTACCTATGATGCCTTATGTGGGAGTGAGTGACTTCATTTGTATTAGGGATTAGGTGAAGAGAAATTCTTATCCGGTTAATGTATTTAATAGGATACCTTTTTGGACTCTTGATCCATGGTATCCCTTCTTTTGTATCTTGTATTATAACTCGAATTTAAACTTCAAACTCATTATTGTATTATAATTTTTTCTTTTTTTCTAATATCCTTGTGTTACTTTAAAAATTTTAGCCTTATGATTAATGTAAGGATTGTTTCATGATACATATTAATCTCGATTACAGCAGTAACCCCTAATATTTTACTTATTTACTTCTACTGTAAAATAAAAAGTTTCTTTACTATCCTATACTGACACCCTTATACCTTTATTCAGTATACCGACTAATAACTATTTATTAAATAAAGAATGTCTAATATTATCAATATACATTAGTTCATTTTAAATCAAATAAGTTGTCAAGCATCATTATACTTCACTCAAATTATTACTTTGCATTTTAGATCGTCTACCAAACAGAAACTTAGCTATTTTCTTAACCAACTGATTTAATGATTTAAACTAGGTCATGACAATTCATATTATGCATGGATAGTAGATGGGTTAGAGCATGATTTGCATGGTCATACTCATAGTTAAGGATGTTTATAATATTATCCGAATTACAAACCAAATCAAACCGTATATTATAGTCTTGTGTGATTTTGTTTGGTTTATGGTTTGAAAATTTATGATATATATATATTATCTATATAACATTTTATAAGTTGCAATTAGTAAACTGTAGCTTATAACTATAATTTTTTCTTCCTTCTTATTTGATTGTAAATCTACGCTAACTTTTATTCCTTGGTTTTCCCCTTAAAGTGACATGAAACCAATTTAACATTGATAGTGAACCACACATTATAGTTTGGAGTTTAGATTGATTGCAAGCTAGCAAAAATATATCGGAGAGTTTAGGCTAAATAGTACAAGCATAGCATTTTTTTTTCTATAAAACATGTAGTAAAATAAATATTAAACCTTAAAGGACATTAATAGCAAAGCAAAAACCAAATTGAACTATAATCCAAAATGATGGTTTAGTTTTGTTTAGGACATTTAGAAAATGGTTTGATTGGATTGAGATTTTGCAAAGCATAAAATTATTAGAGCTTGATTCGGTTTGGAGCTAAAAGTGAATAATGTATTGTGTATACCCCTACTCAAGGTGATGACATACATGATAGGGTAGGGTGAGAGTAGTGGCTAATTCTAGAGTTCTATTTGTGGTTATTAATTTCAATAGATCATTTTTATGATTTTCGATTGTTATGAACATTTTTATTTGTGTCGTTTTATTTAACTTGATTTACGTTAGACTTCAAAAGCATTGGTATTTCTTTTTTCTTTTTCTTTTTTTGAGTCACTAATAAAGTTTGGCATGTTTCTTAATTTTTAATTAGCCTTAGACGCTAATATTTTTTAAATAATTGTGCCGACTTACACTAAATGTGGAAGTAATCCCTACTTTGAATTTAACTTCATCATATTTTTTCTCACCGTTCTGGTTTAAAAAGTATTATAATAGTACTGTACAAAAATAATGATGATGATGATGGAATAAGCTTGCCTAAAGAGTGATGTAAAGACAAAATGTTTTTACTTAAAAGTATCACATGTGAAGTAATTATTATAAAAACACTACTTTATTGGTGACATCTAATTTTTTCACTTGTGAGAAATTGTAACAAATTATCATGGATACTTGTTAGAAGAAAAAACAAATCTTGAAAATAATATTATATAAAATTTCATAAAAATTAAGATATTGTAATTTACACAATGCTACCGTTACCAACAACTATATTGCTGCAGATCACTTTTTTTATTTTATAGCAATGGTTATAAGGTTATAATTTTACACATCTTTTGTTTCTAAATACACATATTTTACATATTACTATACATCTTTTATGGTAAAATACACATTTTACTTAATAATATAGTGGACATAGTAACATTTTTATAATTTTAATAAGCTTTCTATTAAAACAATGGATATCTTTTGTTTATAAAAAAATGCTTTTTTATACCTATGAATACATATTTTTTATGGTAAAATACACATTCCTCATAAAAATATGGTGGACATTGTGATGTTTTTGTAAATTTATTAAACTTTCTTTTGAAGCAATAATCTTAGAAATATATCCCAAATAAAAATAAATATCTTATCCAATAAAATATACATCTTATCTAACAAAATACTTATCTTCTAGATATAAATTCTCATCTTATTGAAAAAAAAAATATACATCTTTACTAAACAAATACACATTTTATAGTTATAAAGACACGTCTTATTTTTATAATGCACATTTTATGGAAATAAAATAGACATCTTAAAGCAATGAATACAAATAATATATTGGCACATGCACCTTTGATATTATCCTCTATTTACAAAAAAAATAAGGGGTGAATAAATGTCTTATAAATACACATCTTATTGAAATAAATACACATCTTATCTAATAAAATATATATCTTTCCAATCTAAATATACAGAATTTATTTATAAAATAACAAGGGATGATTACATGTACCATAAATTCTCCCCTTGTTGGAAAGAATACACAGATTAACATGACATATGCATATTTTATAGTTATAAATGCACATCTTACATCAATAAATATACATCTTATATTGATAAATGAACATCTTAAAGTTATAAAGCTACATCTTATATCGATAAATTTACATTTTAAATAGATAAATGCACATTTTACATCCATAAAGGTAGATCTTATACTAGCACATATACATGGTAATAAAAATATTATAAATATTTGAAAGATATACATGGTCAATATAAGATGTGTACAAGAAGTTCTACAATGTGTATTTATTAATAGAGAATATATATTTAATATTATACTTATATCATATATATATAAGATGTACATTTATTATATAAAACATAAATATTTAATTATAAAAAATATGCATTAATCATGAAAGATGTGGATAAAGAAAGTAACCGAAGAATGAAGAAAGATGAACTCTCATTTTTAATTAAAATTTCATTTATCTCATGTCCACGAAACATCGTGCAGCAAGATGTACGATAAAGATGAGATCATGTTATCACAAACCAAGGAATAGAGGTGACAATCAGGTCGGGTAGGTTGGGTTCGGGTGGGTCATTATATGGTCGGATCATTTCGGATCTGTTAACGACAAATTTTCTGCAAAAAGAAAATTGAAGAACAAAATATACTTTTATTGATTATTAATTATCGGATCGAATGTAGGTACAATCTCTGTATAAATCCGGTACAAGATTTAATATCCTCTGATTCAATCTCTTAGACAATTGATGGCGTTGTGGTTTGCGATGTTGAATTTTGGGCTCAACTTGTTCGGGGCTCGTCTTGAGTTTAATGAGCTTGATCCAAACCTGTTGATGAAAATTTAATTTACCTGGTAAAGAGGGCACGATTTGGTGGTGCTTGATCTCTTCGAATAGGTTTAATGATGTTGAAGTTGCAACGCTTCAACGTTTTTGAATTTGACAATCTAGAAAGCTTCGTTCTTCGATCCTTGGATCGTACTTCTTCAATCTTCAGATCTTCGTTCTTCGATCCTCAGATCTTACTTCTTCAATCTTCGGATCTTCGTTCTTCGGTCTTCGTTCTTCGAGTCTTCGATCTTTAGCTTTAGAGTGCTTGGGAGCGTTCTCTCTATAAGCTCTTGATCTCGGGACTTCCGTCCCTTCAATGAGGAGGGGTGCCCTCTATTTATAGAGAAAATGACCTCCTTGGCTTTTGGGCTTGGGCCCGTCTTGCGTTTTAGACTTAAAAGTCATGCTTCATTTAACTTAATTTTACGAACTCGTAGCCCTTTGTGAAATAAATTAGACTCGTATTTAATTAAACTAAGCCCAATTGAAATATTTTGGCCCAATTTAATAAAATACGAACGGGACGTAAACAATTAAAATATTTTATTTTAACATATAAATCCCGAATAATTTTTAGGAATATTTAATTATTCCCAATTTAGGTTGATTGACCATGTAACAATCAAATGTTATTTTTCTTGTTGTTATATATTTTTTCGGTGTCAACAGGATCATTTGACTTTTACGGGTCGGTTGTGAGTTGGGAAGGGTTATTTCAGGTTCGGGTCATTGCTTTTTTGGGTCCGCTCGGTTCTGGGTCGGATAATTTCGATTCCGGGTTAGTTCGGGTTAATTTGTCAAGTCAGGTCGGGTTGAGTTCAGGTTAAACAAACTTGGGTTCGGGTCATTTCGAATTAATTTGACTGGTAGGATCGGATTGGTTTCGAATCATTTTCTGGTTCATATGATTAAGTGGCTTCGGCCCGTTTGGATCATTTCCTAAAATATGATGGGTTGGTCCCATTAGGTCTGAGTTATTTCGAGTTAACTTGATGGGTCGGGTCATTTCATATAATTTGACAGGTTGGATTTGAGTAGTTATGGGTTAACTTAATGGGTCAGGTCGGGTTGAGTTTTGACGGGTTAAGTCAAATTCGGGTCCAGGTAATTGTCATTTATTATATTGTAAATATTAGAGACAATTATAAGATTACTATTGCAAATAAATGAATTAAGAATATTAGATACGTTTTATTTTCACAAGTAAATAGTAAAGATATTTATAAATTTTAATAATAAAAAACATTGCATGATCGAATCTAACAAAGATATTTATCATTTATTCTAATTTATTTGATTACTTAAAATATTTAATTACTTAAAAAATATAATTTTATAAAATAAAGGTGGTCATAACATAACTATACAATGTATAATTATCATTTATTACATTATAAATATTAGAGACAATCATAAGATTACTAGTAAAGATAAATGAAATAAGAATATTATATGTGCTTTATTTTTATAAGTAAATAATAAAAATATTTATAAGTTTTAACAATATTATATTTGATTACTTAAAATATTTATAAATTTTACAAGTAAAAATATTATATACTTATCATATATTATATTTATTTGATTACTTAAAGTATTTAATTACTTAAAAAAGATAATTTTATAAAATAAAGGTGATCATAAACATGACTATACAATGTATAATTATCATTTATTACATTGTAAATATTAGAGGCAGTCATAAGATTACTAGTACAGATAAATGAAATATGAATATTATATGTGCTTTATTTTTACAAGTAAATAATAAAGATATTAATAAGTTTTAACAATATTATATTTGATTACTTAAAATATTTATAGATTTTACAAGTAAAAATATTCTATATTTATCATATATTATATTTATTTGAGTACTTAAAATATTTGATTACTTAAGAAAAGATAAATTTATAAATTAAACATGATCATAAATATGATTATACGGTGTATAATTATCATTTATTACATTGTAAATATTAAAGAAAATCATAAGATTACTAGTATAGATAAATAAAATATGAATATTATATGTGTTTTATTTTTATAAGTAAATAATAAAGATTTTTTACCCAGTTATGTTCAGATTTATCATATTCGTCCGATTAAACTATTTTGGATAAATTAATTATGCAATATACTTTGAAATATACTTAATTTCATACTTGTATTGTTAAATTGGGAAAATAATATTGAAATATATCAGAATTGGATTGTTAGGTTAAAACTCTTGTAGATTTAAATTGGATTGTATAATTGAGTTATTTTATTTAATTGATTATACAATACATTTTAGAATATGTCTAATTTCAATTTTGAATCGTCAATTTAAATATTTGAATAAGATTTGGCGGGATTTGTAGTTCAGGCTCAAAAACCCTAATTATGTTAAATTGGGTAATTCCTTAATAGTTTTTAATCAATTGAGTATAAAATATATTTTAGAATATGTCTAATTTCAATTTTGAAACGTTAATTTAAATATTTGAATAAGATTTGACCGGATTTATAGTTTGGGCTCAAAACCTTAATTATGTTAAATTGGGTAATTTATTAATAGTTTTTAATCAATTGAGTAAACAATATATTTTAGAATATGTTTAAATTCAATTTTAAACCATCAATTTAAATATTTGAATAATATTTGATCGAATTTGTAGTTCATGCTCAAGCCCTAATTATGTTAAATTGGGTAATTCCTTAATAGTTATAAATCAAGGGAGTATACATTATATTTTAGAATATGTCTAATTTTAATTTCAAATCGTCAATTTAAATATTTGAATAATATTTGATTGGATTTGTTGTTCGGGCTCAAAAACCCTAATTATGTTAAATTGATTAATTTCTTAATAATTTTTAATATATTGAGTATACAATATGTTATAAAATAGATCTGATTTATAACTCGATGGTATTAAGAGTTAGTAATTTTCAGTTTGTAACAATTGTAATTACAATTTTATTAGGTAACCAATAACCGCTATAATTACATTTTCAGAGTCTGAGTTTGATTTTTTATTTATTATAAACTTATAATCTTTGTACTCTATGTAAATTAATATAATATTTGTTGTTTTAAAAATATGCATCAAAAGTTGGAGCTATGAGATTTTTTTTATTCTAAATGATATTGTATAGAATGTCTAGGATAAAAGTATGAAAAATAATTATAATTTATAAACTACTATATTTTTAAAAGTTTTAAATGAATAATAAAATATGTGCAATTTATTATTATTATTATAATATATTTTTATATTGGATTAGATCAAATGAATATCGGGTCGGATCGAAGGCGGATCAGGTCGCTATCAGGTCATGAGTTGGCATCAGGTCGAGTTAATTTTTATCAAGTCAATGTTTGATCAAGTTATTGTCGGATCGAATTTGGATTGGATCGGATTACTAAACCTTTTTAATTTTATCGAATCGAATTTTGATTTGATCGAATCAGATCAACTTTTGGCAGCTATACCGAGGAATAGATTGAGCTCTAAGTAACATAAATGATCCCACCCCATCAAAAGAAATTGGCGGCACTTTTTCTCTGGCTAGGTACTTACTTACCGTAGCTCACGGCTCTTGTCGAAGGTATCTACTCTGCAGTTGAAGTTGACATCGAAGTGTTCTTGTTTCGCAGAAGCAACCTATGCATATAACAAACTTTCCATTTCGATACTTCCTTTCCGATGCTGTAAATCTATGCAAGTTGTCACAACGTCAATCATAAAGGGATCGTCTCAAAACGGGAAAAAAAAGGAAAGGAAAAAGCGCAAACTATGCAAGTAATCAACTTTCTTATGACTTTGCTTAATTTGCAAAATATCGATCGAATCACTTGCAGAAAAAAAATAATAATAATAAATAAATAAGCGGATGATTCTCTGATGATCCCACGCAAAACATAATGTGTAATTGATGTACTGGTTCATGATGATTTCCGGACTTTAATCATCTGAATCTCTCGATTTATGTTGGCGTTTCATATGATGTCTGATTGATTGCAGTTCCGCTGCGATTTGATTCGAATTATTTTGATGGTTGGCATTTGATAACTTTATGTAATTGACGGCGTCTCTTTCTCTATCAATTACCGGCAGATTAAAACCTGTGATGGCATCATGCATATACAACTGTCCGAAGATGATTGGTTTAAAAACTGGATGATTAATACCCCAATAATATAATTTGAGTGACACTGCTAGGCTGAAGTTTGATCCGGATCCCAAAGTGGCGTCTTAATCGACTTGCTTCAACTTCAACTTTGACGCTCGAGGTAATAAAATTTCCCGCCATTTCTAAATTTTACGCATTTTAGTACTTCCTCCTATTTTAAGTATCCTTTCGTATGCGGTAGTTTATTCGGGGAAGCAATATTTTTCAGAAGTACCAAATATTAAGTTATTTGGTTTAAATAAATAAATAAAATTTAAAAATGAGCGTAACTTTCTTTTAACCCCTTTACTTAGAGTCTGTTTGGTTTAATTTTTAATGATTAGTAGTTTTTTTAGAAAAATAATTTTAGATTAAAATAAGTATTTGGTTTTACTTCTAAAAAATTATTATAAAAAAATAATTAATAAAAATCACTTTCTAAAAGTAATAAACTGAAAGTAAAATTTAGCTACTTTTAAAAATAACTTCTATAAAACACGGCACGTCATATGTTTAAAAATAAAATTCGTAAATAACACTGCCCCACCTGCCTGGTGTCTCCTTCTCCATTTTCGGTTGCTCGCTTCTCTCCATTTCTGCTTCTTCTCAGCTGAGGCATTAAAAAAAAATTCAAGTTCGACCGACATGCCCGCTCGCTTCTCTCGCCTTCGTTTGCTTGCAGTTCTCCATTCTTTTGGATCGAGGCAGACTTGAGCTATCCAGCCCCGAAAGTCACTTCTATCTCCCCCTCATCTCCGGCTCCGGCTAATCTCAATCGACGGCCTGGTCTTTACGAGTATATTATCAACCGACGGTCGATCTTGCTAGATTTTTGTACAGTTTTGGGGATCGCAGTGTTGAAGCTGTCTGATTAGTCTGTTTTGTCTCCGTATATTCTTTTTGAATTTTGATTGCAGATAGTTCGATATGGCAGCTTTATTTTGAGCATTTTTGAACCATCCAGTTGAGCCGAAAATAACTCATTTTTGGGGACCCATCGCCAATTGGGGTTTTGTTGTCGCTGTATGATTTTCTATTATGGCCTTGAAGATTGATTTTGCGATTTCCTTTTGTTTACCTGACCGATGTCTACTAAAATTTTCAACGATTCGGAGGAAGCTTATAGTTTGCTACTTTGCTTATCGGTGTGGTTGAATTGACAGGGTTTGGTGGACATGAATAAGCCTCCTGAGCTGATATCTGGAAACATGACTACAGGTAAATATTTATGACCTATTTGGGAAGAAAGCTCTTAGTGTTATGGTAAAAAAATGCGTAGATTGATATTTTTTTTCTTTATTGGGCTTACAGCTATGTGTGTTTATTCAAGATTGTTCATGAGGTTTGCATGGATGGTACATCCACGTAAGTATTTACTTCTAGCTTGCCACGCTTCAAATGAGGCAGTGCAATTGTATCAACTCTCTCGTTGGGCAAGGGCTCATGGGTAAGTCATGAGATTTAAGTTGAACTTCTCTGTGCTTGTGTTGCTGATAGATTTTGCTAATTTCATTCGCTATTGTTTACCTGATGCTGATGCCATCTTATTGTCTGAAGTAGCGGAAACATCAAATATTGGTTGGATATAGGAATCACTAAGTAAATTGGTTCAGATCTTAGCTTATGAGTGTCAGCTTGATTTGTCCATGCCCGACTCTCCCTTCGTGGAGGCGATGGTTCTAATGTAGTCGATTGGTGCATAAACCCCTCTGCCCTAGGACCTAGGGTTGCGTGTTTGTCCGTCTCATTTACTTAGGAGAAAAGGGTAAGAACAATAATTTGAAGTTTGGTTGTGCTGATAACAGTGTGAATCTTTTTTTAACTACCCACATCATAGTATTGTATCGCTCTTTATGATGTTGCTTCCAACAGTTTGCTTGTTGGCCAGAGACTTCTATCTTAAAGGAATTCTACTTTAGAGTAGTAGAGGAAAAAAAACTTGAAAGGCCTTGATAAATGGGCATTATTATCTGTTATATTCATAATGGAGAAGTTGGAATCAAGAGTTTTATACTCTAGTAGACTCTGGTTGGCTAGTAGGATGGGAGGATTCATGACTAACAAAGGCCAGATGTAGAGTGGTTATTCTGTGGGTATTGATTGCTTGATGATGGTTTCCTTGCTGGACAACCAAGTCCTTGAAATCTTTTGGAGACATTTGATGTGATGTGTCCCCAATCAAATATAAAATTCATGGCTCTTATTTTCGTTGCCCTTGAATCTGAGGAATTGGTTTCTGCTCCATTATTTCCAGAATCTGCATTAGAGATAGGCTTCATTGAGAAGTGTCTTTCCAAGTTACTTGCAAATGCATCTCAATCAAATTGGATGAATGGATTCATGACATGGCTAGTTGTTTCAAAATAAAAGGTGACTTTGGAAAGGCTTGTTTCTCATGAAAAACTATTAGAATAGTTAAGGCCCCTTTTGAGGAGTTTTTGCAAGGGAAGCCTCCTGCAGGAGTTTTCTCCCTGTTGACAACCAAAGAGAAGGGAGAGCTGCTCGTGAATCAATGCTTCTTGTGCAAAAATTTTATACTTAGTATGTAGATTGCTCCTCCTTATGGGATCTTCATATTATTGTACAAAACTTTTGTAGTATAATGTATATATGCATGCCCATGTTTCAGATAAGATGTAACGTACATATTATGTATTGTTAATATCGCGTGTAGTTAAGTCTTCAAATATTGCAGAAGCTCTCACTCTGCTTAGTTTAGTGACAGTTATCCTAGTCCATCGTTAATGATCGATCCTTTGAATTGATGTTTTTAAATCTTCAGATTGCCTCTACTCAACTTTGCTCTACCCTACTCTTAATTAATAATTAGTGATTCCAACATTATTACTATCATATCTATTACTAATAAACACCCTGATGGTTCATAAGTTAGTAGTCTCAGATCATGTACGTTTGAGCCCCCAGCAAAGAGCGAAATTCTTGTGTTGCTTATGAAGGAATATTTATTACTTCTTCTTTTCTTTTCTTTTTTTATTTTTATTTTTCCTTTCGATGTAGCAGTTCATTTCTTCAAATAGTAGTAACCATTATTGAGTGGCAACAACTCCCACATCATTCCTTGATTGTATGCTGATTAGGAAAAATCTATTTTATTAATATAAACTTTGATCATTGTGACTATTTGAGTTTTAGATGTTTGTGAATTTTATAAAGTTTATTTAGTGGTTGTTCATAATTTTTTTTAATAAGTTTATGATTTTTATTTTACAATTTTTAGTACTTTTTAATATCTATATATATTTTTTATACTTTTTAATGTTTCATATGCTTTTTAATATTTAATATTACATAATTTATATAATAATTATTACCAAAAGATATATATAGGAAGATAAAAATTAAAGATGGTAAATAACAAGTAAATTTATAGAAAATGAAAATCAAATACTAATGAGGTACAATAAGTAGTTTTTTAGTATTGATCACTTATATAATAAAAGTAAAAACAAACATATATTTTACTTATCAAAGTACTTTTTTAAAAAGTAGATTTATAAAAGTAATTTTGATCTAAAAGTAGTTATTAAAAATAAGTAATACCAAAAGAGGGCTTAGTTAATGTGTAAACTACATCCTTACATCCTTAGTAGTACCTTAGGAACTAACACTTTTTTTTGTTATTTTTATTTTTTATCACACAAATAATTGTAAAAATTAAAATTAAATTAAATTTCTCCCCTAAGTCCTCAATATGAACCAAACACAAATTAATCAAATTCTTCAACAGTTACCTCCTTGAAAGTGAGCACCTCAAAATTGTAACTGCTTCCAAATGTTACAATTTATATACCAAATGAGGTCTAAATAAATGCTAGTTTTAAATTTATAGTGTACATTTAAATTAATTTTTTCTACCTTACCCTTTAACATAGATTAATTCATAATCTTTTATGTATTTATCTATATCTTTTTTCAAACATAATAATATTCATTTCCAATGATATTTTAATAGGGATAATTTAGTCAATTAGATTATATTCTCCTACCAAAATGTAAAGCAACACTTACATAAAATCAGAGGTAGTAAATGTTAAGGAATTTATCCTTAATTTATCAATTATGCCTTTCATTAGAAAACAATGTAATAAATAAACAAATAAAAGAAGAAAGAGAAAGTACTATAATAAAAATAAGAATAAGCCTTCTAGTTTTGTTAAAAAAATAATTTTAAAAAATGAATTCACGATGAGTTTTTTCTTTAGAATGGAAAGATGGGTATATAATAGTAGTACTAAAAGATAGCATAATGCAAGATGACTTGTTTGATCCATTTTCACCGCATGTTTAAAATTTGAGCTTATTAAAATAACATAATGCACTAACATGTAAGTGTAGTCCCTAAACCTTTGTTCCTTCTTCTCTTGCTCTGGTTCCTTCTATAGGCGGAACTCACGACAGTTCTCATGGCCAGGAACAAGAAATCATCAACTGGTTTAAGGAATTAAGGACAACGTCAAATCCTGAGGAGTTCGCAAACTGGTGATGGTTCATTGGATGCTGCATAGATTCGAGTTGCTGAAGATTTAGTTACTAAGGAAGACAATTCTTTGGCCTCTTGCTTAACTGATTCAAAAATGGATACAGGAGGATATAATTTGGATGGAATCATAAACAATGATATGAATTCTAAGGGTGCTCATTCGAACGTGATAAAATCGAATGATAATTGAAATATCCCAAAAACCTAATTTAGGGAATTATGGTCAAATAAGGATTTATTAGGGAAATTAAATAAATAAATTATTTTATTAAAATAAGGGGAATTAATTGAGGTAAAATTAAGAAAAAATAATAAATAATTTAGTTAGGAAAAATTAGGGTGTTTTGCTAATTAAAATGGAATTAAGGAAAAATACTCAAAATATCCTAAATTAATCTAAAAAGAAAAATTATTTATTATTTTATTAAAATATTATTATTTTAAATATTAAAAAATACTAAAATGTTCTAAATACCCCAATCCATCTATTTTTTCCTTTTTCTCTTTTTTCTTTTTCTTTTTTCCCCTTCTTTTTCCTTTTTTTCTTTCCTTCCTCTC
Source organism: Tamarix chinensis (assembly GCA_030549775.1). Taxonomy (NCBI): domain Eukaryota; kingdom Viridiplantae; phylum Streptophyta; class Magnoliopsida; order Caryophyllales; family Tamaricaceae; genus Tamarix; species Tamarix chinensis. Next base: position 25,977,019 of record CM060178.1, on the reverse strand, counting down.
CTTTCTCCTTTTCCTTTTTTTTCCTTCCTCCCCCGATCTGAGCCAACCCCCCTTGCGGCCTAGACTTTCTTCTTCCCTCGTGCAGCCCAAGCCCCGCCTTCCTTTTCTTTTTCCCTTGCCAGCCGCTCGGTCATCTGCCCTCTTTTTTTCTTTCTTTTTCCCCTAGGTCGGTCGGTCTACTCCTTTTCTTCTTCCTTCTTCCTCGACTCTTCTTCTTCCCCCCCTCCTTCTCCACTCAGGCATGTGGCCCCTGCAACACCATGCACGCCGGCCTGCCACCTCCCCTCTCTTCCCCATCAATTCCACTCCCTACTCGACCCAATCAACCCTCCTCTCTCTCCTCACGAGTGCCCCTCCTCCCTTCCTTTTCTTCTCCTCTGACCCGGCAGGACCTCTAACTTTGCAGGCCCGTATCAGCCTACCTCCGCCAGTCGACGACCTTCCATGCATGCCCCTCTCTTTCCCTCTTTCCCCTATGTGTTTTCCCCTTTAATGGCCTATAAATACCCCATAACTTTCCCCAATTTGGTCTTTTTTTTTCCTACCCAAAAAATTTCCCACTTTTTGCACCGCCGCCTGTTTAGATAACCACCCTGTCGCCGCCGGCCAAACCACCTACCAAACCACTCCCTGTACCACCCTCCATCGAACTACACCGCTCACCATCATCGATTCTTCCTGCGTGAGCCACCTTGGCCATGCAAAGTTGGCTCCTCAATTAACCCCTTCTCACCCCCTTTCCCTCCGCTTCCCTTCGCGCCGCCGTCCACCACCGTTTCCACTGTGACCACCACTTTCCATACCCCTAAATCAAACAGAAGAACCTCCTCTACCTCCCCCTACCTCCCTATACTTCTCCCTTCCTCCCTCTCCACCACCTTCGGCCACCACACCCGCCGTAGCCTGTGTTGTCCCTTTGGCTGCACCAATACCCCCATTCCAATCCTCTCAACCTAGGGAATCCACCACCACCTTAACCACCCTCTCATTCCCCCTCCTCTAACCTAAACAACCTCCTCTTCTCCTTCTCTTATCCCTCCACCACTACTGTGTGCCGCCGATGGTGCCGCCTGGTCACCACCTTCCCTAGGTAGTACCCTAACCTCCACAACCCTTAAACCTTATTTATGCAAGTGTTATAATTTTTATTATTATTAATATTATTATTATTATTATTATTATTATTTTATCATTATTATTTTTTATCATTATTAAATCTAACTTCAAAATATTACTACTAATATTGTTATTAATAATAGCCAAACCTTATTATTATTATTATTATGGTTATCATTATTATTATTATTATTAATGCTAACTTTGACATATTATCACTATTATTATTATTGCAAATATTCAAACCCTTATATTATTATTACTATTATGATCATTATTATTAGTATTATTCTTAACAATATTGTTATTGTTGTTGTTGTTGTTGTTGTTGTTGTTGTTGTTGTTGTTACTATCACTATTATTAACCTTGAACTTATTATCAGTAAGGTTACTATTATTATGATTATTAGGACCCTTATTAGTATTATTCTTAAGATTAGAACTATTATTATTGTTGTTGTTGTTGTTGTTGTTGTTGTTGTTGTTGTTGCAACTATTATTATTATTATTACTATTAATATTAAATCTATTATATTTAGTAATATAAATATTTCTATTAAAACTTTAACATGAACCAATATATCTACTAAGATCTATTTTGACTAGTAGTAACATGATTAGCTACCTTAAAAGTAATAACCCTACTTTTACTTATAAAACTACAATTAGTATTAGTAACCCTAATATTAGGATATGATAAGGGTAAGGTAGGAAATAATGGTAATTTTGGTAAGAGCAAAGTTAACCCTTAGTATTTTCCTCTTATAGGTGAATTCAGTCAAAACCCTAAGGAGGCGTAGGAATGTGCTCCAAGACCGGTGTCGTATTAGGTAAGGATGTAGCTAAGACCATCTATGTGTGTTATATGCCTTATATATCATGTGTTATGTTATGTTGTGTACTTTATGATTATTATGACTATTTATTTGTAGTGCAACTTGGAGTTGAAGTATGCTTATGTGACTCCCTTATGGCATGTGTATAATGATATATATATATGTTGTGCTTATGATGTTATATGATGTGACCCTCTAGGACATGCATGCTAATATATTTAATAATATGGTGAGGGGTGAAAGGATGAAAAGGAAAAATGGGGAAGTGAGTTGAAAAAAGGGACCTGAGACTGACCTAATTATCTCATGATCTATGAGGAGGCAAATAAAAGGAAATTATGAACAAAATAAAAGAGTGAGTTGAACCTTGCATGGGAATTTCTAGGGTTTGCATGGGATGGAAGGAATTCTCATGGGAAAGATCCTTACATGAAAAAAGTTGTCTTGGGGTGTAGGTAAGGTAAGGGAAGAGTTGTTGGAGTGATTGGAGACTTTGGGTGAAAAATATTACGTAGGTTGGTATAAGGGTACATAGGAAACCTAGCGAGGGTTTGGGAGGAAAACCCTAATTTGAGGCAGTCTTGAAAGTTGAAAATAATTGAGGGTGAGTGGAATATAGGATAAGAGTGGAAGAATATCATATATAGGGTCAGTATGGGTGTCATGGGGAAGAAATGATCGTAGGTGGGTAATGGAGAGGTGATATATGGGGAAAGAAAGGTGCTAGGGTTTGGGGTGGCCAACTACGGTTTCATGGTCACATGTGTAACTGCGAAGTAAATTGGAATACTTTGGGGTTGAATATAAGTGAAGTGATGTGTGGGATGGTAAAGGAGCTTTAGTTGTGTAAGGTAGAGGAAGGATGGGCCACATAGGCCCATTTAGGGTTTTAGAGGAAAACCCTCGAGGACGATAGTAAGTGGACTTAGATGGCATAAAGTGGTGAGTCTTGACCCACACACTTAGGAGTTGAGTATTCATAATGACTAAGTAGAAGAGGGAAAAGATGTAGGGGTTTGTTAGGAGGTACAGAAGTCCCAAGATATGGGATGGGCCCTCTTGGGAGAATAACAATAGACGGATTGTGTGACATGAATGTCTAGGGTGGAAGTTTATCGAATAAGACATGAATAAGATACTAACCATTTAACGAGGAATATTTTTGAGTCGGGCCTAGACCGGTCCATGCACGAATAATAGTGGCTAGGAGCTGGGGTGTCCTAGAGACTGATCTACCGGTAAATAATAGTGGTCAGGAGTGTTCTGCCCTGCATGTTTCTAGTCTATCGGCTATAATAGTGGAGGATTATGTGCTCAAAAAATCGAACATAATTATAATGAGACATGGGAAAGACATTAAGTAATTACAGTGAAACACCATGAGAGTCAGGGCCAGACCGGTTCACTAGCTAATAATAGTGGCCAATAGCACTTTGCCTTGGAGACCGATCCACTGGCAATAATAATGGTTAGGAGCATTCTATCCTATAAGTTTTAGTTCCACCGGCTATAATAGTGGGGTTCCCGCACTCGCATGGATTGATAATAAGCATGGTATGAAATGAGTATTGATTAGAGAGTTAAAGAATCAGTTTATCCAAATTATAGCTTGACCTTTATTATCTGTATTATTTGTATGTTGTCTATATGATCATACGTGTGTTATATGCCCTTATGTGTTTGGCCTTAGATGCACGGTTACCTTACTTAGTACGTAGCATACTGACTACCCGTTTCATGGGTGTTTCTCATTCCCACGAGTAGAGGGCCCTACTGAGTTTGTGTAGGTAGAAGATGTTGTTTTTGATACCTACGATGCTTACGAGGCATCGAGCGAGGCTAAGAGTTGAGCTTGGACTTGGCTTGGGCACCAAGAGCAACTTGGCTGGATTCCCTTTTTCCGTTCATTTACCTTGTATTAGTTTATTTCAATGCTATTTTATTGTACTGTACCTTTTACCCTTTTGGGGACTTTAATTATGCACTCTTAGATTGTAAACTTTTTTATGCGTACTCTGATTTCCGTATTATGAACAATTAAGTTCTTCTATGAGATCTTGTTTTAAGTTTGACTCGTAATTGATGGTAATTTTTCTTTAGCCTTGTGGTTAGTATGAGACTGGCCGGGGCCGAGCTTATACTGATCACGGTGATAATATCCCCAAAATTTATAGTTTTGCTTTCTTTGCTTCCGCTATATCTTTTAATAAAACAAAAATTTTTAGTAGTGAATTTCAGGGGTGTTACAATAATTATTTAAGCCCTAAATTTGATGATCATTATTCGAATGGCCAATTGATCCACAATGCTCCTGAGGCTTCTCTAATCAAGGAATTAAGAGATTTTTTGATTGATTTGGCTGGATCAACATTAATTTCTACTTTGTCTTAGGATCAAAATACTGAATTGGCTGGAAAGGCAGAATGTGATTCAGTAAAGGATGACTCTGCAGGTAGGAAGAATCAGCAATAGAATGGGCTTCAGTTGGATTTTCCTGGAGGGATAAAGTTGCTTCTAACCGCAATCCTAACCAATGCATGCCCCTTAATTATGTTCCACCATAGATTGAAGAGGGGTCAATTGTGGTTAATTTGGAAAAGGTAAAGTTGATAAGGAAATGGAAGAATGGTAGCACACATTGATAGGATATGTGTATGGTTATGATCTTTCTGTCAATCAAATGTTGGGTTTTGTTAAAGCTCAATGGAATCGTGTAGTCATACCTAAAATTATCTGCCATGAAGATAGATTCTTATTATTTAAGTTTGAATCTGCAGTAGATTGTGAATAGATTATAAATCAATATTGGACATATTATAATAGACCTATTATTCTGAAAAGATGGAGAAGGAAATTGTAGCTCACAAAGACTGAGTTGCAATTTATTCCTTTGTGGGTTAAGTTACCTCAGCTGTCATTAGAATATTGGTCTTCTAAATCCCTGAATGTGATTGTGAGCACAATTGGAACTCCAATTTGCATTGATGTTATCACCTTGAGGAAAGATAGGATTGCTTATCCTAGGGTGTTATTTGAAGTTGACGCTAAAAACCATTGTGTGTGACTATATTGATGAGAGATCCAAATGGCTCAATCATAAATCAATTAGTCCAATTTGAATGGAAACCCACATTTTTTCATAAATGTAAAAATCCATCTCATAATGAGCAGACCTGCTTAAAACTTTAGAAGAAGCCTCAAGCTGCTGAGCCTCAGACACACCAAGAATGAATGGTGGTCAGGGGCAGAAGGCAAACTTCAAGTCATAAGGAAAACTCTGAAAGTGTAGGAGCATCCAATTTTGAGAATAGGCAGTCTGCAATACCTATAATTATTGAAGGTCAAAAGACTCAACTGACTATTCCAACCAATGCTTATGAATCAAATGTAAGAGGTGCTCTAAATATGGGTAGTAGTGGGAACTAGTTTCATGGTCTCAAGGACTCTAGTATGTCTCATAACCCAGATCAGACTCAAGAACTGATAGGTTTCCCTCATGACCCAGGTTCCTAAGTTTGCTAGTTGGAATATGAGAGGCATAAATGATCCATCCAAACAAAGGGAGGTTTGAGGATGGATCATGCAAAGCAATTGCTCTCTTATTGATTTCCTGGAGACTAGAGTTAAGGATAATAAGGTAAATAGTATTAAAAAATCCTTAGTAAGGAATTGTATGTGTCTAAATAACTATCAAAGTTATGACAATGGTCGAGTATGGGTGCTTTGGGATCTATTGATCTGGTCTGTGAACCATATTGATACATGTGCCCAAGGTATTCTTCCTAATGTTATGACTTTAGATGGTAAATTTCATTTTGTTGTGGGATTCATCTATGCCTTTAATACAAGTTAAGTTAGGAAAAGCATTTGGAAATGGTTAGATCAGAATAAAAGGGCCACTAATACTATGAATCTAGTGGGAGACTTTAACATAATCCTTCACCCTATTGAGAATCAGGGAGGGGACAAGCCACTTACATAGGACATGCAAGATTTCTCTCATTATATTAATCTTCTAGGGATAAGAGATCTTAAAGGATATGGTTGCTTTCTTACCTGGATGAAAAAAAGGAATGGGGATGAGACAGTAGCTTGTAAGCTAGATAGGGTTATGGTGAATGTGCTCTAGCTTAAAGAGTTCACCAACTCTGTTGTTGATTTCAAGCCCCCTCTAATATCTGACCACTACTTAGTTCAAGTTCATACAAGGGTTCAAATTGCTAGGAAGAGACCTTTCAGATTTAATAACTTTTTGACTAAAGATGATCAATTCTTACACATCATCAAGGATCATTGGGGAAGTTTTTCTTATAGTAACCCTCTTCTGTATATCTATAAGAACCTTCAAAAATTGAAGACTATTTTTAAGGAGTTTAATAGGTTTAAATATGGATCATTGGAGAACAAAATGGAAGAGGCTAAGAAGGCCCCATATGAGTCCCAAAGGAAGCTAATGCAAGATATCAGTAACAAGGATCTTAGAGCTAAAATGCATGAATGTGAAGAACACCTCAACAAAATTTCCAGATGCTATGAAAGCTTTCTCAATCAAAAGTCAAAAATTTACTGGCTAAATGTGGGGGTTGCAAATCATAAATAATTCTTTTCTAGGATGAAGGATATCCAAAATATGAATTCCATTTAGCATATTAAGCTGGATTCAGGGGCATCTACTTCTAACCATGTCTGCATCTCTGATTCTTTTTCTCAAATTCTATAAAGACCTGTTGGGATCTAAAGGGAGTGGCTCAAGTTTAGTAGATTCAGTAGTTATTATGTAGGGTCCAACTCTTTAAGATTCTCATAAGTACCAAATCATTTCCCCAATTTCCCAACATGAGGTTAAGGAGGCTATTTTTTCTATTAGAGGTTGTAAATCCCGTAGAGTTGATTGCTTTACTGCTACATTCTTTAAAAAAAATCGTGGGAGATTATAGGGGAAAATATCACCCTTACAATGTAGAGTTTCTTCACTACCGGATATCTTCCTCTTAAACTCAACATCACTTCTTTAAATCTCATACCAAAGAAATAAAATACTACCAAGGTAAGTGATTATAAGCTGATCGCTTGTTGTGAAGTTTTGTACAAGATCATCTTTAAAATTCTAACTGCTGGACTGAAGAATTTAAGGCCTCATCTTATTTACCAGGCCAAATCTAGTTTTGTAAAAGGCATGCATATTGGAGAAAATGTGTTGTTAGCTGTAGAATTGGTTAGGAAATATTCCCAAAAGCATATTTCTCCTAGATGTATGATAAAAGTGGACATTAAGAAAGCATATGACTTAGTCCACTAAGGGTTTGTGTAGCATGTTCTTCATGCTTATGGTTTTCCCCTTCAAGTAGTTAGATGGATCATAGCATGTGTAATTTATGTCTCTTACTCTCTTTTTCTAAATAGGGAAATGACTAAACCTTTCATAGGTCAGCAAGGGTTGAGGCAAGGGGACCCCCTTTCCCCTTATCTATTTGTTTTGGCGGTTAAGTACTTAACTAGATCTCTCAAGCTTTTATGGAGTGCCAATAACTTTAAAGGGAATTCTAAGTGCAAAGGTTTGAATATTATAAACTTGGCTTTTGCAGATGATATGCTCCTATTTTATAGGGGTGATATTAACTTGGTTAATAGCCTCACTAGTGTGATTAAGGATTTCACTAATAGATATGGTCTTATCATTCACACTCAAAACAGAAGCATCTTTTTTGGTGTTATGGATGATATAATAAGGTCTCACATTTAGCATCACACTCAATTCTCTAAAGGTAGCTTTCTATTCACCTATTTAGGAGTTCCTTTATCCTCAACAAGATTAATAACTTCCTAGTTTCAAGGTTTGTTGTAGAAAATAACAAAGAAGTTTACAAGTTGGCACTCCCATCTTCTATCCTACGTAGGTTGAGCCCAACTTCTAAAACCTGTAATCTTTAGTTTCCAATTGTATTGGTCTTAGGTCTTCATTCTCCCAAGGAAATTGATTCATCAAATTCAATGCATGTACATGTAGTTTCATCAAAGTATGATGGTGACCCATTGCTTGGTTTGGTTTGGCTGCACCTAAACATCAATTTATCGCATGGTTAGCCATCCAAAATAAATTGATGACCAAGGTGAGACTAAATCAATTAAACCTTCTTAAGGATATAAAGTGTAGCCTTTACACTACAAGTCAAGAGGAGGATATTTAGCATCTCATGTTTGACTGCCCAATAATCAAGAGATATGGAAAAAAATCTAGAGATTTTTTAACAGGAGAGATCATATTCACTCATGGGAGACAGAAATGAAGATATTGGCTAAATCCACAAAATAATGCAAGAGGAAGAAGGACAGGCTTTGTGCCATTTTTGTCACATTCATAGGTTCTATTTGGCAGGAAAGGAATTCTAGGATCTTTTGTAATAAGACTTGACATTCTCTTCTACTTCTTAAAGATATATGCTTTTTAGTGTCGAGTAGGATCTTTGCCCCTCATTGAGTCAATAAATATGACCAATGGAAGGAATGTATAGATGACTTGGTGGTCTAACATAGTTTGCACATATTTTCATTTTCAGTAGTTATAAAATTTTACATACAAAAAAAAAAGATAGCAGATTACATTTTAGTTAAGGCTATATATATGTATATATCTTTATTTTATAAATTATTTGCTATGTTTGGTAAAATAAATCTAATCTAAAGTCATATATATGTATCTTATTTTGAGCACATGGTTCATGTTTGTGTGGCTAGACTAGCTTGGATTAGTACATGCGGGTGTTCGAAGAAGTTTGGGTTGAATTCAAGTTAAGGAGAGGAAACATAGTAGGGGTGTTTATCAACACGAGTCGTGTTTCTTTAATCCTCCTTTATTGTGGAGAATTTGGAAAATTTTGAGAGTACTAAAAAAATATGGAGCACCCATGTTTGCTAACATAGTTTATGTTTTTTCTCTATTTTCTAAAGCCTCCTCATTTATTTTAGGGTTAGTTAACATTGCTATGAATCATTTTATTCGGTAACCCTAATCCAAATGAAGTCTGACAAACCTACCCAAAACTTTTCCTCTAGTATTATCTTATGTTTATGAGATAATTGTGTATTGAATGATATTGTAAGGATTGTTTGATTCTCCTTATAACTACTAGTATTGTTTATAATAAATATCATTAGTGTTTCCCTAATTGTTCTTGGATTTTGAATGTTTTCTCAATTTGATCTTGGAGTAGGTTCTAAGCTTTCACATATGGTGAATTTTTCCTACAATTGGTATCAAAACATTTAGTGTGTAATCAATCTGCATTGGGATGGTGTTTATAAGATTTAAGATCAATAGATTTGATCACTCTATCAATTTTTGATTGTAGAAATGGAAGATGAAGGCAATCCTTCTTCAAATTATATTAGAGAAGGTATTATTCAAAAAATTAGAGAATCTTGAGAGGATATCATATAAGGATTTGGGGATATTGATTTAAAGGCCTTATCAAATACAAAAATTTGTTTATTCATCAAGGTCTTACAAGAAATGGTTAAAGAGACATTTTTTGTTACCTTGAGGTTGAACCTAAACTCCTTATATACAATAAACTCTATCACAAATCATTAATTGTTGTGGAGCTCACTTCACAACCTAAATTAGGAGACGACCGGTGCTTGAAATTTCATCTTGATTAATTTAACTCTATAGTTATGGATCTATAAAATATAGATGTCTAACTAGATAATGATGTCTAGCTATTATGTTTCTGTACTCTTTTCCTATTACATAAAAGAATTTTTGTGAGAATATATTGTATGGAAATGATGAATTAGTTCTTGAAAATATTGGGAATGCCTTGCTATAACATGAATTGATTGATAATCAGTTAACTGAAGGATGTCTAGGCGACTTACGCTGTGAGGGACTTATAGTAAGAGGAAATGATGACAATAAGAAGTCCAAACCAAGGAAGGATAGGTTTGAGACTATTTTCTACCATAATTGTTGCAAGAGAAGACATATTAGGAATGTTTCTCCAATAGAAAATTGACGAGTACTACCAATGGTGTATCTAATGAGGGTGAGTCCATCATAGTTGAGGGCGTTGGTGATGGCGATATATTAACCACCACAAATAGACAACCCATATGGGTTGATAGGTGGATTCTTGATTCTTGGTGTTCCTATCATGTGTGCCTTCAAAGAAATTGGTTCTAGATATAAAATATAGTTCAAGATGGAGTTGTTGTTTTAGAAAATGGTGCTTCATGTAGATTTACTAGGTTTGGGACTGTAAAGGTGAGGATGCATGCTGGTAAGGTCAGTACACTATCAAATGTTTGTCATTTTCCTTAGATAACCAATAGCTTGATTTTTTCAATTTAAAATACTATAAATGTGTTATAAAGGATGGCACATTAAAGGTTGCTAAAGGGATTGTGGTGCCAATTGTTCGCAATTGGGGCAGGATATATTATGAGCTTCTTGTAATACCCCGTATCCTTAAATTTTAACTTTATTAAGTTTAATTATTTAATTAGCATAATTTGATGTAAGCATTTAATTATTTTAATTTTGATTTTTTTATGGATTTATCAATGATTTCAACTTTATATTTGAATTTAATTAATCATTATCATTGCGAATCATTCTAAATAAATTTGTTCACGATCATGATTTTATTATATTCAAATGATTTTGATTTTTAGTTTAAAATATGTATTTTTTTCTTTCTCATATTTTGATTTTTAATAATTTAGATTCGTTTTCGATTATAAATTTATCATGTAATTACGATTTTTTTTTGGAGTTATATTTTGTTAATGAAACATATTATTTAAATCATAAAATTCTATTTAAAAGAGTTAAATTTATTTTAATAATTTTTTCTATAGAAAATATTTTTGACTTTGAATTTATTCATTTTTGAGGTTGCTAGGATCTCCAAAAGTTTTAAATTAAAAATATTTTCAAAGCGTATTTATGAATTTCCTTCCAAAATTAATTTTCTTCTGTTTTACTCTTTTTGGTTTACGGAAGACCAGTTTCAAAAATTATTTAAATAGTCTTAATCTATTCAAATTTGATTTAAATATTTTCTTATATGATTTTAAATATTTTTTGAGTTCCTATAATGTATTTTCATAAATAATATATATTTTTACATTCGGTGGTAATTTCTTCCAAAACCTTATCTAAAAATCTTTATATAGCTCTTAGTATCGATTTTATACCTTTAGATCCTTATGAAATTATTTTTCCTCAAAAATAAGTTTTAGATAAAATCATCTATTAATATTTTTAGATTTAATTATGTATTCATATTAGTAAAAATAAAAAAATAAAATTAAAATTAAAAATTAAAAACCTACCCGACTAGCCTCCCCCCTCTTCCTTTTCTTTTTCTCTCTTCCTCTATCCCTCTTTTCTTTTCCCTCTCTCTTTATTCCCATTCCCTTCTTTATGAACCCCAACCTCACCTCCTTCTCCCAATTCCTCCATTGACTACCAGCTAGCACCATCGATGCTACTCCATTTGCATGACCCCACCGCAGCAGTTGCAGAGACTGCGAGTAGCAACGATGGGCAGCACAGATCGCGCAGCCGCGTACGACTACAATGACCTCAACTAGCTTTTGGCGAGCAATGGTCGGCCTCCGAAAAAGCTTCTCCAGTCTTCACTCTTCTCAATTTGCAACTATTTATTTGGTATAAATTTTTGAAAACCCTAACCATTATTTTGATTAATTTAGTATGAATTAGCTTATGATTAACTAAATTGGTTATTTAATTATCTATATATATATGTTGTATGATTGATTTAGAGTGGTTAATTATATTATATTTGGTTGATTTGTGAAAATTATAATTTTAACCCGATTATGTTTGGATTTTGCACATTCGTCTGATTAAGCATATTTTGATAAATTTATTATACAATATGTTGTAAAATGTATATAATTTCATATTAGAATCATCAATTTGATAAATTTATTCTGAATTAATCAAAATTAAATTTCTAGGTCAAAATCTATGAGTGACGAAATTGGATTACATAATTGAGTTGTTTCATTCAATTGATTTTACAATATCCTTTGAAATATATTTAATTTTATATTAAAAGTGTTCATTTGGGAAAATAGTATAAAAATGATCGAAATTGGACTTTTAGGTCAAAACTCTTGCAGGTCTAAATTGGATTGTATAATTGGGTTATTTTGTTCAATTGATTATATAATTTATATTAAAATACACTTAATTTCAATTCTGAACCATCATTTTATATATTTTAGCGAGAATTGACCAGATTTGTATTACGAGCTCAAAAACACTAATTATGCTAAATTAGGCATTTCTTTTATTGGTTTTAACTAATTGATTATATAATATGGATAATATGCTTAGGAATAAAAACTTTAAATGATTGGGGAATTCCTTCTCTCTCTCTAGGGTTTGAGTGAGCCATGCCTGTGTAGATGGCAAAGAAGAAAAAGTCCCTATCGATCTCTGTTGCTAAAGTTTGATCTCTAGCACAGGAAGGAAGGTCTCTAATTTCAACAAAGGAAGCACTTGGTTAATTTTGTGAAGCGGTAGCCATAAATTGCCTACCACAAAAGGAGAGTTACTACAAATAGCGATTGATATGGATTTGATCGACGTTGAAGTTTTGGAGGCTGGTGTCCCTAAGCCTACAGGGACCATTATTTCTGATTCCTTTGGCCCAAATAATGACCATGTAGATGATACTCCTAGGAATGATTACCCTAAGTCAATCCCAAAGACAAAGGGTTCCGTTCGGGAGCTTCTTGAAGTTTATTCGCCTACAAAAGGGCCATCATGGAGGGATATACTTGCTGGAAATTGCAATATTAAACAAGGGCTTCCACTATTGTATCTACCTCCATCCTTAGACAAGGGTGTGATCATGATGAAATTGGATGATAAGGATGTGGGTAATGAAGCGGAGATTTGGGCAAATACATTGGTAAGATATCTCTTTGGAAATTCTCCCACCTATCATCAAGTATGTAGATATATACGCATGTACTGGAAAGGAGTGGCAATTCCAAAGATCATGCTATATGTATCAGGCTATTTTCTCTTTAAATTTCAATCTCGTGATGAAGCAAACGTTATTTTGGGGGTAGCATTGGATGTTTTTCAATACGCCTTTTATGTTAAAGGCCTGACATAGGAGAATGACTTTTAATCGGCATGAGATGCGAGTTTTTCCTTTATAGATCAAGTTCCCAGACTTTCCTCTTGAGTACTAGGTGCATAATTCTTTTGAGTCAGATCGCTAGTGTTATTGGTAAACCTTTATGTACTGATGCTATCATAGTGTTGAAGGAAAGAGTCTCGTTCCCTAGATTATTGGTTAAGGTAGATGTTAAGAAGCCACTCATGCATTCATTAGTTATATTGGATCCAGAAGGCAGTGAGATTTTGTAGAGGATTGAGTATGATTGGAAGCCTTTCTATTACCCTTTGTGTGATGTTTTTGGTCATAAGATCAAAAGTTGCAGGAAGAAAAGATTTAGTGCTAATGTAAATAAGGAAATAGGAGGGGAGTGGGTGAGGATTCATGATATCAGGAAAGGGAAATTGATTGCTCTAGAGGAAGGTACTACGCCAGATGCTGTTATGGTTGGTAAGGTATCTCCAAGTGAGACTGCAAAGGTATCATGCTCTGATGGTTCATTATTGGAAGCAGGTCCTAGTTCTAGTGTCCTAGCTAGTGCTGTAGTTTCAGTTGCGTAGGTATACAAAAATCTATTAGGGAATGGGAGAGCCTAAATATAAGAGTCAAAGCCAAGAATATACATGTCCCTTTAAAAGAACCAAAGGTAACAAGGCAGAGGTATGTTCAGCATGTTAATCAAGGTGGTAATTTTATATCCACCACTATTCATAGTGAGAATGTAAAGAGGATGGATGGTGGAGGTGTTGAGATTCCTCTCCTTGACCTTGGAGAAGATGTTTAGTGCCTGGAATGTTAGACGTTTGAATAAGGCTTCCAAGAAAAAGGAAGTTAGTCAGTTTTGTATTTTAAATCATCTTTCCTTAGTTGGTTTTTTAGAAATTAGAGTTAAAGAACACAATTTCCTAAGAGTCTTGAATAAAGTTAGAAGTGGTTGGAGTGTTATTAAGAACTATTTGTATCATCAAAATGGAAGGATCTATTTAGATGATCCATCACATCTAGAGGTGTGATCACGATATTTTCTATGAAGTTACTAATGTGTAGTCATCTATGATTTTCTATTTTGGGTTTGTTTATGCATAAAATTATGGTGTAGAACTTAGAAGATTGTAGCATTGGCTTCGACAGCATAACACACTTGATAAATCCTAAATTTTACTAAGGGATTTCAATGTGGCAATGTCAGTTTCTAAGAAATTTCAAGGTGAGCTTCCTCATGATTCTGATATGCAGGAATTTAAAAATTGTTGTTTGGACCTTAGCCTCTCTGACCTTAAGGGATAAGGATGTTTCTACACTTGGTCAAATCAAATATATGGTGATGATGAAGTTTTGTGTAAGTTAGATAGAGCTCTTGTGAACCTTTACTGGTTGACTGCTTTCCCTAACTCTTTTGTTGAGTTCCTTAGCCCTATTGTCTCTAATCATAGCCCTGTGGTTGTTCACATGAACATTCCTATCAATCTAGGTAAAAAAAAAAACTTTTAGGGTTTTTCTAGTTTTTGGTGGATGATGAAGAGTTTCTTCTTGCAGTTCGATAAGCATGGAAGCTAAACCTAAGACCTAATTTCTTGTTATGGTTTTATAAGAGATTACCATTCTCGAAGCATGGTTTAAAGAATCTTAACAAGGAGAAGTATGGGTCTATTTCACAAAAATTTGTTGTTCCTCGCATAAAGGTGGAAAACTTGTAGAATTTAGTCCATTAAAACCTTCTGATGTAACTCAAAGGGCACAGTTGCAGCTTAAGGAACATTATTATGATCATCTTCTACATTGTGAGGAGATGTTTTTGAGGGAGAAAGCTTATGTGCACTGGTTACACTATGGTGACTCTAACCATAAATTTTTCTTTGCTCGGGTAAAGGAAAGACAGCAAAGAAATTCAGTGGCATTTCTTCTTGATTCAACTAACAAGGAAATTAGGGGGCTTAGAATATTCAGGATGCTATTGCTAAATATTATAAACAACTCTTAGGCATCGACTCTGGTATTCAAGGGGCTCCTGAATAGGCAGTGATTGAGTCTCATTTAACTTTGGAACAATAGCTGCATCTTACTGCACCAGTAACAAAAGAGGAAGTTAAAAATTGAGTGTTCTCAGTTGAAGATGCTAAAGCACCTGGAGTTGATGGTTATACTACTGGCTTCTCTAAAAAGAGCTAGCACATTGTTGGTGATGAGCCTCTTTTAGCTGTGCATGAATTTTTTGCAAATGTTTTCTTACCTAAGAAAGTGAATGTCACTTCTTTAACTTTAGTGCCAAAGAAGCCTAATGTTAATAGGGTTTCTAAGTTTTGACTCATTGCTTGCTGCACCATGCTCTACAAAGTTATATCTAAGATTCTCACACAGAGAATGCAAAGCCTTATGTATACCATTATTGATGTTTCTCATAATGCTTTTATTAAAGGTAGAAGTATATGGGAAAATGTTCTATTGGCACATGAGCTAGTTTGAAAGTATAATACCAAGTAATTTAACCTAGGTGTATGCTTAAAGTAGACCTTCAAAAAGCCTATAATATAGTGAATTAGGACTTTGTGCAGGGTGTTTTCTTGCTCTATGGCTTCCCCCCCCCCCCCCCCCCATTTTGTTAAATTGGTGATGGCTTGTTTGACCACTGTCTCTTATTCTTTGAGTTGCAATGGGGTGTTAACACTTCCTTTTCCTAGTAAGAGAGAATTGAGGTAGGGAGACCCATTATCCTCATACCTATTTGTTTTGGTCATGGATTATTTCAGCATTAGCCTCAAGCAATTATTATTTTCTCCAATATTTCATGGTCATCCTAGATGTAAAGCTTTGAAGCTTATCAACATAAAATTTTCCAATGATCTTCTTCTATTTTGCAGAGGGAATCTCTAGAGTGTCATTAGCCTTATGGAGTCTTTCAATAAGTTATCTTTTTTGTCTAGTTTGATATTTAACCCTCAAAAGTGTAGTGTATTCTTTGGAGGGGTGCAAGATGATATTAGATCATCTATTCTTGCTTACCTTGGTTTTCTTAAAGTATCGTTCCCTATCACCTATTTAGGGTATAGATGATCTCCGCTATTCATTTATAGCCACTATTGGACAAAGTCACTACTCGGCTTAGGCATTGGAGTACCATATTTCTCTCTTATGTTGGTCAATTGCAAATCATTAAATTGGTCCTTTTTAGCATCCAAATGTATTTCAGTCATATCCTTTTACTACCTAAGAAAGTGTTAAATCAGTTCAATGCCCTCTGCAAGAACTTCCTAGGAAGTTGAGTGTTAGGAAACAAGCTCTTATATCTTAAGAACATATTTGATTTCCTAAAGATGAGGTTGGTCTCATCCTTTTAGATCTTGGTGTATGGAATGTATGTGCTTTAGGGAAATTGATTTGGAATCTTTCCTTAAAGAAGGAGACCCTTTAGGTAAAATGGGTGCATGTCATCTACCTTAAGTTGGCTTCTGTGTGGGATTTTATTTCTACAGCTTACACGTCTTACCTTTTATAGAAAATCTTATAAACTAGATATGTATTACAAGCATATTGTAACACCCCCAAAATTCACTCCTTAAAAAATTTCCGTTTAAAAGAATAATATGGAAGCTAAAATAGAATTTGGGGAATATTACCACCACATCTAACACAAAATAAATGTCCACCATCTATCTTATACTAGATGCAAGGATAAAACCTATCCAACAAAAATTCAAACAACATCTATGCTGTGATGATAAAATCCCATAAGGAGATATCCACAGCCAGATGGCAAGTGAACAATTTCACAGAATAAAATCATCACCGAATAAATCAGCAAAATCTGTGAAATAGACCTAGATTTTAAATGCTTATCAAAGTATGAGAAATTAAAAGTTAATTACAACACCCTTGAAATTTTAAATACAACACTTGAAACTTCCAAAAATAAATATAGTTAAACAAGACAAATTCCAATGGATCAAACTCCAGATTACCTACTATCTCAAGCCAAGTGTTCAAGCCAAAAACAATATTTGAACTCAAACCTACACAAGAGGTCTGCTCCCCACCATCAGTGGATCGTTGAAGGACTCATTCAATCAAGGTAGTATTAGTATGATTCCAGTACTGAGTAAATCAAGACTACCTAACTTATAGAAGGAAACATAATACACATAAGATACAGTAAACTCTAGCTTACAATTCTAATTCTCAATTATACATATGATAAATGCACCATTTCTAGGGTATTTTAAAGCTTTCTAAAAATAATATATTACATTAAAAATATTTTTTATATAGTTGGAGATGGAAAAGGTGAAACCATTAATTTAGAGAGCCACATAATATATTTATAATTGAAATCATCTACAATATGTATGAATTTTTGCTACAAATGCAACATATTTTAGCTAGTTAAGTCTTGATACCTATACCAGTAGTATGAAAAGTTTGATTATATCATACAATCTATTCTTGGTTATTATGTTAATATATATATATATATATATATATATATATATATATATATATATATATATATCTCAACTATAATTATAGCAAATTCATAAATAATAGATGAGAAATTTAAGGCCAAGCTTTCAACTCAATCGGTAGTGTAGTAGTGGGTATACTATTTTCCGATCGTGGAATGTAAGGGATGGGTAAGACATGTTTGTATTACTATTTTATTTCTAAGGTAACATTAAACATATAAAATGGTGGTTGGTTGTCTAAATTTTTGTAGCAATAGCCAATGGCTATTGATTATGGTAGTTATGGTTGGTGATACAAATTCATTTAGCTTGTTTGTGACAAAAGTGGCTTTTTCTACCCTATTTTGTAAATTTAATATAATTATTCTTTTTTACTTTACTTTAGGTATGCCTATTTGGTATTTTAATTACTAATATCTATATATAATACTTTTACTCAGAGTGGGAAAAAAAAAGTTAATAACAACACATTATAGTGTAGCAACGATGTGTTATTTCAACACGACCCCACCACCCACTGCAAGGAATGTGTAGGGAATGGTCATTAATGGCCTCTATGTGTTATTTCAACAACATATAGAAACTCAAAAGCATTTATCCATATAATTTCCATTCATATAATGTCTTTTCATCTTTTATAACTATTGGCTAAGAGCTTAGATATAATTGCTCAACATGAAAGTAATAAATCCACTTAATTATAAAAAAAATGATAAAAAAATTATGAAGAAATATGGACTGAAACACAAGCAAACCAAATAAGACAAGAAAGCAATAATAGTAAAAAAAATTACCTCCAATCATCCTTAACTTCTTATAGTTACTTTATTCTTACTCAATGCATTTTGCAAAGCCAACATGGAAATTTAGTAACATAAAAATTAGAATTAGTATCTAATTAATTACTTTTCCATATCCAACTTAAAAAATAAAAACTAACATATTAAAAATAAATTTTGACCGGTAACAATTTACATTGCTAAGAAAATGAAAGCACATAAAAGAAGAAAAAAATAATGGAAGATTTACCTCGAATTGTTGCTGACTTATTGTAGTTATTTTCTTCTTAATTGATGTTTTTTTCAAATACGACAAGATAACCTAGTAACATACAAAGTAGAATTAATATATAGTTTCATTCAACATACCATATAGCAAATGATAATTAGAAATATATAAAGATGTACAATACAAAATATATTTAAGCATAAGAAAAATAAATATTATTAAAAACTTAAAGTTTCATCTTCATAACCAAAACACACAAACATAAAATTACATTTCCAACATTATAACCAAAATCATACAAAGATACATATTTTTAACACTACTTAGTATCATAATCATATAAAGTTTCATCTTCTTCATCACTTTAAGTAATATATTCTTCAAATTCTTCATCATCATTATTGTCTTCCATCATAGCAAAGAAAAGTTCTTCTTCTTCTCTAGTAACAGTAAAATCATCTACACCTAAATTTGTAAGCATGCTAGTTTTTCCATGATCCACTTTAGGTATAAGATCATCTTCCATTTAAAACAAGTCTCTTGGCTTAGTGACATTGACTACATGTTAATTTCTTTCTTTAGAATTTGGGGTATAGAACACCTACAATGTCTGAGATGCTAGAACAAAAGGTTCATTTGTTTTTAGAATGACCTTTAAAGTAACAAGAGCAGATCCAAGTACGTCTTCCTCCTCTACTAAGATCAACCCAATAATAATGAAACAAAATAACAATCCTTCCACGAGGATAAGTCAACTCAATAATTTCAATCAAAACACCATATTATGACATGCTCTTAATATTTGTGTTTACATTAACTAGAATGCCAGAGTTTTGAGTTACAATCCTCTTATCAATGCCTTTCACACTCCACCTATATCCATTTCAAGTTATTTTAGTCATTGTATTTATTCACATGCGTAGAGCAAGACTAAGAGTTGTCAAATCTTCTGCAACACATGCTTCATTTGGTAGATTCTTGGAGACATAATTAATTAACAATCATTGAATGAAAAGATGTATAATGAATGATATAAATATAATAAGTATAAGTATAGACATACATTTATTGCAAACCATTTAGGGAACTTTCTTCTATGGAAGTCATCAATCATATTTTACATGTGTTGGTATTTAGTTCTTATGATATCATAATGCTCTCTGGGAATAAATGATAAAGTTAGAAACACATATAAAATGATTAGAAAAAATTACTCAAAGAGAATTAGGACTTACTATACAAATACTTCAACTTCATTGTAATTTTCAAGCACATAACAATGTGCTTCCTCAATCAACATATATTTCGGTTACACATCTTTCTTCTTATACATTGCATGAGACTTTATGAAAAATATAGGGAACCCATTATGCAACTCATTACCATCATCATCATTATTTTGTGTGGACCTATTTTTCCTGGTTTGAACATCAGGCAAATATCTAGAACAAAATGTTAGACATTATTCCGCAATATATCCTTCTGTAATTTATCCTTCAGGATAACTTTTATTATGATCATACATTTTCAACATCCTCAAATACCTATAACATTAGTATCATATTACTAACATAATATAACCATAAGCTTCATCTTCCATTAAAAATAATAAATAAAATACTACAATGTACATACCTTTCCACAAGATACATCCAACAGTAAAATACTAGACCTACAATGATTGCCTCCTTTACCAAACAAACAACTAGGTGCACCATGATGTCAAAGAAAGAAGGCAAAAAAAATATGTTCCATATGACAATGTGTGAGAGCGATGCAATCCTCCAATATCTCCAAGTCTTGGGTTGTTACCTTTTTCGAGCAAAGTTCCTTAAAACAATTACTTACCTCAATCAATACCTTGCTCTACATTTTTCTTAAAGCTAATGGTTATAGTTATTGTATTATGATGTGATGATCGTGACTTTTTAAGCCAGAGATTTTTCCATCAACAATTCACCTTCTGATGTTTGCAGCATACCCATCCGGTACTTTCACAGATCCTAATATGCTTAGTATTTCCTCCTTTTCTTTTTTGGTCAATGTGAAGCATGCTGGAGGTAGATACATTTTACCTTCTATTTCAATTGGATGCGGCTTATGGCTTATATCCCTTACCTACAAGTTAAGCCTTGACTGTAAGGTATCCTTAGTTCTCCCTTTAATGCCTAAAAGCATGCCAAGTAAATTCTCAGAAACATTATTCTTGACATGCATCATATCTAAGTTGTGGCGTAGTAGAAGATGCTCCTAATATGGAAGTTAGATGACTATGCTTCTTCTTCAAGGGCCATTTTTTATCCTCCCTTCTCCTTTTATTATGAGTGTGAGGGGATTTTCCAAATATGACATCAATTCCATCCATTTGGTATAATAATTCTATCCTAGAATATGACATAGGAGGATTTATGAGTTTTGTTTTTCCATTAAGGCCCTTCTACTACGATAAAATTTGTGATTAGAATCCAAAAGGCTACGATGGCCTATATAACACATTTTTTTGCCTCGCCTCAAATATTTAGAGCAAGTATCTATATTACAATGTAGGCATGCAACTTTTCCTTTAGTTTTCCATCCCAACAAATTGACATATGCTGGAAAGTTATTAATAGTATTAATCAAGGTACCATGAAGAGAGAATGTTTCATTTTCCCAGGAATCATAAGTCTCTAATCCTACCTCTAACTCATCAACTAATGGTTCAAGAAAAGCATCAATTTCATTCTCAGGTGCCTTTGAGCCAAGTATAAGTAATGAAAGAATAATGTATGATTGTTTCATACATAACCATGGAGGTAAGTTATAAATCATTAATACAACGGGCCAGATGCTATATTGAGTATCCATCATACCGAATGGATTGAACCCATCACTTTTCAAGCCAAGCATGACATTTCTTGAATCACTAGAAAACTCTGAGTACTTAGCATCAAAATCTTTCCAAAGATAAGAGTCTACTAGATGTCTGAGCTTATAATCTTTTTTTTTCTCCTCTTCATGCCATCTCATTAAAAGGGCTATTTTTTTTGGTATAAACAACCTCATAATCCTCGGGATCAACGGAAAGTGTCGTAATACCTTTAAATAAACATTTTTGCCACTAGCTAATATCACCACAGTTCCATCATCGGCAACTTTCCATATTAAAGCATTATAAATAGGACAATTATCTAAATCAATCTTTTCCTTCCTAAAAAGTACACAATCATTTAGACGCATCAATTTCTTCATAACCAAGTCCAAGTTTTTTTTTATAATCCCCTACTCTTGCCTATAAGAGTTTAGCAATGTTGATTCTTTAGGAATAACTCTTTTAAAAAATTCACTAAGGCATCAAAGGCAATATTTGTAATACCCTAAATTTAGCAGAGTACTATAAGGATTGATCTGGCTACTTATATCAATATGGTATCCCATCCTTTTGGTGATTTTATCCTAAGAACTCCATAGTTAAGCATGCTAGCCGTGGAGTAGTACTATGATGGGTGACCCTCGTGGGAAGTTTCAGAAATTTTTTAACATTTCTTGGAAAGCGCATGAATGAGGACAAAGCGCACTAAAAGGACTCGTGTTGATTTGTAGGGCCAGCCGATCAATCTGAAAGCGCTCCAAGGTAGCCCCTGCATGGTCGTATCGACTCGGGGTGTTACAACATTGGTCACTCCATATAAACATTTCGGATGAAGAAGAGTTTACTAAAATCTTCACAAATAGGATATAAGGGTTGCCCTGCATCTTCAATCAACTTAAAAAATGCATCAACTTCATCATTAGAACCTAGACAACTGCTAGTTACCCTATGAAATTTAAAACATCTCCTACCATCTCAAGAACATCATCATATGAACCATCATGCACATCATTAAACCCCATATTATCATCAAACCCCAAATCTGAAATTTCATTATCTTCATTTCCCCTTTGTTCTCCATGAAAAATCCAAGCATACCTTTGATAGTCTATATCCATTTCTCTTATTATAAGATGACCTCTAACCACATTTATTTCATGATAAAATCAATTTGCATGGTTGGTGAAGTGATTTTTATTTTTATTTTTTACAACAATTGAACCATGATTAAAAAAAGGTAATAAACAGAGACAACATCATAAAAGTAACAAGAAGGTTAAAAAATGATAACAACCAATCAATTCAATAGGAAAAAGATAGATTGATATATATCTAGAATTGTGTCTTAAAAGCTCAATTGACATTCAGCAAAGAAATTCAATCAACAAATTTAGATAATACTCAAAATCCAATTAGACAAGTGTAAATATATATATATAAGACGAGTACCATTATGTACATATGACATTCGATCGTAAAAGAAGAATCGTTTATAAAAAAAATGTTTCATATTCTGAACGAATCAAAAAAGATAATATATCTACATTAACACAAAATCTTAGAGATAGATATTATTTTAGATTCAAATATCATCAACACAAAAGCAAATAAAATCTTTTATTCAAATAATTATTCTAGTGAGAAACATTCCATGGATTCATTAATGTTTAACAACCATTATGTATAACCATGTTCACTAAGAAACAACAAGAAATAATTTCCTACCACATTACCACAAAGCAACAACAATTTATAATAAGAAAATGATGTACAACCACTAATATTTAACAACCACTTAAGTGTGGACCTCCCTGACTCTACCAACAAGCAAGAATAGCTTAAAAGGAAGATAACTTCTAGTGAAAGAGGAATCAACAATTTACACCCATGTTAAATCTTTTACACAAATTATATCACTTTTATAAATGAATCCAGCCCCTTTTTCTAAATTATTGGTAATCATAATAGAAACTTAGGGAGACATAAACACCAACCAAATATGATCAGCAAAGAACAAAAATTAAAGTAGGAAACCGCCCTAAGGGTTATTAAGACCTTATGCTCCATACACTGCCCTATTATGAGTAAAAGATAAAATGTCATAAATAATGACTAAGAAAAAATAATAAAAAAAAAGTCAAAACACTCTCCAAATACCAATCTAGTCCTCCTTGCTAGCTCCACCAAAAACTAAAAGAATCTTAAGCCATTATAGACACAAAAGGGAAAAACCAAGTACCTTAGGTTATATAGCATTAGCTTTGAGCACTTGCAGTTCAAAAGCCTTAGAAGAAACCCATAAACCCACAAATAATACAAGAAACATATCACCAGATCCACACCATAAGCAAAATGATGAAAGAGAAATAAAAAAACTATAAATTGGTATACACATTGGGCTTTCGGGATGCACTAGAGCGCCTTCCTAGATCACTAATAGAAAACATAAAAATTAGATTAGAAAAACTATTCAAAAAATAAAATAATAAAAATAAATAAATTTTATCAAAAATCACTTACATAATTAGGGTTTACAACCCCAAAACATCAAATTAATAAAATTCATAGAATTGATCCAAATGATAAGTTAAAAACTCAGTTTAATTGATTTTAAATCAAAGGTAGTTAATTTTAACAAATCCGAACAACTAAACCAATTAATCTAAAATAAAGGTGTTAAAATAAAATCAAGATCATTTCAAATAATTCTATTAAAATCAATTTCAAAAGAAACAACTATAAAAATGACAATTTCCATAATTTCATTTGAAAGTTAGGGTTTTAGGCTCCAAAATGCAATTTGGTCAAATTTTATTAATTTATTTAAATTGAATATTTAGAAATTCAATTATACATATTTTATAACATATTGTATACTCAATTGATTAAAAATAATAAGTAAAATACACAATTTAACATAATTAGGGTTTTTTTAGCCTGAACTATAAATCCGGTTAAATATTGCCAAAATATTTAAATTAACAGTTCAAAAATGAAATTAAACATATTCTATTACAAATTATATAATCAAGTTAATAAAAAAACTCAATTACACAATTTAATTTAAATCCAAAAAAATTTTTACCTAAAAGTTAAATTTCAATTAATTTCACATAAATTTATCAAATTGATAATTCCAATATGAAACTAAGTACATTTCAAAGTATAATACATAATCAAATTATCCAAAATAAATTAATCGAATGAATCCAAGATATCCGGACATAACCGGGTCAAAAATCATAAATTACAGAAATCAACATAGACCACACAATTTGCCCATATAATACATATATACTCAATTAAACAACTAATATAGCTTAATTAAAGCCAATTATTTTAAAATTAATTAAAACAAAAAGTTAGGGTTTGGGAAAAATATACCAAACAAATTCAACCAAAATAGTGCGGGTAAAGGGCGGTGGAGCTTCATCAGTGGGAAAGGACCATTTGTCGATAACAGAGTAATGCTAGAGGCAGTCGGACGGCGACACGCCATTACTATCTCCGTCAACTGTTTGCCACACCACTGCTACTACTCCACTAATGATGGTGTGCTACCATAGACGACGAAAACCGAACTAGCTATAGGTTTTAGTGGCATAGTTGAGCGGTGGAGAGGTGGTGTAGTAGTGGCGTTGTGGTCAAAGAAATAGAGGAGGAAAGGAGCAGGGAAACTTGGGCTCAGGTGTAAGGGTTTCACGAAAAATAAAAATAGAACAGGAAGAACATATAAAGGAAAGGAAATAAGGAAGGGGTGGGGGCAGTCGGTACTAACTGACATTATTTTTTTTAATACTAAAATATCTAAATGGGTTTATACTAAAAATATGATTTCAACTAGATTAAATTTAACTAAAAAATTTTGTAAACAACTTTTCAGAAACAAATAAAAGACTTATCCAATAAAAGATTTTATTTAAAATAAATTGGAACACTTATTAAAATAGAAATATGATTTAAATTAAATAACCCGATTAAAATAAAATTAAATGTTAAAACTCATAAATCAAAACTAATATTTATAAAAATTAGGTTTTCAAGAAGTGGGGTGTTACACTACGTATGCTGCCCCAAGACCCCCAGGTCACCAACCGCTCATCGAGACCCCCGGTCCTAGGTCATTCGAAATACGATTTAACTAATTATTATTTTTATTATGATATTTATCAAAATAAATCTTGCAATAATAATATTTATTTATTAAGTTTAAGGAAATTAAATTTGAAAAATAAGAGATTTTACAATAATTATATGAATAACTATAATAATATTAGGCCCAAAAAGATCTAACAACTAGAGGGACAATGTCCCCCTGACCCCTATTGTGCTGATCAAGTAGTGAGACCCCATCATATAGGTCATTCAAAGCGTGACTTAATTGATTATTACTTTTATTATAATTTTAATTATTTTAATTATCAGAGTTATGCTATAATAATAATAATAATAATGACTATAATGTTAATTATAAATCTGGTTATATATTATATTATTAGTATTTCATATAAAATTGGCAATATAATAATAAGAGAAGTATCTCATGTATAAGATGAATGAATGTGTTGTGCCAAGGGATATAACAATGGCTGAAACATTTATCTTCCTTATATACTAATACCAATAGATATATGAGTGGGTATTAGATTTGTTGGTATAATACTACTAATACCCATAGATATAAAAGTAGGCAAAAGATCTGTTGGTAAAAGAAAATATTAGCAACGGATAAAAAATTTCTATAGGAAAAATTTTCTTCATTACCCAAAAAATAATATCTATTGGTATTAGTAACTTTGCCAGCAAAAAAAAAAATTTGTGACTAAATTACTGTTGGCACAGGTCATATATTTTTTAGTGGGAGATGAAGGAGAATAACTCATCTCCGAGTGCCATAAAATAGAGGTTTGCTACCTCTTCTAACAATTCTTTACTTTCTTCGAATGCAATCATAACCTTCCTAGGATCTTGTTTATATTGACCTGTTGCCACTCTCCTCTTTGTTATTTATTGGGAAATCTCATTTCTAAACTCTAAATAGTCCCAAATGACATGTCTGAACTTGCCACAATTATGACATTTAATCTTGTCATCCTTAGATGATTCCCTTGGCCTCCTTGAAGTGTTAAGAAGATTTATTCCTCCTCTTCCACTTCTTCATCCTATAGATCAAAGAAACCTCTTGAATTGAGTGTTGATAATAACCCAATCTTCTTCATCCATTAGAGCATCATCATCACCTTCTTCATCTTTAACCTCTTCTTCAATTAAAATCTCTTTTTACCTTGATGAAGAGGATAATAATTTTAGAGAGAGAGTATTCTTCTTATTATTTTCTTCACCAATATCTTCCATCTTGGATTGATGGACCATAAGATTACCAATGAGTTTTTCATTACGTATGCTTGTAAGATCCCTTGCTTCGTCTATTGTCGTAGATTCTAGAATCCACTCATTTGTGATACCTCTTAATACTTTTCTTATGCACTCTTCTTTGACGATAACTCTTCTCAATTCCTTAAGGTTTTCATGATGGAGGTGAATTGGTTATTCAATTCACTTATCAATTCTCCTTGCTTTATGGAGAATAGTTATTCTATAATTCTTTTCTTGTGTTGTGCCTTTATGAGTAAAAATGAATTTGTCCCAAAAAAATTTGTCGTGGTGCATGATTGTATGCAATTGATTTGTAAGATATTGATTATTATCCTCATAATTGTATGATCTTTAGACTTGGATTGAAAATTTAACAAAGTTGACTTGAGTAAAGAAGGATTTGAATTAGGCAATTTCAATGGTTTGTTTGAATTGTTGTATTTGATCTAATCCAAGATCAAATGCACTTCTAAAGAGAAATCTCTAATTTCTTTAGAAAATTATTCCTAAAGTTCACTCTTCACTTGAGAGAAATATAGGAAGAAGAGAGCAAAGATGTTGACTCTAGCTCCTTGATGCATTAAGTGCTTGATTTATATTCTTCAATTATAATCAATTAAACACACAAAGCATATATATATACACACACACACACAAACACACACCCCCGCCACACACACACACACATATGGTGATGAGACTGAGCTTAACTCTCGTTAAGTAAACCCAAATCAACCGACCTAATTGTGTAAGAGTTAAACCAACACATATCCATATGGTATACATAATGAGTTACAATTATAATATCAATATATAATAGAGCTTATATAAAATATCAAAGCTACATAAAACCTAACTATGATAATACATGAAATAAACAATAATCAAGCTTCATGTCTTATAACTTTGTCTCCCATACAAATTTGTAACCATTATATTATCATTGTCTTTCACATTATACGTCATTAGCGAAATCCTCTTCTTATAAATATATATAATACTTGAAAGAATCACTTAATAAAATATTTTTAGAATAATTATAAAGATGTTCAAGGTTTTACAAAATAATTGGTATTACCTCCAAATATGCTATCTCTTAGCCTTTAACTTGAAAAGAATGAGATGAAGATGCTCCTACATCAGCGATGATATTCTTTCTCTAGCCGCAGGGCTTCAAATCAATAAAGTTCACTCACACCAATCGCTAGGAATATAAGTGGTACAAGTCGTTCCGGACTCCTTTAAATTTGGGGATCGATCCTTGCCATTGTCAAAGGGCAGTAACCCGATCTGTTAAAGAAGATATTGTAGTATTTTATAAAAATCTAACCAAGTCTACGCGACGGGTAAACCACAGCTCTACTGCGTATCTTCTCTATTAAGAGCTTCCTTTAACCCCTTGTTTTAGACCAGTAAGAAATAAACGAGCAAGCCTCTATATATTAAGTAATCAAACCTTGTCATCTAATTTATCATTCATTTACAAGAAGAAGCATTTCTGTTTGTTGCTGCCTCAAATCACATCAAGGTTATAGAAATCCAGGTGAGGGTGGGCACCCGTGTAAAGCCCCCAGATTGAGGGCTCTGACGGACAAGTAATATATAATATTACTCTTACACTTATTACATTAATTAGATGAAGAACAGTGGTTAGTAAACCTTCCTTCCTCCGTCCATGTAATTAGTTCGATCACAGTTAGAACTGTGTATCGATCCAAAACCAAAACTAGGTTACCAATCAGAATTTTTTAAACCATGATCATTAGGTTTAAAATTATTAAATTATATATTTTTTATATTGAAAAATTACTTTTTTGAGAAAACATTATTAAAATTTTAAAATTTCAGATCGAACTAAAAGACCAAACTAATTTAAAACTATTAGAATATAATTGAAATCCGATAAGCATTTTTTTTTACTTCAAAACTAAAAGCGAAACCAAAAACTAAAAATCAAATCTCGCCTTACACCGAACCTGAAAGAATTATTCAATTTGAACCGAATATTGAATACCCCTAATCACTGCCCACCACATATTTCATCTAGATTTTTTTTTTTTTTGGTTTAGACTTCATAAAAATTACTCATCTAATAGGCCGAAGAACATACTTTTATAAGAGCTGTTTACACCAATATCATGGACTTAAGTACCATAAACTATTTTCTATTTGTTTATTCTACTAATTTTTTTATGCATGCTAACATTTGATTTGATTGATTATAATAATAATAAGAATTAACTTAGATAGCTATCTATTTTTTAGGCTACATAAACTAACCTCTTCGAACTCTCATGACATGCATATTAGTATTTTTATTGGTTAGTATGATAACAAAATGTGTTTAGATAATTGTAACTTATTTGATTTCTAGAGGCCTATTTATTAAATTTTTAACATATCCCTAAAATTTTGAGACAGTCCTAGTTAGAGAATCCTTTTTTTTTTTTTTAGAACAGGACCTCATATCACATACCCATAGAATCTGCATCCAATCAATGTCATTCCACAGCCAACGGCCTTCAGAACCGAGATGTGGTTCCAGAATATGAGCCATGAAAACAGAAGAGCAACGGCAACCTTGCGATTTCCAGCAATGTCGAAAAAGATACTAGCAAGAACTGCCAAAATCATTATTGTTACAAAAGGTGCCCTGCTGTATACTGAGTTTATGCTATCGAACTTGTTTATACATTAATGAGATCCTTAAATCACCACAACAACCAGAGATTAATGGCATGATAAACCCAAACTCAGAAATTCATGCTACAAATGATTTATAAATTAATAATAAGTAAAATAAGATAAAATAAAAAGCTTTGAAGTTTCATATACTGGTACAACGTCAACATTACAGAGACAATAGACCCAACTTCAGCGAGAATTGAGTTCCACTTCCCACTTTTTCTTTTGCAGTGGCACAAAGACTGTCTCCAGATCTGGAGGCTGAAAGTACCCATTAACTGGCGGCTCAGGCTGTTGAGGAGCATAAACCCTTTTCTTCCTTGGCGCCGGTGGACATATTGGAGCTGACATCGAAATTCGTCTCGGCGTAGAGCATCCGTTATCTACTACTAATTTTACCGACTCAAACTCCATACCCACCCTTATTTGTTCTCCTATATCCTCTTCCCTCCAACAATATATTTTCAATCGATCAATATCAACTGTTGATTGTAACTGAAAATTACAATGTCAGAAAATTGAACTAAGACTGTGAAGCAGAAACTGCGAGAAAACTGGTGTATATAAGTGGTGTTTTATACTATTTATTTATACCGGAATACACGAAATAATTTGTTTATTTGGGGGAGGCGGGAATCGCTTTTGGTTTTTCTATGTAAGCTGCGGCCTACGCGTTTTTCAGAGTCATTACAATGAATCTTATTGTGGAAGGAAAATAATTTGGATTTTTTTTTATTACAGGTATGGGAACAGACGGACGAGTCATTTTTTTTTTTTTTTTGCGCGGGAAAGCTGTAGGTGCCTCTTTTAAATTTTGAGTCATTTGCTTGCTAGTACTGAACTAGGTTATTTTAAGATATATCATCACATTGATGGTGGGCTATCGTTCACCCCAAATTATTAGACATATTTGGGCTCACAGTGCAGCGTTTTGTATTTTATTTTATATTTTTACTGACTTTGATGCGCCTGGGATAGAGTTTTAATTATTTAAGTAATTATGTCAGTATTTTTTGGTGATTATATCAATCATTTTGATAATTTTATATGTAGTTATAGTGATTCTATATGGCATCTAGTCACATTTGTATTGCTGATTATGACGTGACTACAGTTTTTTTTTAATTAGTTAATTTTTAATTTAGATTATCAAATAAATAAATAAATCATAATGAGTGTATAGTTTTTTTTTCCTATAAATGAATATCCATATTAATACAATTCAAACATAACATAATGTATTTTCATTTTACCATTTATGTGCTAAAATTTTATTATTTTTCAAAGTGATTATGTGATATATTGTGCTGGTGATTATTTCGGCTATTATGATAATTATATATATCTATATTGTAATTATATCTACTAGTAAATGATGTTTGTGCCAAAAAAAATTACCATTTTTGGGATGATTATATATATTTTTATAGGGATTATATGTGCTACTGTGATCCTTATGTACACTTCTATGGCGATCATGTTAGCTACTATGCTTATTGTATACGTTTCTATGGTGGTTATGTTAGCTACAATGGTTATTATGTGCATTTCTAAAGTGTTTATGTCAGTTATTATGGTAATTATATAAGTTATTGTGGTAATTATAATAACATTTTCTTCTTTATACTACAATTCACTTGAGTTTCACCCACAAGGATCACTTCTTTTTTCACTAGCGCGGAAGTCAAGTGCATCTAATACATATTAATCATTCATAATTTCAAATTTTGATCTAATATGGTAATTAAAATTTGTTATGATTGTTTATGTTTATATTGGTATGTACTACTTCCTTTCCTACAACACCCCTATTTTTACCTATAAAGTTTTTTTTTCAATATGTAATTACATAGAAGCAAAACAAAGAATGAAGATGAAGCCATCGTCTCGGGCATCAAGAGATGTATGACCATTTACATAACTCATTACCAACACAATGCTAAAACATAGGGCATCAAGAGATGTATGACCATTTACATAACTCATTCCCAACACAATGCTAAAACATATAACCAAACTCAAAACTTAGCTCAATAAATAACCCTTAAATAAGATATTGTAGAGTTGCACTAAACATTAGTTTTACAATTGAAATCGTAAGATTTAATAAAAGAAACACAATAAATTAAAATATTTATAGGCTTATGATATAGACAACTGTGCTTCCATAACTCATTCCCAACACAACGCTAAAATATATAACAAAACTCAGAACTTAGCTCAATAAATAACCCTTAAATAAGATACTATAGAGTTGCACTAAACATTAGTTTTACAATTGAAATCATAAGATTTAATAAAAGAAACACAATAAATTAAAATATTTATAGGCTTATGATATAGACAAATGTGCTTCCCCTACTAAGGCTTCACCAAATGGGAAAACTCCAAAAAAGACTAACTACTCTCCCAAATAAATCATGATCAACACATCACCACACAGGATGCCAATATAGTTAATTACTTAGTAAAATCTAGCTCCTATGCACACATGAAACATGATTCAGTTTCATTTTAATAGATATCATTTTAGTTCCATTTCAAACCATATTGTTCATAAAAGGGAAATTCACAAACATTTGCAACCATCACTATTAGATGACCCTAGCAATGTTACTTTGCAGAAGTAGGAGTGTAGAGCATAAAGAACCCATGATTTCTTATCTAAATGTGATGAACTCTTTTGTTAATACCCCGTATTTTTGTAAAATTTATATAATGGGAAATTATTGTGTTTAATAAAGTTTGATAATGTTTAATCTTGATTTGGAACTATAATTGGGTTTGAGGTAATAATAACTTTGAGTAAAGTTTGGAAAATTGAATTAAAAAATTTTTCAAGCGGATTGATCGATGGGTTTATCATTTTAGCAAAGGATTTTGTTTGACCAAACTGATCGGCTAGTTTCAAAAAATAAATCGACTTGTCTGGCCAAACCAATCAACTAGTTGGTCGAGTTGAGTACTTCTTGAAGCTCAATTTTTTAAGAAATTCCTTGCATCAAATAATAGCTTTGGTAATCCAAATCCAAACTATTCTTGAGTGATTCTTAACCCTTTTTATCATTTAATCTGCTTTAGTTGCTTCCCTAAACATATTGGAGGGCTCAATTTTGACAATTGAAGGAGAGGATGACCTTACTCTTATCTTATTCTTCTTCTATCCTCTCCACACCTCTTAAAGCATGCTTTAATTTCTAGATTGTCTTTGCATGATCAGGAGATTCCCTTCCCACACAAATATTCCATTTCCCATCTTGTATTTGATATTTTCTGGATATACTTGACTTTCATTCACCAGAAAAGTATTATTTGAGCTCTAAAATGGAACGTGACATGTCCTTGATAAATCCTCCTATTTAGCTCAAATTTAAATGGTAAAATTAGGGGTTTTGATTTTTGGCATAACCTCACTTATTTCTTAACCAATTCGTTGGCTATAAATAACTCTAATCACCCCTTCTTCTCACCTTTCTTTTAGCCTCCAAAATATTTGAAACCTTAAGAGCTTGTGTTAATTTCCTCTCCACTTTGAACTTGCTTTCGAATTCCTTTCACTCTTTTGATCATTTCGCTAACTCCCTCTTATTTTATCCTTAAGTAAGAAAGAGTTATATTTAGGAGAAAGTTGATTTGTTTTCAACTAAATCATTCTCTATTTTTCTCTTTAGAGTGGTAAGTTTATTTCCATTTCTAATTCAAAGTTATTGATTTATAAAAGTTATTCAGTAATTTTTGAGTTCTAATTTATTTATTTTAATGGTTTTAGAAGTTGAAATCTTCTAGCTTGTGTGTTTCCTCTTTAGTGGGAAAATTCTGGTAAACATCAAGTAAGTCAATCTTACATTTGAAATTTGGCTTGAATAAGCACGTGATGTGTTGCACTCTGCAAGATGTTAATTTTATGTGCCTACATCTAAGTTTAGATTATAATTGATGCATGTTGAATTAATTAAGAATAATGAGAAAAATGAATGCTTTTAGAGTAAATAGAGTCAATTTACTTAAAAGTGAAGCATGATTTAGTTTATGAGCTTGTTAAATATTGGAAATTTGCTATGACATGTTATGGTTTGGATGTGGTAATATTTTAAAGTATTAATTGCATGTAATATGTTTGATATGTGTGTTATAAGAGCACATTGATCTACTGGTTAAGCCAAATTGATCGACTAGTCATTAAAACAGTCAATTGGTTGGTCCAAACCGATTGATTGGTTTGACTAATTTGAATGAATGATTCAATGGAACCTTGGGGTTGGCAGAGCAAATTAATCTACTGGTTAGCCCAAACCGATCGATTGATTATACCTAAGTGAGTTATTTTTTATTTATTTTTGGACTTACAATGCTTTGATGCCTTACACAATGTTATAGCATGATCCTTTAATGATTAGAACATATATATTGGCATGAATTAACTAACCTATTAGATAGATTAAAGGAATCAAAATTCATGATATTCTAATTAATACCTTTGGGATACTTTAATGAGTAAATTGGAATAATTATGCTATGATGCCTCTTTTGAATGAGATAATCCATATTTTGGCATAAATGGATTACCTTTAAAGGTTGATTTGAACTTGACTAAGCACTAATGGAAACTACACCACATGGTTGGAGGGAAATAATGGTTAAGATGGAATGAGTATGTGGATGTGTTACTTGAATGTTGCATAGGCCTTATATGATACCCTAACCTTGGAAAATAACAAACTAATTACATAAAGTTGAAGATAATAAAAGGAAAAAAGAAGAACCATCTTATAAATAAATGAATTAATGAGTTACGCAAGCTTAGAAAATTAACTAGATAGGAAATTATGTGAATGGATGGTAGAAGCTATAATAAGTTGTTTGGATAACATGCTTATTAAATTATATGTTTCTATCCATGATATTCATGTTATGTTGATAAGCATGATGAGTTCTGATTTGTCTCAGTCGTATATGGCATGAAATTTTGATGCATTATATGACCATGATAGAGCATTTATATCTAACTATATGGCATAATCATGATACATTTTTAGTATGATCTCCATATTATGCTAGGATCTTGTATGCTCATGACTTTTGGTAAGGAGCTAATTTGGCTTACTTAGTAAGAAGTGTACTAATGTGCCCATTTTTGGGGTCACTTGCTCATTCTCACGAGTAAAGTATCATGTATAGGTTTTGGGGGATGGCTAGTAGTGAGCCTGCCTCATTTTGAGCTTAGGACTTTAGAGCGTGGACATTCAAAGATTATTGTTCAGTCCTTGGTGGATTGGGGTTTAGGGCTATGCCCTTCCTTTGTTTTATACCATTGTAGTTCTGTATTTTAATTTAACTTGCTTTTATGTATTTGAATAATTAGGAGATTGCTAACTTCCCATTTTGTAAACATTTTCTTTAGTATCTATATATCATGTTTCTTTCATACTCTACTTTTATTTTGATTGGTTTGGTTTTTTAGCCTTATATCTAACATTAGATGGGTGGTAGATGCCTATCTTGTATTTAGTGCGGTAGTAGCACCTCATTTTTCCTATGTGTATTTTAGTATTTTTGTACCTCTACAATGTTCTAAAATGAAATTTTGTAATAGTAAAAAATGGGGATGTTATAGTTTGGTTTTAGAGCATTTCCTTAAAAATGTTTTGCTTTTAAGTACTTTTAATTGATGCCATAGGTTGGTATTAGAGCATTTTCTTAAAGGGGTTTTGTTTTAAAATACTTTTAACTGATACCACAATTTTTTCACATGAATTTTCAACTATTTGTGTGTTTAACTGAAAGTTCAAGTATTATCAAATCCTAAATGCTTGTGAACGAGAGTGGATTGGGAATGTGCTATAGATAGCCCTTGTTGTTGATTTATTGCATAAATCTTAGTACTCGGTGAATTAGTCGTTTGTGATTAATCCTAATCTTTAGGAGTTAATGGCCAACAACCATGATTACGAGAGCATTGAGACATTTATGAAGATTGTTGGGGCTTACATAGAAGGCCATATTGGGGCACTATAGCCACCGCTGGTACCAATACCCGCATAAGTTTTGGAAGATTAGCTTAAGAGGGTTAGGCATTA
Source organism: Tamarix chinensis (assembly GCA_030549775.1). Lineage (NCBI taxonomy): Eukaryota > Viridiplantae > Streptophyta > Magnoliopsida > Caryophyllales > Tamaricaceae > Tamarix > Tamarix chinensis. The sequence continues at coordinate 25,941,448 of CM060178.1, read as the reverse complement.
TCACTCACCGATCTTTAAGGGTTAGAAAGACCTTTACATAATGGAAATATGGGTTAGCGACAAGGAGAAGACCTTCACCTTTTGTGGGTGTCCACTGGATAATAGGGTTGGTGTGGCAGTGTACTACCTGAGGGGAAGAGTAGATGCATGGTGGAGGAGCATTCGACTTTAATGTGGAGAGCCTACTTTTTAGGGACCCTTCCTTGAGGTGCTTCAAGCCTGATTCTACCCCACTCATCTCCATATGAAGAATTATGACAATTTTATAACCATTTAGTGGTGAGACATATAGATAAAGGAGTACTACACGATGTTCATGGATTTGGTCCAGTTCGCTCCTGAGGCAGAGGCTAGTGAGGTAATGTAGGTTCACCATTTCATGATTATCCCTGGGGATTAAAATATAAGGATGTTTTGGTGGGATTTATTCTGCCAGACATGGTTGGAATGTATGAGTAGGCCTTAGAAGCTTCCAAAGTCATCCAAGATAGGAGGGCCTAGTTGGGGGCAAGAGGAATATTAAGGGTCGCTAGGAAGAAGGCCTACTCTTGATGTAGCATGCCACCTAGGTATGGCTAGAGTATGGGATTAGCACCCCAATTTGGAGGTTAGTTTAGGTGTAACACTACTAAAATTTACAGTTGAAAATTTTCGTCTAACAAGCAAATACAAGCACTGGGGGTGCTACCACCATGATCAATACAAGCCTAGCCCCCGGCCAGTCTTGTACTAACCACAAGGCTAAGGAAAGTTATCATCAAACATTAGTCACACTTAAAACAAGGGTTCATATTAAAACTAAAATGTTCATAGTACGAAAATCAGAGTGTGCATAAAAAGTTATGATAACCCAAATGAGTGCATAATCAGAGTTCCCAAAAGGGGGTAAAAGATATAGTACGTTAATATGAAATCAAAATAAAACAATACAAAGGTAAATTAATAGTAAAAGAAGAATCTGACCAACGTCACTCTTGGTGCCTAGGCAAAGTCCAAGCTCAACTCTCAGCCTCACCCAATGCCTCATAAGTATCATAGGCATTGAAAATAGCGTCTCTTACTTGCATAAGGTCAGTAGGCCCCTCTGCTCAAGGGAATGACTAGCACCTATGAAACGGGTGGTTAGTACACTACGTACTGAGTAAGGAAACCATGCAACTAAGGCTATACACATAAAGCATATAATACAAGCATGATCATACTAATAAACATACAAGCAATGCAGATTATAGAGGTCGTATTATATGTAATACCCCGTATTTTTAAAATCCAGATTTATTGAGTTTAATGATGTTATTAGCATAATTTAATGTAAACAATTAATTATTTTAATTTCAATTCATTTTATGGAGTTATCGACGATTTCAAATTCATATTTGAATTTAATTAATCGTTGTCGTTACGAACCATTCTAGATAAATTCGTTCACGACAATGATTTTATTATATTCTAATGAATTCGATTTTCGGTTAAAAATATGTATTCCCGTTCTTTCTCGTATTTTTATTTTTAATATTTTAGATTTTTTTTCGATTATAACTTCATCATGTTTTTACGGCATTATTTTGAAGTTATATTCGTTGACGAAATATATTATTTAAATTATAGAATTCCTGTTTAAATAGTTAAAGTTATTTTAATAATTTTACCTGTAAAAAAATATTTCCAACTTTAAATTTATTCGATTCCAGAAATCGTTAATATTTTTGGGAAGTTTAAATTAACAATATTTTCGGAGCTTATTTAAGAATTTCTTTTTGAAATTAATTTTCTTCCGTTCTACGCTTTTTAGTTTGCGGAAAACCGATTTCGGAAATTATTAAAATTAGTCTCGGTTTATTAGAATTTGACTTAAATATTTTATTTTATGTTTTTAAATATTATTTCGGAGTCTTATAATGTATTTTCGTAAATAATATAAATCTTTACGTTCGTTGGCAAATTCTTTCGAGAATGTTTCCGAAATTCTGTATATAGTTCTTTTATTTATTTTAAGCTTTCGGAACCTTACGAAATAATTTTCGTCTAATAAATTTTAGATAAAATATTCCAATAATAATTTTTAAACTTTAGTATTTTGTTTTATGTATTTTTGTAAATAAAAAAATAAAAAAAATCCCGCGCCTTGCCTGCCGACCCTCCTTCCTTTTTCTTTTACCTCTTCTCTCCCTTCTCTTCTGTTTCCCTATTCCCGCAACCTCCTCCCCAACCCCTGCCCCTGTCCCGCAACCCTAGCCCCTGCCACCTCCTCCCCAACCCCTCCCTCCTCCTTCGTCGATCGTCGGCAGCCGACCACCACCGCAGCAGCCACCACCAGCAGCGTGTAGGAGCAGTAGCGAGCAACAGCAACGGGCGGCAGCAGCAGCAGTAGCAGGCCGCGACAGTGACGAGCCGCACTAGGTGTGCTGCCGTCCGGCCACGGCAGGCCTTGCTGACCACCGGCGAGCCACCCCCGACCCTCGACGAAGCTTCTCCGGCCTTCCTTTGCCCCGATTTGTCGGTTTTTATTTGGTATAGTTTTCTGAAAAACCCTATTATGGATTTGATTAATTGAGTATGATTTAGCTTGTGAAAAGCTAAATTGATTGTTTGATTATGTATATATGTGTTGTAAGATTGATTTGGATATGTTAATTGCATGGTTTAGGTTGGAATTTTGAAAATTGAATTTTTGGCCGGGTTATGCCCGAAATTTTTCGGATTCGTCCGATTTAGCTATTTTGGGTAAATTGATTATACAATATGTTTTAAAATGTATCTAATTTCATGTTGGAATCGTCAATTTGAGAAATTTATGCAGAATTTATTGGAATTTGATTTCTAGGTCAAAATTCATGTGTGATAAAATTGGGTCGTATAATTGAGTCGTTCCACTCAATTGATTTTATAATATCGTTTAAAATGTATTTAATTTTATATTGGAAGCGTTGATTTGGGAAAATTGTGCGTAATGATCGGAATTGGATTTTTAGGTCAAAACTCTCGCGGGTCTAAATTGGATTGTGTAATCGGGTTATTTTATTCAATTGGATATATAAATTACATTAGAATATATTTAATTACATTTCCTAACCATCAATTTATATGTTTTGGTAAGAATTGATCGGATTTGCGTTCCGAGCTCAAAAACCCTAATTGTGCTAAATTGTGTACTTCTTTTATTGGTTTTAAGTAATTGATTATTTGATATGTTAAAAAATGTGTTTAATTGCATTTCTAAACATTCAATTTGATTGAATTAATAAAATTCAACCAAATTGTATTCTCGGGCCTAAAACCCTAGATTTCAAGTGAGATTATGAAATTGGTTATTGTATAGTTTTTTTTCTAAAATTAAATTTATAGAAGTAGTTGAAATAATCCTAATTGTATTCTAATACCTTTAATTGGAATTAACTGATTTGAATTACCTGAGTTTGTGTCATTGGCTTTAAAACCCAAATTTTGAAAATGGATTGTCTGGAATTGGTTAATCGGAAGATTATTTTGTGGAATTGATTATCTGGATTTATCTAAAATTAGTTTAATTGTGTTTTAAAACTATCAATTTGAGGTAATCGAAGTGATTTGGTCGATTCGTAGTTTAGGCATTAAAAACCCTAATCTTCGGGGATGATTTTATAAAATTGATTTTTGTTATGCATCTTTTATCTAATCGATTTCTATCTTTGGGTTTTAAATCATTTAAATTATGTTTTAATCTAATCGGTTTGGATTTGGTTCTATGAAAATGGTTGTGTTACCTATTTAGTTGTAAAACCTAATAAATAAGTTATTTTTGATAAATTAACTTATAATCGATTATCCTTCTCGAACTTTCCAAATTAATTTAAAATGTCCCAAGTGGTATTTGTATTAATCTATTTTGATTTATATTTAATCTTAAATCTAAATAGAGCTATGCTTTTGAGTCCTAAGTTTTGGACACATTTTCCAAGAAAGATCGTTGTATTTGTTTGCGTTTGTTTAATTATAATAGTTGAAATTATTGATCGATAGGATAGTTTCTAACTTAATTTTTGATTTCTATCGGCGATCTAGGAAAGTTTATTGTGGATCCTCGAGCTAGTAATCTTTGCTCTCCCTCTTATCTCGCTTAGCTAGCTTCGGACTTAGGTAAGTCTCTACTTACCTCTACTTATGGGTGTTTTGTAAGGATGTGGCTAAGGTCCCTACGTGTTATGTGACTTGCATGCCTTGGATGCTTTGTATATATACCATGTCCTATTGTGTATCACATGATTATCCTTAACGTGTTTTATGCGTAGCGCAGCTTGGAGTTAAGGTATATGGTATGTGTTTTTCTTATGACATGAATGTGATATCCATATGTGGTGATTATGATGTGTTGTGACATGATGTAACCCTCTAGGACATGCATGCTAGGGTGATTATTATTATGACATGAAGATGAAAAGAAAAAAAAGAAATAAATGGGAAGTGGGTTGCTAAAGGGGAGTGTAAAGGACCCGATTAGGGTTTTGGGAAGAATTAGTAATCTGAAAAAAGGCGAAAGTAAAAATGATTAAGGGTGAGTGAGGTGCAGGTTGAGAGTGAGAGTTTATGTTATAAGGAATGATTATGGGTGTTATGGGAGAGAAGAAATATTGGGTGAAAAGGAGATGTTACTTGTGGGAGAAGAAAGGTACTAGGGTTGAAGTGGCCGACTAGGGTGTTAGGGTCACAAGTGGAATCGATGGGTAAAGCGATATGATTTGGGATTGGATCTAAATGAGATGAGGTGTGGGGTGATAAATGGAGTAATGGTAGTATAAGTGAGAGAAAGTTGGGCCATATAGGTCCAATTAGGGTTTCCAAGGGAAAACCCTAGAGGGAGATAGCATGTGGAGTGGATGTCACGAGGTGTTAGGCCTTAACCCACGCCCTTAGGAGTTGGTTTTCATTATGTGTAAGTGTAAAAGGGGAAATAAATATCGAGGTGTGATAAGGGGCGCAAGCGTCCCAAGATATGGGACGGGCCCTCCTGGGAAGATAAGTGTGGATATAGTTAGCCATGCATGTCAACGGTAAAACACTTTCAAATAAGATATGTTAAGACACTAATCACTTAAAGAGGAAGATGTTGAGCCGGACCCAGACCAGTCCACCGGCAAATAATAGTGGCCAGGAGCCGGGGTGCCCTGGAGACCGTGCCACCGGCAAACAATAGCGGTCATGAGCGTTTTGCCTTGTATGATTTCCGGTCCACCGGCTATAATAGTGGGGGATTCCGTGCTCAACAAATCAAAGTAAATAAACTAAGCCATGGGAAATTCACTAAGTACTTACAGTGAAACACCATGTGAATCGGGGCCAGACCGGTCCACCGACAAATAATAGTGGCGAGGAGCATTTTGCCCTAGAGACCGGTCCACCGGCAAATAATAGTGGTCAGGAGCGTTCTGCCCTGAGTGTATGTATTCCGGTCCACCAGCTATAATAGTGGGGTTCCCGTACTCACATGGATTAATAAAGATTGTGGTGTGAGATGACTACATTTAACAGAGATTCAAAAGAAAATAAGTCTAATTGGACCATGGCCGGCTTTTATTATCTGTATTACTACATGCTACTTACGTGAGTATGCCACCTATTGAGTTTTCAATAATATGGATTATTCCTACCTGAGGCGCATGAGCCACTTTATATTTCGGTTATACCACGCTTATATGTTTAAATAGGATGTTACATATGCTTCATATGTTATTATAGGGTATGGTAAGATTTATGCTATGGGTTTTGAGTATGCATGATATTGTATCAATGCATTGTACCATGAATTAATATGCAATTGATGTTATAGTTTACGTCTCTCCCATAAGATAGAGTAGTGGGATTTACTCAGTATTGGACCCGTACTGATACTATCTTGGTTGAATGGGTCCTGTGATGATCCACTGATGGTGGGGAGCAGACTTTTTGTGCAGGTTTAAGATCGGATACTGTTTTGGAGTGGAAGGCTTGACTTGAGTGAGTAGGCAATCCAGATATTGATCCTTCGAGTTTTGTTTTGTTAACTGTATTCCTCTTTGGAAGTTACGAGTATTGCATTTAAATTTTCAAGGGTATTATAATTAACTTTCAATTTCTCGTACTCTGATAAGCTTTTCAAATTCGGATTTATTTCACAGGTTCCACTGATGAGCTCAGCGATGATTTCATTTAGATGTCTGAGATTATTTGATAGGTTTTAGCCTTACATCTAGCATGAGATAGATGGTGGACATTTATCTTGTGTTAGATGTGGCGGTAACATTCCCCAAATTATCTTCTAGCTTTTGCTTTATTCTTTCAAAAATTTTTTTTTCAGGAGTGAATTTTGGGGGTGTTACATTATTGTCCAGTTAAGCTTATTCTTTAGATTTACGATCAGTATACTCATTTCACACCATGCTTATTATCAATCCTTGCGAGTATGGAAACCTCATTATTATAGCTGGTGGACCAAAAAAACATGCAAGGCAGAATGCTCCTGGTTACTATTATTCGCCAGTGGATCGGTCTCAAAGGCACAAGACACCTGGCCACTATTATTTACCAATGGAAAGGTCTGGCCCTAACTCTCATGGTATTTCATTGTAAGTAGATAATTTCTTTCCATGGTTTAACATTATTAAGTTTGGTTTGTTGAGCACAAAATCCCCTGCTATTATAGCCAGTGGACCGAAAAAACATGCAAGGCAGAACGCTCCTGGCCACTATTATTTGCCAGTGGATTGGTCTCTAGGGTACCATGGCTTTTGGCCACTATTATTAGCTGGTGGACCGGTCTAGGTCCGGCTCAAAAATCTTCCTCTTTAAATGGTTAGTATTTTATTCATGTCTTATTTGATAAATATTTCCACCCTTGACATGTATGTCACAATCCATCTACTCCTACCCCCTAAGAGGGCCCGTCCCATAACTTGGGACCTCTACACCTCCCAACACATCCAGACATCTTTCTCCCCTTTTCCTTATTTACCACGAATACCCAACTCCTAAGGGTGTGGGTAGAGGCCCACTTTCTTATACCATCTATGGACAACTCACTATCGTCCTCTAGGGTTTCCCCCAAAAAACCTAATTTGACCTATATGGCCCATCCTTTCTCTAACCCACACAACTCATGCTCCTTTATCCCCAACTCATCCTCTCACTTAGGATCAACCCCAAACATTTCACCTTACTTCCCATTTTACACATGTTACCACGAAACCCTAGTTGGCTACCCCAAGCCCTAGCCAAGTCCCCTATACACCCTTATACCAACCTACATACTATTTTCTGTCCAAGGACTCCAATCACCCAAACAACACTTCCCTTACCTTACTTACACCCCAAGGTAACTTTTCACATGTAAGAATCATCCCCATGCAAACACCATCCATCTGATGCAAACCCTAGACTTCCCCATGCAAGATTCACTCCACTCTCTTATTTTGTCCATATTTCCCTTTTATTTGTCCCCTTATGGGTCATGAGATAATTAGGTCATTCTCATTTCCCTTAAGTCAACTCATTCCCCCCTTTTCTCTTTTTATCCTTTCACCCTATACCATCTTATTAAACCATCCTAGCATACATATCCTAGAGGGTCACATCATATAACACGACGAGCACAATATACACATCAGTTTACACATGCCATAAGGAAGTTACATAAGCGTACCTTAACTCTACGCTGCGCTATAAGTAAGCATTCATAATAATATAAGGTACACAACATAACACAACACTTGGCATATAACGCACATAATACACACAAGTGGCCTTAACTACATCCTTACCTAATATGACGCTTCGCTTGGATCATGCTCCTACGCCTCCTTAGGGTTTGACTTGATTCACCTATATGAGGGAAATACTAAGAGTTAACTTCCCTCATACCAAAATTACCATAATTTCCTACATTACCCTTATCATAGCCTAATATTAAGGTTATTAATAATAATAGTAGTTTTATAAGTAAAAGTAGGGTTATTATTCTAAAAGTAGCTAATCATGTTACTATTAGTCAAAATAAGTCTTAGTAGTTATATTGGTTCATGTTAAAGTATTAATAGCAATATTTTTAGTACTAAAGATAAAATATTTAATAATAATAATAGTAGTAGTAGTAGTGATAATACTAATAACAACCCAAATCTTAGTAATAATAATAGTAGCATTAGTAATACTAAAACAGTGACAATAATGATACAAATAATAATAATAGTAGTAATAATAATAACGCTAGTAGTGATAGGGATATTAGTAATATAGGTAATATTAACAATAATGATAAAGTAGTAATAATAATAATAATAGTTCGAATCTTAAGAATGATAATAATAGTAATAATAAGGGTCTTAATAATCATAATAATAGTAACATTACTACTAGGGCTAAGGTTAATAATAATAATAATAATAATAATCATGATGATGATGATGATGATAACATAATAATAATAATGATGATAATAATACTTCAAATCATAGTACTGGTAATATTAGGGTTCTAGTATTCATGTTAATATTAGCATTAGTAATAATAGTTCCCAAATTAATAATAATAATAATGATGATGATGATGATGATGATAATAATAATAATAATGATAATCACAATAATAATAGAAATAATGGTTTGACTATTATTAATAATGATATTAGTAGTAATATTTCAAAGTTAGTAATAATAATAATGATGATAATGATAGCCATAGTACTAGTAGTAGTAATAGTAGTAGTAGTAGTGATGATGATGATGATGATGACGACGATGACGATGATAATGATATTAGCACAAATAAAATAATTAACAACTAAATAAATTAGTTTTTAAAGGATAGGGAGGCTAGGGCACAACCTAGGGTGGTGGTGACTAGAAGGCACCAGTGGTGGCACACAGCGGCAGTGGTGGTAGTCGTGGAGGAGGATGAGAAGGTGGAGAAATGGTTTTCTAGGCTAGAAGAGAGGGAGTGAGAGGGTGGTCTTGGTGGTGATGGGTGCTCTGGGTTGAGGGGTTTGGAATGGAGGTGGTGGTGCAGCCAAAAGGGGCAGCGCAAGCAGTGGTTGGTGTGGTGGACGAAGGTGGTGGAGAGGGAGGAAGGGAGAAGGAGAGGGAGGCAAGGGAAAAGGAAGGTAGGGGAGACTCTGCTAGTTATTTTGGGGGGTAGGGGGAGTGGTGGTTGTGGCGGGGATGGCGATGCACGACGGCGCGAAGAGCGGTGATGGGTGAGAATTGGTAAATTAAGGGGCCAACTTTACACAACTATGGTGGATTGTGCAGGAGGAATTGAGGTGGTGAAGGGTGTGTTTTAGTGGAGGGTGATGTAGGAAGTATTTTGGTAGGTGGTTCAGGCAGCGTTGTTGGGCAACGGTGGCTGTGGGGTCGTTTGAACAAGCGGCAATGCAAGGGAGGAAATTTTCTAGGCAGGGGATAGGAAGGTTAATTAAGGGTCGGGTATGGGGTATTTATAGGCAATTGAGGTGTGGAAACGACAGAAGGGGAATAGAACAAGAGAGGGGTAGGTGTGGTAGGTCATCGGTTGGCAGTGGTAGGCCAGTACATGCCTGTGATTTATAGGTGTTGTTTGGTCTGGGGAGAGGAAAAGGAAAGAAAGGAGGAAACACATGAGGAGGTATGAGGGTTGGTTGGGGTAAAAAAAGGAAGGGAAAACGACAGGGAAGAGAAGGGAGGTGGCAGACTAGCATGCAGTGGCTGGTTGTCAGTGAACGGGGTGGTGGCAGGCTACAATTTGTAGGTTATGGGAAAGGAGTGGGGAAGAAGAAGAAGAAGGGTTGGCTGGCTAGTCAGGGGAAAGAAAGAAAAGAAAGGGAATCAGTGGGCGAGCGATTCGAGGAAAAAAAGAGGAATGGCGCACTGGGCCATGCCGAAGGAAAAGAGAGGGGGGTTTTGGGCCACGATGGGCTAGCCCAAAGTGGGGAAGAAGGGAAAAAAAAGAAAAGGAGAAAGGAAATGAAGGAAAGAAAAAAGGAAAAATGAAAGGAAAAATGAAAAAGGAAAAAGGGAAAAAGGAAAAAGGAAAAAAAGATGAGTTGAGGTATTTAGAATATTTTTTATTTTTGATTATTTAAAATAATTATATTTAGTAAAATAATAATTAAATTTCCTTTTTAGATTAATTTGGGATATTTTAAATAATTTTTCCTAAATTCCATTTTAATTAGCAAAACACCCTAATTTTTCCTAATTAAAGTATTTATTATTTTCCTCTTTATTTTGCTTTAATTAATTCCCCTTATTTAATAAAATAATTTATTTAATTAATTTTCCTAATAAATTATTATTTTTTCATAATTTCCTAAATTAGGGTTTTGGGGTATTTTATTAGGGGACTTGTTGAGGATGCATTACCACTATAACCATTATGGAGTAGATCATCTGATAGTGGATTGAACAAAGTGACTTGCCTTAGATGTAGTATGGTGGGACATAGAGCTTATGAGTGTTGTGTCGGAGGTGGTAGTGTTTAGAGAAGTCAGTGCCGAGCTCAGGGCACTAGATCTATACAATAACCACAATCATAGACTCTGAAAGTTCCTCCATTACTAGTTAGTGTTGTCAGCCATACAAATCAGCCTAGGGGTCAAAAGACTCACCTATTTTAGTAGCGTTAGGGGTCAGGCAGTGTTGTTGGGTTCCTTTAGTAGGACACCTGACCATGATTAGCCATACATAGGTAGAGCCTCAGGCTGATGTGGTAACCAGTAGGCCTATTGTCTCTACCTTTCTAATATACGTATTGTTTGACTATGGTGCATCACATTATTTTGTGTTATCCACATGCGTAGCTAGAGCTATGTTATCTCTTTCCTATAGTATGTCCACTTCTATTTTATTACCTTTAAAGGATAGGATTACAAGCACTAGACTATATAAAGGGGTGACCTTTATTATTAGGGATTAGATTTTCCCTTAAGTCTTATAGAGCTCGAATTATGCAATTTTGATGTCATTATTGGAATAAACATGTTTGGGTTAACTGTTTTGTGATTATTATTACACGTTGTAACTAGGGTGAAAATATAACATGATTATTCACACAAATGATTAGGGTTAAGCTATTATGATTGTTATTTCGCACACTCTAAGGCTTGAAATACTTCCTTATATACAACATGGTATTAATTGCTATCTTAAATGTTGAATAATTATATAAACTTGTACGTATGTGTTGAACGGAGTATATAACTTGATAAAAAAGCATGATTAGAGTTTGTTGTGAAATATATACGTAATGGAATGTATAGTTAATCATGAAAACTGACTTATGTGCTAAACTATTATAAATTATTATCTTTTATCCTTTCCACAACAAATTATCATTTAAATAAGGTCCATAAGAAGGGTTTTGAGAGTATTTTGGTCACTTTTGACCTAATATGCCTAATATAAGAAATTAGACACATAATCGCCATACTACATTAATACGTTGACCTTAGTGTTCACATTGACTTTGACTCGGATCGTTGAACTTAGGGTTGGCTTGAAAAATTAGAAATAAAGGAAAATGGTTAAGTATGGAATTGGAATCACTATACATTATGTGATATTTTATGATCACTTTCTTAATATATAAATATTTAAATAGAAAACCTCAAGATTGGAAAATAGGTTCCCTTTAGGTTTAGATACCTTAGAGACGTAGTAGGAGCCCTCATTTTAGTTTAATGGTTTTGTCAGATGCCTTGGCATTTTGACTAAGGCCCTATTCTACTCCATAGGTGGCCAACAATCCCTATAAAGGGTATCGATACTTAAGGAGTAGGTGTACTAGATTTGGAGGGTATTGTGTCACCTTATGCACCAATATGACCAAAGTGCTATTATAGCTCTAGGCTCGATGGTTGGGAGGGTACCGTGATACCTTGTGCATCGGTAAGACCGGTGTACATTTGTATCTCTACGTTATTATTATATCCCCCCTTCTTGAGTAATTACAAATGGAAATAATGGTTATATAAATACTTAAATGGATTTCTATGGTTTATTGGTTTGGTAGTTGCTTTCGTACACTACTTGGTTTCAGTATGGTGGTTTAATAGTTTCATTTATACACCATTTGGATTTAATATATTGATTGATAACTGTCTTAGTGCGTTTCTTATCATATTATAAGTGATATAGAGGTGGATATTGTAAAAGGTTATAATTATGGTTTGGTGTTTCTCTTCATGGCCCTTGGTATGATTAGATTAATGAAATAATTGTAACATGGTTAAGTTTGATGTGATAAATATGTGAATTAGGGTATGAATGTGACACTTAGCTATGGTATATACTATTTAACATGTTATGTTATGATACTTTGTGTTATCGTCTATGTGCCTTATGTGGCCTTTACATGATAATGTTGTGTAGTGGATTACTTAATACCATTATACTAATGGATTTTGTTTTATGGTCCCTTATTTATTCAATGAGTGGTATTTACCTTGTAGGAGTATTTTGAGGATTCGGCCTGATGGCTTTTGGTAAGGCTGAAAGTTAGGATTGTCTAATATTCCTCTGACATCTTTTGATCTGAATTTTCCTTGAACTCTTATATCTCCTTCTATATTTCTTTTTCTCATTAGGTTATAACTCTTTTCTTGATCTTATTTAATATCATGACAATTTTATTTTGTATTGAAATCTATATTTTTGTTCTTATGGTTGTTATTAATTTAAGTAACGTTTAACCTTAGCACTTAGTATAAGCATGATAGAGGATTCTATACTTATGCTAAGTATAATGGTAACACCTACTATTTTTGTAACTGATAATTTAGTTAAATAAATTTTTTAAGCAGTAAAATGAAGGGTATTACATGTTGTTGGTCTATTCCACCAAATGATAATAGTGGCTCATGTGTGTTTTACTCCGAGAAGTGCTTCAGACTGTTCCACTAGTTTAAGAATAGTAGGGTTCTTGAGCCAACGTAAACCAGAATATGATATTGAGATAAGAAATTATGAATAACATATTAATGATTTAAAGTAAAAGATTATGTAAGTTAGGATCAAGGTGTTGTGTCTATTCCACCGGACGATAATAGTAGCTTAATGGTTAAGAGAGTGTTGCCCTAATATATGTTAGGTCGATTCCACCTGACTATATTATTAGGAGTATTTTTACCTTGAGAGGTACTTCAATCCATTCCACTAAATTAATAAAAGTGAGGTCCCTAAACTCAACATAAATAAGAATATGGATTATGATCATATCGAATAATGAACTTGTAGAAATCAATTTTATCTATATTATATCAGTGTATTCGCTTATGCTCTATATGATTTATGTTTTTTTTTGTGTTTGTATTATCACCTTACTTAGTATATAGTGTGTTGATCATCCTTTTCATGAGTTATTCTCATTTCCACAAGTAGAGGACCTAGTTGAGTTTATGTAGTAGGTCATTAAGAACTCCTTGAATGACTATGTTGCATATGATGCGTTATTTGGGGAAGAGTGATGATTTTTACCTCAAGGGTATAGGTTATAGAGTTGGGTTATGTGGTTGACACTTTTAGATGAATGCCTCTTGGGATTCTTAGTTCTCAATGTATCTATTTTATGCATTTTATTCTTTTATACTTAAGAGTAATTTTACAAACTTTTATTTAAGTTTATAAAATATATCTCACTCTCTATTTACTATGTTTTAAGTATTTAACTATTTTACCTAGTATTTGATGTAAAGATGGCATGGTAAACTAAAAATAATTCGAGTATGGCAATAACACTCAATTATATTATTTCACATTTCTTTTTTAAAAATAGTTGTAAATTTTGGGGTGCTACATACACCTTCCTAAATTTTATGGTGATTTGAACATCGAGTTGATCTTTGAGTAGTTGCATGAGATAGAAGAAATATTTGAATTCAAAGTGTATGATGATGAAAGAAATATTAAATTTGTTACTCTAAATTCAAAAATTTTGTTGGGGTTTGGTTTGATAATTTAAATAGGACATGTGAAAGATAAGATAAATCTAAGATTAAGTCATAGGAAAAGCTTAAGAAACACACAAGAAAGAAAATTATTCATAAGGAGTATGAATAATGCATGCATGTTAAGTTGAATACTCTTAGTCAAATACTTCTTAGTGTAGAAGATTACACTAGGGAATTTGAAAGATAAGCACTAATATGTGACATAGAAGAACAACAAGAATAAAAATGTGTTATATTCTCTAGTATCCTTAATAACATGATCTATGAAATGGTTGATATGTACGCTTATGATTATCTTTAGGATTTAATCAATTTGTCTTTAAAGTGTAAAAAGCAAGTGAAGTTTACCAAAGCCTACAAGTTGAATGCTCCTACCATGACAAGGACCTATTTGAATACTTCTAGTTCAAAGTATGGTTCCAATTCAAGTAATACTAATTTGGAGATAAGATAAGATCCTACATGTGAATAAAAAAGTGATGAATATCCTCAACAAGCAATGCTTCAAATGCAAAGGATTTAGACACTACACAGGGGAATATCCTAATCAAAGAGTTATAAGTTTAAGGGAGATTCAATATATGGATGCTTATAGTGAAGATGATGAATATATCTTCCCCAAAAATAAAGAAGAATATGTAAGTGATTATGATGGGCCCCTATATGGTTGTTTAGTGCTACAACACATACTTCAAGTTCAACCACAAGATAAAGAAACATAATGAGAAAAAACTATTGAAGATAAGAGGAAGAATTGGAGAAAAAGGTTATCAAATCATCGTTGATAGTGACTCATGCACAAATGTATCTAGTGAAAGAGTAATCAAAGAGCTTGGATTATCTACCATGAATCATCCTAATCCTTGTTTTCTTCAATGTATAAGCAAGGGAAAAAGGATTCAAGGTAACCAAATAATCTCTTATCTCATTTTCAATTGGTAATTATCATGATAATGTACCATGTGATACTTTGCCTATGGATGCATGTGATATTCTACTAGGTAAACCATAGAAGTATGATAGACAAGTTAGTCATAATGGTGTTACTAATGAGTATTTTGTTCAAAGTGGAAAAGTTAAGCATAAACTTAAATCTTATAAATGTGATGATCTTAGCATGAGTGATCTACCTTTTAAAAAGAACCGGTTCTTACATATAAATGCTATAATTACACATATTGAAGAAGATGGTATATGCTACACTATAATAGTGAGCAAAACTAAATTAGGGGTGATTAAAAATGATAACCTTAAGCACACTAACCTACATGATGAATTTAATTATGTGTTCCCAAATGATCTTCTAGTTATATTACAATCTAAAAGAAATATTGAGCATATTATTGATTTAATCTCTAGAATGCCTTTTCTAAGTAAACCATCCTATAAAGTAATCTGGAGGAGTCTAAGGAACTTTAAAGAAAAATATAAAAGTTAGTACATAAAGGATATGTTAGAGAAAGTATAATTCTTTATTATGTTCCCGCCCTACTTTTTCCTAAAAAGAATGGAACTTGGTGCATGTATATATATTCAAGAGTTGTTAACAATATAACCATAAAATATCATTTCCCTATGCCTAGGTTAGATGACATGTTTGATGAACTAAGTGGAGCACAAGTCCTCTATAAGATAGACTTACATAGTGGATATCATCAAATGCACATTAGATAAGGGGATGAATGTAAAATGACCTTTAAAACTAAATATGGTCTCTATGACTAGATGGTCATGTCTTTTGGGTTGTGTAATGCACCTAGCTCCTTTATAACATTAATTAATGACGTATTTTATCCTTTTTTTTTGGTACATTTATTATGGTATACTTAGATGATTTTCTTGTGTATAGTAAAAAAATAATATAATCATCTAACACACTTAAGGAAATTATTTGAAATGTTAAGGGATACTAAACTTTATGGAAATTTAGAGAAGTGTGATTTCATGCTTCCTAGTGTTATCCTTTTGGGTTATATTGTGAGTGAAAAAGGCATTAAGGTTGTTCACTCAAAATTTAAAGTTATTCAAAAGTGATATATTCTTAAGGACATTCATGAGGTGAGAAGTTTTCATGTATTAGTATTTTTTATAGACATTTTATTGAAGACTTCTCAACCATAGCAGCACATATAACTCAACTAATGAAAAAAGGAGAGTTTAAATGGGGAGATATAGATACAAAGCTCTTGTATTTCTTAAAGCTAAATTGTGTAATAATATTGTATTATCCTTATCTAATTTTGATTTACTATTTATGTAATTTGTAATGTGAGCATATTGGGGGAACACTTTCACAATAAAAAGGAATATTGCATATTTTAGTAAAAAAATAAATGGGGGCAAGTTGAACTATTCTACTTATAATAAAGAATTCCATGCCATCATATATAGCTTAGAGACATGGAGTCATTATTTGAGACAGCTCTTTGTGTTATATTCATGTCATGAAAGTATAAAATAATTACACGGAAAAAATAAAGTTAGTCAAATACATGTAAAGTGGGTAAGTTTCTTGCAATCCTCCGTGTTATCTATCAAATATTTATATGGTAAATAAAATGTCATAGTTGATGCTTTATCTAGGAAGTTTACATTATTAGTCATAATGGATGCTAAGTTACTTGGATTTGAAATGCTAAAGGACTTGTATCCAAAATATGATAATTTCTATGATATTTATGATTCAAGCAAGAAAAATAGATTTCATAGTAACTATTCCTTGCATGATGAATTTTTGTTCAAGCTTAATAAACTTTGTATGCCTAAATTGAGTGTAAGAGAATTGCTTATAAAATATGTGTATGAAGGAGTAATAGATGGAAAATTTTGAACTTAAAGGACCTTGGACATCCTACAAGAAAATTTATATTGGTCACACAATATAAAAGGTTTACAAGCTATTTACAGTAGAGTTGTTATATGTTAAAAAAGTTAAAGCTTTTTTCATAAGAGTTAGTACATTCCATTACCAGCACCTAGTTAACCATGGGAAGGTGATGAAACCTCAGTTAGAATTGAAGAAACGCCGGACACAATTTATACACAGATATGATCCGAAAACCCAATCTTGATTTGCCAGTGATACAACACCAAAGGAAGATCAAATTACTCAGGTCTCAATTGAATATCAACGGCAGACTGAGTTTATCAATAAAGAAGAATAAGATTTAGCGAGGAAGAAAAGTTGAGAGAGAGAAAAGCACAGCCAGAGAGAGAGAAATGAAATAGTCGTATATCAATATTCTAGAATTAGTAATGAGTATAGTCTCTGCCCTTACACGACATGCACATGTATCACATACACTATTAGGCTCGATTGGGCTTTGAGATTGCCAGTCCCAATCATATCCCTACAACCCATATTTACATAACAAAAATTGAGGTGGTGCTGGATTATTTATTGAGCCCACTTACAATTAGCTATAACTAATCTAAAAATTAAGGAATACAATAATTATATTTTCCATTAGCTAATTTATCTAGTTAATTGTAGAAATTAAGGGTTGCATAGGCAACAATCCTGCTAACCCAATTATAAGTGGGTGGCTATCTATGTGGCTTACTTAATTCTACTATCTTTAATTCTAGCAATTGCGTTATATGGGAATACAATAATTTTTCCTTACTGTGTCAACACAATCGAACTCAATTTATCTAACAACTTCAACACAAAAATAACCAACAGTAAAACATTCAATCATAGCAGCCAGCAACCAGCATTCAGTCACAGCAATCAACAACATCCAACAATCTATTCTAGCAACCTGTGTCCCTTATCACTTCCAGGTCTTACTAGGCTTTTCTACTTTCCACCTATAGGATTATTCAATTAGGCTCATTTCTAAGTTTACATGATCCATTAGATTAACTAGTTGCAAACTACTATTCCTCTTTACCTCTTTTTCCTTTCCTTTATCCATATGCTTATTCTTATTCTTATCGAGTGATGAACTATTTTACCACCCCATGGTCTCACATACCAAGGAATACTAACCGAACTAGAGGATATGAAGTCTAGCAGAAAATAAGTAACCACCAAGGGACATAAAATACAACCAAAGCCAAAAAACCACCTAGGTGACCAAACACTTTAAAATTGATATCACCTAGTACATCATTAGTGTCTAGAGTAAGTAAGGCACTGAGATCTACTAGGATCCTGCTTGAAGGCACCAATAAATGCTCGAAGGCAAACTAACTCCTGGTAGCTAATTAAGGATTGGGTAACCCAGACCTTATATAGCTTGATCATCTTTTATTTTAAGTGAATTATGTATTATTTTTTAAGGTTATGTCATCATATAAGGCCCATGTATCATCCAAGTAATACATTCACATAACATTCCATATTAACCATTATTACTCTCCAACCAGTTTGTGGGATTTCTCTTACTGCTTAACCAAGATTATATCAATCTATTAAAAAAAACCATTTAGTCCAAGAATCTAGATTGCATTATCCTTTTGAAGTTATGTCATGCTCATTCCCCCCTTTTTTCATTAAGAACTCCCAAGCACTTAGTGATAATACCATGAATTATGATCCATTTAATCCATCCAATAGAGTAGTTAATTAATGCCAAGATGTTTGTTATCATCATTAAAGAATTATATTATAGCATTATGCATAGTCTCAAGGTATATCAAGTTTAAAAGAACAAAAAATAGCACACTTTATCATAACCAGTCAATTAGTTTGGGATAATTGGCCGATTGATTTAGCTCAACCAAACTCTAGAGTTCCCTTAAATCAATCGATTGATATAGTCAAACCAGTCAACTATTATATGACTAGTCAATGAGTTTTGACAAACAAGCTGCTGGTTTTAAGCAGAGAGCAACCAAAGTCACCATAGATAATATGGTCAATCGATTTGGGGTAACCACTAGACTATTCTATGGACTAATTCATCATTTTGCCTCCATACATCATATAACATACATTTTAATATGACTTAACATCTAAAATCATACCACATTGAGACTATAATATGTCATAGCATAATACCAAGATTTAACATGCTCCTCAACTGAATCATACTTTATTTCAAGAAAGTAATGCTACTCCTCATAAATCAAGCCCTTTTCTTAGGAATCTTAATTAATTCAACATGCATCACTAAAATGTCAAATTCTCATGCAGGCACATAAATATTAACATTTTTCATCAACTAACTCATACACTTATTCATGCCACATTTCAAAGGTAAGAATGACTTACTTAAAGCTTAGCAAAAAATTTCACCAAAGAGAAGAAACTTTAAGTTGATATATTTCACCTTCCAAAACCTTAAGAAAAAAAGTTTAAAACTTAGAAATAATCAAATAATCTTTATAAATCAAGAAAATAAAATTTGGAAAGAAAATGAACTTACCAATTCTAAGACAAAAATAGGGGAAGAGTTAGGTAAAAGTGAACCCAACTTCTTCCTAAGTCTAACTCTTTCTTACTTCAAAATAAAATAGGGGAGACTTAGAGAAAGGCTCAAAAGAGTGAATCGAATTAGAATGAGAGCACAAAATGGGGAAGAATTAGCACACGTGTTTGAGAACTCAGGTATTTCGAAGGCTAAAAGAAAGGTAATAAAAAGAGATGATTTAGAGTAATTTATAGCCAATAAAATCAATTACAGAATGAGTGAGGATATACAATAGATCAAAAACCCTAATTTTACTATTCTAATATGAGATGAATTGGTGAATTTATCAAGAATATGTGTACTTCTATTTCAGAGCTCAAATCATGATTTTTTTTAAAAAAAATGTAGGTTGATTTCATCCATAAAATATCAAACATTAAAAGGAAAAAGGAAAAATTAGCATGGGAAGCAAATCTTCTAGCCATGTAGTGATAGTCTAAAAATTGAAATATACTTTTAGAGTTTTGTAGAGGAGAGATGAAGAAAAATACAAAAAGCGAGGTTATCCTCCCCCTATTTTTTTTTTATCAAAATCAAGATCTCAAATCAGTTCAAGGCAGAGTTTGAAACTAGATATTTGATTAAAAGGGTTAAGGATTACTCATAAATATTTTTTTAGTTGGATTATCAAAGTCCCATCATGATTCAAGAATGTTTCCATAAAATAAGCTTTGAAAAGCACTCAACCCTGTAAACTAGTCAACTTTTCTACAAATAAATCGATTGGTTTTCTCAAACAAGGCGATTAATTCTATCAAACAAAACCTTAGGTGAATAGATAGAATAGTTGATTAGTTCATAGAACCAGTCGATCGATTTACCGAGAAAACTCACTTTATTTAATTTTATAAATTCCTTATTACATCAAATACAAACTATAGTTCCAAATCAATATAGGAATCATCCACATTTAATCAAACACAATAATTTTTTATTTTATAAATCTTAAAAAAAATATGGGTTATAAAAATAATGGTGGTATGTAAAACCCCTAAATTTTGTAACCCTTATTGTTGAGCGTTTAACATTTATTCAAAACCTAACTCTTAAATATTAGCATAACTATTTTTGTTAATCTTTGATCCACAACCCCGATAATTTCATAAATAAAATTTATTCTATTTTTTTTTATCATTTTTATTTAAACCCACCCTAAACCAATAAAGTTTGCTATATTTTATTTTTCCTAATTAGGTACCCTAACCTTAGATAAATTAGTTTTTACTATCATCCTAAATCTAAAACTAATTCTAATCCTAACCCTAAATTATTTTCTTTTTCCTTTTTCTTTATTTTTCTCTATCCCTTTTCTTTTTCCTTTTCCTTCTTTTCTTTCTTCTCTCTCTACCTAGCACATCAACCCTTTATTTTTTTTTCTCCTCCCTCATCCACGCTTATGCCATCCCAACACCCCTTACATTTCTTCTACACCCCATAACTGTTTTTGTTTCCCTTTCAAGCCAAACATACCCTTTCTCCCCCCTCGCATACGCTTGTCCTATCTTTTCCCTATCCATTTATACATGTTGAGCCCTACACACCACAACTACACTACACTCTTGCATTGTCCTTCCCCTTGCACCAAACTAATTTTGCCCCTGTTCTCTTTACCTTTACTTGCCTTTGATCGTCCAGCCTCATCCCTGCTTGCAACCTCAGCCATACCACATCATCTGAAACATCTCCCTCACCATCACTAACTAACCTTTAATAAGCATGCCTTAGAGATAATTGGATCTTTTAGTCATATCATGTTATTTATCTCAATAAGAATGCCCAATATGTCTTATATATTATTAAGCATGGAGTTAGGTGATTTGGTATTTTAGAAACACATGCTTCAACATGGTTTGTTATTACTGTGTTTCCTAAGAGAAATTTGGTCCTTTTGAGAATATCATGATATTTATTTTAATAAGAATGCCTAATATACATTATTTATTGTTGAAAATAGGAATATGTGATTTTAGATGAATGAGATACACATTATAATTTTACATGCTATATCCTATACAAGGGTAAAAAGATCATTTGGCGTGTCTAGTAACTTAATTACATATTATATAATTTAATTATTGTATTTTATCCTTTTCATGATAACTTATTAAATAAAATAGAATTAGTATTTAAAATGGATGACAATTTGGTAATAGTGGTTTCAATGACATTTTGGTTATTTTAGGCCTAATGATCATAAATGTGGATAATTGATTATAGGGTAACATTAGTATATTGTCATATTGACCTCAGTATATTGACTTTGATTATGGTTGCCTTAAATAATTGAAAATGAGTAAAAATGGTTAAGTATGAAAATTGGATCTATTTGTATATTATGTGGTTGTGGTCACCTTAATAAAATACTAATATTTAAAGTGAAAGACCTCAAGATCCAGAATAGTGGCTTTTTAAAGGTTACTACCTTAAAGTCATGGTTTAGCCCATTGTTGATTATGAATTTTTGCTAGTGTGCCTTAGTGCTCCATCTAAGCCTTATATCTTACTCTATATAGCTTTGTGGATGTATAAAGTGTATACATACTTATGGATTAGAAATTGTTGTCAGTAGAGTATTATGTATCATTCGCTTGCTAGTAATACTGGGGTAACTTAGTATCCTTGAGTTGCTAGTTATTAGAATATTGTGTTACCTTGGTGAGCTGGTATGACAAAACTACCTTAGTGTCTCTAGGTTGATATGACCTCCTCTCTAGTAAGTAAAATATAAATGATTATTGTTGGCTCAGAATGATTATTGGAATGGTTGGTAATAGCCTTCATGCCTACTTGTGTTTGGTTGTTACCTTTGAGCCCTACTTGTGGTGTTATGGATTTTATCGGTTTTAATTTTGAGATATGAGATATATGATGAATGTTATAGTTATTGGGTTGAGTTTGGTCTTAATCATTACTTCAACTAGCATCTCTTCGATGCTTGGTTTGTAAGTTTTATTATGTAACACCCCCAAAATTTACTATTGAAAATTTTCATTTTATTTAAAAATTAGCGGAAGCAAAATCGCCACACTTAGTACCAGATTGGTTTCTTCCTATTGTTCTAGTACCAAGTGCTAAGGCTAAAAAGAACCAAAATATCATTCACACAAATTCACTTTTATTTAAATCAAAGGAACGCAATAGAGACATTACAAAAGATAAATCCCCACCATTAGTGGTTATAAGAGTAAAATAGTTTTAAACAAGAAAGTAAGAGTTGGAGAGAGAAACCCTAAAAGTTTCTCGGATAATCCTTATACTTGTACTCGATGCCCACTTGAATAGCACCTGCAAGGGGCACTGCCCATTGAATAGGTAGGGGCCACAAATGGAACCCTTCAATACTATGGTACTGAATAACCCCTTTATACCAAACCAAAAGGCAAGGCCCACATGTAGCACATAATACATAATGATATGAAATGATAACATGCGTGGGCACAGAGATAACCATAAGCAACTTAAGAGCTAATACACAATGCAATGCCATACAATACGAAATGCATAGTACAAGGCCTATTAACTTAGCAATGCTATCACATACTAAGAGAGAGAGACAGGTACCAAGGTTGAACTTATATTATAACAATAAATCATGAGGATGAAAGTAACTATTTTGTTCTTAAGCCATTAAATAAATATCATTCAATATCATCTCTTGAATTATATCCATGTGAGTGCAAGAACCCCACTATTATAGCCGGTGGACCCAAATACACATTAGGACAGAGCGCACATGGCCACTATTATTCGTAGGTGGACTGGTGTCCAAGGCAGAAGGCTCCTAGCCATTATTATCGCTGATGGATCAATCTGGCCTTGACTCACATGGTATTCTACTATAAGTGATTAGTGTTTTTCCATAATTTATTCACATCCCAATTTTGGTTTGTTGAGCTCAAGATTTCCCGCTATTATAGTCAATGGACCGAAATACACTCCAGGGCAACACACACCTAGCCACTATTATAACTAGTAAACCGATACACATATACATCTTCTAGGACAAAGCACTCATGGCCACAATTATAACCTGTGGAACGGTACACATCATATAATTCATCTAGGCCTGGCTCAGTAATCTTTCACTATACATGATTAGTATTTTCCATTTAATTAGCACAACAAATCCCTTTATTTAACTCAAGCAACATAGAACCCGAAGATGTAAATGTACACTTGTTATATTGGCGCATACAAGCAACATAGTACCTTTCACCATCAACCAAGGGACACAAAGGTACCTTGGTCACACCAGTGCACAAGAACATATAGTACCCTACCGGCAATGACACCTAATCCATAAGTATGCATACCCCCTAAATAGGTTTGTAGATCTAGATAGAGTAAGATGTAGGGTCTAGCTAGGGTACCAAGGCACACAAAAAAATACTAGAATAATCATGGGCTAAACCGTCTTTAGGGTAGCGACTCCTAAAGAGCCACCATTCCCAATCTCGAAATCTTCCACTTCAATTATTAGTGTCTTGATTAAGGTGATTACAAGAAACTCAAAAACCACATACTTATTCACTTCCATTTGCTCATGTTATTATTAAGTAGTCCTTATTCATACAGTTATTCATGTTAACTTAAAGAAACCACCAAGGCAATCATTATATCATCCATTTCCAATTCAAGATTTGTTTCCATTTATTCATATGCCATAAGGGTTATCATATCATAATCATAATACGGTCTTAGAGTTTGGTAGTCTACATCGAAGGATCATGGAACACTTAACCCTAACATGCTCTTCTATCACATCTAACACACATTACCATACATAATTAATGATTAAGGCACCTCTTGCATGAATACGAGATAAACACCATATCACACCCTTAATTATCCATCCAACCCTAGGTTATGATATGTTCTTGTGATACTCGTTGACTTATCAAATACCCTCATCTTACTATCCAATATAACTTATGTCTTATTATGGAGACTCATTTAATTCATTGATATATTATATGCAAGTTACCAATTTACCCCCATCATCTTTACAAATTACTGAAATACCCCTTGTTTTTAAAATTACCAAGTCACCCCTTTTTATTTGCCAAATTACCATATTACCCTTCATGTTTACATGATTTCCAAAATATCCCTTGTATTTGTTAGATTACCAAATTACCCTCCATACTTATGAAATCATCAACTTTAACCCACATATCTGTTAAGTTACCAATTAAAATTACCGAACCAATTTACCTTGTTACATATTAAAATTACCAAACTGCCCTTTAAGTTGGTTAAATTACCAAATCTCTTCTCTTACTTAATAAAATTACCAAATTGCCCTTCCTTTATGCTAAATTACCAAATTATCCTTTCTTATGTCAAATTACCAAAATACGCTTACTTCATGTCAAATTACCTAAAATACCCTTCCTTTATGCCAAATTACCAAAATACCCTTTCTTTTATGTCAAATTACCAAAATACCCTTCCTTTTATGTCAAACTAACATTATCTATGTAACAAATGGCCACATTAGCATGTCATATCATACATATATATATTTACCATTATCAATAATAACAAGGCTCCTTCCTTAAGCATTATTTCTACACATGACACATAAATTAACATGCTTTTGTTTTCATCAACCAACATATGCCACTAAATACATTATACTTAACAACATACATCCTGTAGATAAACATATTAAAAACCCTAATGTGCTATCATACATATATCCACACATTTTAGTAGGGTATAATAGTTACCTTATTTTCAGCAATAATCAAACCTTACCGGTGCCCTAGTTAAAAGTTTGAACTCTGATTAGTAAAAATTAATACCTAAAAATAATATCAACATTTATCATATTAGAAGTAGAAAATCAAAAGAATAAATTTTATCAAAAGCTTAGTTAAATACATAATAACATTAACCATTATTGTACCTCAAAAGATTAGCTAAAATTACCAAGAGAGAGGCAGCAGACTAACGTTGCATGAGCAGTGTGAGTTGCATGCAAGATGGTAAGGAAGAAGGGGGTCAAAGAGGAGAAGTGGGGAGAAGGGATGGGGTGGTTCGGGTAGGGGTTTTGGGAGTTGGGTGGAGTGCCTGTGGAGGGGAGTTAGGGTGGTAGCTAGGTGCAAGAAAGGAGTAGGGGTGTAGGTGGTGGTTAGGGGTTGAAGCTTGGTGGCTTAGGGTGGTGGAGGCGGTGGCTGTAGGGCTAGAAAAAGAGGTAGAGGATGGGCGAAGAAGAAGAAGAAGGAAGGGAAAAGAAGAGGAGAAGGGAAGAGCTATAGGGGGTTTTCAGCCAAGGGAGGCAAGGTGGTGGTAGGAGAGGTAGATTGGTGGTTGTGGTGGCAATGGAAGAGGAGGAATGACGGTGCACGGTGGTGGTGTAGGGTGGAGGCCGAGAAGGGGGAAAAGAAAAGGGAAGGAGGGGAAGAGGGATGTAGGGGCAAGTGAGGGTGATGGGGTGATGTAGGGAGGTTGAAGGGGTGTTAGGGAGGTGGCTGCGGTGGTCAATTGGGCGGCAAAGGTGGTGGTTGAGGGTGGCAAAGCAAAAATAGGGGAGGAGAAGATAAGGAAAGAAAGAAAAGAGAGGGGGCCTCTGCCAAGACGGGAAGAAGGGGATATGGGGAAGAAAATGGGTAGGGGAGAAGAAGAAAAAGAAGAAGGAGAGGAGCGGAAATAGGGGCGCTAGGTTAGGTGGTGGCAGGGAAAAAGCTGTAAGTCGATGGTGTTGGGTGGCAGGGAGAAGAAAGGAAGAAAATGAAAGAAGAGGGCACACGAGGGAGGGGTGCAGGGGAATGTATAACCCATAAATGGAAGGAAAGGGATGGGGGAGAGACAAGGAGAGAAAGCATTGCTGAAATGGTAGGTTGTAGGGGAGGCAGGTGGCAATTGCAGGCTACCATAGCCTTGTCATTGAAGACGAAAGGAGAAGGGAAGAAGAAAGGAGGAGGGGGCTGCAAGCCGGTTAGGTGAGGAAAGGGAAGAAGGGGAAGCGGGCTTGCTTGTGTGCATGAGGGAGAGGGGAAGAAAGAAGGTTGGGTTGGGGGGGAGAAAGGGAAAGAAAAAGAAGGGGGAGACAGGATGAGGCTGGATGCGAGGGGGAGGGAGAGGGAGAAAGAAAAAGGGCCACGACCTAGCATAAGGAAGGTACGTCGGGTGGCCCAAAAGGGGAAAGAAGAAAAGGAAAAAAGCGGAAAAGAAAAAGGAAGAAAAAGGAGAAAGAAAAAGGAAAAATGAAAAGTGGGGAAAATAAAATAAAATAATTTTTGGAATAATGATATTTAATATTTTTGATAGATAAATTAATTTAATAATTTAATTTATTGGAATTTAATATGTATTAGTTTAAAAAAGGGCAATTTTAGTAAAATATTGGTTTGGAAAAATTATTTAAATAAAAAGAGTATGATAAAATAACAAAATACTTATTTTAATTCATTAAATATTTATATCCATTTTTATATACTCAAAAATCCATAAAATATTTAAATTAAATAAATTTAAAATTTAAATTATCCCAAATGAGGGTTATTTATTAAATTATAGGTTTTAAAATTTTAAGGTATTACACATTATGTATTAAATGAATGAGTATGAGCAGTATATGGCTTTGATGATATTTGTTTATTTGACATGATTATGTATTTTGATCAATATATGTATATTTAAATATTTCATACCATGTCTTCCTATAATGCCTTTTATGCATTCCATGCAGGCTTTTCATATTAGTTTTGTATAATTGATTGTACCATTTTATTGATGGGTTCTATTTCATGGGTACCTACTTATTCAATAGGCAGCGGTCTCTACAAATTAGCTTATGAGATCAAGTGAAGACTAATAATTTGGGTTGAAAGTTAGGACTATCTAATATTCTACTTGGTATCTTTTGATATAGATGTTGTTATACTCTTATGTCCTTCTATATTTTCTGCTCACTAAATTTTGTAATCACTGATGTTTGTTTTATTTAGAATGGCGTTCATCTAATTTGTTTTTTCTAATATAATTCTTATAATTTTGTTATTAATTTAGTCAGAGTAATAATTTTAGTCTTAGCACTTAGTATAATAATGATAGAGAAATCTTAACTTATACCAAGTGTGGCAGTAGCAACATTCATTTTTCCCGTTTTAGCTTCTACAAGTAACTCATTAAATAAAAATTTCAAGTCCTAAAAATGGATGTGTTATAAGTGGTGTGGAATGAGTACAGTAGGGATAAGCATAACATGGGAGTCATGTCACACGTCTTAAGGCATATAGTGAATAGGGAAGAGCTGGCATGGAGGAGGGAAATATGCTAGGGAAGGCGGAATGTGCGAAGGAAAAAAAATCATAATAGGATTAGGGATTTTAGTTAGAGTAACCAAACTGAGTGAAACCCATCGAGTTAATAACGCTTGGGTTTTTATGACTAAATAGATATAGGTTAAGGTGTAAACTAGGGTTAAAACTAATCACTCAAATTCTATTAAATCTTAACCTAATTAAATGTATATCTATTTTTTCATAATAATATATATAATAACAATAAAAATACATTTAATATGAAGCATCCTACAATAATTACCTTAATTAATTATACATAATTAGTAATTTTATAATTAGGTTTTCTAATTTAAGGTTTTTAAAAATAGGGCATCATAACAAAATAGTCATTTACCATGTCTTGTAATTTACTTGCTTGCTAAAGTATTTTAAATTATTGTATTTTAGCCTTTTCATGCTAAATTTTTAATTAAGAAGAAATTAGCATTTCAAATGGATAATATCATGGTAATTTGGGTTTTAAGGGCATTTTGGCCATTTATGACATACCGCGCTTAAGTGTAAATAATTAGATATTGGATTACCTTAGTAGATTGATTAGATTGACCCTAGTGTTGACTTTAGCTTTGGGTTGACTTGAATAATTGAAAATAAGGAAAAATAGCTAAGTATGGAAATCAGTGTTGTTTGTGTATTATGCAATTTTACACTCACCAAATAAAATATTAATAATTAAAGTAGAAAATCTCAACATTTGAAAATGGTTTACTTTTTAGAGTTAACTATCATCGATACAAGGTAAGAGTCATTGTTTTGGATTAGTTTCACTAGTGTGTCTAAATGCCCTAATAAGGCCCTAGTTTACTTTATAGGCAGCCTACATGCCCTATTGATAATTAAGAATTAGGTGACTTAGGTTAGAGGGTACTATCATACCATTAGTGCACCAATATAATTGTTGTACTTTATACTCCTCTAGATTGTATAGATGGGAGAATATTGTGTTACCTTAGTGCACTAGTTTGACTAGAGTACTTAATACGCCTTTTAGTTGCCTCTTATATCCCCTCAAGTAATACAAATGGAAGTAACTAATGCATGGTTATCAATAATGTATTTGATTAATGGTTAGGTAGTTTCCTTTTTGTCTACATGTGGTTATATGGTTTCATTATGATGAAATGATGGAGAGGGTAATGTGCCACCCTGATGCGCTAACATGACCAAAGTATTTTATACTTCTTTGGGCTATTGTTGTTCTTTTTACCTTAATTGGAATTGATGTGATGGTATGATTTGAGGATACTGTATTGCCCTAGTGCACTAATATGGCCAAAGTACTTTATACGTCTTTGGATAGTGTGTTATCTACTTGTGTGATTGTGGTATTTATTGATATGGTTAGTTGAGATGTATAAGATATGAAGTGATCATTATGGATAATGACTAAGTATAGTTGTATGACGAGGAAGTCCTTGATAATGAATATGTTATGGCATGTTCATCTTATTTTGTTATCGAATGTATAATTAAATATGTGTATACCACGTTCTCATATTTGTGATTTGTTGTGTTTGTCTCATGTCTCATTTGTGATATATTCTTAATACTCTATGTGACATTTGTATGCTTAATATTACATAATGGATTACTTGGTTCAATTGTATTGACATGTTCCGTTTTATGGTCTCCTATCTATTCAGTGAGTTATTGTGACTTTACACGCTCGTTTGTGAGTTCAGCTTGATAGCTAGTATTTTGGAGGTTTGAGAGTTAGAACTATCCAGTGTCTACTCCGACATCATTTGATTCATATATCCTAGACTCTTGTATCCCTTTTGTACTTCATTTCTTTTGAATTTTGTAACCATTGTCTAATCTTATATTATTGTAGCTATGTTAATCTATAATATGCTATCTATTTTATTTCTTATAACTGTGTTCATAATTTAAGTAAAGTAACATTTTAGCCTCAACACTTAATGTAAGATTGGTAGAGAAAATCGGGTTTATACTAAATATGGTGATAACACTATGTTTTTAATATTTTAGCTACTACAATTAAGTCATTTGAATGGAATTTTTATTATTAAAAATGGAAATGTTACAACTATTGACATTTGTAGTACTTTACTGTAATATTTTATAATCATTAATATTTTTTTGTCTTTTTAAAAAAGCAAACTATGATATAAATTAAAATGAGTTATGTAGAGAGTTTGGAGTTAGAAAGAGGTTTGAGTTGAAAATGAATACGTTTGGGCTTTAGATTTGTGATAGTATTTAGTAAATTAGTAATTACATTAGTTAGATGGGTCTAGTTTTGGGGATGGGATTTGGTAACATGAAGTGGATAAGGAATGAGATGGAAATTTTTTATCAATAAAGTTTTGGAAATTTGAAAGGGGATTAAAATTTAGATATATGTCGTGTCTAAAATGAGACAAATTTTTTTTAAAGGATGAACCTAAAATTCAAAATTGGCCTAAAATTACCAATTTTAAATAAATTAAAACCTAAATTCTTAAATTACACACACACACTCTTTCATTAAAAATATATTTTTTGGATAAAATATTAATTTTTTATAAATTAAATCCATTAAGGTCTCTTTTTTACTTCAAGTTCGAAATCTCAAATAACCAATCCTTCCGTCCAAGTTTTTGATCCGGACACAAAATTTTTGATCTGAACCTATCTTGAAGGCTTCCGAAAGTAACTGTGGTTCGGAGGTGTTTTTCAAATTTTGGGCTTAACTTTGGGACTAAATAGGTGTCTGTTAAGCCCCCCGTCGTATCGTATCTTAATCAATTGATTCACCCGCTCTCCATGTTTCTCCATTCACTCGATTTCATTACTCTTTCGAGTCTCGACGGCGTAAACAAGCTCCTCGTATTCTCTTTCTTCTCTCTTACCCTATTCTGTTCCTTACCTACGAACACTGGGTTCTTTCTACGCTACATTTTGCTACTTCCTGACCGCTTGCCGAACTCATCATCTCCGGCACTACGGGCTACTTTTGCCTATTTCGTCGTCAGTCATCCAATTTAGTGGTAAATTCTATCTGTCTATTTTCCTCGATCTTTTATTTTATTTTTATTATTTTTCCATTACCGGTGTTATAGAATCTTTGTTCCTGCTCTTTTATTGCCAAATTTTTAAAATTTTGTTATTCTATGCTTGTTTCTTTCACTTTCATCCCCCTACTTACTGTTCTCTGCGTCGCCAATTAAACTATCCGTTGATAGAAGACATTTGTGTATGCATATGTCTTTGCTTTGATAATCTGTAGACGAATATTAGTATGATGTAATGTTGACAAGAAATTGTGTTATAGTGAATCTCATTGTTTTTTGCGAAATGCCAAAACATTTCTTCTCGAGAAGTGCTTAATGTTTCGGTTTTATGCGTCATTGGTGTCGTAGCAAGGTTTTTGTAAGCTGTATCGTTTTACGTACGAGACTGTATATATCTATAGGGGAAACCTATAATATTCTTATCTGAACCTACATCCATTGGTGCTCTTGTTGAGAGACCTCACCCTATGCTAAACAGCTCCCGATCCATGGCGTACACCCTCCAGCAGCTGCAAGATACTCAGGAAGCGCACCATGAAACCCTCAATGAAATCAACCAAACCCTTAATAACCACTCTCAGGTACTTGTAGTGTTTGAAAAGGCCTAAGGTGCACCTACTTAATAGGGGTTGCGAGCTTGGGCTAATTGAGACGCTAATTATGAGTCTAATACTGCTTTTGATCTTTCTAGAATATATAATGTTTTCTCTTCAAAATTATGTCTATTGGTCTTGTCACAACCCTTTTGCCTCTTCCTTTCTTTCCCAACATGAGATTTAGTTATTGAATTTATGAAAATGAAGCCCCAAAATAGCTAATTAGGGTTCTTTATTGACACTAAATGCATTTCTTTTCTTTCATTCAAAATTATGTCTTCCTATGACCTTTTTTCCTCCTTTTCCATCCGAATTGATTGCATGCTTTTTTGAATGAATTAAAACCTGAAAGTAGCTAATTTTTAGTAAGGTGCGTGCCTTTGCACACTTTGCCAATGTTCCTTTGTGCCTTAGAGAGGCGCATTTTCAAATAGTAGGAATTCGGAGAAATTTTAGCCAAAATTTCTCAACTTCTCATTATCTCAACCAACCCACCACTATTAACCCATACCGCCAGCCTAACACCACCTGATGTTGGAGATGGCTTTCTCATGGGATGAAAAGTCATCAGTCATGAGATGAGAAGTAAAGGTTTTCATCATACGACACCTTGAAGGGCTGTCTAAAAACAAAACAATCTTTATAGAAAGTCACGACCTTCCAATGATTCTTTTGTTTCATCACCTTCATTGTTGGTTAAAATAAAAAAATTAGTTAAAATTCACTACTAAATTTACACAACCAATGTAGAGCTAAAATTTTTTCTCTGTGAACTCGGCTTTCACATATAATAAGATATATAAACATGTTAAAGAAATAGATAAGGGCAACATTCTGAATATATGTTATACCTAGTAATAAACACAAATTTTTAAGAAAATGTACTAGTGAATGTTCGATCTTTGCAAATTAATTATGAAGGTTGCATTACTAAATACTAATGTTGTATCGACTGCATCATTTGAGAGCGTGGGTGTTGATTTGATCGCAAAGTTAGATCTACATCCTTTGGTGTCTTGATGTCTGCTGTTTTTCTATGGTATTTACATATCGAATATGATGACATTTATAATATATTTGATCATCGCATTGTTGGTATTTATGTATCAGATTATATGTGAAAGCTGAGTTCATGGAGCCAAAGTCTTAGCTCTGCATTGTTTGCATGCATTTAGTTGTGAATTTTAGTTTTTTCTTTTTGGGTAGCTAATGACTAATTTCAACTTGGGTTTTGAGGTGTAATAATGCAACCTAGGAGAGTAGATTATGGACCACATGAATAGTTTTCTATGTTCCTATGTGAGTGGATTCTGTACTGTTTGAAAGGCACGATAGGTTTAAGTGAGGGCTTTGCGCAATTGTTGTTTGTGATTGCATTATTCTCATGATTGTGGTCCTGCAGTTAGATATTGTTTTAGAGTTGGTGGAAATCCAAGATGAATTTTGTCTAAGACATTAGACATTAACTTGATGGCATAAATTTTCTATTCTGCTGTATTTTGTGTGGTGCTAGTCTTGTGTCTGTGAGACATTTTGACTACGCAGTGATAGACATTTGATTTTTGCTTGCTTTAGTGAATAATTTTATGCTGTCACATTTGAATCTGGTGGATTGCTGTTCTTAGTTCTTTATATTTAGGCTTCAATAAGTATTGAAATCATTCTTTGCTAACGTCAATGTCACTTACAGACTTACGGTAGGATTCCCAGATTTGATTTTAATCAACAATGAAGGTGAAGAAACAAAAGCGTCATCGGAAGGTTGTGACATTCTATAAAGCTTGTTTTGGTTTTAGACAGCCCTTCAAGGTGCTGTGTGATGGAACCTTTATTTATCATCTTGTGACCAATGACTTTTCGTCCCAAGAGAAAGCCATCTCTAATGCCCTTGGTGGGTCTGTCAAGGTCTTCACTACTAGGTTAGTTTTGTTTGTTTCACTTTACCTCTGATCATATCAAAAAAAAAAAAAATGCCATGTTCTTACATGTTGGGTTTTTCATTACAGATGTGTTATAGCAGAGTTAAGATCTTTGGGCAAATCCTATGCTGAATCTCTTAAGGCAGCTCAGGGTGATTTTATGATTGCAAGGTAGCTTTTCTTTTTCTATTTATTATTTCATGCAATATCCATGCACTTGAGGTCAATCTAAAATATGTATATATAATAATTCAACCAAATGGGCGATAGTATATCCGATAATTGATAATGTGTTTTAGTGTGAAGGCATTATCTTTCTACATATATTTTTACTTGGGGTATATATCTTTATACCAAGATTGATGTACTTCTTGCAATCAATTGAATCTTCTTGTCTTGAAGTAATTTGACAAAACATAGGAGATTTTCTAGGTTATGCTAGGGTGGAAAATGTTGAATTTTGTGAGTTATTTCAAAAATTTGATATATATGTATCCTTTGATCTACCTTGCTATTGTTAGTTGTATGACATAAATTTGTGTACACTTTTGATGCAATCTATGTGCCTTTGCTTTGCATCTTACGGTCCATAACGGTAGTCCTAGTTCTCTACTAAACTATTGGAAAGATGGCCTATGTCCAAATCGATATTCCTCTTTCTGTAAGTCTCATAGGTTAAGGAGCATTGGTTAGCTATTAAATATAGTAAATATTTAACTAATTATATTTTTATTATCTAGTTGAGTTGGTTTAACTATTTACTAGAAGTTAGCATACCTTTTTTTTTTTTTTTTGGGAAAGGGTGTGCCTTAGCAGGTATCGAACCCAGTCACCCACAGTAGGCTATTAGTCTATACATATGGCCTTAGTCTTATGTAATTGGTGTGTTTTGAAGAATAAGAATTGAGCATTTTAGGTTTGTGTGAAGCCTTTTGTTTGTTTTATAATCCCAAAAAGGCTAAAGTGTAGCTTTGCATTGGTTTGGTATTGAAGCCTATAATTGTTCCACACTGCCCTGCTACCATTTTTGGCATTTCCCCACCACAAAAATCAGCCTCTGAAAATTAGATCTACCAAACAAGCAACCATCAAACTTCTAAGCATCTCCCAATTGAAGTCAACTTCATTTGCCCTCAATGCCGCCATAGATGTATCTAATGCTTGTTCTGTCGTCTTCAATTGCTTGTGGCCAATGTTGATCAAGCAATAAATTCACAGTCGCAGTGTCGCAAATGATATTTTATATGTTGCAGTTGTCGCGGCATTACTTTTTTATTTGTTTTCACAATAAATATTATCAAATACTAGTAAATATCGGCAGATATCGGTCGATAACCGATATATTGTTGACAAATACATGAACACATATTGCTAATTTCACATATCGGTTGACTCAAAATCCAAATTTGCCACGTAACATGCAACCACTTTCCATTTGTGCAGTCTATCTTTGGTTAAAACTGCTTGATAACACAACAACCACATTATCACTTTGTGTCTAGGAATGTCTTTATGATCCCAAACTATGTGTCTCCATGGTTCCAAGGCTGCTGTGGGTCAAATCCTATCATATACATCCTCTAGTTGGTTGCTGTCTCACACATGCCAGCTTCAATAATAGGAAGAAGTTCAACTTGCAAGCTCATAATGTTCCTAAAGTCCAGTAATGATATGCTTTAGGGGAATACTCCTGTAGTGACATCCTATGGAGATTAACGCCATGCATCCTTTTGATCCATAGGCTTTCTTTCCCTTTCACCAACTGTCAATTGTACCTACCAAGTGCAGCTTGATTCCAGCTTTGTATGTTCCTCATTGCTAGCCCTCCCTCTTTCTTTGATAGGTATACCTTTGTTCATGCTATCAAAGCTTTGCTACTTTTCTCCCACAAAACAGTCCAAAAAAAGTCCTTCAAGAGCTTCAGCATATATAATAACAGTGTGAGGCAGTAATAAAATCTGAGACCAAAAACCATGTATCCCTCCAAGCACAGATTGAACCAGTTGTTATCATTCAGCATAACTGAGGTATATTGTAGTCCAGCTGCACTTCACTCTAGGTAGAAATTTGTCTACTAGTGGCTGCTACTGTCTGATACCCAGTCTTCTTGCACTGAGGAGAATGCCAAGATATCTAATTGGGGGAACTTCCAGCTTCACATCCCAATACTCTAAGAATCTGGTTCTTCACAGAATTAGGAACTCACCGAAGTATACATTACTCTTGATCCAGCTTTGAGTGCTGATGACTCCCCAAAATCCTGGATCTTGTTATGTGCCAGTTGATCAGAGATACTATCTCCTTGCAGAAGCTCAACAAATCATCTGCAAAGCAAAGACCAACAATTTTTCAAAGCCCTTCACCCCAGATGCTGTGTTTTAAGTGATAAATGTCCTAGAGCCTAGGCGCTAGGTGCAAGGTGAAGTGAGGCGCCAATATTACCAATCTATTAGTGTTTTTATCTTCCTAATCTTTTCTCTTTAAAATTTTGTCTATTGGTCTTCCCACGGGCCACGACCCTTTTTCCCTCCATTTCCTTCTTGTATTTATAAAAACAAAGTCTAATAATGGCTAATCAAAGTTCTTTCTCTACACTAAATGCATTTCTTTCTTTTGTCATTCAAAATTATGTATATTGATCTTCCTATGACCTTTTTCCCCTCCTCCCTTACCTCTCTTTCCTTCTCAATTGATTGATGATTTTTTTGAATGAAATTAAAACCTATAAGTAGCTATTAGTAAGGTGCGCACCTTAGAGCCTTGTGCGCCTGGCCAATGTCGCCTGGCCTAGGATTAAAAAAACCCTCCAACCTTTGCTTCTTGCACCTTAGTGCCTTAGGCATGCCTTTTCAAACACTGCCTGGATTCCCTTGGAAATGAGGATGTTGCCACAGTTGATGCCAGGATCTGTGGCGGCACTCCACTGCCAGAATGTATAGGTAAGGATATATTGGACCGCCTTGACTTAAGCCTCTTTTGCTTGAGAAAAGAGGAGTCAATACCCCATTAATTTTCCGATAAATCCTCACAGAGGTGATACATTCCATAATCAGATGTGATGGAAAATCATAAGCTAAGAGCAGCTGTTGAAGGAAAGCCCATTCAATACTATCATATGCCTTCTGAATGTCTATCTTTATTATCATTCTGGCCCCGACATTCGTTCAACCATATTGCTATATTAATTCACGTGCCATTAGAACTTTGTCATTTAGCAGTCGATCTTTTATAAAAGCAGACTGGGAGAGGTCAATGATTTCATGCAGCATATTTTGAAGTCTATTGGTTAAACACCTTTGAAATTAACTTGTAAAGAATGTTGCCACAAGCTATAGGCTGAAACTCCTTTGCTTTGTTGGCATTTGGTGGCTTAGATATTAGAGTAACTGCTGCATTGTTCAACTTCAACTGTTTCAGCAATTTCCCTGTCCTCCAAAACTCTTGGACAGCTGTAGTGTTATCCTTTCCCACCATTACCCATTCCTTTTTAAAGAAACAAGGATTATATCCATCAGGCCCTGAGTTTTTAAAGTATCCCACAGGGAACGTTGTAGTTTTCACCTCATCTCCACCATTTGGTATCAATAAGAGTGCTCTACTCTACCTGGAAAGTATTCTCTGTTCGCACAGTGCTACCTCTGCCATGTTTTGCTCTCCCCTGATATTATTGCTCGATTCATCTTTTAGGCTGTGCAACCTATTATGAGATTGCCTCTCCTTAACATTAGTTAAGAAATAATCAGTATTCTGATCTCCCAACTTGATATGTTCATTATTTGTTTTTTGTTTATCAAACCATTCCTCTTCTGTGACTCTTTTACACCATTCAGCAGCCACTTCTCTTTCTTGAGCAATAATGTCAACATCTAGGATGGGCTTGTAATTGCTGCTGTAAGATCATCCATTTCTCATGAGCTCTCTCTCACTTCTGTTTGACTAATTGGCGTGTTTTGATGAATAAGAATCAATTGTTTAAGGTTTGTGTGGTGCCTTTGGGTTTTTTTTGATAAACATTCAAGTCTAGCTTTTAGATAATACATCCGTATCCATATCATATATATGGTCTTTCCATTAGAGCTCCTTTCTTATTCTCCTTGCCAATTGAGGGGTGGTTGCCTGGTGTTGATGGTTAGTGTGAGGTGGCTTTAGTACTTTAGGTATCATGAACAGGGATGCCAATTACCCCCTATGTTGTCTTAGAGGTTTGTGAGATTTTGTGCCATTAAAGAAAAGAGAAAATAGTTTATCTGAGCATTTGGACCCTAAATAAGCACATTGAGGGTGAGTTTTGATTAGGAACTTTAAAAGTGAAGGAATTTTTAAAGTGATTCACTTTCAGATTTCTACAGTTGTAAATTCCTTGTCTGGATAGCAATAAACATAAGTGATTTGAACATAAGGGTTTTTAAGGTTAAGTCCCATGAATTTTCCTGATTCCGCCTAATAGGCAAAATTTCAAGTTACCTCATTTATGAAAAGTTTTGAGAACATTATAAATTGCCTTTTCAAAACCCAAACAAGGGATTTAGTCATTTAGGTGTTAGAAAATTTCACAATTTCCTTCTTAAAGTGAATTATTCTCTACAACAACCCCATTCAAACCTACCCTTAAGGTGTGCATTGAAGTTAACAACACTGCTATGAAAGATTTTCTGTGGTTTATCTTTACTTGTCTATCTGATTAGTAGAATATCTTGATTTCCTGACAGATGTGATCATGAGACAAGGAAAAGTGCTGTTGCTTGCATCGCCGAGACTGTAGGAGAAAAGAATTTGGAGCACTTTTTTGTTGCTACTCAGGACACTGAACTACGAAAGAAGCTTCAAGAGGTAACTATGCCTATGTTGGTGTCAGTGGATCTTCATGTTGATCAATTATTCTGTAGAAAGTTAGATACTCCTTGTTTTGCATGTGTATGAGACTTGTTTGCCTAGAAACTGCACCAATCCAAGATTGTTTTCACTGCAAACAAGTAAAAGATAAAACCTTTCAGCTTCCTTAAAAAGATATCTGTAGGAAGCTTGCCAAATACTTTCCAGTAATAAATAGTCACGTGTTGCTGGAATCCTCTCACGATGTATTATGCGGGAACTACAGCCAAATATAGTGTATGGTATTTTATCACTTGAGACCTTTGGTCTTTAATGCTTCCATGTTGCTGGTGATGAATTGAGTTGAGAGCTATGGTCTATATTACTCTTTATTTGAAGTTTGTGAGGAGCCGTGTTTTACCCTCTAGCTGTCACATTCTGTGTTCTATAATTTGATAATTTTGGTTCAGTAGTATGTGCATTTGGATGACCAGCTCCATTTTAGTCTCTTCTGCACAAACCTACACCCCTGCCAAATGTCATTGTATTTTCTCTTCTACTTGCAGCCAAGTGCTGCTCCTTTTTCTCTCTTAAAATCTTATCATGCAGTTCTAATCAATTACATTGCAATAGAAGAGTATGGGAATGCATTAAGCATTTACAATCAATAATGACAATTTTTTTGAACTATGTTCAGATACCGGGTGTGCCATTAATGTTTGCTCTGAGAAATGCTCTGCTTCTTGAGAAACCGTCATCTTTTCAGCTGAAGTTTGTGAAATCTGCTGAAGAAGAAAGGATGCATATGGCTGACTGGGAAGGGCAGTTGTCTCAGAAGAGATTGAAGGACATTCTAATCACTGAAGAAAATGAAAATCAGGTTTCTGTGTCTGAGGCTGTAGATAAGAGAGAAGCTGCTAGAAAGAGGATTGACATGAAGGATAAGGTTCAGTTTAAAAGAAAGAAACCAAAGGTTATGATCTTTCCCTTTTCTGTTCTTTATTTAATTTTGTACACTGCTTTTAGATCTCCTTGTTATACATTTAAATTACACGTCTGTGCCTCTGGTGCATGTGCAAGTCTTCTGTTTATTAGTTATGCATGCACATCCATCTTCTTGGCACGATCCTTTTATGAATGGCTTAGGATATATTAGTCTTCATGTGGGTTGAATTACTGATTACTTAGATTGGCAGTATTGATCCTGGCACTGGTATTTCCATGTAACCGAAAAGTCAACATGGTATTAAATTTTACCTATGTGATATCATGCGTCATGGATTGTGTCAAATGGGTTTGTTACCAAGCTTGCTTTGTATCTTCATGGTCTGAGTCTTGAATCTTGATCTGCTGGAGGAAGGAAAGTTGATAAAGGCTGGATAATTTTTTCTTATCCATCATGCATTTATCCTAACCGGGGAAAAAAGATCAAGGTAATTAACATGATACTATGCTATTAACAATGAGTTTGCTTCTAGAAAAATAATCAAATTGCAGAGAAATTAGGTTGAACCTCATTTCATGTTGTAGCCAGGACTTGCTAGGAGAGAATGCTTTGTGGGATTAAAAATAAAAGGAGGCTATTATACATGTTGATTTATTGCTGTAGCAATGTGATATGTTTGTTGAGCAAGGGGAAACTGGCCACAAGGCCTTCTCTTTATGTTCATCTCTTAGATTAGATGACCTAAGAAAGGCTTTATATTTGTTGATTTGGTCATTCTTGATGTTTTAGTCTATGTCCTCTTTCAATACAATAACCCTTTTTCATCTATGAAAAAAGTTGACATGCTAGGTTGCGTGAAAATTTCTGCAGGTCACCATTTTTGAACAAAAACTTGATTGGAAACTCTAAAGCCATTTCCAAACACTTAGTATAAAAATTAACCAAAATGACGACATATTACCCACATTTTCAACCTCTCAAAAGCCTTCAATTCTCTCTTAACCTCTTCATCTCTTGAAAAGCCTTCAATCCTCACATATAAACTTTCAATGTCTCTTTGATTATTTCATTTAAGTTTAAAATGACAATTATGATGGTCTATACTCTTTTGAGTTAATGTGTATTTATAGCGAATCATTTATATTAGTTATGTGCTTGTATTTATTATTGTAAAACTAAATAAAGAATCACTACACCCCCCAACCTTCACCACCACAAAACTCTAAACTCTTAACAACTAAACCTAAACCCCAAACCCTAATCCTCAAACCTTAGATGTATACTCAAAACCCTAAATACTCAATCCAAACCCAAACCCAAACCTTAAACCCTATTTTCTAAATACTGAACCCAAACCCCTAACCTTGAGCCCCAGACCCTACAC
Source organism: Tamarix chinensis (assembly GCA_030549775.1). Lineage (NCBI taxonomy): Eukaryota > Viridiplantae > Streptophyta > Magnoliopsida > Caryophyllales > Tamaricaceae > Tamarix > Tamarix chinensis. Next base: position 25,901,115 of record CM060178.1, on the reverse strand, counting down.
CCTAAACACTAAACCCTAAACCCTAAACACTATACCCTATTCCCTAAACTTCAACCCTAACCCAAACCTTTAGCTCAAACCCTATATTCTACCAGTAGATGTAAATGAGCCGAGCCTAGCCAAACACCCCTGGGCTCAGCTCGTTTAATGAACAAAATAAGGCTCGGGCTTGGCTTATTTAACTAAACAAACGAGCCAAACTGAACTTTTAACGAGCTGAGTTTACAAGCCTAAGCTATAATTAAGCAAATTCAAACTTTTTCATGTCGACCTTGGCTTGTTTAATAAACAAGCTTGAAAGCAAGGCAAGCTAAACAGTTTGCGAGTAGGCTTAGCTCATTTATGGTCCTACTTACCATAAACCCAAACCCCAACCTTGTCCATAAACCCTAATTCTAGACCATAAACCTAACCATAAATCTAGACCTAGAACCCTAAACCCTAAACCCCAAACCCTACACCATCTTGAACCCCACACCAAAACCCAAACTCAAATCATGAACCCTAAACCCTTAACCTTGGGCCCAAATCCCTACACACCAAACCTAATATCCTAAACTCTAGACCCAAACCCCATAATATCCTAAACCCTACATTTTATACTCTAAACTTTGTAAAACAAATTAGCCAAAATTGAGCAACATAAAACCATCCATGAATTTTGAGACACAAGACTTCAATCAATAGGGAAGAGTTCAATGTACTATTGGCATTGGAATCACATTCGATCATTATAGCAAGTATGATATGATATGACAACTTCATCTCTCCAAGCTTGATAATATTAATACCAATATTTGAATACATACAATGTGTGCATGATCAACAATAATACATAATTTTATATTAATTTTGATGCTTATACAAATGTAACACAACTACATAAATAAATAGATCAATAAGAAATATAAGACAATATATAGCTTTTATTGCATCCAAATATCCAATACATTTACAACTCATGCATGAAAGATATAAAGCACACACACAAAAAAAAAAGGAAAGGAAAAGAGAACTAGAACATCTTTAACAAAGTAGAAAGGAAGGGAAAAAAATTAGTGTATCCGTTCACTATATAAAACGTTTCATCATGGAAGAAAATTCAAATTTTATGCATAATATAATCCTAACTTTGCTAATTGTGTTTCTAACTAGGCAAAAGATATAAAATATTAAAAATATTAAAAAGTATGGGTATTTTGGGTTCATGTATACGTACCATAAGATCCCTTAGCTTTAAAGTAGTATAGATATTGATAGATTGGGCAGCTTCTTTTAGACTTCTTTCTGGATCAATCAACATGTCAACCAACCACCACCACCACCACCAAAAGAGTTGATTTAATTTAATTAGTACCTATAGCTTTTATTCCATCTTCCTATCTTATTTCAAGTAGTTGATATTTGTACAACGTACAATGTACAACACAGAGAGCCAATTTAATGTGCCAAATCCTAATGTAATTGCTTCTCAGTACCATCTTGAAGTTAGTTAATTGAATAAAAAATTACTTACGTAATAACCTTTCTGGCCACATTATAAAAACATTGATTATGATCCACTAAGTTGTTGATAGGGCTAGTTGACCACTTTGAAAGATTAACATTGAAATCACAAACAAATAAAACTAGTAACATCATTAACAAAAAGAGCATGATAATGGTTTGAATATGCAAGTTCATAACAAAGTTAACCAAAAACATGCAAAAATCACCATCATAAAATCGTCATCATCATCATAAATTAGGAAAAAGTGATTGTTGTGAACTAGAAGAAAAGGCAACATTAAAATTGCAACAAGGAAAAGATGAAGAAAACCTGAAGGGATCTTGTTGAAATTTCACCGGATCAATGCTACACCTAACAGATGATCAAAAGTGAGCAACAACATGGTAATGATTTGTGGTGACAATGCTAGATCTAGTATATTTCATTGTTGTTGTTGCCAATTTTGGCAATCTTCCCATTTTCTATACTAGTGATAGGCAGCAAAAATCAAACACAGATTTGTAGGATGTGATCGCCAATGAAACATAGCTGTTGTCAAATCTCTATCAAAAAGCAGCATAGAGCAATTAGTTAAATTGTTGAGGTTTAGGACATGATGGCGTCTAAACATCATGGTGAGGAAATGGAGTGCTTGTGAGCATTAGCCAACGGCAGAGGAGAGAAAACAGGGGGCCATGAAGATAGAGGGGATTGCATACAATGAAATATCGGTACCGCAATTGTGTATTAGCCGCAATTTCGCGGTTTTTGGTTCAGCTGCGATGCAAAATTCCAAAAATGCAGCCGTTTCAGAAAATTACATATTATTTATCACCGTGATATCGGCGAAATTTCGGATATCGGCCGATATTTTACCAATATGGCCCGATATTTACTGATATTGGCCGATATTTGTTGTGTAAAAGAATTAAAAAATCACGCTGCGACAACTGCGCCATATAAAATATCATTCGCAACATCTCAATACCGTGACACCGCAACCGCAATCGTGACCGTAACCGTGGTTTTATTGTATGGGGGATTGAGGATCAAGACAGAAGAGGAAGTTGGGGTTGGAGCTCAAGGGCGATTGGAAGGAAACATTAGGGCCAATTACCTCAACATCCTAAAACTTATGCTCTAACTGACAATCTAAACACTTAAATTTAATTATTTATGTATTTGCCATTAATGAACCAGAACTGAACTGCCCCTTTGTTGGTTTTTCTAGTGAATCTTGTATCCAATATTTTTATCTCAACTGTTGATTCCTCTTATCCAATGGTTAACATTGGTTCTCATTTTTCATTTTGACATAGGTTTTCATTTGATCCTATATATATCTATGATTTATTTTTATTTTTTTCTGTTTCCTATCACTTACACATCCTAATTTTTTGAGAATTGCAGTTTCCCCCTTATCCTTGTTTCCTTGTTCCCATTCTCGTTTCCATGCAACTCAAGTAACTTTGGATCTTTGATGCCCTTTGCTCCATTATCTAAAAGAATGAACTTTATGTTGCAAGCCACAACATCCATTGTGATGAGATCTTTCTCTCAAATTTCCATTTGGATAGCTGTGATCATTAGGAGGATAATATTGAGATTTAAGGGTGGCTGCAAATATGAATGCATTTAACCATATTAGAGATACTTATGTTCGCTGTAAATAGCCGGATGATGGATAATCTTGGGGAAATTCTACAAAAAAACTAATAATGTTGACCTCATGCCAATTTAACTGCCACACGAACCCCTTTTTTGTATCATGAATTTATTTAACTCCACTAGGAACCCTTGATACGGTTGGTGCCAAATGTCCATGTTATCCTATATTGTGTTTCTTGGAGCTACCTAAAGTGACTTTTCGAGGTAATGGAAAAGCAACTGCCACTGCCAAGATGTGTTTTGGAGCATCAAAATGCAAATGGGCACAACATCTTTGCAATGGCTGTAAGGTCTACATGGAATAAAATATCAGTCCCAATAATTGGTTTCTATATCTGGCTATATGCGATACAACTGAAATGCGATGGATAAAAAAATTCACAAATTTATTGCCAATATCAGCGGTATATTTGGATATATCGACAGAACCTAAAATTGGACAAAAAATTAGTGTTTGCCTGCCTCCCTTTGTTCTAGCCCTGGCCATTATCCTTTTCTCTATTTTTGAAGTTAAATATTAATATTTATCTTAGTTAAACAATGAAATACCATTAGTCTAGTAATGTAAATATTATTCTTTTTACTATTAGACTAATAGTTAGACTAGTGAATAACTAGTTAACAATTGTTGTAGTTTTAATTGATAGTAAATGTATATAAATATGTCTTATTAATAGTTTATTATTAGAAACTTTAATATTTACATTTTAGCGACAATTGATTTTTCTTAACACATGCAGTGTTATTATGACAATTTAACTAATAACAAGTCATGTAAATGCTTCTAATATAATATAGAATACTAGTTTATTGAATCATTATATTTAAATGATTAATAGATAAAAATTAGATTATACTGTGAAGTAAAAAAAAAAAATTTAATGCCATGATGATTGTGATATATAATTTATCGTTCACAACAATGATTGTAGCACATAATTTATTGTCCGCGATGCTACAATATTGCAACTGTGACAACAATTCTATTGCATGAGTAATGATGTGATTTCAGGACATGGGGAAAAATTGATTAACCCTTGGAATGAAAAAGGAAATATGATAAATGGTGTGGTGAGGGAGTCTTGAGTAATATCATTATATCAATGCTAACACACTGATGAAGCCTTGGAAACACATGGAAAAAAGTGACTGCCCCAAAATCTTTCATTAAAAATCCATTTTGTGCTACCTTGGTACTTCAGGCTCTATTTTCCTCATCTTATTATGGTCCAACTAGATGAGATAAGATGAGGCAATGGTAATTATTATTAATATTATATATTTAGTCTTAATGTCAATGCTAGTTGTTATCATAATTAAGAATAATAATAATGACTTGAATATTATAAATAATTATAATGATTATACTTGTTTTCATATTTACAAATATAATAATCATAAATACTATTTAATATTAATATAACTATTATTTTAATTTATGGTAATATTAATATTATTAATTTAATTATTATTATCATCATTTTTTTTTCAATAACAGGGTCTTGGCTAGTGACGCTGGTGGAGTTCTGCCTTTCTAACTCCTACAGTTGAAGGAAAATTATCGAGTTATGTAATGCATCACTGGCTGAACATAACCCTAAGATTGGGCTTTCTTTTTTCTCAGAGATAGTAATAGTAATGACATATGTTCTAGGTTTGAGGGGCTTGGATCACCTTTGATACCTGCAATGCATTCATATTCCTTGGATACTACATTGTTGTTGCTGGATTGATCCATTTACTTGCTGTCATTTTATGTCCATCATCCATTAACATTTTGCAACACAGTAGGTAACTTTCATTCCTTTTCCATCTGCTTTGATTCATAAAACTCAGTCATGCATCAAATCTTTTCCAATGATCTTGATTTATTACTCTTGATTTGCTGCTTCTTTCTTTTTATTGTTTTTACGCCTGGTAAATTGTGATTTTTAGATGGCTTTCTGCTTATCTAACTCCATCAGTTAAGGAAAATTATGAGTTATGTAATGCATCCCTGGCTGGACATATGTTCTAAAGATTGGGGTTTCATTTTTTTCAGAGATAGTAATAGTAATGACATATGTTCTACGTTTGAGGGGCTTGGATCACCTTTTATTGTACTCATAGTGTAAAACTTTGGCAGGGTCCAAATCCACTTTCGTGCAAGAAGAAGAAGAATCCTGTGGGGTCTAATCCTAATACGGAGAAGGCAAGTCTTGTACTGTTTTCCTCCTGTATTATATGTTCTGTGATGTTTATGCATGCGTGCTTGATCTGTGGACATCAATTACTTGCTACCCTGACCTCAACTAGAACTCGATCTGTTTTTAGATAGATCTTACGTTAATTGAAATTGGGAGACGAGGTTTGAAGGCACTGTCTGTTGCATGCTCACTGTTCATTTTATCTGGATGGGCATGGGCTTGCTGATAGAAGTTTATTTGTATACCTGGAACGGAAATGAAACAACTAAAGTCGATCATGATATGATATAATTTCAATACTTATGGTCACATGGCTGACAATATAATATACAGGGGAAGTGGATAAGCTGGACACATACTTTGGTAAACATTGTTTATCACATTATATTTAAAGTTCTGTGAATACAGAGCTTATGCAAGTCTACCAGCCATAGGAGACAAAATCAGAATGAACGGAGCAAAGGCTGCATTTGACAACTCAATATCATTTGATTTTTATTTCATTTCAGACAATATGACCTACTGAAATAAGCATATACAAAAAAATGCTAATATTCATGTCATTTCTTCAATCTAGTGGAGTACCTACAAAATAAAGCTAAAAAATTAGTAAGATTCGAGTAAATCCAAGTCTTCAAGCAACGCGTAGTCCATGAGGTGGTAGCTGGGAGAATTATGGCGGAAAAGAAATATGGAAGTACCATTTTGTAGCTGCTCGCGATGTTAACTTGGATGGCTTTTGGTCACCGCAGGTGACAGTTGCCAGATAATTATCTTGTTTTTGTTGACTAAGATTGTGGATGTTTTGAGTGCAGGTCCAGAAAAGTAATGAAAGCAGTGGAAGTAGATCTAGGAAAAGGAAGAGATCACGAAAGAGAAAGAAAGAAGCTCCAGAGTCTAGCGGACGATCATGATCAGTCGATTGGACGAACTCAGTTTTGATAGATTAGGTACACATGGTTTTAGGCCTTAAGATATTTTACGGTTGATAAGCGAGTTCGATTGCTATACACCAATTTCCAAGCAGTGTACATTGACTCCCAGTGGAACAAAATCTGTCGAGTGTCGACATATTAGAATTGATTCTGCAACGCAGCCTACTTGAATGTCGACTGTCGACATGTATAAAAACAATAGCTGTATGACGAATATTATTAGTTTGTGCGAACTCAGGAGGAATAGGTTATCAGAAATTGGATCGACCATGGAATCGATCCATAGCACACGTTTTCATTAAGCCATATGATTTTCGGTTTTCGTGATCTAAATCAAGCGACTTTTAACATGAAGAGTTTTCACGGCAAGTTTAATTTGAAATTTGGTAGGAGAAGAACCCGACTCAGTATTAAAAAATAAATAGAGGAGGCGATAAGTCAAGATGGTATGGATTAATTTATTTTTCTTGTGGTAAAGATCGTGGCATTTTTAAAGGAATAGGGGTTTATCTCTTTTCTATTTCCATTCAAGAGTTCTGATGTGTTCATGCCTCTCTAAAAATGGGAAAAAATTACTTCTAAGGATCACATACAAGACTTGTCATTCTAAAAGGTATAAATTGGATTGACATGATTGTCTGACTTTCATAGCATTGTCAAAGTTTATGCTATATGTTTAAAAGAGGTTGAATTTCTTACTTCTCTCATTGTATAATCCTTTTTTCAATGAGCATTCCTTTTCCTTGGTTCATAGAAAAAATGTATGACTAATGCTAACAATATATCATAGAAGGAAGGACTCACTGAGTCGGGGTCACTAACTAATACTAATATAATATAAAATAATTGTCTTTTTTGTATACTTTGTTTGTATCTATTGCTACCACAAGCTTTATGCAATAGATCATATCATATAAAAGCTTGGAGGAACATGAATTCATAATCAAAGAGTGCATAATCGCATAGATAAGTATATCTATTTACCACATGTGGTTTAAGATGTTAAGTTACCACCATTTGGTGACTAAAGTCCCTTGAATTATCCCTCTTGTTTTGTGAGATATATTCTATCCATATTATAATATTTACTTCTATTAAAATATTAAAATTACATAAAATTTTAATTTCTAGCTTGAAAACATGCACAGATGGAATATTATGCAAGTAATTGGTAAGAAACATTCCTAAACATCTTATAAACATGCATAGTCTAAGAAATATTCACCTGTAATTATTAATGTCACAAAAAAATCCATGGCAATTACAAACATTTTAATTGATGGTCATAAATAAAATGAAAAGTCAACAACCATAATAAATCAGAGAGATGATTATCAATTAAAAAAATTAGGTTTTTTAATTAGAGAAGAAATGTTTTCAAGTTTAAAATAAAAGTACAAACATTTGAGTTGAATAATTCAATTAATGAATTTTTTATTAAAATCATATTATACAATTTTTTATATATTATAAACATATAAATATAATTACATCCATTAATAAATTAACTAAAAATTAATTTAATATACTATTATTTTAGTTTTTATTTAATATTTTAATAAACATATTTTTATATTTATTTATCTCATTTCAAAACTATAAATTCAAAATAAAAATGAATTTTCAAAAATATAAATAAAAATTTTGAATGAAAAAAATAAAAAAAACTATTAAAGCATGTTTTTAGTAGGAGCTTTTATTAATTATGTTTTTAAAATTAAATATTTAAATTATTAAATCATTAAATTTTTAGAATATTATATCTTCTCTTTATTTTTTAATTTTGAACTTTTATTTTTATAATTTGAAATTACAAATACCATAAAATGAATTTTAATTTATTAAAACCAAATAATTAAATTAAATTAAAAACATTGCTTAAAACATTCTTTAATAATTTTAAATGAAAATTTTCTATAATAGAAATCAAAGTGGGATCAATGGGTTGTATTATCATATTCATATTTTCAATTGTAAATGCTATGAAGTGTGAATTCCTAATAGACATAAACAACAAGGGTATTGTGACTCACTATTAGATGAAGAGCTAAATAAAAAATGATAACTAAAGTTTTTAGTCACTAGTGATGACGCTATATAATATTCTAAAATTTTAAAATCATAAAATTAATTAATCAACAATTTAATTTAACCTAATTTCTAAATTTTATTTTATATAATTATATTAAATTAATTATAGGTAATTTTTTTAAATATTACTAATAAAAAATTTTACTCTAAAAATCTAACCTAAATGCCAGGCCTAATTTTTTTCCTTTTTCTTTTATTTTTATTTTCTTCCTTTCTTCTCCTTCTTTTCCTTTTTCTCTCCTTTCTTATTTTTTATTCTTCTCCTTCTCCCTAGGCTATGCTATCCTGGTCTAGTCCCTATTTTCTTTTCCTTTCTTCCCTTCTGCCTGGTAAGCCAAACTCGTTTCCCCCTTTTTCTTTTCTTTCTCATTTTCTCTTTTCTTTTCTTTCTTTTCCTTTTTTCTCCCTTTCTTCCCCACTCATCTTCTTCCTCTCATTTCCCTCCCCTTCCATTTCTGCACCAACAGCATGCACCCTGCATGCTGCTTCCCTCACCTTTCCTCTCTTAGCCATGTAGTGCCATGCATGCTGGCTTGCACCTTGCCCTTATCCCTTGACCACACACCCTGCATCCCTACCCTATACTTCATGCATCCACCTTCCCCCTTGGAGCCATGCACGCCGAAGCTGCTAGCCTCTCCTATTTTCTTCCCTTCTTCCTCAACCACTCCCTTGTCTATAAATAATCCTCGATCCTCTCCTTCCTCTCCTCTCCTACCTACAAGCCAACAACTGCCCCTATTTTTCTTCCTTCCTCCACCCTCGCCAGCTCCAATGCCGCCATCGCCCAACCGACCCCCTACCACCTCCCTTTTTTGCCTACACCATGCCCTCGCCTGTAGAGCCACCTTTTTCCCCCTTTTGCACCTATCATTTCCCTTCTTTCGTGCCTACAACCATAGCTGGCCACATTCCTACTACCACCATCGCTGGCCCTTTCTCCTCCCTCCTTGCCACCACCATGCTGGAGCTTCCTTGCACAGATGCCACGACCAAGGCAACCGTCCTAGCTATGTCTCTTTTCTCCTCCCTTCTTATTTCTCCCTCTCAATCGTGCACCACCCTACACCACTGCCAGCTGCCACCTTTACCTCCACTAACCACAACCAACTCTAGCCAGCCCTAGTGCCACCACCACCTTAACCCTAAATTACCAACCCACACCTATTTCTCTAAATCAACCACTGTCACCACCGCCACTACTACCGTGCATCGCCTGCACCATTTTCTTCCCAATTTGGTCACCTGTATTTCCTTTATCCTCTTTTAGCTTTCCTTAGGTTAAATTCTATCTTTTTTTAAAATTAAAAGAAAATGATAAAATGAAAGGAAAATCTAAATTATGTATATCTCCATTTCTAAGCAATAATTCAGTGATAGCAGAGGAGGAGGCATAGGTCATGCATACTTAGAGACTAGAGCCACTTCGATAAGGATATAATCATAGATAGGGTTTTACTATATTTTAATATATGTCCTTGATGTGTGTTATATGATAGCATGCATGAAATGATAAATGACTTTGGTGTTGTATATGTAGTTTTGGCTTGACAGTGGTTGAAGGTAAGAAAGTTGTGTAGTCATGACTCTATTGATTTCAAGTGTTTATGTATATCCATGTCTATATTTTATGACATTGCATGTGTAGAAATTTAGAGAGTCATTGCGTTGGATGTCTTGTGACTTAGGTAGGGTTTTTGAGACCTAGGGGCATTTTGGCTAATACTATAAAAAGTGGCATGTAGGGTACTTTAGGGTGTTAATTAGCATAAAATAGGTTGGAGATACTACATGAAATAACTGGGTTAAAAATAAAGAAACTTATGGAAAATACAATATAGGGGTGAAATACCATAAATGGGATGTGTAAAACCTAAGGGGAGCTATGATCACATGTGAGTAGAGTGGGGATTTGGTGCCAGGGAGTGTATATGAGGTTAATGATGGCATTTTGGGTAGTCATGAAAATTTGGAAAGTCCTATGAGCACTAGGGGAGGAGATATGACTAAAAGGTAAAATTAGAGTTTGGGAATTCAAGGCGCATAACTTGAGGGATAGGCTATTATCGCATGTACGAGATGGGGGAGTTGGACCTCAAACTTGGAATAAAAAGTTAACCATAACATTTTAGGAATGTGTACCAAATTTAGTAGTCATGCGGGGTAGGGGGAAGTAGTTACTACCAAAATGAGAAATTAGGGTTTTAGAGGACGCTCGAATAGGAAGGGTATTATCATATGTGCAATATGGGGGAGTTAGGCCACAATGTTTGAGTTAATGGTTAACCATAGAGTTCTATGCATGAGTATGGAATTTTATTACTGGATAAGTAATAGAGAAGGGACTATGCCAAATAGAACTTAATGTTTTAGAGGGCTAACCCTAGATGCTAGTTATTTTCATATGTGTAAAATGTGAGTAACATGCCGTGAATCTTGACTATGGGTTTTCTAACGACATGTTAAGGTTTTTTGGGTAGAATAAGGACTAAAAGGGGGAACTGGAGGTGAGGATATGCCAAGGTTGTGAAATTAGGGTTTCTTAAGCTGGGATTTTCTATAGTAAGGAAGTCGTGTAGTTTGTGGAGCAAGAATCTGCTTCTTCAAAGTATCTTTATGATGGTATTTTGAACTATAATTAATTTTTCAAGATCCATGACATGTCTTATGTTTATTTGTTGTATCTAGAATGTCAAATTGTTTGCAAAAATAACCTAGTTCTTACCTAGTTTTATGTATATCCCATTTTAAATGTCTTTGAAGCTTAAGATCTTGGAAGATCTTAAGACCTTCTATTTTGGGTAAGGTTGATTAATTCCCCATAGGTAAACCAAGATTAAGGAATGGAAGATCTTAAGACCTTCTTTTGGGGTAAGGCTGAGCAATTCCCCATAGGTAAACCAAGATTAAGGAACTTTGTTACCATGTGCTTTCCTAATTTTGTTACGAACTCTTTTTCTAAGAAGAGGAGGAATCCCTACAAGGATCTTTTCTTTCTATAAAGGCTTGTTAGAATTTTATATAAGCGTAACACTGGGGAGGAAAGTATTTTTGTACCATTGGAAGTCACTAAGGTGTTCGCAACGAAGGTTTGAAAGGGGTTCAACATTTTTGTTTTTGAGATATGAAGGATCTCCATAAAAATAGAGGGAGATTGCCAAAATTAGGGAGGTGACCACATCTTGATAGACATCATCATTTTTGAAGATGATGTTGTCATCTTCATCCATCTTGACGGTGTCAAGAATGGAGTTCACTCCTCAGAGATGAGATGAAAATACCACCATCCTTTGAGTTGACCAAAGAATCCTGTAATGAGTAGTTATGCTATGGCTTTGTTAGAGGTACTAGATTGGATTTTGTAAGCATTTGTGGCCATGGTCATTTGTTGAAGCAGGTTAAGTATATAGTATTCTAACATACCATCAATATTCCATTCATAAAAAGATGAGGATTTATAGTTTGGTTGGATAATTTTGTTAGACCTAGTCTTGAGGCTAAGGTCAGGAGCTATGCTTTTGGGGATAATGGTCCTAGAAGATGAGGGATGTTTATAAAGGTGTGAAAGGGTTGGGTTTTATTTAGTCTCATCCTCTGTTTGTGGGGAATATGTGAAACCAAGAGAAGGGATGATTATAAAGGTGTGAAAGGGTTAGGTTTTATTCAGTCTCATCCTCTGTTTGTGGTGAAGATGTAAAACTAAGAATGTTAATTGTTCATGAGTGTTAAGAATCTGAATTTGGTTAGAAGAAGAAGAAACAGGATTAATTTGATTAAGCTGGGACTTAATAGCCTAGATGAATTCAACCTTTTCATCTTGAATAATCATTTGGATAGAATTTTAAAGTTGGAAAGATTTAAAGATATGAAGTTTCTTATTTTTAGGGTATTGAGGTGAAGTAGTTTGAAAAGTCGAGAGTATGATTTTTTGTATTTGCTCAACAAGCTTTGTAAGCTGTGAACCAATGGTATTTAAATGGATATTGGTAAAGTTATTTTGGAAGAGGATGTTCTTAACATTTTAACTTTCATCCTCTCTTGGCATTCGTAGAGATTTTAATTCATGCGAGTTTTCTCTTGAGGAAATTTTAATATTTTAAAGAGGATGATTATTAGATTCAATTATTCCTTCAGTTTGCCACATTTTATTTTAGTTTTGGGTCATTACAAGATTGATTTTAGGAAAAAGGAGGTTAAGATTATTTTTATTAGAATATATTTCAAACCAGTTGAAGAATAAAATTTGAACCTTTTCACTTTGGATGAAGTCATAAAATTTCTTTTGAATCTCATGATATTGGTGAAGAAAGTGTGAAGAACCATGTTCTTTTTATGAAGTTATGCGATATGTAGAAATAATCTTGGAAAATGCTTTTGTTTATTTGAAAATCTTTTTTAATAACATTAATCAAGTTTTCTGTGGTCTCAGAAAATTTTGGAGAACCAAGAGGATAATTAGTTTCTATTGGAGGTTCAGGGATTTGTAAGAAGTTTTATTTGTTCAAAAGGTTTTGAAATTTGAATATCTTGTCCTTCAGCTTTTATGACATAGATTAATTCAAAATGGTAATATTTTGAAGTTTTGTAAATCATTTCATAGTGAAATTTTGGAAGTTTTTAGTTATATAAAGATCCTTGCAAGTCTTCTAAGACATACTCTTTAGAAGTAACAATATTTTTTCTATATTATATAGTGGAACTACTAGAAGAGGAAGAAGAAGAATTAGATTTGGAAAAAAAATTCATTTTGTTTAAAATTGACAGGGATTAATTAATACATAATTTTTACCATACCTACACTTACTTCATAACACAGGATTTAATACGAATTCAAACTCTAAATGACTTAGAATTAAGACCAAGAATAGAGATAAATAGATGAAAGAATTATACGTTTCCTACCTTTCCCCTTAGCTCTAATACTTGAAGCACCACTGGATTTGGGAAAACCTGGTTAATATGAAGAACAAGGATAAGGAATAATGGAACTATTATTTGAGAATTTGAAAGAACAAAGATAAGGAACAATGATATTATATCATTTGAAGTTAGGAGAATATAATAGGATTATGTAGATGATGTTCAGCACACGAGCTCTACAAAATTTAAGATTATAATATAATATATTTTTTAGGAGAGGGGATTAAAATATGAAGGTGATTATAATATGTCTATGGGAAAAATTAATGTTCAACAATGAGTCCTAAGTCTTCATTTTATAGAGAGGAGAATTCACCTAGTGGAGACAACATCATTCCATCTTGTGACCTTTGTGACACAATCATATCTAAGGAAATCCAAAAAAAGATAATTTGTTTGCGTGATCTAAACAAAAACTTATCTTATTGTCTTAGAAGTTGCAAGATGCTTTGTCCTTTTTCTTTTTTAATTTCAACTGCCACAGTAATTTCTACGGTGGCCATTAATGTAGTAGCTACTTTATTCTTTATTAACTGGCATGCCATGTGGCGATATATTTTTATTAGTTTTGTAGATATTTATCAATTTTGTAGATTTTGTGATTAGGAGAAAACCCCATAACAACCATCTTCATTATTTTCCAAAAATGGTATCAACTAATCTCTCAATCTTCTCATTAATCTTTATTTTGGTTCTCACAAAACAACCAAAAATAAATTCTTGGCTATTATTTATCCAAAAATTTGCATCAACTGATCTCCCAACCTAGTTTATCAAATGGTGAAAAGATTTTAGTTCTTTATCTAAAATTCAACCTCTAAAAGTATCTGAAGCCCTTGATTCTTTCAAAACCCTGTTTTGTCCCATACCTAAAGATAAGCAATTACCTCCCTTATTCCATTTTTATTCCAATTTTTTCTATCCTTGGGTTTTCTCTTGGATGGTTGATCACCAAAATATTGATGGGATCCTTAATATTGTTCGACATGTCAAGGTCAAATGGTAGAAAACATTCTAAGCCTTTGATAAATTCACAAAATAGTCCATCCAAATCTATGCCAAAACACAGAAACCGGTCAAACCAATCCCCCAAATCCCTCTTGATCCCTCTGAAACAAAATTTCTTGCACAAAATTCTCATACAGTTGCTAGAATTGCTACAACAAAAACCTAATAAGAATATCTCTCCATCCTTAGCCAAACCCTTTCTCAGAACAAGTCCTTATCATCCTCTTCATCATTTGTGCCACTCATCAACTATAGCGATAATAATGAAGATGATAGTTATGGGATTCTTCCCTAATCACAAAATCTAAAAACCAACAAAGATGTTAAAAAATAACAAAAAATCTACCCAAAAGATATCGTCACATGACATGGAAGTCAACAAAGTATAAAAGCAATTATTGTATAAGCATTTACTGTAGCAATCATTGTAGTAGCCAAAATCAAAAAGTAAAAGAGTAAAGCATATTGTGACTTCCATGATAATAAGACAGATTGTTATTTAAATCACGAGGATATATTATTTTTTAGTGGATTCCCTTATATATGATTCTACCACAAAGGTTAACAGATGGAATGATGATGTCTCCAATGGGTGAAGTTTCTTGCTTATAAAATGAAGACTTAGGACCCATTACTAGACATTAGTTTTTCCCACAGACATATTGTAATCACCTTCATATTATAATCCCTTCTCCCAAAATATATTGTATTATATTCTTAAAATTTGTAGAGCTCATGTGCTGAGTATCATCTACATAATCCTCTTGTATTATCATAACTTCGAATGATATAATACAATTGTTCCTTATCCTCAAATAGTAGTTCCATTATCCCTTATCCTTATTCTTCATATTAATTAGGTTTTCAAGATCTAGTGGCACTCTTGGCATATGTATGTAGATATATAAATTAATAATTAATGTTGATATTAATTCTAATCTAACTTAGCTTACTCATACTTGTTCCATCACAAATTATAAACTTCAATTAAACACTAAGTTAAAAAAAAAATTCAAAGTCAAATATTATCAAAAATAGTATTAATTGAATCCACCATTTGAGTAAAATCAAATTGGTATAACCTAAAGTACTCTTGATTTGAATAGTTCCAAATCTAATCCAAACTCATTATATAGTAAATACAATTTTAACAAACTATAAGATAATATGTATCAAAACTGATTCATTAGAATTGTTACATCATGGTACTGTTTCTATTAAGTATGATGGAACTAGACTAGTTGAGCGGTTGCTACAACCTTTCAAATGGATGCGTGAATAGTCAATTGGTTTGATGAACTAGGTGACTTGTTCCTATGAGAAATTGATTGGTTTGCCTAACTTGCCTACCAATCCCTTTGTAACCTTAATGGTCTTGTCCTGTACTAAAACACATCGACTAGTTTTACTAAATCCAATGATTGATTTCTATGAATAGTCTAGTAGAATGGATTGGTACACCTTCCAAGATATGATGCTCCTACTCACTATTCTTGTTAGGTAGAATATACTTGCACAACTCCCAAAGTATAACACTCCTGGCCATAATTCTCATTTGGTAGAACAGATTGGTAAAATTCCAAGGGCATAATGCTCTCGACCACTATTCTCATTTGATGGAACAGATAGGTATAACTTAGTCCCGACTCATATGTTCTTTCACTTTAAGTATTAATATCTTAATTAGACTAATAGTTATCTTGATATTATCATGAAATCTCATAATAAATATGCAAGTCACATACAACACAACAAATAGTGTGTTGGGCCACTCCTTAATGGGAATAACCACAACACCTTTACAAAACCCTAATTCATGAGACAATCATAACTTCTTCCATAAGACTCATCTAACCATCAAATTTAGTACACCTTCATAATATATCATTTTTGATAACATATCCAAAAATCAAGGTATAGTTTTTGTAACACCCCTATTTGACTAAAAAAATTCTTTTTATGGAAGAGCTAATCAACAAATTAATGGGTGTTACAATGACACTTAGAATAAGTCTAGTTCCCTCAAATTTCTTATGCCAAGTGTTAAGGCTTAAAATAAAACACAACCAGAGTAAATCAACATAATTAATGGATAATACATAAATAGGAGATAAGAATACTATTCTCCATAAAATAATGAAAATCAAAATATACCAAGGGATATAAGAGTTTGAAGAAAAATTGATTACATCAAAATAAATATCCAAAGGCATAAAACCGGTTTGCCGTTAATCTTAGACCCAAAAGCCCATTATGAGAATGAGATCTCTTCCTAAGGACTCTACTTATCTTTGCCTCTATTGTATGACTCAAACCACTCTATTCCCCTCACATAATCATTTGTAAACGTAGTAATAGTACAAATTCCTCATACTGAGTAAATTACAATACCTTATGAGAGGTAGCATACCCACATTGTACATAATCACACAATGATATGAAAATCATGCTCAAGAAAAAAGCATAAGCCATAATAACATATAATATTCATAGGATAATGTATATTAAATCATGGACTCATGCTTAGCAGTCAATCATACAAAGTTAATTCTCATCATCATGATGTACATATTAGCCATATCTAACCAATCAAATCAAACTAAAACAACTACCAAACCTATAATCTAATACTATACTAATTACTAAAGGTAGGGCATTAAGGAAACTACCAAACTAACAAATCCAAATTAAAACCATTTTCATATTCTTACACAATATTTACTTCCATTTTTAATTACTCAAGAGGGATACAATCAACATAGGGACACTAAGGTACACTCAATCATATTGGTACACAAAGGTAACATAATACCCTTACACTAGAATCCAAGGAAACAATGGTATGCCTGGTTATACTGGTGCACAAAGGTAATATAGTATCCTCCAACCTGGGTCGTCTCATCTTTAAGTATTAATACCCTTATAGGGCTTTACTAGGCTACAATGACCCACCAGATAACCAAAATTAACTAGGGATAAATTCTTCTATAGGTTATCTAATCCTAGAGTGAAACCATTCCCAACTCGAGGTCTTTCACTTTAAGTACTAATATTTTATGAGGTGATCACAAATATCACATACTGCACAATAATTCTCATTTCCATGCTTAATAATTTTCCCTTTTATTTCCAAATATTAAGCTAAATCCTATGGTCATCTGTCTAGGTCAAGCCAAAGTCCATACTAAAGTTAACCTATCCAAAGTATAAGGCCATCCTAATATTCAATTATTCATAAAAGATGTATTAGGTTAAAAATTACCAATTTACCCTTAAAACCTAACTTTTATTATTTTATTTGGTTTTGTACCAAAAATCATTATTACGATTAATTTTTCATGAAAAAGCTAAGAGACAATAATTCACATTATTTTAGTATATAGGTAATGTTTGCGATTTAGCGATTGACTATATTCTCTACTTTTTATGTATTTAATAAGTTACACCCACAAACCTTAATCATTTGTTTCTAACATGTCTTAAATTCCATGCAGCATTTATGCACATTCCATAGCATAATACTATATTTAATAGGGCAATTAACATCATGGTGCATGTAAAGAAAAATTTCTAACCCTAGGATCATATGAATAAACATTATCGTATTCTAACCTTAATCATACATGTATAAATCCAAGCTCACATAAAAGTATAAAAAATATATTCTCCAAGATCCTTAAAGATTACCTAATAAATTAACACCCAATAACACATATATTAGAATTTAATAAAATAAATAAATAAATAATTAACTAAAACTAACTCAAAAAATAGGTTAGAAAATAATCTGGATAAAGGAAGACTAATCAGGGCAATAATGTAGCATGAGTGCAACAACGGATAAAACTCATGCTGCAAAGGCTTAGCAGTGTGTTATTCTCATGCCACAAGGAGTGAGTGACATCACCCACTCATGTAGAGGGAGAGGTAGGTGTGTAACTAGCTCACACAAATAGAGGGGAAGAAACATCTATTCTTTACACAATAGGGGTGGAGTGTCGGAGTTTGACACAACAAAAGGGGGTGTAATACCAAGGAGGATAGATGAGGTGTTGTTGCAACAAAAGGATAACCAAAATGGGTTTCTCATGCTGCCAATGGAGGTACAACATGAGTTAATCATTCAGAAAAGGGGAAGGTATCATGGGGTTTCAATGCTTGACACAAAATATTTCAATGATAATGGAAAAATAATAAAGGAGAAAATTGAGGATATGTTGCGAATGGAAGCTCGGGGAATGGTGAATAAGAACATGATTTGATTGGGGTTAATGAATGATTGAAAGAAAAAAGAAGATGAGGAAGGATTTAAATGGGTGGTGGTGTGAAGGGTATCATTGAGCAAAATAAGGGGAAGGAAATATGGAGTAGAGGGACGTGTGAAGGAGGTAAGGTGTCAGTTAAGGTCATGCTAAGGGTAGAGTTAGTAGGATATGGCCACAATATAGCATAGGGTAGGGTAATAATTTAGGAAGATTAAGTGGGGTTAACATTTGGTTATTGGGTTAGGTTACCTAATTTCGGTTGGGGTTTAAACTATGGTTAAATTTAATAACCTAAATTCTATCATATTTTAACCTAATTAAATTTATATCTAATATTTCATAATAATACATATATCAATAACATAATTAATACAAAAAATCCTATGATAATTATTACAAATAATTATAAATAATTATTAGTTTATAATTAGGGTTTATAAAAGTGGGGCATTACAACTCTAATGTCTTATACATACGATAAAAAACCTATATCTAGGGTCACTATTCTCATTTTGTTAGAATTATGTTGCTCATAATTACCTTGAGTATTTCTCATAACATACTAGCATATTTTAATCCAATTTTACTTTAGATATACCAAAATTTCATATTTGACCCATATTAACCAAAGTATCCTTATATTACTTAGATGCTTCAAAGCCTTTTTTAGGTAACTAGTGACATACTCAACCTACTTTATATCATATTATACATTAATTAAACTATAAAATGCTCAACAATTACCATTTCATATTTTCCCCCCCATAATATCATGAAATGTCCTAAATACTCTTTAGATAAACACAACATACAAAATTTCATGAAACTCTACAAGCCCAATATCATTAATTTCTAACCTTCAATTTATTTTGTCATAATACAACTTAATTATATTCATTACCCGCTCTCCATAATTTATCAAAACCATATATCGTACTAACATGCCTAAGGTTGCAAGAAAAACATTATAACAAGAATAACACAAAAGCTCATACTTTCAAATAGTACTCACTTTTTTAGAACACTATACAACAATATCATAAAATGACATCCACAACATGATTTATGAAATTTAACAATACTATTTTGGTATTATAAACAAAATTATACATAGAATTAAAATCACTATACTATTACATATATCCTTACCAAAATGTCACTAGTATCTAAGAAAGAATAACCTTAACTTTCCTCCTCCAAAACCACTAAAAAATCACCTTAAAAGCAAGAATAACCCATGGTCATAATGAAAGAACAAAAAAAGTAAAAGGTATGGTAAAGGAGTATGGAAAGGAGTAAGAATCAAAGAAAAAGAAGAAGCTTAAAGTTTCATGAAAGTGTGTCACAATTAGAGTTAAATTATGTAAGTCTCTCATGTAGATATGGGGTGAGAACATAAGGATCTTATGTTGGTGAAGATTAGTAACATGAGGTTCTCATGTTGGGGAATTTGAACAATTTGAATTGCTCACATCAAGGATGGTTTGTTTTATGAGGGATGGGTAGGTTTGAGGATGTTGTGTGAAGAGACCAATGATAGGGGCTAGAATGAGGTGGTTGTGTGAGTTTCTCACAATGCTAAAGTGTTATAATGTGAGGTTTTGACATAGAGGATAGGAGTGTAACATGAGGTGTGTCGAGTTACACTAAGTTTTCTACATGAAAATGGTGGATATTTGATTGGTTGATGTATAAGAGAATTGGGAATAGAGAGAGGGTGTTAGGGATGAATTTGATGGCATATTAAATGAAGGAAGGAGAGAAAGATAAGGGTTATTTATGGTTAGGATATGGTGTGTGAATGGATGAGTTATATGAATGGTGAGGCATTGATAGAGCATGGTGTAAATTAAATAAAAGAGGATTTTGGTGGAAACATTTTTTGCAACACATTCTTGGAATGGAGGAATGTTATGATGAAGAAATTGAATTAGGTAGGCTTGTTTGTTTGAGGTCAAACTAAAGAATTTTGGTTAAGGAGGGGAATTAATGCAAGATAGAGGGGAATAAAAGAAAGAAAGAAAATTAGAAGGTGATGTAGGAGCATTTCCATCTCATTCTTCTCATGCTTAAGGGCAAGAGTTAGCATATTTAGAGGTGGTACCAATTATTCTTGAAAATTTTGAACACCTTCATAGTAACCCTAATAATATTTTATTAAGTGATTCTTGTAGGTATTAAATATGTTTTCAATAAGAAGACTTAACTAATGATATCAAGTGTATAAGACAATGATATTTTAAGGGTTATGAAGTTTCATGAAAGAAAAAGTAACAAGATATGAAGCTTGATTACTTGATTATTCAATGTATTTTCATGATTATGTTTTATTTAGCTTTGATATTTTATGTAAGAATTGTAATATCTTATCATTTAAATTTTAACATATTATATATACTAATGTGTATCTCAATAATTTGTATTTAAATAATTCTATTGATTCTTGTAAATTGCATTATACATATAATTACTTTTCTTATTCTGTGAATAATTAGGCAAAATCAGATTATTGGAAATGGATCATAATGTTGGCTGTTGTGAGTAGATGTTGCTGGTTGCTGCTGCTGACATGAAATTGTTGCATAAGTTGATTTGTGTTTGATCATATCAGTGAGGGAAAATTATTATTCCCATATGATGCATTCGCCGGCAAATCATAGCTAGTGGAGTTAAGTAGGCAGTATGATCAGCCACCCGATCCATATTTTTGGGTTAGAAGGATTGCAGATTATGCAACCCTTAATCTCCATAATTAGCTACATAATTTAGTTGATGGGAAATAAGTTGTAATTTAATTATGTGGGAATAATTGTAATCTTGTATTTGTAATTGGGCTGAATCATTATAATCAGCACCAATGGATCTTGTATTTTAGATTGTTTGTCTCAGCTGTCTTGTATTTGGTTATCTTGATTAAAGCCCATCGACTGTATGTATTTGGGCATTGTATACGTGCATATACGGGAGGTTTGTATAGACTTTTTGGGCAGATTATTACAGATACTGCTTTCTCTCGTTCTCTCTGGAATTCTCTCTCGCTCGACTTCTCTCTCTCGACTTCTCTCTTGTGAAACCCTCGCTCACTCGAATCTCTTCTCTGCTGATCTTCTTGCTCTATTCTCTCTTCTGTGTATCAATCTCAGTTGCCGTTGAATACAACTGTGCCCTGAGTTTCCTGATCTTCCTTTGGTTTAATTTTCTTAGGCTGATATGTATTTGTGGTCGAACCCATCGCTCAACTCACGATTCGGTGAAATTTCTTTGAAACCTATCTAGGTTTCATCATTTGGTATTAGAACCTCGAGTAATCGAGTGCTTATGGTTTAATGCGTTATTGCTGAATTTTATTATTTCTTTCCAATTCTTGATCTCGCTAACCCTCGATTTTGTAAGTTGGCATTTTTTAGGGTTCGTGTCTGACAAGAATCGAACGATTCTTGTTGCGATAATTGCGAATGCGAATTATTACTTCCGGCAAAGAGATTTTAACCCTAATGAGACGACAGTACTCTGGAAACCCCAGATTAACTGTTCAACACTTGTCTCTCAGCTAGGGTTTGGTTGGATTCTTGATTCTTTTATGGTAATTGCTAATCAATTTTGTATCTGGTAAACTCTATCCTTTTTCTCTCTAATCCGTGTAATTCTTGTGATTAATAATTAACCCTTCTGTTTGCGGGTTAATGCTACACTAAAGTCTTGACCGAGTGTGCAGGTATTAACTTAGTACCGGCGATTCTTTAAGAAAGGAGTAAAGGCTCCAAAAAGAGGGGCCCAAATTGTTATTCGGCTTAACCGCCAACAATTGTTGGTGCGGTATATTCGTTCCTTTCTGAGAAATTTTGTTTGTGTGTTGGTCAGCAATTGTCCTAGTATTATTGTTCTGTTCTCAGTGGATTCTTTTAATCATATGGTTGTGCTGTGATTATTCTTTTACAAGTGTGATCATTGTTGTTGACATCATCTGATTTGTTAGACTTAACTGTACTATTTTTGTAAATCGATTGAATATTTTTGTTTTTTTATAAAGAAAATAGGAAGTGTAGAATCCATTATGTCTAATAATGACCAATCTGTGAACCAATCAGTGTCTGTGTCTAGTAATGACCTATTAAAACACTTAGGACATTTCAGGAACAAATGACTGCCCAATTAGCTGTGTTGTCTGCTAATTTAGAGCAAAGAATAGGCGAACAAGAAATTAGAATTAATAATTTACAAAATAATAGACTAAATGATCAACATGCTGGGGGTATTAGGTAGGGCTCCCATGGAACCTAGAAACAGGATTCCCCCTTTTACTAATTTAGAAGAATTAGAGGACCAAATATCTAATAATAGTGATAGACGGCCTAGGCAGGTTAATAGGCAAGAAAGGGAATTAGATCAAATTGATAGGAATGTAGGTAACCTTAAGTTTAATATACCTGGATTCAATAGGAGAAATGATCCTAACTATTATTTTGAATGGGAAAGGAAGATAGAGTTAGTCTTTGAGTGTCATAATTATTTAGATGAAAAGAAAATTAAGGTAGTTGTAGTTGAGTTTATAGACTATGCTTCTTCTTGGTATTATAACCTTGTCTTAACTAGGCGTAGAAGTGAAGAACCACCTGTACAGAATTGGGATGAATTTAAGGCTTCAATGAGAAAGAGGTTTGTTCCAAATTACTATTATAGAGAGTTATATAAGAAACTGCAGACATTAAGTTAGGGTAATAGGTCTATAGATGAATATTTTAAGGAGTTAGAGATGTTCATAATTAAAACTGGACTTGTTGAGGATGAGGATGCTACTATGGCTAGGTTCTTGAGTGGATTGAACTCTGAAATTGCTGATAAGGTAGAATTATATCCCTATGGAACTTTGGAAGAGATGGTTAACATAGTAGCTAAAATAAAAAGTCAAATAAGGAAAGCTAGACAGAATAAACCACCTGGAATTGGGTTTAGAAATAATATGAAGAGGAATTTTGGTGGAAGTAGTTCTGGAAATTGGAAGAACATTGGAAAATTTGACTTTAAGGGTAAAGCTAATGAGGTTAAAGTAGGGAACAGAGTTGATAAGGGTAAAACTGTTGCAGCTAACGCTACTAGTGGTCCTACTAGGACTAGAGACATAAAGTGCTTTAAGTGTGGGGGACTAGATTATATAGCCTCTGAGTGTCCTAATAGGAGGAATATTCTGATTAGGGAATCTGGGGATATAGAATCTGAATCAGAGGAAGAAGAGGAAGAGGTCAACACAATTATGGGTGACATTAGTGAATCTGAAGAAGAGGTAGAACTTCTAGTTAATAGAGATCTTTTTGTTGTGCGTAAGGCATTGAACAATAACAAATTACCTGACCCAAATGTAATACAAAGAGAAAATATCTTTCATACTAGATGTTTAATTAATGATAAGTGTTTTAACATGGCAATTGATAGTGGGAGTTGTATAAATGCTGCTAGTATTTTATTAGTATCTAAGTTAGGATTACCAACCACTAAACATCCCTATAGGATTCAATAGTTAAATGAATTAGAACATGTTAAGGTTAGTCAACATGTCTTAGTAAATCTAAAATTAGGGAAGTATGAAGATTCTGTTTTATGTGATATTGTCCCAATGCATGCTACTCACCTTTTGTTAGGAAGACCATGGCAGTATGATAGGAGAGTGACCCATGATGGATATAAAAATAGGTATATAGTGCATAAGGATGATAAGAAAAATTATTTTAGCACCTATGACTCCAAAAGAAATATTTAATGATCAAATTAAAATAAAATCTGATTATAAGGAGTTAACTAGGCAGAGTGTAGAGACTAGAACTTGTTTAAATGGGACTAAGAAGCCATCTGGATTTTATGCAAAGAAAATTGATGTTGAAAGGGCTATTAGTCAACATTCAAGTGTATATCTAATGGTGTATAAGGAATGTTATGAGTGTCATGCAGATTTAATTAAGGTTGTACCTAATAATGTCAGAGTGTTATTAGAGGAATATATTGACTTATTTCCTGAGGAGAACCCCATGGATTACCTCCATTAAGGGGCATAGAACACCAAATAGATTTCATATTAGGGGCTGTCATTCCCAATAGACCTACTTATAGAGCTAATCTAGAGGAAGTAAAGGAGTTAAAGAAACAGGTCTCTGAATTGTTGAGTAAGGGTTATATTAGGGAGTCAATGAGTCCTTATGTTGTACCAGTTCTTTTAGTTCCAAAAAAAAGATGGGAGTTGGAGGATGTGCATAGATAGTAGAGCAGTAAACAAGATAAAAATTAAGTATAGGTATCATATACCTAGTTTAGATGAGATGTTAGATCTTTTACATGGGGCTGTAGTTTTTTCTAAAATAGATTTGAAGAGTGGGTATCATCAAATTAGGATGAAACCAGGAGATGAGTGGAAAACAGCTTTTAAAACAAATTTTGGGTTATATGAGTGGTTAGTTATGCCATTTGGATTATCCAATGCTCCAAGTACCTTTATGAGACTTATGAACCATATGCTTAGAAACTTTATTGGAAAATTTGTAGTTGTCTATTTTGATGATATACTTATTTACAGTAAATCTCTAGAAGAGCATTTGAGACATTTGAGGATTATTTTGGATGTGTTCAAGGAAGAAAAAATGTATGCTAATCTAGCTAAGTCAAGATTTTGTTTAGAGAGTGTAGTATTCCTAGGATTTTTTATTAGTAGGAATGGCATATTTGTTGATAAATAAAAGGTTAAAGCAATACAGGAATGGCCTATACCAAAAACAGTGACTGAGGTTAGAAGTTTTCATGGTTTTTGTTCTTTTTATCGTAGGTTTGTTAGGAACTGTAGTACTTTAGTAGTGCCTTTAACTACATTTACATAAAAGGAAAATGGTTTTAAATGGTAATTAGAACAACAGAAAGCTTTTGAAACTCTTAAAGAAAAATTAACACAAGCTCCTATATTAGTTCTTCCTGACTTTGACAAAATGTTTGAATTGGACTGTGATGCTTCAGGTTTGGGAATTGGGGTTGTTCTTTCTCAATAGGGTAGACCTATAGCTTATTTTAGTGAAAATTTGAGTGGTAGTACTTTAAATTACTCTACTTATGAAAAGGAATTGTTTTCTTTAGTAAGGGCATTAGAAGTGTGGTAACATTATTTATGGCCTAGAGAATTTTTTGTAAATACTGATTAAGAAGCTATAAAGTATCAAAAAAGTCAATCAAAATTGAATAGATTGCAGGGTAGATGGATAGAATTTATTGAAAGTTTCCCTTATATAATTAAGTATAAAAAAGGAGGTGATAATATAGTTGCAGATGCCTTATCTAGGAGACCTGTTTTGTTAAATATAGTGGATGCTACTTTGTTGGGGTTTTATCATATTAAGGTTTTATATGCTGAAGATTATGATTTTAAGGAATTATATAAGAATTGTGAAACTGCTACCTAAGGGAAATATTATATCTATGATGAATATTTGTTTAGGAAAAATAGATTATGTATACCTAATTGTTCATATAGTGGATTATTAATCCAAGAGGCACATAATGGTGGTTTGATGGCACATTTAGGTTTTCAAAAGACTTTGGATATATTAGTTGAACATTTTTATTGACCTCATATGAAAAAGGATGTATTAAAGTATTGTGTTAATTGTGTGGCTTGTAAACAGGCTAAGTCCACCTCTAAACCATTTGGGTTGTATACTCCATTACCTGTTCCTACCCAGCCATGGACTGATATTTCTTTGGATTTTGCCTTGGGGTTGCCTAGAACTAATAAGGCTAAAGATTCTATAATGGTTGTAGTAGATAGATTTAGTAAAATGGCAGATTTTATACTCTGTAATAAAACTAATGATGCTGTAACTATAGCAGATTTATTTTTTTCTTACATAGTTAAATTACATGTTGTATCTCAAACCATAGTATCTGATAGGGATGTTAAGTTTTTGAGTCATTTTTGGAAGATATTATGGGGAAAGCTCGGAACTAAGCTTTTATTTTTCAACTACTTGTCATCCACAAAATGATGGACAAACAGAAGTAGTAAATAGAACTTTAGGTAACATGTTAAGGGCTGTGCTTGGGAAAAATCTTAGGCAATGGGAAGCTATATTACCACAGGTAGAATTTTCTTATAATAGGATATTACATTCTACAACTAAGAAAACACCTTTTGAAATTGTGTATGGTTTTAATCCCTTGACTCCACTTGATTTGAGTCCTTTACCTAGTTGTGAATTGCATAATTTTGATGTTGAGTCTCGTGCTGAAAAAATGAAGAAATTGCATTAATCTGTGAGTCAACAGATTAATAAAAGAGTTCAACAAATGGCTGAGGTTGCTAATAAAAGAAGAAGGAAAATTGTTTTTCAACCAGGGGATCTAGTTTGGGTACATCTTAGAAAATAACGTTTACCAACACTTAGGAAATCTAAATTGGATCCTAGAGGTGATGGACCTTTTACTATGTTAAAAATGATTAATGATAATGCCTATAAAATTGATTTACTTGCTAAATTTGGAAATGTAAGTAATTCTTTCAATGTTTCTGATTTAAGTCCTTTTATTGGAATTATAAAGGTTTTAGAGATGAAACCCCACCAAGAAAAGGGGGATAATGTATCTCAATAATTTGTATTTAAATAATTCTATTGATTCTTGTAAATTACATTGTATATATAATTACTTCTCTTATTTTGTGAATAAATAGGTAAAATCAGATTATTGGAAATGAAGCATAATGTTGGCTGCTATGACTATGAGTAGATGTTGCTAGTTGCTGCTACTGATATGAAATTGCTGCATAAGTTAATTTTTGTTTGATCATATCAGTGAGGAAAAGTTATTATTCCCATATGATGCATTCGCCGTCAAATCATAGCTAGTGGAATTAAGTAGGCCGCATGATCAGCCACCCGATCCATATATTTGGGTTAGAAGGATTGCAGATTATGCAACCCTTAATCTCCATAATTAGCTACATAATTTAGCTGATGGAAAATAAGTTGTAATTTAATTAGTTGGGAATAATTGTAATCTTGTATTTGTAATTGGGCTGAATCATTATAATAAACACCAATGGATCTTGTATATTAGATTGTTTGTCTCAGTTGTCTTGTATTTGGGCTGTTTGGTTATCTTGATTAAAGCCCACTGACCGTATGTATTTGGGCATTGTATACGTGCATATATAAGGGCATATACGGGAGGTTTGTATAGACTTTTTTGGGCAGACTATTACAGATACTGCTTTCTCTCGTTCTCTCTAGAATTCTCTCTCTCGATTTCTCTCTTGCGAAACCCCCGCTCACTCGAATCTCTTCTCTGCTAATCTTCTTGCTCAATTCTCTCTTCTACGAATCAATCTCATTTGCCGTTGAATACAACCATGCCCTAAGTTTCTTGATATTCCTTTGGTTTAATTTCCTTAGGCTGATCTATATTTTGTGGTCGAACCCATCGCTCGACTCATGATCTGGTGAAATTTCTTTGAAACCTATCCAGGTTTCATCACCACTGGTGAATAGTAGTGGTTAGGAGCCGGGGTGCCCTAGAGACCGGTCCACCGGTGAATAATAGTGGCAAGGAGTATTTTGCCTTGCATGATTTTTAGTCCACCGTCTATAATAGTGGGAGATTCTGTACTCAACAAACAAAACATAATGAAGCTAAGACATGGGAAATATACTAAGTACTTACAGTGAAACACCATGTGAGTCGGGGCCAGACCCGTCCATCGGCGAATAATAGTGGCTAGGAGAGTTTTGCCCTGCATGACTAGTCCACTAGCGAATAAGAGTGGTCAAGAGCATTCTGCCCTGTATGTATTCTGGTCCAACGGCTATAATAGTGAGATTCCCACACTCGCATGGATTAATAAAGAGTATGTGTGAAATGAGTATATTGTTAAGAGAGCTAAAGAACAAGTTTATCTGGAACATAATCCGTTCTCATTATCTGTATTATTATATATTGCCTATATGATCATGCTTGTTTTATATGCCTTATATGTTTGGCCTTACTTGCACGGTTACCTTACTCAGTATGTAACGCACTAACCACCCGTTTTATGGGTGTTGCTCATTCCCACGAGCAGAAGGCCCTTCTAACTTGGTGTAGGTCGGTGATACTATCTTTGATTCCTACGACACTTTCGAGGCATCGGGTGGGGCTGAGAGTTGAGCTTGGACCTAGCTTGGGGATCGAGAGTGACATGGCTGGATTCTATCTTCCGTTTCATTTTTCCTGTATCGTTATAATTTAGTCTTATTCTATTGTATGGTGTTTTCTATCATTTGGAACTTTAAATCCTTCATTTTGGGTTGTACCTCTTTTGGTTACCGCACTCTAATTTTCTGTATGGTTAATGGTTCATTTCTTTTATGATTGATTGTTTTAATTATCAACTTGTGTTTGATATTAATCCCATTTAGCCTTAGCACTTGGTACTGGAACGGTAGGAGTGAACTGGTCTGGTACTAAGTGTGGTGGTAATATCCCCAGAATTTACATTTTTGTCATTTCACTTTTGCTAAACCTTTTTATTAAACGAAATTTTTCAGTAGTAAATTTTGGGGGTATTAGAACTATTATTCATCGGTGGATCGATCAAGTCCCGAGTCACACAGTATTCCACTATAAGTGATTAGTAATTTTTCATACTTTATTAACATTCAATATTTGGTTTATTGAGCTTGGAATCCCCCACTATTATAGCCGGTGGACCGGTCTCCAGGGCATCTTGCATCTAGCCACTATTATTTGCCTATAGACCGGTCTAGACCCGGTTAAATAATCTTTTACTTTACATAATTAGTACTTTATTCGTGTCTTATTCAATAGGTCCATTTATTCAATTCGAGGGAAGGGAAAATGTTACAAATCCAGAGACACAAAGATATATTGGTCGTAGAATCAAGCATTCTATATCAAGGATTGTGGCATACATAAAACCCTAACACATTTTTCGAACATATCTAACATACAGTTTCATGCATACTCATAAACTAGGTACCTCTTGTATCAATACAAGATAAATACCATATCACACCCTTAATTATTCATCTAACCTTAGGTTATGCCATACTCTTGTGACACCTACTGACTTTTCAAATACCCTTATCTTATTCTTCAATATTACTTATGTCTTATTAAGGAGACACATTTAATCCATCGACATGTTATATGAAAGTTACCAATATACCCCCCATCATCCTTACAAAATTACTGAAATGCCCCTTTTTTTTATAAAATTACCAAGTCATCTCTTTTTATTTGCCAAATTACTTTATTACCCTTTATGTTTGCATAATTACCAATATACCACTTGCATTTGTTAGATTACTAAATTACCCTCCATACCTATTAAATCACCAACTTTACTCTTTATACTTGTTAAATTACCAATTTACCCTTCTAGTTAGTTAAATTACCGTATTATCCCTTACATTTATTTAAATCACCAAATAGCCCCCTAGGCTTATTAAGTTATCAAATCACCCTTCATACTTTTTACATTTACCAAATTATCCATTTGGTTAGTTAATTTACCAAATTACCCTTCACACTTATTAAATTTACCAAGTTGCCCTTTTGGTTAATCAAATTACCAAATTTCGCTTTTTATTTATTAAAATTACCAAATTACCCTTCTTTAATGCTAAATTACCAAAATACCCTTCTCCTTTATTAAATCACCATTTTACCCCTTTACAAAATTACCAAAATACCCTTCCTTTATGCCAAATTATTAAAATACCCTTCCTTTAGGCCAATTTACCAAAATAACCTTTCTTTAAGCCAATTTACCAAAATGCCCTTTCTTTAAGCCAATTTACCAACATACCATTCTCCTTTATTAAATAATCATTTTATCCTTTTACTTTACAAAATTACCAAAATATCCTTCCTTTTTATTACTTTACCAAAATACCTTTTTACTCACAAAAATTACCAAGTTATTTCCTTTTCTATTTAAAATTACTAAAATGCCCTCCTTACTTATCCATTTACCATTTTACCCCATTTACACATATAAATTACCATTTTACCCTTATTATACTAATTTTATTAAAATACCTTCACCACGTAAAATATTAATATGCATAGTCCATTAAAAACCTAATACGACCAACTATTGTCATTTATTATGAATCTTTATTACCACCTACTTCACATACTTATTAAGGACATACCATTACATAAGAAAAATCACTAAAATTCCCATAGGGCTTATATTAACATTATCTATGCAACAAATGACCATATTAGCATATCATATCATACATATGCATTTAACATTACCATAAATAACAAAGCTCCTTCTCTTAAGCGTTATTTCTACACATGGCACATAAATTATCATGCTTTTCTTTTCATCAACCCACATATGCTACTAAATTCGTTATACTTAACAACATATATCATACATATAAACATATTAAAAATCCTAATGTTCTAGCATATGTATATCCTCACATTTTAGTAGGGTATAACAATTACCTTATTTTAAGTAATAATCAAACCTTACCTATAATCCTCCAAAATTTGTAAAATTCTAAAATTTAATAAATAGCTTTTATTTGAGATAAATTAGCTTTTAAATTTATTTAGTTTAATTATTTTATGAATTTTGAGTATATAAATTTGGATAGGAGTATTTAATAAATTAAAAATAAATATTTTGTTGTTTCATCATATTAATTTTATTTAAATAATTTTTCAAACCAATATTTTACTAAAATTATCTTTTTTAAGCCCATATATTTAATTATATTAAATTTAATTATTCAATAAATTTATTTAAAAAAATATTACATCCTATTATTTTATAAATTCAATTATTTTTATTTTTCCTATTTTTTCATTTTCCTTTTCCTTTTTTTTCTTTTCTTTCTCCTTTTCCTTCCTTCTTTCTTTCTTTTTCCTTTCGCATGGCTTTGGGCCACCAGGCTAAGCCTGCCTCCCTTATTCCCCCGTGCGATTGGGCCTCTGACCCATACCCCCTTCCCTAGCGCAGCATCACAGCCCAGCTCCCCCCTCTTTTCTTTCTTTCCTTTTCTCCCTTGGACCGGACCGACCCAGCTCTTCTTCTTTTTCTTTCCCCTACGCTGGCCTAGTCTCCCTCCCTCTCCCTTATTTCTTTCTTCTTCGACCTCTACGCCAGACCAGCTGCATGTTTCGACGCCACGCCTGCTGCCACCGCCTGCAACCCCTCACTACCACCACCTGCCCTCCTTCTCTCCCGTCATTTTCTTCCTATTTTCGGACCTGGCCAGCCGTGCAAACCATCCCACTACCTTATTTTTTCCCCCTCTCCGTCTCTCCTCGCTGCCACCCTACCACCTTCCCTGCCACCTTACGACCCCCTGCCACCCTAAACACTGCCACCCGATCAGCTACCTATCCCTCTACTCTCCCTCTTCTTTTTATTCTCCCCTTCAGCCTTTTTCTACCCCATATTTTCGAGCCCTTATCCCCCCGATCTCCTCTTCTCTCTCATTTTCTTCCTCTCCATCTTTCCCCCTTGTTTTGTGCACCACTGCTGCCCTCCGCCGGTGAAACCGCCTCATCAACCACCTAAACCACCTTCTACACCCTTCTACTCCCGCCCAACACCACCACAACACCGTCCAAGCCACCCCGAAACTCCACTTTCCTCCCCTCTCCTTTTCCTCTCCATTTTTCTCCCTTATCGGCAGCCCACCTACAACCCCACCGTTTGCCGCCGTCCGGCCGCCTCTACCACCACCCAACCCACCATTCAACTCCTTGCAACCTCCTCTACCACCCCCACACCTTCTTTTCCTGAAACCTACCCTTGCACCCCCTCCATTTTCCCTTCTCTTTTCCTTCCTTCTCAACCCGGTCCACCTCGGCAGCCATCTTTGCCACCTTGCCACTACCGCCTCCACCGCCCTTGGCCGCCAACAACCCATCCCCAGCATCCACCTACACCCCCTCTTCACTCTTGCACCATTCCCTTGCCTTCAATCCTTCCCCATCTACCTTCTTTTCTAGCCTAAAGACCCTAACACAAAAACACCCCTTCCACCTCTTCTCCATGCAACCTTCGAGCCTCCCCCTTTTTATTTTGCATGCAGCTCATGCTGCATAAGCAAGACGAGTTGCTACATTTATTGGCCATTTTTATTAATAATTTTAAGGTATGATAATATTTAAATTAATTATTTCATTGAGTAAAATTTATAAAGTCTTATGCTTTGAGTTTCTTATTTCTAATATAATAAGTATTGATATTATTTTTAGGTATTGGTTTTGCTAATCAAAGCTTGAATCTTTAACCGGGACACCGGTAAGATTCGATTTTTGTGGGAATTAAGGTAATCGTTAAACCCCACTTAAACGCATGGATAAACGTATGTTAGCACATTAGGATTTTTAATATGTTATTATTCTTGATATTTGTGGTTGAATCTTTAACCGGGACACCGGTAAGATTCGATTTTTGCGGGAATTAAGGTAATCGTTAAACCCCACTCAAACGCATGGATAAACGTATATTAGCACATTAGGATTTTGAATATGTTATTATTCTTGATATTTGTGGTTTAATATATATATATATATATATATATATATATATATTATATTTGCTTGTGTTGATTAATAAAAGGAAAGTATGCTAGTTTATGTGCTATGTGTGGAAACATTGCTTAGGGAAATAGTTTGGCTATCAATGAAAGTGTTAAGTACTTATCCTTGTTATTTTATGTTATTGTAACCATTTATGCATGAATAATATTATTGTGAGCCTTAGGGGCATTTTAGTAATATTCCTTGTGCTAGATTATGGCCTAATATGTGTGGGTGCTAATATGTATTATGTTAAAATATAATAGTTGATGGAGTTGGATATTGTTAATAGAGTATTAATATTATTATTCCATGTGGTAATGATAATTTAATAAAAGTGGTGTAATAAAGGGGGTAAAGTGGTAATTTTGGAGGCAAAAGGGCAATATGGTAATTTTATAAGCAGATGGTAAAATGTTAATTTTATAAGTAAAGGGGTATTATGGTAATTTTTGGAGTAAAGGGTAATATGGTAATTTTGGAAAAGAAGGAAAAAATGGTAATTTTGTAAGAAAAGATAAAAATGGTAAGTTTGGAGGTAAAAGGGTAAAATAGTAAATTGTAAAGCAAAATGGGTATTATGGTAATTTTATAAGTAAAAGGGTATTGTGATAATTTTGTAAATAAAAGGATATTTATGGCAAACTTGGGAGTAAGGGGTAACTTGGCAATTATGATGATAATGGAGGATAATTTGGTAATTAAATTATGATTAAAAAAGGGCAATTGGATAATTATAATAGAGAAGGATAATTTGGTAAATTAACCAACAAAAGGGTATTGTGGTAATTTTAATAATAGAGAAGGGCAATATAGTAATTATAATAATAGAGAGGTGTAAATTGGTAATTATAATTATGGAAAAGGGTAAATTAATAATTATAAATATGGAGAAGGGTAAATTAATAATTATGAATATAGAGAAGGGTAAATTGGTAATTATAAATATGGAGAAGGGTAAATTAATAATTATAATTATGGAGAAGGGTAAATTGGTATTTATAATAATAGAGAGGGGCAATTATAATAATTGAGAAGGGTAATATGGTAATTATGATAATGGATAAGGGTAATTTGGCAATTTAACCAACTAAAGGGTAAATTGGTAATCATGATAATGAAGAAGGATAATTTGGTAATTTATCCAATTAAGGGCAATTTAGTAATTATAACAAAATAGAAGGACAATTCGGTAATCTAACCAACCAAAATAGGAAATATGTTAACGGTAACAATTATGAAGGGTGAATGGTGATCTAAAAAGTGTAGGAGATAACTTGGTAACCTAAATTGAGTAAGGGGTAACTTGGTAATTATGCAACAAGGAGGGTAATAAGATAATTTGTCAAGTAAGGAAGGGATGACTTAGGAATTATATAAGTAAGGGGTAAATGAGTAATTTGTACCTGTCATATTGTTGTGATTGCTGAATTTTATAATATGACTCAAATAACGTTAATTAGCAAGGTAAGAGTATTTGATAATTAGTAAGTATCACGAGAACGAATCCTAATTCAAAATTAGATGAGATTATGATGGCCTTAATGATTTCTTTGTGTTATCTTGGATAACCATCTGAATAAGAAATGACTAATGATATCATAACGATTGAAAAGTGAATAAGTATCTGATTATTGTGCTTTTCATGATCACTTTAATTACGACACTAATACTTAAAGTGAAAAACCTTGAGATCGGGAATGGTGGCTCTTTAGGGGTCGCTTGTAACACCCCCAAATTTACTACTGAAAAATTTCGTTATATTTTAAAGAAGTTTAGCGGAAGCAAGCAAATAAAACTATAAATTCGGGGGTATTACCGCCACACCTAGTACTAGATCGATTCACAACTATCGACCCGATACTAAGTGCTAAGGCTAAAACAATAGAACCAAAACAAATCATTAGTAAGGCATAAGTGATAAGGAAATCAGAGTACGAAAGTCAAGAGTTATGTTCGAAAGTACAATTTAAAATTCCAAATGTCAGAGGAATTAAAATAACGGAAGGATTGGGTACGATAAAACCCTTGAAAATTTAAATACAACACTTGTAACTTCCAAAGACGAATACGATTAAACAAAACAATTTCCGAAGGGTAAATATCCGGACCACTTACTCACTCAAGTCAAGCCTTCCACCCCAAATCATAGTAACCGATCAAAACCTGCATCAAGGTCTGCTCCCCATCATCGGTGGATCATCACAGGACCCATTCAACCAGTGTAGTATCAGTACGGGTCCAGTACTGAGTAAGGGCGCAGGTGTGCTAAGGCCAAGCATACAGTCTCACCAAGTAGCCTACATAACACAATCATATAAGTAACATGCAATAACACACAAGATAAGGCTGAGTACTTTCCGGTGACTTATTCTTTATCCTCATTAATAATATGTCCATTTCACACACAGTCTTTATTAATCCACGTGAGTGTGGGAACCCCACTATTATAGCCGGTGGACCGGAATATATAAACTCAGGGCAGAACGCTCCTGACCACTATTATTTGCCGGTGGACTGGTCTCGATGGCAGAACGCTTCTGGCCACTATTATTTGCCGGTGGACCGGTCTGGCCCCGACTCACATGGTGTTCCACTGTAAGTATTTAGTATTTTCCCATGTCTTATAGATTTTACGTTTGGTTTGCTGAGCACGGAAACCCCCACTATTATAGCCGGTGGACCGAAAAATCATACAGGGCAAAACGCTCCTGACCATTATTGTTCGCCGGTGGCACGGTCTCCAGGGCACCCGGCTCTTGGCCATTATTATTCGCCGGTGGACTGGTCTGGGCCCGACTCATCATCTTTCTCTTTAAGTGATTAGTATCTTAACGTATCTTATTGAAAGTGTTTTACCCTTGACATGCATGGCTAACTATATCCGCACTTATCCTCCCGGGAGGGCCCGTCCCATATCTTGGAACTCGTGCACCCCTTATCACACCTCGATATCCAATTCCCCGCTATACATACACATAATAAAAACCAACTCCTAGAGTATGAATTAAGGCACAACACCTCGTGACATCGTGAAATGCCCCGAAAATTTATAATTTTAAATATTATATTTAAATGAGGTTTATTATAAAAACTAATTAAATATATTACTTTATTAAAAATAAAAGGGAATTAATTAAGGCAAATCAAGAATAAATTTATAGGTATTTTTGGACATTTTAGCTAAGTAAGGATTTTATTTTAGAAATTTACTATATCCACTATTTTATTTAAGATAATAAGGAGAAAATAAATTCAAATAAATATTAATTTTATAAATAATTCAAGGGAAGAAAATTAGGGTGTTTTGTTAATTAAAAAGAATTTAGGAGAAATATTTTAAAAACCCTAAATTAACCTAAAAAGAAAATTTAGTATTATTCCAAATAAATGTTTCATTTTAGATACCTAAATTATTCAAATTAATTTATTCAAACCCAAAACCTAAATTTTTCCTTTAATTTTCTTTTCTTCCTTTCCTTTTTCTTTTTCTTTTCTCCTTTTTCTTTTTCTCCTTCTCTTCTTCCGCCGGTTGGGCTTGGCGCGGCCCAACCCACCTTCTCCTTCTCTTCTCCTTCCTCCGCGGCCCAGCGCTACTGCATCCTTATGCGGAGATTCAACGCCGCGTTTTGAGTCTTTTCCGGATGAGACGCAGCGTCTCATTTAATGGACGAAATTAATCGGCGCGACCGGCCCGGTTCTCCTCTTTCTTTTCCTTCCCGGCCGACCGGCCCACCTCCCTTCTCCTTTCTTCTTCCTCTTCTCTCCTCCGTCGCCGCTGCTGCAACTCCTGCGCCTGATAATGGCGGCGACGGCTACGCGGAACTTGACCGACCGATTCACCCTTCTTTTTCTTTCTCTTGACTCGCACATTGACTTGGAACGATCAATTATCCTCAACTCTTGCTCGATCCTTCTCTTTTGGCTCGCGAAATTTCGGCCCCGACCCAAATGATCGACGGTCGATTCCTGCCACCGGCCACCATAACCCTAGCATAAAATACCACCTAAGCGCCCCCCAAAACCCTAATAACCCATCTAAACTCTATATATAGCCTAGTTATGAATGATTTTGAAATCTTTTCTTTCCCGAAACCCTAAGTAAGAAACCTAGCCACCGCAGATTCAGACGCCCCTTCCTCCGCCGATAGTCAACCTCAGCGTCACTTATGCATTCCAAACTCTTCCCTGCAACTCCATCTAGCTAACTAAACCATTCTCAACCTTCGATTATTCTTGCACGGGTCTCCATAACCGTGCAAAGTTTGCTATCCATTTAGCCAGAATTTTTACCCCGAAACCTTAAGCCACCATCCGCCGCCACATTCGCCACTTCTACCACCCTTTAAACCACCAATATCTCCTTCTAAGTCTCCTCCACAGCCCCATAGATTTATTTTATTTTTCTCCTTTCCCCTCATCTCTTTTTCTTCATTTTTAACCCTCTTAGATCCATTTTCCGGCCACCTCCGGGAACCACCGTCGGTGCCACCCATACCCTCCAACTCAAGGTGAAACCCTAGACCTTTTAAATACTTACTTTCGATTTATTGATAATTATTATGCTTTTATTCTAATTTTTAATGCTAATTCGAGTTTAATTATTATTATTATAATAATTATTATTATTGTTATCTGCTGTATTTTAATTTCTAAATTTGTTTGACAGGTATGGGAGTATTATTGAGTAAGATAAATAATTATTCTCGAATTTTGCCTATTTAATGTAATTATTACATGTTTAACATTATTATTAATAATATAATTAATATTATTATTGTTAGTATAATCAGTTATTTGATACTGCAATTATTTCAGGAGAAGTAGAAACCTAAAATTTTAATTAAGTCTCGTAGATTTGCCTTTTATTATTATTATTATTAGCATTTTTAACATTATTACTGATTATATTATTATTATTAACCATATTAACTTTATATAATAAGTATATGTATAATATTAATATCATTTTTACATTTCAAATAGTATTATCATTAAATGGGGAGGTTTCGAAATCCACTTTGTAAATTTAAGGCTTAGATTATTATTATTATTAAGTTTTCTATTAATGTTACTACTATTAGTAATAAATTGTTATTATTAAAATTATTATTATAATAAAAATTATTATTATTATTACCTTTACTAACTTTATTTCGGTAAAGGGTAGAAACCCTTATATCACCTTTTTACTTTAAATTATAATAGTATATATTAATGTTTTAGTGGTATTGGGAAAAATTAGTTAAGAATCAAGACTTAAGATAAATTAGAAACTAATAGTAGTATAGGAAGGAAGCTAATCCTAGTACTTCTTCCCCATAATAGGTGAGCCCAATCAAACCCCTCAAGCGGAATAGGACCGTGCACCAAGACCGGTGACGTTTTAGGTAAGGGGTGCTAAGGCCTTACTTGTATTATGTGATTTTATGCCATGCCTGCCATGTGATGTTAATTATAGTGTCTTTTGTGTGAATATTGTATAGTTGTTATTTATACAGCATGTTTATGGGATTGAAGTATGTTGATGTGGGTAAATGTGACATGAGTATCATGTGTTTATTTATGTTATTGTTGTTGTATAATGTGGCCTTAAGACATGCATGAGGGAGTTAGGGTTTGCATGGAAATATATTTTACGTGGAGTTAGGGTTTGCATGGAAATATGTTTTACGTGGAGTCAGAGTTTGCATGGGAGATAGGGTTTGCATGGAAATATGTTTTTCGTAGAGTTAGGGTTGTATAGTAGTGGCCATGCATATCTAGGGTATCATCTAAGATGAAAGTTGTTGAATAAGATACTTAAGATACTAATCACTTAAAGTGAAAGATCATTGAGACGTGACCAACCGATCCACCGGTTCGGAATAGTGGTTAGGGTGTTTACCCTATGTGTGACCGATCCACCGGCTATAATAGTGGTTAGGGCATGATGTCCTATGCGTAACCGATCCACCGGTTATAATAGTGGGGGCTCCCGAGCTCAATAGAAATAAACTATAGTTTGCAAGGTATCTAAAAGACATTAATTACTTACAGTGGAACACCATGCGAACCGGGGCCAACCGATCCACCGGTTAGGAATAGTGGTTAGGACGCGTAGTCCTATGTGTATCCGATCCACCGGCTAT
Source organism: Tamarix chinensis (assembly GCA_030549775.1). Taxonomy (NCBI): domain Eukaryota; kingdom Viridiplantae; phylum Streptophyta; class Magnoliopsida; order Caryophyllales; family Tamaricaceae; genus Tamarix; species Tamarix chinensis. Next base: position 25,861,839 of record CM060178.1, on the reverse strand, counting down.
AATAGTGGTTAGGGTATAATACCTTATGCGCCTCCGATCCACCGGCTATAATAGTGGGGGCTCCCGTATTCGCATGGATTTGATAAAAGAGTATAACATGTATTGTTTCCGAATAAAAGATCAATTAAGTAATTGATCTGGACTTAATTTGGGACTTCGAGTATCTAACGATTTAATCGTATGAGTTTATGTTACCATGGATATGCATCTGTTATTTTCTCTGTATGAATCTCTATATGCTTATGTGTTGGCGTTAGCGCTCGGTTACCTTACTCAGTACGTAGCGTACTGATCACCCCTTTCATGGGTGCTGCTCATTCCCACGATTAGAAGGCCCATCTGACTTTCTGCAGGTAGGAGATGTTTATTTTGATGATATCGATGTCTATGGGACATCAGGTGGGGCAGAGTGATGATTAAGCTGCATCGGTTTTCAGAGTGACGTGGCTGGTTTTTCAATTGAGTTATTATTACTATTTTATCTATTTATAAATAGTACTTCGGAAACAATTTTATTATTATAGTTATTTCCTTTCCCTGAAAAGCTACTCTCATATTTTAGTTTGTATCAAGACGCATGCGTACTTGTCTCCGTATTTATGAAGTTGGACTATTTAATAATGTATGAGATATTTTCTTAGCCTTAGCATTTGGTACTGGAACGGTAGGATTAAACCGGTCTGGTACTAAGTGTGGCGGTAACATCCCCAGAATTTACGGTTTTAATTTATGAGTATTGCTTTTAAAAAAAAAAGTAGTGAATTTTGGGGTGTTTCACATCGACTCCACCCGCCATTAGTCTCTAGGGTTTCCCTTGAAACCCTAATTGGACCTATGTGGTCCAACCTCCTCTACCATTAATTCATCTATCCTCAACACCTCATCTCATTCAGGTCCAGTCCCCAAATCATATTGCTTTACCCATCGATTCTACCTGTGACCCCAAAACTCTAGTTGGCCACTTCAACTCTAGTACCTTTCTTTTCCCACAAGTAACCTCTCCTTTTCACCCAATATTCCTTCTTCCCCAAAACTCCCATAATCATTCCTTATAACATAAACTCTCACTCTCAACCCGCACCTCACTCAGCCTTAATCATTTTTCTTTCGCCCTTTTTTTTCAGATTACTAATTCTTCCCAAAACCCTAATCGGGTCCCTTATATGACCCTACGTACTATATTCCACCTCGAGTCTCCAAACTCCCAAACAAACCTTCCACTATCTTCCTCACGTCCCATGGTAACTTTTTATATGTAAGGTTCGCCCCCATACGGACCTTAACCTTCCCATGCAAACCCTATCATGTCCACCATGCCAACTCTATCATTTCCATGCAAACCCTAGTTTCCCCCATGCAACCTTATTTTATTCCCACTCTTCTTTTTATTTGATTCCCCCTTTTCCTCATCATCTCAAAAATTATGAATTCCTTAGGCCGTCCATGGCTATGTTAACCGACGTACTTCCCTTTGGTTATCTTAATTGCTTATTTTTCTTTTTCAAGTCCCCACCTCACAAGAATTCCTCACATAACCTAGCATGCATGTCGTAGGGGTCACATCACATCACATCATACTTGTACCACAACATATTAGTACACACAGACGAGAGCACGAGAACGTACCTCGGTTCCATGCTGCGCTACACAAATACACAGATAATATACAGGTTATAGCATACAACTGCACAAAGCATACAAGACAGGTAAAACATGCAATACACACAGGTGGCCTTAGTTACGTCCTTACCTAAATCGGCGCCGGGCTTGGAGCACGCTCCTACACCTCCTGGGGTTTGACCCGATTCACCTATAAGGAAGAAATACTAAGGGTCAATCTCCCTCTACCCGAATTATCATAATTCCTATCTTACCCCTATCATGGCCTAATACTAAGGCTAATATTAATAATAGGGTTTATAAATAAAGGGTAGGGTTATTACTATTCTCACAATAATTTAAACGGATTATCACTAATTAAAGTAGGTTTTAGCAAAATCCAAAGTATTAATGTGAGGGTTTCAATATTAATAATAATAATTACTAATAACAATAATAAGAATACTACTAATAGTAATAGTACTCATAATAAGAATAATAATGGCTATAATGATAATAATGATAATAATGATAATAATAATAATTGAAATCGTAGTAGCATTAGTGATAGTAATATTACCGATAATAATAAAATAATAGCACAACCATAATCATCCTGGTGATAATATTAATAATAATGATAATAATAATAATAATAATAATAATAATAATAATAATAATAATAATAATAATAATAATAGTAGTAGTAGTAGTAGTAGTAGTAGTAGTAGTAGAAGTAGCAATAGTGATGAAAATAATAATGATAATAGTACAAATAATAGTATGAATACTGAAAATAATAATAATAATAGAAATAATTGAAATGATAATAATAGTTAGAAAGATAAACCTAATGACACTAGTATTAACCATGAGAATAATAATAATAGTAATGATAGCAATAATGATAGTAACAATAATAACAATAATAAAAATAACAATAATAATAATCACAATAATAATAATAATAATAATACAATAGTTGTGGCAATACTAAGCATAACAAAAATACTAAGGTAATAATATTAAATTATAATGTTAAGGATAATAGCGATGGTAATAATCGATAAAATAATAAATGCATTAAATACAACAACAAAAACAACAAAATAATAACAAAGATAATAATAATAATAATAATAATAATAATAATAATAGTAATAACCATAATAGTAATGTTGATAATAAAAATAATAAAGATAATAATAATAATAATAGTAATCATAATAGTAATGATAATAGTAGTGCTAGCAATAATAAGGATAATAATAGTAATACTAGCAATATTAACAATAATAATAACTTAATAGGGTCTTGTATTGCTTAATACCATTAATTAGAAGTTCTTAGGGGAGGATTGGGTCCTAGTAATAATAATAAGGGTGGTAGTATTAGTAGTAATAATAATAATAATATAGCAATAATAATGATAATGCTAATATTAATCATAATAATACTAATAATAGTAGTTAATAATATTAAATCATTAATCATTTTTATTTATTTATTTATTTATTTTTAAGATTTAGGGTTCAGGGTGTTGGGCAACCTGGCTGAGAGGTGGTGGCAGCGGCGGCGGCGGCGGCGCGGCGGTGGAGGAAGGGAGAAAAGGGAAAAATGGGTGTGGAGGCTATGGAAGGAGAAACTAGAGGAAAGGGGAGGTGTTGGGTGGTAGAGCAGGATCCCCTGGTCATTTTGGGGGGTGGTGACGGCGCTGCAAGCAGCGGTATGGCCGGCGGTGGCGACGCGAAGGTGGCGTAGGGGCTGGAAGGATCGTTTTGGGGTGGCAATTTCGTGCGGCCAAGGCGACCCGTGCGAAGCAAGGCAGGGGGAGCTAGTAGTCTGGTTGTGTAGAGGGAGGTGTAGGGAGGATGTTGGTGGTGCGGGCAGGCGACAACGGTGGCCGAAGGCGGAGGAAAGGGCGGCTAAAGGTGGGGCGGTGTGCGGCTCTGGTTTTCTGGGTTCCAAATTTCGAACCCGATTCAGGTGGTGGTTAGGGCTATTTATAGGGAAATTGGGACGGGAAAACGACAAGGGTGCGAGGGAGGTCGGAGGTTAGGTGGATGCGTGTCCGGCGAGGCTGACCGGAGCAGGTCTGCAGTTGTAGACCGAGACTCGTCGGGGAGAGAGAGAGAGTGATTTCGTGTGGGAGAAGGGCTACGATTGATTTGTCATGTCCACAGGGAAGTCAACGAGGTGGAGAGGGACGAAAAGACTGGAGCAATGGCTGGCGTTGCAGGCTTTTCTTACTCCGGTGGAATTCCGTGTTGCAGGCGGTGACAGGCGACTGTGCGAGGAAGAAGAAGGAGAAGAAGAAGAAGGGGTTGGACCGGCGGTCCAGGGAAAAAGGAAAAGGAAAGGGGGAACCGGCCGGGCGGCAGCGGTTATTTCCCTTTTTAAATGAAACGCTGCGTTTTGTGTGAGTTTTTGGGCAAAACACGGCGTCCGCGTCGGTCTGGCAACAACTATCTTTTCCCTTATCACTACGTGGCGTTTCAGCGACTTTAGCGTCGAAACACGCCGTTTTGACTCACGCGCGGCTGGGCTCGCTGGGCCACGACGAGAAGAAGGAAGGGAAGGGGGCATTGGGTCGGTCGAGGCCCAACTTCGGCGGGGAGGGTAGGAAAAAGGAAAAAGAAGGAAAAGAAAATGGAAAAAGGAAAAAGGAAGGCTTTATTTAGGGTTTTGGGATTTTGCATAAATTATTTAGAATATTTTTGGGCTATTTAGAATATTAATATTTATAAGATATTAAATAAATCCCTTTTTGCTTAGTTTGGACTATTTTAGATAAATTTCCTTAACCTCCATACTAATTAGGAAAAATACTCAAATTTTCTTCCAATTAAATTATTTATTAAGTTTATATTAATTTGAAACTATTTTATTCTTCTTAATTTAAATAAAGTAATTTATTTAATTAATTTCTAAAATAGAATCCTTAATTATCTTAAAATACCACAATTCCTCCTATTTAAAACTCTTTTAAATTTCTTTTTGGTTTAACCTAATTAACTTCATCTTATTTTAATAAAAATCAATTATTTTGGTTAAACTCCCACATAAAAATCTTATTTAATAATAGATAATAGAAATTAGGATTTTGGGGCATTTCATCGCTACCCTAAAGACGTGGTTTAACCCACGGTTATTCTAGTATTTGCTGGTGTGCCTTTGTGCCCTAGCCAGGCCCTATATCTTACTCTATCTAGCTCTGCGGACCTAGTTAAGGAGTATGCATACTTATGGATTAAGTGTCCTTGTCGGTAGGGTACTGAGTAGCTTTATGCACCAGTACGACCATGGTACCTTTGTGTCCCTGGGTTCGTGGTTGAAGGGTACTGAGTGTCTTGTATGCACCGGTACGACCGGTGTACCTTTGTGTCCCGGGTTCTTGATCTCCTGTTCGAGGCAAATAAATGGAATTGTTGTACTGATTAAAAAATAAAAATACTAATAATGAAAGTGAAAGATTAATGAGCTGGCCCAGTTGAATTATGATATTGAGTACCGATCCATCGGTTATAATAGTGGCCCAGGAGCGTGATGCCCTGGCAAGTGATTATGAGTACCGATCCACCGGATATAATAGTAGCCCAGGAGCATGTTGCCCTGGCAAGTGATTATGAGCACCAATCCACCAGATATAATAGTAGTCCAGGAGAGTGTTGCCTTGGATGATGTTGATATATATATATTCCGATCCACCGGCAATAATAGTGGGGGTCCTGAGCTTAATAAAAAAAGTCACGCATGTGAATAAAGTTATGGAAAAATAATAATCACTTATAGTGGAACACCATGTGAGTCGGGGCCAGACTGGTCCACCGGCGAATAATAGTGGCCAGGAGCATTTTGCTCTGCATGAACGGTCCACTGACGAATAATAGTGGCCGGGAGCGTTTTGCCTTGCATGAACAATCCATCGATGAATAATAATGGGGTTCCCACACTCACATGGATATAAAATATAAGAGTTGATTAAATAATGATGGACTAATGGCTTAAGGCCCGAATGTATCGATTGTTCATAACGACCTATTGATATCTGATGTGAATGTTAATTATGTGAATGTTATATATACACATCTTGTTATATATGTATGTAGCTTTGTTTCATGTGTTGCATTACGGACCTGCCTTTAAGTGTGATTTTAAAGGGTTACTCAGTACTGTAGTATTGAAGGGTTCCATTCATGGGGCCCCTACCTATTCAATGGGTAGTGTCTCTTGTAGGTCCAATTTCAGGTGCTACTCAAGTGGGCAACGGAAAAGAGCGTAAGGATTATCCAGACTCTTAGGGTTCTCCCTCTTGCCTTTACTTTCTAGTTTAAATGTATTCCTTGTTCTTGTAACCACCATTGGTGGGATATATTCTTATAAAATATTTACTTGCACTACTATGATTTAAAAATGGTTTGAATTTCTAGAAATTGATATTTCATTCTTTAGCCTTAGCACTTGGTATTGGAACGGTATGAGTGAACCGGTTTGGTACTAAGTGTGGCAATAATATCCCCGAAATTCACAGTTTGTTATTTTGCTTCCGCTAATCTCTTAATAAAACGAAATTTTTCAGTAGTGAATTTTGGGGGTGTTACATTACCAGTACCCCGATTAAAGGTTTAAGCTCTAATTAGTAAAATCAATACCTAAAAATAATATCAATATTTATCATATTAGAAGTAGAAAAATCAAAAGAATAAACCTTTATTAAAAACTTAATTAAATACATATTAGTATTAATTATGGTTATACCTCAAGATTAAACCAAAGATGACTCAAATGAATATAGAACTCACCCTACATGAGTAGCGTGAGCTACATGTAGGAATGAAAGGGAGAAGGGGTCGAAGAGGGAGAAGTGGAAAGAAGGGACGGGGTGGCTAGGGTTAGGGTTTTGGGGGTGAGGTGGAGGGATTGTGGAGGGGAGTAATGGGGGTAGCTAGGTGTAGGGATGGAGTAGAGGTGTAGGTGGTGATCGAGGGTGGATGATCTGCAGCTCAAGGAGGCGGAGACGGTGGCTACGGGCTAGAAAAAGTGGATGCAAGGGTGGAAGAGGAGAAGAAGGAAGGAGGAAAAAGAGGGGAAGAGAGGAGATACGGGGGGTTTTTGGCCAAAGGGATGATGTGGGGTGCTAGAGGAGGTGTTGGGGAGTGGATTGGTTATGGAGGCAGTGGAAGAGGAAGGAGGGCTACAGACGGTGGTGGTGCAGGGTGGAGGCCGAGAAGGAGAGGAAAGAAGAGAGAGAAAGGGAAGGAGGCTGTAGGGGCGAGTGAGGGTGATGGGGTGGTGCAAGGATGTGGAAGGGGTAACAGGAAGGTGGTTACGATGGTTGGCTGGGTAACAGAGGTGGTTGTTGAGGGTGGAGGAGTAAAAATAGGGTAGGAGGAGATAAGGAAAGAAAGAAAAGGGAGAGGGCTCTGCAAATATGTAAGGGAGCTCAAGGCAGGAGAAAAATGAGCAGGAGAGAAGAAGAAAAAGAAGAAGGAGAGGAGAGGAGGTAGGCTCCGGCTAGGTGGTGGCAAGGGGAGGTTGTAGGTTGACAGGGAGGGTGGTGGGTTGTAGGAATAAGGTAGGAAGAAAGGGAAGGAAGGGCATGTGAGGGCCACGGTGTAGGGGCTTGTATGGCCCAAAAATGGAAGGAAATGGATGGGGGAGAGAGAGGAGAGGGAGCAGGGTTGCAGGGGTAGTAGGTGGTCGCAAGCAGCGAGTTACATGCAAGCATAGGGGACGGTCGAAGAAGAAGAAGGAGAGAAAAGAGGCAAGTCGGCCGAGTAGGGAAAGAAAGGAGGGGAAGCAAGCTAGCCCACATGCGCGAGGGAGAGGGGAAAGAAGGAGGGAGTTGCGCTAGCCCAATTAGGGGGGAGAAAGGAAAAGAAAAAGGAGGGGAGACATGCTAGGGTGAGCTAGGTGCGAGGGGAAGAAAGGGAGTGGGTTGATAGCCCAACGAGAGGGGAAAGAAGGGATGTAAGCCTGGTGACTCGAAGGGGAAGAAAAAGGAAGAAAAATGAGAAAGAAAAGGAAAAAAGGAAAAGGGAAAAAATAAAATAATTTTTTTTGGAATAATGGTATTTAATATTTTTGATAGATAAATTAATTTAATTTAGTATAATTTAATATATTAGTTGAAAAAGGGTAATTTTAGTAAAATATTGGTTTGAAAAATTACTTAAATAAAATGAGTATGATAAAACAATACAATATTTATTTTAATTTATTGAATATTTATGTCAATTTTTGTATGTTCAAAATCCACAAAATAATTAAATTAAGTAAATTTAAAATTTAAATTATCCCAAATAAGGGTTTTTTTATTGAATTATAGCTTTTAAAATTTTAAAGTATTAAAGGCACACCTTAACAAAATAGTGTTGCTGAAAGGATGAATTGAACCATAGTGGAAAGGATAAGATGTATGCTGATCACATCCGAGTTACCCAAACATTACTAGGTAGATGAACCAAGAATATCTTTCTACTAGATTAATAGGTGTCCTTTAGTGGCACCTGATTTTGATACTCCGATGGTAAGGTTGATTGGAAATCCTGCTAATTATGAGAACTTGAAACTATTTGGCTATGTGTTATGCACACATCAAAGAAGGAAAGTTGGAAATGAGAGTCGTCAAGTGTCTGCTCGTGGAAGGAGAAGGGGTACAAGATTCTTAAGATTGAAGTAAATTGGTTGAGAACCATAATTAGTCGAGATGTTACTTTCAAGGAAGATTAGTTGTATAAAGACCTAAAGTTGGTAAATAGAAATTATGGTGGTAATGAAAGTAGTAGCTCAAAGATAGAGGTGGATAACCTATAACAATGAAATGGTGTAGATATAGAAATAGAGTATAATCATGATGAGAAAAGGGAAGACACACTTGAAGATTTATCAGGATATTAGCTAACAAGGGATATCAATAAGGAGAGGGAAAAGACCTCTAAATAGGTATGGCTATGTTGAGATCATAGCATATGCTATAAATTCAAGCAATTTGGTTGAAGGGGAACCTATTACATATAAATATTTCATTTCAAGTCATGTAAGAGATAGGTGGATTCAAGCTATGGCTTAGGAGATGGAGTTTTTAAGGAATAATAAGACATGTAGATTGGTTCCTAAACCAAAGGGAAGAAGCTAGTAGGGTGTAAGTGGATTTATAAGTTGAAGGAGGACACTAAAGTTGGTGAAAACCCAAGATATAAAGCTAGGTTAGTGGATAAGGGCTCTACTCAGCAAGAAGGGGTTGATTACAAAAAGATATTTGCTCTAGTTGTAAAGCATACCTCAATGCAAACCCTTCTAGCAATTGTGGCTTTAAATGACCTGGAATTGGAATAACTAGATGTAGAAACAACATTGCTTCATGGTCAAATGTATGAACACATTTATATGCATTAACCTCCAAGATATATTAAGCATGGTAAGGAAGATTGGGTATGTTTGCTGCAGAAATCACTTTATGGATTTAAGTAGTCACCAAGGTAGTGGAATCAAAGATTTGGATTTTTTTTTTCAAAAGATTGGGTTTAGAAAAAGTAAGTTTGATCCATGTGTATATACACAACTAAAGATAGGGACAATAATGATGTTTCTTCTTTTATATGTGGATGATATGCTAATAGTTAGCAAATCTAAAAGTGAAATTAATCAGGTTGAGAACATGTTAATGACTAAGTTTAAAATGAAGGGGTTAAAGAGAAGCTAAGAGAATCTTAGGGATGGAAATTTAAAGAAACAAATAGAGAAGGAAATTATTTTAGACTGAGGGTTTATATGTGAATAAATTACTTGATAAGTTTGGTTTTCTAGAGGTGAAGCCAGTATCCACTCTAGCTTCCTCTTAGTTTAAGGTGTCAAAGGATCAACAATCAAAGACAACAAGTGAATTGAAAGACATGGCTCAAGTCCTTTATACTGGTGTGGTTAGAAATCTAATGTACTTAATGATATGTTAAGACCCGATCTATGTCATGCGGTAAGCTTGGTCAATAGTTACATGAGAAATCTAGGCAAGGAACATTAGAAGATAGTCAAATGGATTGTAAGGTATTTGGATAGACCTTAGGAAGTAGGGTTGTTATATGGGTTACAAGAGTTAGAAGCAAATGAACTTGAGGGTTTTACCTACTTAGACTATGCGGGGAATGTTGATGTAAGGAGGTCAAAATTTGGTTATGTTTTTCAACTAGGAAAGTGTATAATCAATTGGATATCATAATCAATATGACCAAAAAAATTAAATAATAGATCTAATATTTTTAAAAAAAAAATCAAATAACTGATCCGATCATTAAAAGATTAAATAAATCATATATCCGATTCGACCAATACAAATAATGTCTACTTCTATAAATTATATACGTATATACTCTAAAAAAATATTTATTTTTTAAAATATTTTATTGTATATAATCATGCATGTATGTGCGTATAATTTAAAATAAGAGTATTTATTGTAAGTAAATTTTATGCTCTTTAATTATTATTTTGATTAAATATTTAAATATTATTCAAAATTTAGTATTACTAATTGAATATGAAACAATTTAAGATTCCAATAAAATTATTAAATCATATCGATTCTAATTGGATTAATTTATTATTTTTTCAGTCTTGTACTATTTTATTCAATATTTTTTATTTGTGGCTTGTTTGAAAGTTTTAAATATGTAATGTACTATTTATTATCCTATCTAAAATTTTAGATATCAAAAGTGTTGTATATCTAATTTTTTTTTGAATATCCAAAACACTAAGCATTCGATCCGTGAACATTTCTAACTGTATGTAATATGATGCAACCATCATTACATTTATAGTATATTTCTAGTGTACTTTGAATATAATTATAATATTCAAATATAATCAATTGAATAATAATTTTTATAATTTAAATATAATAAAATATCAGTACACATTGAATATAATTATAGTCTATTCATTATTAACTAATATTTATAATTACGAATGTAAACTCAAAACATATTTAAGATTTACTATAATAAACATGGTTTAAAATTTTTTAAAATAAATAATTATCATAAATAATTATTTTTTATAAAAAAAATCCAAATAAATACTTAAATAACGACCCTTTTTCCACCGCTTGAGGTACCATGTCATACTTCGGCCTGAAAAACCAATCTAAAATGATACATTTGCCGATTGCCACGTCTACGGAATACCGACCGAAAAAAATCGGTAGCCAAAAACCAGACCGGTTTGCGTTGTAATTAAGCGGCCCGACCGTTTTCCGCTTCAGAGCTTGTACCTTGCAGAGTCTTCTTCTTGTTCCAGTCGATCCTCTCAAAGCGCGAGTCTTTAAAGAAAGGGCGGAACTTCGCACATTTTCTCGGTCCCAGGCTCTGAAGAGTGGGAGAGAATGCCGTTCATAAGCAGGATACAACGGCAGTCAGACTATAGCCTTGTTCCTTCAAGCTGTCCCATCGTCATTGATAATGGCGGTTCTTACTTTCGAATCGGGTACTCTCGAATTCTCTTTTCCGTAACCCTAATTTGGTGTTCTTTTTTGGACTTTTTCTTTTGCAAATCGAGTTAAAATTTACTTCATTTATTGATTTATTAATGGATATCCTCTGCTGTAACTTTTTTGTTGTTTTACTCCGGGTGCTGCGTCCTTACTGCCATTCTTATTTTTCCTCCAGGCTTTCATTGTTTTCAAATTTACTTTTGTTCTTCGTTTTTGAATTTCAGATGGGCAGGTGAATCCGATCCTCGTGTTATATTTCGCAACATTGTCCAGAGGCCTCGTCACAAATCAACTGGTGAGCAGTTTTCTCGCGTTTATCTATTTTCACCCTCCTGGCTTGTGCTTCCAGGCATGCTTAGATTTCCGAAAGTTGCCCCTTTGATTGGAAACTATTCTACAGCAATGTGTTAGTGTAAAGACGGGGTAGTTTTGTGTCAGTTGCTGTTGTCGTCTCATAGTGATAAGTGTCTTGCTAATCATGTGCGGATATCCAAGTTATGTGTTGGGTTTAAGCGCTTGTCTGGTGTGGGGTACTAGTAAATTAGTGATGGAAAATACTGTATTTTACGTGTCTTATATACTCTATCTGAAGTACAAGATAACTTCTCCCAAGAATACCCATTCTATGTCTTTGGTCGGACTAACTAGGTACTCTCTTGAAAAAGTATGTCATTTCCACTAAACGAGCTCTAAGTCCTAAGCGACCATGAAATCTCTATTTTTTTTTGTCATGACAATGCCTTAAGGATGACTCAAATCCCCCCTTTTCCCCCTTTTTTCTTGTGTTTATGGGGATGAAGATAGCTGCCTACTTACTGTCTGACACATCTGCAATTCGGTAAGCATAATACTTTGTAAAGGCAATGAACATGAATTTTATGATAATTGCCATTTTGAATGAATTCCACATGCGTTTTTCTTCCTTGTATCAATCTATGATGGTGCATAGTGCTTCTTACTCAACTGTTGCTAGGTGCCATATAACTTCATGATGAACCTCTCTCATTGTGTCATGATGTAGGTGAAACTGTCAGTGTTGTTGGAGATCATGATACCTCATTGCTGAAGTATTTCGATTGCACACGGTCAGGGCCACGTTCAGCTTTTGATAGCAATGTAGTATATCAGTTTGAAATAATGGAATATGTAAGTATATATGACAGATGTAAGATCTTTAAATGATGGAAAGAATAAAGTCTGTTGGATGTTATGTTTGATTGTGCAGCTTAGATTATGAAAATTCTGATCTTATGGCGAGAATTGTTCTGACCGTAAGTCTACTAGGTTAATGCCTGTCATTCATGCTATATTCTTTAGGCTATGATTTTGATGCAGTTCTCTGCCCAACAAAGTGATGGAGTTTGATGGAATGGTAGTTATATGTAGCTGATATAACCAAGTGGGATTTGGGTTAGGTGTAGTCTGTTTAGTGCACACAATAGTGTATGAATATGGAAAAGAGTGCATGATAGGAGATTGCCCACCTATATTTTGCGAGACTGAACCTTTTGGTCTAGACGGCTGGTCCTGGATGACTTATCAGTTATCACTCATGTGTTTGTTGGTTAAATATGGAAGTGAGCTAGCTCTTTGTACCCCACACTGCCAAATAGCTGAAACTTGTATGACCAATCCAATTGTGCTGATATTGATATGACATCATCAAAACATTCTATTCCTGTTCATTGTCACAGCCTCAGTATTTAATATATCTTTAATTTGCAGTATTTAATATATCTTTAATTTGCTTTCTTATTTTTTTAATACAACCTGTGATGCCCATAGTGAACTTAGAATTGATAGGCGATGAACAATCAAGTATTATCATATATCTTCTTGATGCTTACAAGATATTCTTGATCTCACAGCAAAATATATCTTTTTCCATCCTGAATTGCATAGTTTTATTTCTGATGTGTTTATTGCTCTGCACTTTCAGATCCTTGACTTTGGATTTGATAGACTTGGTGTGGATGGCCCAGAGGTATGCTGATTACTTTGATTATGTTAATTATTTGCTGAACTTGGAAGACAAGTGTCTTTAGAACTCAAAATTATATTGCCTCTGAGTTTATATAGCATGTAAGATTACTAATTATTTATCACCAAGCTATCAAATGATATCTTTCTTGATGCTTTGAATTGGTAAAGGATCATAGAGTGTCAAGTGATGTGATGAGCACATGGCAGTTGTTGCCCATGTTCTCAACAACAAGGACATTTGAAACATTAGTTAAGTCGGTGGCGGAGCCAGAGTTTTGGGTCCATGGTGTCTCTACTATATTCATTCGGTAAATAATATACTAAAATAGATATTAAAATAAAATCATATTTTTAGATACTTAAATAAATATTTATTTATTTTGAAAGTACTTTATTTTAAATGGTGATGTAAACCTTTAAAAACAATTATGAAATAAGTGTAAAACCTATCATAAAAATTATGGAACAAATACCTAACTAAAATACTAAATCCAATAGTCTCAGACTAATATAGAAAGCATAAATTTATTCTCACACAAACAAAAAATGAACAAAGCTAAAAGATGTACAGAAAAAATACTATCAGTAAAAGAGAATAAAGGTAAAGAAAGGTATTATGAGTAAGTAAAAGAGGAAGGCATCCACAGATCAGTGCACTATTGGGGTTTCGAACCCAGTCTTTTGCCATATATCAATGGGTGCACTAACCAATAGGCTAGCACAGATTAATGCTATGAGAATACATTTGTTTGTATTATTGTGGACTTCACTTGACACTATGAGATTAATACCTAACTAAAATACTAAATCCAATAGTCTCAGAGCTTGAAGTCCACAATAATACAAACAAATGCATTCTCATAGCATTAATTTGTGCTAGCCTATTGGTTGGTGCACCCATTGATATATGGAAAAAGACTGGGGTTCGAAACCCCAACGGTGCATTGATCAGTGGATGCCTTCCTCTTTTACTTACTTATAATACCTTTCTTTACCTTTATTCTCATTTATTGATAGTATTTTTCTGTACCTCTTTTAGCTTTGTTCATGTTTTTTTGTGTGAGAATAAATTTATACTTGCTATATTAGTCTGAGACTATTGGATTTAGTATTTTAGTTAGGTATTTGTTCCATAATTTTCTAATAGGTTTTACACTTATTTCATAATTTTTTTTAAAGGTTTACAATTATTGGTTTTTTAATCACCATTTAAAATAAAGTACTTTCAAATAAATAAATATTTATTTTAGTACCTAAAAATATTATTTTATTTTAATATCTATTTTAGTATATTATTTACCGAACAAATATAGTATGGACACCATGGACTCAAAACTCTGGCTCCACCACTGGTTAAGTGCTCTGTCTTGACTTAAACAAACACACTTCAACCATTGTTTGCTGATTTCCAAAGGTCTAAGCTTTGAACGAGCCACAAAGAAAGGAGTATTAAGCCATTTGGTGGTGTAGGTGGTTTCTTGAGATTGACTACCTGGGTGATCTTCTTCACTTCAACACTAACCCATCAATTTTGGGTCCAATGTGGGTGGAAAGATCATTATAAATTATTGAAGTGTGTCAAATCTTAGATGATTTCATCCTACAAGACTGAGTTGTCTAATTCCTAGTTGCAAAGATTGGGCTTCTTATTGAAGGCTTTTTATAGATATCTCTATCGAAGGTGTTGTCTTTAAGCATAAAGGGACTTACCATGATCAGGGAATTGTCGATCTTGTAGCTTGATTTGATCTATGGTTTAAATCTTACAGCATTAGCTACCTCACGTTGAGTCAATGTCCAAGCGATTCCCTCTATTGGAGTTTATGCTGATCTACCTATTTTGGTGCAAAGCGCCATGATATGAAAAAGGTTTAATATTGGATGAGGTTTGGTCTAGTGGTAAAAATTAGTTCTTGGATACCAGAGGTCCCAGATTTGAATCCTCCTCCCCCATCTGTTGGTTCTTTATGGTACCGGCACCTATATAGTGATTTGTACTTGCCTTTAAGGGCCCCTATGAATCAAAAAAAAAAAAGGAAGAAGAAAGAAAAGAAAAGGGCTTAGTGGCTTTGATGCGCTATCAGGGCCTTCCAGGGATCAACAAAGCAGTCTGTCCTTGTCATAGACAGTTGTTTTAGATTGCATTTTGAATGTAGGGGTCAGATCAGTCTGTTTTTCTTACATTGATCTGTTTTGAAGTTAGCAGTCCATATATGTAGATTGCATTAATAGGGAGAAAATCCTGCCGAGGGTAAGGGTTTTTTTTTTTTTTAAATCAATTTTGTGGTATTGTTGTAGTTGTAAATTATGTTGGTCCTGAGAGAGAGAGGCTGTGGAGTTAATGGTTTAAATACTTGAATTTCCCTTTTTTTTTGGTCCGTTGGTATGATAACATTTACAAAATCTATGGTGAAGAGTCGAATCATTGATAATAACGAGTTTATATATATAGTACAAAAGCATTTGCAAACTCTCTTTTCAGCTAAAGTTGGCTGGTGAAGAGTTGGATCACCAATAATACCATGGTTTTATGACATTATGAAACAATAGAGACTGGCCTCTCCTTTCAAATTTAAGAAACATGTGGCTGGTTGAAACTATCTTCATGTAGCATGTTGAGGGGCAATCTTTACATGCTTACTAAAGTTAAAGCATTGCATTTGTTAATGTTAGATCGTCCTTCACATGTTGAGTTCTTTCCTGGCCTTGCTTCTTCAAAATATTTTTGCTTTTTGGTCTGGACTTAAATGAAATCACTCCATCTCCTTCTTAATATAAAGCATATTAAATTTTTATGTGCATATTAAGAAACATTAAATTCTAAGCAAAAAGTCCTCTACTTTTACTTTACTCCTTGTTCATTTAACTTGAAAGAGAATGAAGGAAGGTTAAAATTAGAAATAAAGCATTTGATTATTAATACTTTTTGTAAAATGACTTATATTAAGGAAAAAAAATTTAGAACCTAATAAGCCTTTATATGATGAAATAGAGGGAGTACTTAGTGTAAAATTTTGACAAGGCTTGTTTTGGGCAAGCTATTGCAGATTGCGATTGGTTGATGTAGATAGATAGCTGTATCTATTTATTAGGAAAGTAGCTTACCAAAATTTATATGGTATCTTGAAAAGTTACTTTATGAACTAAAATGTTTTCCTAGACCATCCATATAACATTCTTGAAAGACTTGAAGGAATTAAGATGATATTTGCATGTCTAATATCAATCAGTATAAACAGCAACACGAATGAAGTAAAAGGATGAAAAAAATGAAAAATAGAAAAAGGTACTGCATAACTTCTGCAGATAACTAGTTATATGTACCTATTTTATGGCCTGTCCGTAATTTAATGGCTTCTGTGAACATCTTAAAGTTTGAGGCTGCTTACTCTGAATGCCTGTGGGAACTCTTTTGACTCCTGTGAAATTAAGAGTGCCATGAAAGTACTTAAATAGTGTCCCACTTCTGGTCTGATGGTGTACTGGTGCACCTTTATTCTTTTTTACTGTTTGCATTGTACATTCCTGATTTTTGTCTAGCTTGTATTTGTTTTTACCGTCAGCTTTATTCTGCACTGAAGATTTTCATTTGAGGGCAGAACAGGTCGACCATCCCATCTTGATTACTGAATGTCCATGTAATCCAGTTCATTCACGTTCCAAAATGGCGGAGCTGTTGTTTGAGTCTTATGGGGCTCCCTCAGTGGGTATGTGTACCTTTAATTTCTTTGAGTATCTGTCTATTTTTTTATGTTATTCAGACGCGTTGATATTAAATATCTACTTATCTATTTCTGATTGTATGAATGTATGTGTGCAGATTCCATATCTCTGTTATTGGATGGCCAATATATGTTATTTCTGAATGCAAGTTAATCTTGTTAATATTTGGAATTTCTCTCGTCTTTTCTTCTGATTTGCTTTTTGTTTATGACATATCAGCATTTGGGGTTGATGCTGCATTCAGCTACACATATAACCAGCAACTTGGGATTTGTGATAGGAATGGCCTTGCTGTCAGCTCTGGATTTAACACAAGCCATGTGATTCCAGTGAGTATCAGTTAACTTCTCTAATGTTTTTATGCTGTGTGAAAATTTGGTCTTAGAACTGCATGTTCTACTGGCAACATTCACATTTTCCATCTCTATTAGTAGGCAGTTAACACATTTTTACTTTATATAGGGCATTGACATCTGCATAAACAAAGAGATATATCAAGAAAAAAAATAATTTTCTTAGCTAGATTTAAAGGAGCCTATGATAGCTCCCTTTCATTCTTGTTTGTGGCATAACATTTATGCTTATGTAGACCTCTTCTTAAAGTTAGAAGCACTTACATATGTTTGTGGTTTTCTTGGGGATACAGGAAGCCCCCCCTCCCCCAAACACACACAAAAGTTCACACAGTATATTTTATAGCCTCCATATATTTGTAGTTAAGGTGAATATTTGGACTAAAAAAATGCTGCAGTTCATGTAGTTAATATATTAGAATGCAATGTTTTCTGAGAGAGAGGGAGAGATTATGCTTACACTCCAGTGCTATTATGAACAGGCTTTATTCATTCCATGCCACTACTATTTAGTTAGTACCGACCTTCTGCAGAGTTACCTGGCCTTTTCTCTGAGAGTAATGCAGCACTCATTTAATGTGCTTCTTCTTCCCATTAGTCCATATTTCTTAACTTGCTGGATAACATTGGAAGAATTATCCAAAACCAACTGTCTGCTTGATTTTGTAGACAGATGTTATTTGGCAACTGTGATGATGAATGTGGTTTTTATTATGCTTTCAGTTTTTTGATGGGGAGCCTGTCTATGAAGCATGCTGCCGAACTAATATTGGTGGATACCATGTCACTGACTACCTGAAGCAGCTTCTTTCGCTTAAATATCCTCAGCATATGTGAGCATATAATATCCCATGGAACCAGATAGCTCCCATACTCGGTGAAGCCTTGCTTCTGACATAGTATGCTTGTCATAGGTCCAGGTTTACGTGGGAGAAAGTTGAAGATTTGAAGATGGAGCATTGTTATATTGCCGCTGATTATGCATCAGAAGCTCATTTATTTCAGGTTGTGAGCTTTGATTTCTTTTGTCTGGTATGATGGTTCCTTTGAGCATTAGTAGTAGTTCATAAATTAAAAGTGTCATATATTGCAACAGAATGGTGCCAAGGAAGCTGAAGACAAGACCAGGTGTTGGCAACTTCCATACACTCCACCACCAGTTGAAGAGCAACCTTCAGAAGAGGAGCTTGCAAGGAAGGCTGCTATAAAGGAAAAACAAGGACAACGATTGCGAGATATGGCTGAAGCAAAGAGAGCATCTAGGATAAATGAATTGGAAAATGAGCTGCGTGGATTAGAATTTCTAATCAGGCAGCTGGATAAGGTGGAAGAGAGAGATGTTCCTGCTTTCCTCTCAGATACGGGTTATGTCTCGAGACAAGAAATAGAAGCTTCTATTGCCAAGGTGACACAATCATTGCGAAGGACAAAGCGAGAACAAGTTGAAAGTGAGGAGAAGGCAGATGCAGCAACTGCTGAAAAGTATCCCCTCATCGAGGTCCCTGATACCATGCTGACTCCTGAACAGGTGTTGTTCAAATGGTAGTTCAATCTAAATCATGATTTGGCTGTTTTTTCTGAACTCCGTGCTGCGCTATGATTTCCAGTTTACCCAAATGCCTGTGTTTTTAAAAATTCTTGAGGGTGGGACTGCTGAAAGTGAAAGAAAGATTTGAGTGGAGTTCTGGAGTCTAGCGAGACGGATCTACTTTTTCATGTGAGAATTATCATAGTTGAACCACTGTGCTGTGACAGTTCATATGTAATTGTTTCTCTTAGTTCAGCCAATCATCTTGTAGGTGATCAATAACTCGTTTCTTTGCCATTGTTGACTTATATGGTAGCTCAAGGAGAAAAAGAGACAGATTTTCCTCAAGACTACAGCCGAGGGCCGGCAACGAGCAAGACAGAAACGCCTTGAGGAGGAACTACAGCGAGAGAAGCAAAACCAATTGGATGAAGAAAAACGCTTGTATGCTTCCACCTCTAGTGTACTTTTTTATCTTAAAATCTGGATTTGTATGTGTTGATAAATGTTGATGTTGTATGTTGTTACATTTGGCCTATTTTAGGTGTCCCCCCCCCCCCCAAACAATGCTCTGCTTGCTTGCTCCATCATTCGTCTAATACCTGATTTTTTTTTGGGTTCAATATAGAGAGGACCCAGAGCTTTATTTAGAGCAATTGAAGGCTAAATACAAAGAGTTGTCTGAAAAAGTTGACCAGCGGAAGCGATTAAAGACAAATGGAAACAATACATCTGGTGGTGTTGGGCGTGGTGAAAGACTAAATGCTGCTCAGAGAGAAAGGATGCGTCTCTTGACGACAGCAGCTTTTGATCGAGGGAAGGGGGAAGATACTTTTGGTGCAAGAGATGAGGATTGGCACCTCTACAAGCTGATGAGTAAAGACAATGATGATGAGGATGAGGGACCAGACGAGGATGAAGCAGAGCTTGCTCGTATTTCTTCTCGGCTTCAGGTAAACTGTATGATGCATTCCTGTCATGCTGGTTTACTGCATGAGAGTAGGAAGATGTCTAAATTATGATTCTTTTTGCATTACACCCCCACCCCCAGAGACAAAAAAAAAAAAGGCCATTTCTGATGTTTTGAAGGACAATTTCGGCAGGATATAGATCCGAACTTTATTCCTAAATTGGAGCTTGGAGCTATACAGGGTGGCGAGGTTCCAAAAGCTCGTCCCCTCACTAAGGAAGATTTCAAAATTTCACTCGGGGTAGAAAGATTCCGGTGCCCGGAAATTTTATTTAACCCTAGCATTGTTGGAATATACCAGGCAGGATTGGATGAAATGATTGGGATCTCAGTGAGGAGATTTTCGTCCAGGGGCCAAGGCTTGGAAGCAAATCTCACCAATTCTATACTCTTGACCGGAGGGAGTAGCCTTTTCCCAGGAATTAGTGAGCGCTTGGAAGCAGGAGTTCGCATGCTTCGGCCTTGTGGAACACCTATAAGGATAGTTCGAGCAGAAGATCCAATTTTGGATGCATGGCGTGGGGCCGCTTCTTATGCTTCTTCTTTAAGGTTCCCGGAGCAAACATTTACGAGAATGGATTATTATGAAAAGGGGGAGGACTGGTTGAGGAGATACAAGTTTAAGTATATGCTGTAAGGTTCGTCAGTGACTAATGTATATTAGTGGCTTTGGATAGTGGATTAGTGTAGGGCTAATTTTATTTCATGACAAACTTTGTTGAATTAATAGCATCTATTTGTATAAACTTCGTCTCTGTGGTAAATTAGGAAATATTACTTTTTTCCTATCAATATATTCATATATTTGAATTGTTTTAACTTAATAAATAACCTCATACGTGAAAATCATGTCATCTTTTGTCGAAGTATGACTTGTCAATATCTATACCGTGCCTCATCTTGGCATACATTTGTTTGTTTTTTTAAATTTTCAATTAAAATATCTTCTATTAGAATTATTGACATAAAATATTATATATTGTAATATATTTGATTATTTTTCTAGCACTTATATTGATATCTTTTGACTTGTAAAAATAATACATATATAGAGCAGTATACCTAATGATAATTACTTTTTATGGTTAAGACCGATAATCACTTTAATTTTTTGAGATGTTTACATAAGTGTTTACCACATACTATGAGTTGTTTACGCCACTTATATAGATAGTTTTCTAGCTTAAAATATAAATATTTAATATTTATAAAATTATTATTATATTTTATTTTTTCTAACACTTATATATTATAATATTTTAAGTGACTTACAATCACTTCATTCACTCATCGGAGGTAGCTTCCATTGTTTACCGTGGATAGTTTACTAATATGAAATATAAATATTTAATATTTATAAAAAATATTATTGTATTTTTTTTATCACTCAAATAATATAGTTTTCTGATAAACTTATAGTAATTTCCTACACTTATTGCACCACTTATTGTGGGTAGTTTTTTAATTTAAAATATACATATTTAATATGTAAAAAAATACAATTATATATTTTTTCTATCACTTAAATACTATATTTTCTTCATCTACTTATAATAAATTTTCTATCTACTAATAGTAGTTTCCACGGCCATTTTTCTATCTATTAATAGTAGTTTCTACCGCTTATTATGAGTAATTTTTTTTTTTCAGTTGAGAGTGTTAGTTTTTACCTCTCACTAAGAGAGTTAGTTATCATTAGATATTCTCTCTCTCTCTCTCTCTCTCTCTCTAGTTATCATTATTATTGTTATATCTATCTCTTACCATTTTCATTTTAACCATACATAAAATGATTTATCACCATATTTATATTAGTTTTTTTTTTTACCATAATTGAGCCCATCTTTCCCCATAGATTATATTTAATATTTTACTACGCATAAACGTCAAATTTATTTTTTACTAGTGTTGAACTCATCTTACACCATAATCGAGTTGATTGTTCACTAGCATTGTGTGTTTCTTTGATGGTATAATATAGTTAATGCTTCACCGTATATATGCGAATCTTTTACTATGACTAATTTAATCTTTAACCATAAGTGAATTGATATTTTATTAACGTTGTATTTATCTTCCATCTGCTGTTGTGCATATATTTTTTCATTATGTAATAAACTTTATTACATATTTCAACACTATTCTAGTAATTTTTAACTATTATTGTACAAATCTTTCACCATTAATATACTTATTTTTCACAATTGTTATACTTTCTTTCATAGTTGTTTTATACATATTTTTCCATTATTTAACTAAAATTTCATTATTACTATACTAAAACTAATATTTCATCCTTATGACAAATATATTTTACAACTATTCTACTAAAATCACAAAATTGTTTTCACTTAAAATTTATTTAATGATCTTTTATTATGATTATACTAATATTTCATCAATTTTTTTATATTAAAAATATATTATTATGAATATTTATCTGCAGAGAAAAAAATCTTTGAAGCATTACAATATATATATATATATATATATATATATATATATATATATATATATATATATATACACTTTTTCTAATAATCCTAATTAAAAATATTTTAATTAGTTTTTAAAAAGATACCGACAATATAATGATACCAAGAAATTGCATGATTTTCTGGGTACAGGAGGATGCATGGAATAAATTGCCCGACTTTGCACTATTACTGATGTGTGTTTAAATTTCCGTATCAAAATAAGGGTGAATTGGTTTACAACACACATCAAGTTTTCATATTTTTATGCTACAAGATTCTTTTTCAAATGACGGAAAATTTTGAAGTTACGCCAATATTTTCTATCTTCATGACAATTTTATGAGAACCCCAAATTTTAGGGAGTTGTTAATACGTACACCAAAAATAATGAATTTACACCCTTTAAAACCACATTCTTTCTTATTTTTGACCAATTTAACCCTTTCATTTATGTACACCTCTTATCGGCATCTCTTCTCAAATAATCTTCAAAATTTACATCTTTCAACCTTGAATACAATAATTATGGATAAAGATAATAAATCTAACGATTATTTTAGTTAAAAAGAGATCGTAAAAAATAATAATAAGTTAATTTTTTTTTATAAATTTTTTTAGCCTGATGGGTGATTCACCCGTCAGAAGGTGAGCCTTACAGGCATATTATCCATTAGAGGTGAGTTTGACATACATTTCACTTATCAGGTCTTAATATTGATTGGCCATTTATGAGGTATCCGGTAAGATATTTCAAGCTATTTTTTCAATGATTTTAAATTCTAGTGGACTAATTACCTTAAAACCCTCCTTTCATAATTTTTTATTCATTTTTTATCTATGCATTTCTTATAATTTTATTTTTTGAATATTAGTTACATAGTCGAGATCTAGTTAATATTGATTGGAGCAGATTATTTGCTATAGATTAGATTTTTAATAACCATGAGTTATTAATTAGGTGGTTTAAATAAATTAAAAGACCACATAATGTATTTTTAGGTATTGAGAGGTTAAAGAAAAGATAGGGTGTGAATACGTTGTGAGAGAGGCAGTACTTATATAAGATAAACTTCAGTAAATTTGGAAAGTGTTTGATCTACTAGGATTAGAAAGTGTGGTTGTAAATTCAGGATATGTGAAAGGGAAGATGCTTGCGATGATTAGAGATTAGTGATAGAATGCGGAATACATAATCATAAATTAGAAAAGTATTTGTAGGGGCATTCATTTTCTTTTCGATTATCTCCAAAAGAATGTAGGTTAGTGTACAAGCTAACCCAAATAAATGTTAAACCAAGGGATATTATCGACAAGTTAAAACAGGATGACGTGGATAGTACTGCAATGCTTAAGACAATCTACAACACTAGACCTAAGTTTAAGGTATAGAGCTTGATGGAACGTACAGTCATGCATCAGTTATTACACTTCATGAAAACTAAAGAATATAATTCATGTCATTCTCAATTGCCCGACTTTGATGTATTAGTGTTATTGTATTTGCAAATAAGATTTTGTTGCTTTATTGCATGGGTTTCCATATGTCATTTGTTTGGATTGTACATACAAAAAGGAGAATAACTATGAATGGGTGCTTGATAAGGTAAAGAGACTGATGGAGTCCCATGAACCAAATGTAGTGATCACTAAATAGGGAATTGGTCATGCATTTATTGGTAGAGATCACTCATCCCTTGGTAGATGAGATCGTGGAAGTAGTAGTGGAAGACAGTATTGGGAGAACTCATCAAATTATCCATGATTTCTCATGGTCCTATGATATTGAGGTAGCTATGCTCCCATGGGTGGAGTCATGATGTGATATTGAGAGAAATGAAAATAATGGGTTTAGAGCAATTGCATTGCAATTGTTTGCTAGTGAGCTAGAATGGTTAGATGTTAGAGGCACAATATACAGGGAATTGGTGACTCATCAAGAGTATGAGCATATCGTTATAGATCCTATTGATAAAAAATTACAATGCCTAATACATTTTGGGAGAGGGGATTGGCTTTGATGGAGAAATGGTGGCATAAACTTCATGTTAGATTTCACTTTTTGACAACATACAATGTGGTATTCATTTACTAGAGTGTTTATGGGTCGATTATGTATTTATCACATAGATCTCTACCTAATGGATAACAACCTAATTAGATCAATACAATCTTAAGTGTCAACAAGTTATTGTATTACGTATATGTATGTCTCTTATTCACACTAATTTTGCATACAATTTTCATTATACTTTATATGCCTAACACTTATATTATGATACTTTATAGATCATAGTTAACCTTGATAGAAAATGCAATATTACCACATGTATCTAATTAGTGGTACAAACATTTTGCTCTTGGCGTATTTGGATGGGGTAGGACATATCATGATATTATTAAGTTATAAAATAATGCAATTTAGCTATATCAGAATACAATAAATATGGGTGCTAACCAATAGGAATACTTAGGTTGATGATTTGTGTGTATTGTAATGATTTTAGTAAAGAACTTTATGTACTTTGGTTTATCACATTATCTTATGTATTTTGTTCTAAAACATTATGTAATTGCGGAGGAATAATCAAGTTGTATGGGTGCAAACTAAGGATGAGACTTAGGTTGATGATTTGTGCGTAATGTAATGAGAATTTAAAATTAGCATTCAAATAAATTGCTTCGATAACAAAATCATATCAGTCTCAATACAAATTTAAAATCAAAATATAAGAAAAAAAATCTACTAACTATTATTAAAATAATTAGTGGGGGTTGGTTGGCCTCCTCTTCTTCACTAGAGAGCGTCTAAGCCCACTCATGACAAGGTACACCTTCTTTATCCTATGAAAAACTTTATCCTTTTTAATTCTACCATTCTTATCTTCTTTGAACAATTAAAGAAAGCCAACCATCAATTTATTATTTATCTCCACTTCTATCTTGATGTATGGAGCATCACTTGGTCCTTCATCTATCAGTATAGGATGGACTACAGGGTAGGTCCAAGGATGATACCATGGAATTTTTTGATCTAAGGCATCATACTCATATGTTAAGCAATGAAATTAGGAGCTAAATCCCAATCAGTGGCATGGTCAAGCATTCCAAAATGATGCATAATTAGTGAAATCTACCTTATATTTCTTAATGTTTGCACTTTGATAGAATCCATGTGTTGGAATAATAAGAGGAATCGTGATGAGTTTAAGGTAGCCAAACTATTGGGCAACTTGATTTGGCATATAAGGCTCCACTATATCCATAAAGTGTAGGCCGAATTAGAGCATTGACTTAAGATGCTTCATCATTAAATCTTTGCTGAATGGTAAGAAATTAACATAAAAATGCATGTAAAATAGTATTAATATCAATTACTACAAATAATTATAGTTGCCTCCTATATTGAATTAGAGCATCCAAGACTCAATGGGAAGAGTTTGACAAGATATATCCCACCCACCTTATTATTGCAGCATCACATGATGGATTATATGCACGAGAATAACTCTACAAAAAACACAAAAAATAATGTTATATCTAGGCTTGTGCACAAATATAATATGTATAGAAACAATTAAAATAATAATTACAAATTTTTTTTAACTTATAATTATCAATGAATAATTACCCCTAATAGTTTCATACAACCATATATCTGCTTGCACCCAATCCTAGATGTTATCCCAAGTTACATATATAAATACGCTAAAGTCCTATATTTAAGGGCCTAGTCGCCTAACTTACTAAGATCAACTATTAATATGAGTAATGATAATGGAGTACGGCTGTTGGACTTGTCTACAAAAGTGTGTAAGATAGAAGGTGCCACATATAAAATTATTCATGAGACTTATTGTTGGGAATATGGTCAGATGTAAGCTTATAAAAAATATGTGACTGTGCCCCTTCATAAAGTCTGACTTGACTAACACCTCGAATTCACCCCACACGTGAGCCAAAAGCTCTACCACATCAACATTAATAGGATTATCCTTGATAATACACTCATACCTATGTTAATTAAAATTCATAATGTAAATCATGTCATGTAGGGCAACAGTTATCTTACCGAATAGAAGATGGAAGCTATTAGTCTCTGGGTGCCACCTTTCAAAAAAAAAAAAAAGCGAAGATGAGTGGAACGTTGTGATGGTGTAAGTATATATTATGTAGATTCTTTAGGCCTCTAGTATTGATGTAATCATAGGCAATACCCATGCCAACATCATCTACTAGTAGTCTATTTAAGTTTTTTTTTAATCCTTGATTGAACCTTTAGTATAACGCGTGATTCCTACAACAAAAAGAATATTAGAATTATGAATTATAGGGTAAAAAAAATAGAAACCAATCTATAAAATAATAACAATAACATCATTATCATTCCATATGGTGTATGCCACATGACTCTTAAAACTAGTCAAAAGATCCAAATTGAGTGAAACCTTCATTAGCAAGTCCAATTAATCACCAATCATCATTTGATTCAAATGAGGAAACATATCTTGCTATGTGGTAGGTGTAATACCTTGGTTTTTACAAACCAAAAAATTTCGTTTTCAAAGTTAAGCATGGAATCTAAACTGATAAAATGATGGGTATTACCACCATACTTGGTATAAATTTGGTTACCCTTACCATTCTCATGCCAAGTGCTAAGGCTAAAATCATTACTCTACTTAAATTGATAACAATATTTCAAGAATTAGCGTAGAGAGAAAATTAGATAAATATGATGCTAAGAAAAAGAAACATAAACAGTTTACAAAACTCAAAGAGATGGAAATTCAAGAGGATATAAGGGTCCAAGTACAACTAAAATTAAAATAATAATAGGGCCACTAGATAGTCCTATGCTCTTAAATCGAACTGCCAACTTTTGATTGAATTAAGAAGGTGACCTGTAAAGACTAGTACCCATTGAATAGATAAGGGCCCACGAAAAACGAACCATTTAGTACAATGATACTAAGCAACCCTTTATACTAAACTAGAATAAAAACCAGCATAGAACATATACAAGGCATAAAAATTTACATGGTATAAAACATCAACTTACGGGCATTAATTAACCATTCATATAATTACATACCACTAATACCTCATATCAAACATACTCATTCATCTAGAATTAACTAAAACTTACTAATGGAACATCCAAGTGATGCTCTTTGTAATATAATTAGAACACATCCATCTCACATATAAAATAATAACCATATGCCACATATTTCATCATCAATCCCGATAAATCTCATAGCACCAGTAGGCTCACAAGCACCGATCAATGAAATCTATAAAACCACAAGTAGGCACACAAGTTGCTACTGAACCACAGGTAAATACGAAGGCTTCTATCGAAACTATAGGTAGGTATGAAGGCTACTACCAAAACCAAGGGTAGGCAAGAATGCTACTACTAAAACTACAAGCAGGTGCAAAGGTTGCTACTAAGCCATAGGTAGACACAAAGGATGCTATTGAAACCACAGATAAGTATGAAGGCTACCACCAAAACCATAGTTAGGCATAGAGGCTACTACCGAAACTATAGGTAGGTATGAAGTTTAATACTAAAACCATAGGTAAATGTAAAGGCTATTATCGAAACCACATGTAGGCACGAAGGTTAATACCAAAACCACAGGTAGATATAAAAGTTACTACTGAAAGCATAGGTAGGCACAAAGGCTACTACTAAAACCATAGGTAGGCACGAAAGCTGCTACCGACCAATCTAATAATCTAATAATTTATCAATCATTTTTATTTGATTTACATGAGAGGATATCACATCAAACTTGGAGACACTAAGGTACTCTAGCCATACCAGCACACTAGGTAGCACAATATCCTACCAACTATCTTGAGTATTGGGGCAAATATTCATTGAGCAGAATAGCTAGTGCAATGGGAAAGCCTCTATGCATTGATGCCATTATTTTTTCTATGGAATGTGTGTCTTTCCCTAGGGTGCTAGTTGAGATTGATATCAAAAAACCGCTTTTGGACTCTATGGTTATTGTTGATCCTAAGGGAGGTGAGATCGTTCAAAAAATTGAGTACGATTGGAAGCCTTTTTACTGCCACCTTTATGATATGTTTGGTCATGATGCTCCTAGTTGTAAGAAGCAAAGGGCTCTTAACAAGACTCCCAAGGATAGTGGAGGAGAATGGGTGGTTGTTAGGGACCACAGGAAAGGTAAGGAGATTGATCCTATTATTGATGATGGTAGGGTGGGCAGTGCTACTAATTTGCCTTGTGTGAATGCCACTGGTAACTCTACCTTTGTAGTTAGGGCTAGCACTAGTATCCAACGATCTCAGGGGGGATTGCTAGAGATATGCAGGAAAATTTGTAAGGGCCTATTCATCATGGGGTCAGTACTGACCCTGTCCTATGCCACACAAAGGTATCATAGTCGCACTAGTACACGAAGGTAACATAGTACCCTACTAACAATGATATCTAATTCAAAAGTATGCATACCCTCTATTAGTCCTTAGAACAAACAGAGTAAGATGTAGGGCCTAGCTAGGTTACTAAGGCACACTAGAAGAAATCCATAATCAATTGTGGGTTAAACCACGTTTTCAGGGTAGTGACCTCTAAAGAGCCACCATTCCCGATCTTGAGGTCATTCACTTTATGTATTAGTATTTTATTAAGGTGACCACGAAATCGCATATAATGTAGATAAATCTAATTTCCATATTTTAACCATTCTAAATCCATTTTATATCATCAAGTTGTCATAAAAAGGATAAAGAATAATAATTAAACCAATTTATCATGTTGATAAATTTTAGATAAGCTAAATAACCAATTTACCCTAATTCAAGGTTTTGCATATAAAACCCTAGTATGCGTATCTAATACATCCAAGGTCACATAATCGTATGTTTAGCAAAATATAACACAAATTAAGAATGCTTCAGGGTAAGAGTTATAGTATACATAAATTGACCAAATTACCCCTGGGCTCACTTCCATGATTAATATTCTATAAGTAGGTTTAAGTATACTCATCCTATCATTTTTCTAGTAAAAAAATTATTTTAGCCATACTTTAATATCCATAATATTTTACATTAAGTATCATGCCCATTTGACCAATTTTCATCATAACAATAAATAATACATAATTATAATGTAACAAATCATTCTTAACATATTTTATACACCAAAAACCCTAATGTGCTATCATGTAACATTTATCATTTTAGTAAAGTATAATGGTTACAATATAGCAAGATACTTAACACAATTCATACATCAAAACCTTAATGTGCTAGCATGTAATGTCTATTATTTTAGTAGAATATAATGATTACTTGAATTCTAACACAAATCTAACAATAGCGGTATCCTACTAAATACTACGGGATCTTGCTAATCAACTTTTGTACCTAAAAATTATACCACAATTCCAAATTAATATTTTAATACACAAAATATAGTTGTAATAATAAAATATTTATTTTTATAAAATTACCAAAATATCCTTACTTATTAATAATAGGTACCAAAATTTATTCCAACAAAACAAACGCTACGCATGTAGCGTGGCCTATGCATAGGCGACGAGGGGAGGCTTGGGCTAGCTAGTGATGGCTAAGGTGGTGTAGAATGGTGGTGGTTGGTGCTAGTCAGTGGCTCAGTGGAAGGTAGTAGCTAGAAGGGTGGCTCGGTTAGAGGTGGGTGTTGGATGTTGTATGTAGTCGAGGATGGTAGTGGTGTAGGATGGTGGATTAGTTGTGAGGGTGAAGTCAATGGAGTAGAGAGAGGGGGAGGAGGTTTTGTGGTGGGGAAACCAAATGGAACTGAGAGGAGGAGCTAGGAAAGATAGGTTGGGAGTGGAACCAAACAGAGCCAAGAGAAGGAGTAGTGGAGAGGTTATGTATGCATGGGTGGTGGCTACTGGGGTTATGGTGTAGAAGGTAGCGATGCACGAAATGGAAGGCAGGAAGATGAAGAAGGGAGGATCAATGGTGGTGGTTGTGGTTGTTGTTTGGGTGCACGACCGAAAAAATATGGTCTCACTAGGATCCGACATAAAATGCATGCCAAGGTGAGATTTGTAAAGTCGCACGGGTAGGTGGTGAAAAGGAAGAATGGTCGTGTACATGCAATAATAAGAAAGGAAGGGGCACACGTGCATGCGCAAGGATGTACATGGCCCATGCAAGTATGCATGGATGAATTGTGCGAGCATGCACAATCGTGCAATAAGAGAAAATAATGGTGTACAAATATGTGAGGGACCATGAACGAGTCATGTGCATCACAAAATGCAACAACACACGAGAAAGAAGGGGATAAAGAGGTGGTAGTGGGTAGTAATGGTCGGCGTCAGTAAAGAGGGTTTGATGGGGGTACATGAGGTGGTTGTTTACCAAGCACAAGGTGACACTTGGTGGTTATGGTGGTGCATGGTGATGGTGATGATGGTTTGGCCAAATAAATAAAGCAAGGAGGAGGAGGATGAGGAGGAGGAGGAGGAGGAGGAGAAGGAGGAGGAGGAGGAGAAGGAGGAGAAGAAGTAGGGTTTTTTTCTTGATAAATAAAGGTAACACATAAGGAAAATAAATGAGGGAGGGAGGGAGGAGAAGGTAGTATATAGTGTGCATGTGTGTGTGGTGGCATGTAAAGGAGAAAGGGTGATGATGGACAATAGAGGGGAAGAAGAAACATATGGTAGAAGAAGATGGCAGAGCACAAGGGGAGAGCCAAAATTTCAACAGGATGAAATGAGAGAGGATAGGGGGGAGGTGATGGTTGTGTGCTGCAGAAGATAAGGAAAACACACACAAGGCAGGAGAAGGGGAAGAAGAAATCAGCGTAGAAGGAAGGAGGCGAAAAAAGGAAAAAAGGAGAAAGAAAATAAAATTGAAAAAGGCTTAAGTTAGGATTTAAATTAAATTTTTATTAGCTAATATAGGTAAGATTAAAGATGTAAATCAACTAGGATTAAAGTTGGGCTAAGAAATATAAATTAGCCGGGTCAAAGATTAAGATTAGGTTAAGATTTTGGATAAAAGAATTAGGATAAGGCTAAAACAAATTTTTATCATGGTTAGAATAGGGTTAAGGTAATAATTATATGGGATTAGGTTTAGCAAAATTCTGGGGGTATTACAATAGGTGTTATAGTGCTAGTGAAAATACTCTTGCTAGGATCATCATACTCTTCAAATGACATGATTTGTGTCTACAATATAGGGAGCCTTCCCACACTCCATTCTAACTCATTCTTTAGCACTAGTAGTGGATGTCCTCTTTGCTACCCTAGTGGTAGTAGGAGTAACCTACCTTAGATCCTTGCATTTTCCTCCTATACTAGCCATTTGACAATTATAACAAAAATATCATTAATAAATGATATGCATTATCTCATCAATAGTTTAAGGTTTGGGGTTCAGGGTTAATGTTTTGGGGTTTGGGGTTTAGGGTTAATGTTTTGGGGTTTGGGGTTTGTGTTTTAGGGCTAAGGGTTTAAGGTTAGAGGTGTTCGAGGTTTAAGGTTTGAATGGATGTGTCGCCCATTTGGGAAAAAAAGGAATGGGTGTGTCACTTGTGTGGAGACAATATTGATTGGTGATCTACCCGATTGAGGAGGAGAGTGATGGGTGAACTACTTGCTTGGGAAGAAATATGATGGGTCACTTATCCATTTGAAAACAATGTTGATGAGTGATTTATCTAGTTAGGGAGGAGGATAATGGGTGAGCCACTCATTGGTAGTGCCAAATACCGGGTGAACTACCTGTTGCCACCATTGTTTCATCCCCATCCTCCATTAATATTGTTTAAATATTAGATCTTTTTTTCAAAAAAAAAACTACTAGAAATTTACTGACCTATGTTCACTCTATGAAAAAAGATGAAAGAATCAAATCTTTCATTTTTAGCTACATTGACTCATGAAATTTAGAAAAAAAAGAAACAATATTGCATAATTTTAGATGTAGAATGTCTTGTAATGTTGATTAAAATCTAATTATTTGAATTTATGGAAGATTTGATAAGAATTGAGTGCTTGAGTGTAAGGAGTTGATATGAGGGAGAATAGAGAAAAGATAGAAATTGTGATAAAGATATATGAGGGGTTGGGGATATGAGAAGGGTCAAATCGGAAAGGGGAATGAGTTTTGGGACATATGGGTGTGTGTTTAGTAAATTGGACGTGTGAGGAAAGTTAAGGAAAATTTTACCATACAACGGGTTATAGGTGCAATGGGTGACACATTTGTAAATAAGCTAAAGTTTTTAATTATTTTGTTTAATTTTTTGGGAATGGATTTATCTTTCATTTCATATATTAAAAATTAATTAATTAAATCAAAATGTTGTAGAATAATTTATCTTTATTGTGAAATATAATTGGCATTAATAATGGTGAAACATAATCATTAATAATGGTGAAACATAAAATAAAATAAAATAATGAGATACTAGTGTCAATAATGATTAAGGGTAAAACATGAATGCAGGTAAGATGATATAAACTATGGTGAAATATGTAGGTGATTATGATAAAATATGCCAACTAAGTTTTCTTAGGAAAAACACAATAATTATTGGTGAAATATAAAAACAAGGACAATGAAACAAGAGGTGAAATATAAACATAACATTAGTGAAATATAATAGTAGTGTGAAAACATGATAAGTTAGTTTTTTTAAAAAAAAACTAACATTGGTGAAATATAACAACAACTATGATGAAATATAGAGACAACTATAAT
Source organism: Tamarix chinensis (assembly GCA_030549775.1). NCBI lineage: Eukaryota > Viridiplantae > Streptophyta > Magnoliopsida > Caryophyllales > Tamaricaceae > Tamarix > Tamarix chinensis. Next base: position 25,828,967 of record CM060178.1, on the reverse strand, counting down.
GAAATATGAATATAACAATTGCATAACACATGTATAATAGTGGTAAATGATAACACAATAGTAGTGAAACATGAGATAATTATGGTAAAACATAATAAATTAGTTTTCTATGAAAAATTATAACAAACATCGGTGAAATATAACAACTAATATGGTAAAATATGAAGACAACTATGGCACACTTTTACATAATATTTATTTTTTAAGTTGAAAGTATACTAATATTAATCTTTATTTACACATATTATTATCAATAATGTAATGGTATATTTTATTTTTATTTATTTAATGACACTATTTAAAGATAATTAAATTAAAAAAGAAAAAAATACTTAACTAACAACTAGTTACATAATGTGCACCATGTAATATATTGCACCATGGATTGATTGTGTTGAGCTCATGGTTTTGATGATAAAAAATTGGGATGAATTCATTTATGTTTTTAATATTGTTCATTTTGCAAGCCTGAAGTTATTCAAGCAATGGTTAGAAGGTAAGGATAGAACGAACCAAAGTCCACTTAGGGGCCCACATCATCATCCTTAGTATTTAGTTTAGAGTCATACCCTTGTAAATCATCCTTTTTTCATATAAATATGTATCATTGTAGTGACTACATAAGGTAGTATCAACATAGTGAAGTATCGATAAAATAAAATACCTAAAACAGGCTACACTTTGAGGTTATACATTAACACGGTATGAAAGATGCATATAAAACATAACACGTAGGATCATGCTTATCATACATAACAAAACATAGTAGTTAAAGTACACATAACCAATCAACCGTGAGTATATAAAAATAATGCCATTATGGTAATTCCAATTAATATCATTATCTATGATGAGGATGAATATAGGATTATAACTCTCACCATCATTGTACACTAGTGATAAGGGGATTTCATTTGGATATTGAACATCAATCACACTTAGTCTCATAGGTCAGGGGTATATGCTCATTTTTTGGTTTGTGAAACCTTAAATAACTATAGTTATTAAACCATTCTCTATATCCAAGATTGGGATAAACATAGAACTACAACTCCTACTACAACTATATACTAGTGTTAAGGAGCTTTTCATTAGCATCTTTAACATCAATTGCACTTAGTCTTCTAGATAAGGGGGAATATGCTTAAAATTAGGCTTGCTACACCCAAAACACATAACACTAGTGTAAAGGGGCTTTCACTGGGATATTCAACATCTACCACACTTTGTCTCCTAGGTTAGGGGACATATAACCATGATACCCTAAACCTTAAGTATGCATAAAGAGAAATGTACCTCATAATTCACCTTATTTAACTTCCATTGATTAATTAATAATGTGTGTTTTGAATATTGTCACCAAACACAAACCTACAAGAATCTAAGCCACAAGGCACACAATTACCAATTTTTTTCTTTACTTAGATTTAATTATTCAAGGCAAAGATGTAACACCTCCGTTTTCACAACTAGAAAATTGATTATTTCAGAAAAGTTTGCAAAAGATGTAATAAAATTGGGGATGAAATTGACACATCCAACTTGGGAAAGATACGACCATTACCTAACTCATATTGGGTGCAAGACTAAAAGTAATTTTATACTCCAAAGATTTAGGTGTGGTTGGCACCTAATTCCATACTAATGTAAGACTCACTTAGCAATTAATTGGAGTGTAGAGTAACTCTTTAAATGAGACATATTAATACATAACCATGTAATCATTAAAAATTAAGCTTTACATTAAAATTATAAAAACAAATAGAAGGAAATACGGGAGGAAAATAAACATAGTAGCTTGTGTAAAGTCTAACATCACTCTCTCCAATATAACTTCATAAAGAGAATGCCTTGTAAAATAAGGGTAAGTACTCTATAATATATGCTAGGTTCATCACTACGCCACAGAGGATTTCAATATGATTAAGTTCTTAGTAAATTTTAACTTTTATAAGCATTTAAAATATAAGTCACATAATAACATGGCAATACATATTATACGTAGACATACAGGGACTATTGGATAACATAATGAATATACCATGCAATATTAGGAAGTGATCATAGGGTTTGTGACACACATCCAAAAGATAACATTTTCTAAAAACAATAGGAATGCTAAAGTTTCATGCTCATTACAAAATGATAAAAAAACCATTATTTCCAAAACCATAAGTTATAATCATCTACCAAGAAAGGTATTTGCTAAGGTTGTACCCATTTAAAAGCATGAGCATGATCTTAGGAGAATGCTCAATTCCATTTAAAAACATGAGCATGCTCCTAAGAGAATGCTCAATCCTAACCATGCGCATTCTCTTAGGGGAATGCTCGGCCTTGAATAGACTCTTAGGGGATATTTTGACTCAAGTAGGATCTTAGGGAAATGCTCAACCCTGAATGGGTTGTTAGGAGAATTCTCAACCCAACTAATTTTTTTATCTCTAAATTAGCCTAATCCTTAAGTGTATACACCCTATATAGGGTACTTTTGAAGCACTATAAAGTAGAGCAGGGCACTTAACTAAGCTTGTAGTTCTCTATATTTAATGATCAATGTACAATGGTAAAAGAATTATTTAGCAAAACTTAACAATATTTAATTTATAAAAGTAAATCTAAAATGATTTAAAGGGGATATCACACCTGCCTTACTTAGTTTAGCATACACTTCAAACTACACTGATGGTCGTTAGTATTTTATGATCAACACGTAATGATGTTTATGTCATTTTTAATAAGCAACATGAAATATAATTTTAAAACTTGTTTGTGTGCTTTAAACTAAAAGAAATTGAGAACATGGAACATGTAGGACATCAAGTTTAAAGATAATAAAAAATAGTAAATAAATATACTATTTAAGGCATTAAAATAATTATTTTAATCCCAATTGACAATTTATGGTTTGATTGAGTGAAAAATGAAGACATAATTGAGTTTGAGATCATAAAATAATTTTATAATCCATTTTTATGAAAATTTACTATTTATGAGAAAAAGGAAAAAAATTAAATTCAAGGTATGACTATTACTAGTCACATATTTGTTATTTTACCATTTAATGCTAATTTGGTCCTTTCATGCCTAATGATATTTAATTCATACTTAAATCCACTAAAAATGATTAATTTAGATTAATCATATAAAAAATGATTAATTCATCACTCACCCTAATTATGGTACTCAGCGAAGAACACTTTGAATGTTTATGAAGACCATAAGAACTTTTATTTATTTTATTAAACTTCTTCAACTTTTAGACAATCATAACTTAAGCTATATTAATTGAAATAGAAACATATGATAAAAATGGAAATAATCATCTAGAACCCCTAAATTAACAAAAATCTAGCTGCATCATTGAAAATGAGATTAAACTTGAGCCTAATAATTTAAAACAACATTTTTTACAACTTTGTGCATTTTTAAGAGAATGATCATAAAGTTTTTGCATAGAAATTCTTTTCATAAATAATAAATGTTTTTTAATAAACTAGACACATTTATATTTCATATGGAACTCAGTTTGAATTAATCCATTCAATGTATTAAGAGAATCTCACTTAGAAATTTACTCTAAATTTGCAGGTTTAAAAACACCATTTTCTATTATCTCCTCAAATATTTATGTATCAAATGCTCAAATCCTTCAAGAAACATCTTATAATAATTCTTCAAATTATATTAAATTATTAAAATGATATAATAAGATCACCTTACATTAAAATGATCATATGAAGCCTATTATAAAATATACATGATAAATATGTTAAAAGATGTCTAAATCATCAAAATATTCATTACAACATATGTGATTATAGATATTTTTAGTTCAATAAATATATATTTTAGTTTTATTAGTAGTTAAGATATTTGAATTAAAAATATGATAGGATCACACCACCATTAACACACCAAAATGCCTTGAGAAAGTTATAAAAACCAACAAAACCTTATAAAAATCATGTTCACATATAACTTAAAATAAAAGAATAGAAAACCACATGAGAAAGATGGATTATTATACTCTTATAGAGGATTTAGAGAGCTCTAATAATCTTGAATAAAGAGTGTATATGGTAGGATTAATCTCACCCAAAACCATTGTTTAATTAAAATATAAAGGAGTTAAGATAAGGTTTGTTTGAGTTTGTCAAGCTTTAAAGCTTGAACATAAATGGTGGAAAAGGTTGAATATGGGAAGAAAAATAAGGGGAAAAAATATAAAGATAAAATGGAAAATATGAATGAGATAAGGGAAAGGGAGAAGATTGGTTAATTTAAAGCAAACTCACGCACACAGAAACTACTAAGGTAAATGGTAGATTTGTGTATGAAGGTGATGATGGCATAAACACTTGTGTGGAGGTGAGTGGAATGAATTAATTACTTTCATAATTTTTTCCATAGATGTGGAAGAAGAGTAATATGTTGTGGATAAGAAGAAGATGGTTAAGGGCGTGAATGTTAGGAGGAAGATAGTGATTAGTACATGTGTAGATTTGTGATGATTATTATTATGGAGAAAGGGGTGCGTCAAAGATGGAATCTTACAATTGAAGAAGTGATGATAAGATAATGATGGGGGCAACATTTGGTGGATAATGTTAGCTAAAAGAAATGAACTTAGGGAGTCTAATTTGGGGGAGGTTGATAGCTCACGAGACCAAGGGGAACGTAGGGAGTGGTGTTGAATATAAGAGAAAACAAGAGGAGGTGAATCACATGTGTAAGGTTATGGTTTGTTAGAAGAGAACTTAGTAAAGGTTAGGGAATATAATGATAGAATTTCCACATGGACTTAAGCCACATTTGGGCGTGAATTAGTGGTATTGGTGTGTTAGGCTATAATAGAGGGTTAGTATCATTTTTTGATGGATTTAGAAGGTTGATATTAAGTTATAAAAGATAAGGATAAAATATAAGTACATAATTTGATTTTTAAGGCTTATTTTGCTAGTAAAATGATAATTTATTTGAAAATAATAAAAATAAAAGAAAATTATTTTAATTTATTTTTAAATCCAAAAACATGAAAATACTTTGATTAGTAAAGTTCCATAATTATATGATAAAAAATAGGGCTAAATCGATGCTGAAATGTAAGGTAGCATGAAATAAAACATGGATTGTACTTTTATGTCATGATATCCATTTATCATTTTGAATATGACTAGCATACTTTGGAAAAAACAAGGAATTAAAATTTTGGGTAAATTAGTATGGTTCAAAATAATTTAGGTAGCAAAATATGTATCAAAATTCTTAGGGACTCAAGACCATAATAATGTTAAGGAAATGAAAACGAAACAGGTCTAAAACGTGACTAGAGTTTGTAATGAATTTTTTAAAGGTGGTTGTGATTACAATTGATTCTCACAAAAATTTAAGATATGAGAGTGGAGAACTTTAGATAAGATGTTATCTAGCTAGATGTAAGAAAAGGATATTACAATTTTAGAGCAATTCTAACTACTAGAAGTGAGAAATTAAAACTTTTTAATAAAAAATCAAGATTTAAAATTTATGAGAGTTTTGAATGAGTAATCAAATGATTAAGATTGTAGATGATTAATTACCCATTTATTGTAGTTGAAAAGTTATTTCAATAAACATTGAGCAAGATTTTTTACAAGGCTCATCCTCATCGGGTAGCCGTTGGGTGCAAGTGGTCCAAAAAACTATATCACCTAATAGTTAGCAAAATCAACATTTAATGCTTGTCAGTCAATCAATCTAAGGCATTGATCAATTGGTTTCCAGGAACAGTTTATGGGTTGGTTAAATTTAGCTGCATGGCTGTGTTCACACATATGTAGAAAAGTTTCCATTGCGTTCACCAGTCGATTAGTTTCTCTAGTCTTTGAGAATCATCACAATATAGACATCAATGTGTCCAGTGTACCCATTGATTGTTCATGGTGACCAGTTGATTAGTGTGGCATATGACCATTCGATTGGTATGGCATATGACGGGTCAATGTGTTTCCCCTAGGTAAAACTAAGTTTTTTCTATAAATTAACCCATCAACATAGTTATGCTCACTAGTTGAGTGGTCAAGATAACTAGTCGATTGGTTTGGTAAATAACCACTCGATGTGTGAAAGTCAAGGCTAATGAAGTTACAACACTAAAACTCTCTAAGGCCACCATTTGATGGGTGCCGAGCAACAACTAATTGATGCCACTAGTCAATCAGTCATTGAGACTAGTTGATTGGTTCATGGAAAGAGAAATTTTTTGAAAAGGGAACTTCAAAGGAGCACCGATTGATGGGTGTATGGTACCAATTGATTTTTTTTCAGTTGGAACTAATCAACGAGTTTTAAAACAGTTGGAAAGATTTAAAATCAAGATCAACCATGAATTCATATAAAGTAAATTCAGGTTAAGTGTTTAAAAACTTGCAAAGATTTTAAATCCAAATGTAAAATTTCTCAACTTAATTATTTATAAGAAAACATAAAACTTAGAAATATAGCCCTTAAGCCTTAAGTCTTGATGATATTCAAATGGTCTTCTCTTGTGCTTTGAAACTTAATTATTATTTAAAATTTTCACTTTGAGAGACTTTTTATTAAGTTGTAACCAAACATCCTTGTTAACTTTAAGGTCATGTATACTTAAAAAAAAAAAATTAGTTCACTAAATCCATTTGTTTTTATCAACCAAAGGACAAAATATATTGTTTGACTTATGAGGTCAGCATTCCTTATGTATAATGAGTTTAACTCATTCCTTTCTTTTTAATGAGGTATTATCCCTCTTATTATTCTTCTTGTAGTTAATTATTATGGCATAGAAAAAAATTCATTTTAACTTTAAGGATGAAGCCTCTTTTAAGGGGGTAGTACTATAGTTTTCAAAATTTTAAGGCCTTTGATGTGTGTTAATTTATGTGTATCAATATAATTTAATAATTTTTTATTATGATTTTGAGGTGTCTTTTGATTTTATTTTTTAAATAATTTAGAATGGTTTTCAAAAATGGTAGAGGTGGCACTTTATTAGAGTACTAGCTGACCACCAATCCTATACCAGTATGCTAGTTTAGTATATTTAGGGTGGCTTTTGAGAACGAGGAAAAAATACTTGTTTACTTAGCTTAAATATTTTTGTGCTCAAATTAATTCAACTATTTTTTTCTATTATTTTTTAACTTGGTGATTAATCTGGGAGTATTTATAAATCATTTTTTTTTTAGTTTAAAGAACATGTTAAACCTAGTTTTTTAGACTAATATGAATTTATAGCTTTAATTACTATGAGTAGCTTGATGACCTCATCATTTTTCTCTTCTTTTTCCTCCTTTCATCTATCTTTTTTCTTTTAGAAAACCTACACGATTTTGACTCCAAGAAATTAATGTAATGATGCCTAGTCTATCCCTCTCTCATTTTGTCTCTTTTTCACCTTATTTGATAATCACAGTTGACCTTAAGCTCTAAGTTTCCTCTTATACCCACCATTTTGGATAATGGTAATTACCCATTTTACATCTAATTATAGGTTTTTAGTAGCCAATGGTGAAAGGAAGGAAAGAAATTTATTGGCCTTCTTCATCTAACCCTATTCCCTTTTATTTCCCTAACCTTGCCCTTATTAAAGAACAATGTGTGGAACACCCTTCTATGTTCTTCAATTTCAAGCATCACTCTTCTCCTCTTTTTCTCATCTAATCCATCTTCTAGCCATTTTTTATTTTCCCTTAACAATAAGCGAGTAATATCTTAAAAAAAAGAAGATGAGTCTTACCTTTTATTATTATTATTAATGTGGAACGAGTTAGAGTATTCTCTTTGTTTCTCTAACTTTTACACCTTGTTTAAATTTTGTGAGATTTTTCTAACTTTTATCTTTGCTTTAGTAAAGGCTCTCAAGATACACTAAAGGGTTTGGGTGCTCAAGCTTGAGGATGGTTTTTCCCCTCACTTTGAAGTATTTTGGGCTTTGCTATTACTTGAGGTAAAACAATGTCAATCCTATTTTATGGGAATGTAGCTTGTATGATTGAGTGTGTGCCTTGTATTTATATGGAAAAAGAAGCCTTTAGAGGTGAAGATATGATTGTGAGCATGTTATGGTTGAACGTGTGAAAGTATGTTAGAAAAACATGAAAAAGGGTTTTTTGTGCACGCATATGAAGTTTAACTAATGGGTATGATATGGATTCATGGATACCATTACCATTTTAGGAATTTCAAAGATTATTTCCATGTGTATTCCGATGCATAATCTGTTCTACAAAAAGTTACTTATGCCATGAAAAGTATGGTACTAAACCTTTTAGTCCTTTTAATGCAGGATCAAACACTCAAGAGTTGTCTTTTATAATTATGGAACCAATTATTCTTCATTTGGAAAGTGTCTCCCATAAATTTAAAGACCAAAGATAGTTACATTGCTTGAAACATAACAAATAAGCAACTAAATGTCTATGTGCATGTGCATGGCATGCAAGGAGGTATTAACCACGTGCATGAGGAGTATATTGGCGGGATTTTTGAGCATTATTAAGTGATTTAGCTAATTTATTTATTAATTGATAAAGTTGGAGAATAAAGTTAGCATAAAGATAGTATAATATCTTTTAGCTTAGAATATTTTAGAATATGCTTTAGCTAGTGGTTGAAAGGTTATATTATGTATGAATGTTGATCATATGGCATGGATTATGATTATTGAATGAAGAATTGAAGTTGAAGATCAAAATTGATTGAATTCTGTGTGTGTTCAAGCTCAAGCAAATCAAATCTATGTGAATGATTTGGTTAGAAAGTTTTAATCTCTTCGTCTGTGTGAATTAGAGAGTAATTTATATATTTTATACTATTATTAATCCATATTTTCCTACCCTAATTACCATCAAAATCCTACTCTAATTCATGGTTAAACCAAACCCTAAATCGATATACAAAACTAAAACCCTAAACCATCCATACCAACCAAACACCACCTTATTTCCCTCTTTTCGAACCAAACCCTAACCCTAACCCTAAACCATGATTCTAAAAACCATCCAAATGCTAACTTTTGAAACCTCGTCGTCATCCTCTCATCATATTAAACACACATTCATCATTAATTCATCACCATTAACAAATCACCATCATCATTTTTCTATCATAATTTAAACCACCATCATCTTATTTGCATCACTTTCAAAACTTTAGTCTTTAAACTCACCATCACTAAGCCTTTATCATCTTATCCAAACTCCACTCAAACCATTAGATCCACATAATTGAAGATTACACCCTCCCACACATATCACCTTATGATGATTTTGATTTAGTATGAGTATAACATTGAGGTATTAATGAGATATTGATCATGATAATTTTACAAGCACGTTTTATTCATAATTTTGAAGTGTCTTGAAAGCTTGGCATGAAAAACATGAGGCATGAAATAAACGTAGTGTTTAAGTTGTGAAATTTGAGTATGATGATATGTTTTGATGAATCTAAGGCATGATATTTTTATATCAAGTGAACCAAAGCATGAGTAGGTTAATACCCATATTAGGTTATGTGTATGCCTTGGTAAATGCTTGGTTTATCGTGAAATATGCATGATAAAGACCGTGTAAGCTAAAATATTTAACTATTAAGGATAAGCAACAATCCATGGATCAGATAGTCCATTGGTCTACTCCACAAGTTATCTTATTCCCAAAATCTTCTCTGTTATGTGATTTCTGATGTTTAAGATAATAGATGAATATCTTTCATAGATGTAGTACTTTGAATTTGGTTTGATGAACTATAAAGTTGATGGAAGAATAAAGAAAACTTAAAGTTGAATGAATCACATGTTGATTTAAATAGTAAATTTTGATTTACTCTAAGAGCAAAATAACTTCCAAGGAGAAACCTCTAATCTTTCTAGAGAACGGAATTTAAACTTCACTCCTCACTTGGGAGAAAAATAGGATGAAATATGGCTAAGATTTTCAACTCTCGTTCCCTCTTATTCATTATCCTCCTCCACTGAATGTACAAGACATATATATAACAATGAGGCCAATCCTAACTCTCCTTAATTAAGCCCAAATTAACTGGCCTAATTATATAAGAGGTAAACCAACACATGTTCATATGGTAAATATAATGAGTTACAATTACAATGAAAAGATATTACAAAGTTTACATAAAATATCAAAGTTATATAAAACCTAATCTTGATAATACATGAAATAATCAATAATCAAGGTTCATGTCTTGTAGCTTTGTCCTCTATTCAACTTTGTAACTCTTGCATTGTCATTTTCTAGCACATTAGATATCATTATTGAAGTCCTATTCTTGCAAACATATGTAATACCTACAAGAATCACTTAATGAAACATTATTAGGGTTATTATGAAGGTGTTTAAGATTTTTAAGAATAATTGGTACCACCTCCAAATATGCTAACTCTTTCCCTTCAGCATGAGAAGAATGAGATGGAGATGTGTCTACATCATTATCCCCTTGAAATAAGAACTTGTCCTCAAATTAGCATCACTCTAAAAAGGAGATAAATTATGAATGTTGAAAGTCCTAGAAACCCCTCCATAGGATTTTGGTAATTCTAATTCATAAGCATTATTTATAAATTTTCTTAAGATTTTAAAGGGTCTATAATATATTGGCAATATTGATTTTGATCAACTTATTTACCTCCTTCATCCATGTTAAGATTTATGGTAGCAGCCATGGGAATAATACAAGCCTTGCTCTCTTTCATTTCAAACTTCTTAAGTCATTCATTTGTGTACTTTTCGTGGTTGAAAAATATTTCTTTCTTTGATTGCACATGGACTCATTAGTAGCATCAAATATTATGTCATCAACATGTATTTACACAAGAAATAAATTTGTTTTTGTTTTATTATGTATGAAAGCTTTATCAAATTTTCCTCTTCCAAAACCTTTTTCTAAGAGAAATTTGATCAACCTTTCATACCAAGTCCTAAGGTCTTGTTTTAAACCATAGAGTGCCATAATTAGGTTTTGAGTCATTTTAAAAACATTATGGTTGCTTAATATATACCTATTCTTAAATAAAACCATTAAGGGAATACCTTTTATCATCCAATTGATATAATTTAAAGCATGTGGGTGATGCAAATGCAAGAAGCATACACATAACCTCGAGTCTAGTTATGGGGGCAAAGGTTTCCTTGAAATCAATACCTTCCTCTTGATTATATCCTTTGGAAACCTATCAAGATTTTTTTACAACCACAATTACACCCTCATCTAGCTTGTTTCTAAAGACCCATTTATTCCTAATGATGGGTTTATCTGGAGGTAAGGGGAATAATTCCCAAACTTGATTTCTTTCAAATTGGTTGAGCTCATCTTGCTTTGCCATGATCCAATTTTCATTATTCATGGATTCCAAGTGAGACTTTGGTACCATTTGAGATAGAAATGATAAATGATTACAAATTTTACCTAGTGAAGATCTCATTGCAACTCCCCTTGTTGGATCACCAATGATGAGCTGTTAAGGATGCCTATATGCATATCTCCATGTTCTAGGAAGATCCCTTCTTACTATATCTTATTGTTGATCAATTGGAAAATCTTCATCTTTTTCGTCTTCTTCTGGGCTTTACTTGTTACCACCTTATGAAAAACTCTCATCGTGGATGGAATGATCTATTACTTCATCCTGGTTACTCAACACACATGAGCAAGATTCATTAAAAGTAACATGCATGGATTCTTCAACCAACATTGATCTTTTATTAAAGATCTAGTAAGTCTTACTATTTAAATAGAACCCAATAAAGATACCTTCATTCACTTTAGAGTTAAAATTACCCAAATTTCTTTCCCCATTGTTAAGGTTAATGTAATTGTAACCAAATTTGTGAAAATAGCCCACATTTGGTCTCTTACCTTTGTAGAGCTCATAAGATTCTTCTTCAAAATGGCACGGATGAGTACTCCTTTCATAACATAGTTTGTGGTGGAAATGGCTTTGGATAAAATATTGTAATGCCTTAAGTCTGTAAGACCATGTTGGTGCTACTTTGGACATCTTTTGGATTGATTAGTTGTCTCCATAGATCAACATGAATCCTTTCAGCATGTTTTTTCCCCACTCATGTGCTTCTTGAGAAATTTTTAGAAATTTTTTTTCTAGAATCTTAAAAATTCCTCCATAGCTAGCATGTTTAACTATGGAGTTTTTATGATAGAACAACCAAAAGGATTATATACTATGTTGATATAAGTAGCTAGATATATCCTTATAACACTCTACTCAATTTGTGGCATTAAATTCACCCTAATGTGTGTAGGAGGATGTAGTTCTCAAATTGGTGTGAATATGGTTTGATTATGTTAGTCTTGAGTAGAAGATGATTCGGTGATGATGTATTAGGTTTTAAAATGATCGAATGGAATGGAAACTTGATGGTGATGATTCGAATAAAAAAGGTAGGATTCTTTGATGATTGTTTAACAATAATGATGGTTCGATTGGAATGCACTAATTAGCATATGCATTTGATGATGGAATGATGATGATGTTTGGTTTTGAAAGTTAGGGTTTGGATGATGGTTAGAGTCGTGGTTTAGGGTTAGGGTTTGTTTGAAAAGAATGAATAAGGTTGCGTTTGGTTGGTATGGAAGATTTGGTTTTTGAATGGAAGGTTTAGGGCTTTAGTTGTGTATACCAAATTAGGGATTTGATTAACCATGAATTAGAGTAGGATTTTGATGGTAATTATGTAAGGAAAATATGGATTAAGAATATTAGAAAATATATGGATTAATCTCTAATTCACACATACGAAGAGATTAAAACTTTCAAGCTAAATTGTTCACACAAATTTAACAATTTAGCTTGAGTTTGAACTCACAAAGAATTCACTTGTTTTAAACTTCAGTGTTGATATTTAACTTAAATTCAATTCTTCATATGCTCATGTTCGACATTCATGCAGATTATAACCTTTCTACTACAAGCTAAAGTATAATTCAAAAGATTCCAAGCTAAAAGATATTATGCTACCTTTATGCTACTTTATGCTAACTTTATTATACAACTTTACTACTTAATTAATAAATTAGCTAAATGACTAATGATGCAAAAATAATCCTGCTAATAAAATCCCAATGCAAGTGGTCACTCCCTCCTTGCATGCCATACACATGCACACAGATACTTAGTTACTTGTTTGTTATATTTATAGGAACATAACCATATGCTCATCTTCAAAATTATAGGAGACACTTTTCAAATGAAGACTAATTTGTTCCATAATTATAAAATCCAATTCTTGAGTATTTTATCTTGCATCACACCCCCACTCAAAGAATGTAATTTTTTAATTACACCTCAACCACCATCTATCTTAATATTATTTTATCTCAAGAATCATCACACTAGGCGACTGACTAGCTCATCTAAGTTTAGATCATGGTCACAATTTAGATTTGATACCATTTGTAACATCCTAATTCAATTTGACTATGTAGGGGATACCCTGGATCTATTTTGAATTGATAAACTAACCCCACAGATTAATACAAGTCCTTTCATCATGCTTTTCCCCCACTCATGTGCTTTGTGAGAAATTTTCATAAACTTTAAAAAACTTTCTAGGAGGGTCACCCATCCTAAAAATTATTCCATAGCTACTATGCTTAACTATGAAGTTCTTAATATAGAATCACCAAAAGAATGGTATACCATATTGATATAATTAGCTAAATCAATCCTTATAATATTCCACTCAATTTTGGATATTACATTTGTAACACCCCGAGTCGATATGACCACAAAGGGGATACCTTAGAACTTTTTTGATTGATTGTCTGGCTCCATAGATCAAAATAATTCCTTTTAGAATGATTTTTACCCACTCATGTGCTTTCTAATAAATTTTTATAAAATCTTAAAAATTTTCTAGGAGGGTCACGCATCCTAAAAAAATGTCCACAACCAACACACTTACCTATGAAGTTTTTAGGATGGAATCACCAAAAGGATAGTATACTATATTGATATAAGTATATAGATCAATCCTTATAATACTTCTCTCAATTTGGGGTATTATAAAAATACATTAGAAGCTTGGAGACATATAGCCTGGTTTATATAACCTACTCCAAGGTTCTATTTTTTAATTCCACAACAATTTTTTTTTTGGTTTCTTGGTGCTAAGAAGTTGTGAGTAATGCCATTTTATCATAGAAATTTGAATTCTCAAAATCCTCACCATAATCACTCCTTATATTATAAATTGTTATTCCCTTTCTACTTAGAATGTAGTAAGAAAAAATAAAAGTGTTAAAAGTATCATCTATAGTAGAAAAAAATAATATTCAAGTATAACATGAGTAATTATCTATAATGACTAATGAATATCTACAACCATCCATGCTATGAGTCCTTGTATGTTTGTAAAGATCCATATGTAACAACTAAAGTGGTTGAAATGTTATCAAAAAAATTTTGGGTTTAAATGAAACCCATGTTATTTTATTTGTTGACATGCATCACCTAATCAATCTTTTGTAAAATTCGACTTTGTAATACAACACAACTAGACTTTACTAGCAATTTTGTTCAATAAATCCATGTTACCATGTGTGATGTGCTTATACTACAACCACGTATCAATGTTAATTACATTCGAACATACAATATGCAATTTTATTGATTTAACATAAGCGTGAACACATTGTTAATGCTTGGGAATACAAATAAAATGTATTTATTTATTTAATTTGAGATATGCAATGTAGATGAGAGAAATTATCTAAAAACCCTTTGTCACATAATTAATTAATGCTAATCAAGTTGTGCTTAAGCCCATCAACCAAATATCCATCATTTATGAAGGGTTTAGAGTTACCAATATTGATGCTACCAACATTGATGGTCTTTTCTTTTTATTTTTCTCCAAATGTCACACATCCACCATCATATAAAGTTATTTTGGAGAACATGGTCCGATCACTCATCTGAAGCCTTGAGCATATACTATCTAGGAACCATTTGTGACTTCTTATTTTGACTTTAAAGCATACCTACAATAAAAAATTGTCCTAGTTTAGGTACCCTTTCAATGGGTCCTTATTAGGTTAGTGTTCAATTCTTGCAAGATGAATTCCTTAGGTACCTACACATGCTTGAATTTTGGAACAACTTTGTCATTTTTAGTAAATTCACAAGATGATGCAACATGAGTGGTTTGACTACACATATTGCATAATATTTTCCTTTTTATGAATAAAGGTACATTTGACATTCTTAGCATGCCTACACATTGAAGAGGAATGACCATTTTTTCTCAATACATTATAATCATTAGATATAGGAGAAGCATCCACTTGATGAGCCTTATAGGCTTTCACAAAGAAAATCATTAGTGTTTGGTGTTTTATTACATTTTTTTTACCATAAACTAAGCGCTCACAATCTTTGCAATAGCATTGAGAACCTAAAAACAAATTTAATCATTCTTCAACCTTTGTGAAAGTTTAGGCTATATTTAAAAATTTATCATATTTTTCTTATATATCAACTAATATGAATTGAAGTTAATCTATCATAACTATGTGATTGCAACTAATAAACTCCTTGTGTGCATCAAATTCAATCATCATTTGAGTTAGCTTAGTTTTCGTTTGAAGCATGGGTGGTTCAAGAAGAACACTTTCATTTAATACAAGTGTGTGCTATTCATTCAAGTAATCAAGAAAATTTTCATATGATCTCTTTCCTTATTTAATATATCATTGTCGCATAAAGAATCACGTAATACACATAATAAATCATCATAGGCGTAGAGAGAACTTAATTGTACTTCATCAATCTCATCTTCATAATTGAAGCTAGTGAAGGAGGTAGATGTTGATGACTCTTCTACTAGAGCCATTAATATGTGCATATTTATTTGATATATTTTAACCTAACTTTCTATATTTAATATAGAAATTTAACCATTTTTCTTGATTTTTCTCTATAGACCTAGTTTTGTAGAAAAAAGATTAAATTTAGGTAATTTGGGGTGATAAAAAAGGAGAAGAAGAATAATATGAGAATCAAGCTTTGATTCATGGAAATTTGGATGTAACATATGTAATAACCTAAAAGAGAAGTCATGTGAATACAAATAAGGTGAAGAAAATCAATATAAAGGAAATACGGGTTCCTCGTATTTATGGAAATATGGCTCGCATATCCTTATTTCTCTTCCCACATGCTCCATTAACTCATCTCATGTGCATAAGGTTAGATATAAATTATGGGTACACTGTATTTATTAATACCAACCGTATTTTTTCCATATTTTTTTTATCTAATTGATACGGCTGCACGTCTATATATATAACATATATTAGGTAAAAAAGAATATTGAAGAGCACCACTAAGAGAAATTCAACTTCATTTTAATTATTTACAAATCATTTGGTTCTTTTGTTATATTTATTTAGTTAATTGCTATACTTAAAGGATTAAAGACCATACAGTGTTTGTGGTTTTTTAATCCCCTAATTTCTTTCTTTCCTCTACTTCGTTTATTTAGTTCATACTTTTTACTATGTTTAATTTAATTCCCATTATTCATTTATTTTATTGAGTTTGTGATTTTGTGTAGTTGAATTTAATCTATGTTTTTTTATTTCTCTATGTTTATTATGATTTTTGTGTATTTAGATTCTATGTTTTTAGGTTTTATCAATATGGTATACTAGATTAATATAGGCTAGGAGGATAATTGATGGTTATGTGATAATTAATGGTGATATGTGAATTAGAATTAATTGTTATGTGTATTTTTTTGTTAAATTATTAAATCAAGTTTAATGATCACCGATTCAAGATTTATGCTTTATTATATAGCTTGATCACTTGGCTAATTTTAGTGCTAATCGAATGCTAGGATAGTACAATTAATCTATAATTGTTAACATATAAATCCAAAAGAAGCAAATAGGTTATTGATTTAATCTAAGTTTATTAATATTTATAATCACATAATTCAGGTAGATTAAAATTATGGTTCTTGTTAGTTGCTCCCTAATCATTAATTCTGTCAATAATTAAATCTTAAGAAAACCTTGGTTTTTTTGCACAAAGGGATGCTAGGAAGCAGAAGCACATGAGCTTCTTTAAGTTAACATTAGAAATACTACATAACAAATTTATTTGATGATCGATTGATATCCTTATATTGAATATGTCATTTGTCTCCTATTATTCCATTATTTATATTTAGTTAATATGTTAATTTCTTTTATTATTATTATTATTAGTTTTCTTGATTTGATAACTAGGGTAATTTATATGATAATAGAAATATATGAATCATATTACAGCCTTTGTGGGATCGATCCCTACTCACCACTTACTATTTGTATGTTTGTTTAGGGTTTAATTTGGTGTGTCTACGAAAATACACGTAACATTGGTGATGTTGCCAGGGACCATCAACTTTAATTATTATTTCTATTATCTTTTTATTTATTTATTTATCTCTTATTCTAACTACAACTCAATTTTCTCTTCTTGTGCATGTCCAATAAGAATCCACATTTGAAAGCATTTTCTAGAGAAAACAATCATCAAATGATTCAATCAATTGATCCTAATTCTTCATCTCTAATAGCGTACAATACTTTAAGGTGAATAGAGTATGTATATACTATATCATTTCCTTTAAATGATAGATCATCATCATCATCATCATCTTAAGAGCGCATATGTAACACCCCCCATTTTTCGCTAACAAAAAACTTCATTTTAAAATAGTGCATAAGTAGGAAATAATAAACATGGCTAGAAAAAATGGGGTGCTACCACCATACAGAGAATAGACATCAACCACCCATCGCATATTAGATACAAGGCTAAAATCAAACCAACCAATTTAAAGTAAAGTGCACAAGATCGAGTTATATAAATATTTAAAAGATCATTTACAATATAAGACCTTGATGGTCCTCGACATAGTCAAATACAGAGAGAATGATAAGCTAAGAATGTTGGGCTATATTAGTAGAATAAGAGTTAGGGCATGACTCCAAAACCATGGTTAGTCATAAACCACACAAAAGCCTCCTGAAGTCCATGCTCTCAAGCCCTAAGCCCAACTTGAGGTAGGCCTACTATTAGCTATCCCTAAGAACTTGCAGATGGTCCTCTACCTATGGGAATGAGTAGGTGACTGAAAAAATGAGCAAATCAGCATGCTATGTACTGAGTAATCCAATTTAAAACCTCAACAAAAATCACAAAAATAGAAGGTTCAATCATATGATGGGAAATATACTCAACATGCATTATGCCAATTCCAAATAAAAAAGAGTATCTACTCTATCAAAATCAGATAATGTATCAGGATTTAATATCATGCATAACTCAGGTAACTCATAACATATCATGCTCATTTTCATAATACAATACCATAGATTGTCACACATTTGTACTAAGTAAGTATTCCAGATAACCTCTTGGGTTTATTTTCCAAATTTCTCAATTAATTAGGTTATTCCATTTCCTTATCCATATAGTTATATAGGTCATCATCTAGTTAGTCATTCCAATTATTAACTAGTTATTCATTTAATTCATTATCTAATTATTCCTTCTAAATTTTATCATCAGTATCATCCTACTATTCGTTCCAATCATTGTTCAATTATTTATCATCGAGCAATGGATTGTGCGCCACCCTATGGTCTCACATACCATGGAAGCCTATCCAAACAAAAGGACATAAATCCTAAAGAACATAAGTCGATAACCAAAATGGACATAAGTCTTGGTCAAAGCCAACCACAATGAACATAAGTCTAGGTTGAAGCCAATTAATATGGACATAAGTTCATTCTGAAGAAAACCACCTAGGTGACCAAAACCTTTAGTATTGATACTCCTTGGTACATCATCAATGTCTAGAATAGGTAAGGCACCAGGATCTATGAGGATACCGCTTAAAGGTAGCAATAAACTTCATAAGGCAGACAAACCCCCCGTAGCTAATCAAGGATCGGGCAACCCAAATCTATACACACCAAGATTATCTTTTTCTTTACATGATTATTACATTATTCATTAGGTTATGTAATCACAAAAGGCCCATACAAAGAGTAAGCAAGGTATTCAAATATTTATTCCACATTAATCCTTTCCATCCCCCAACCATGTGTGGGGTTTTCATTTATTCTTATTCAATATTAATCATGCCCATTATATTATTCCATCGAAGCACATTCTTTATTTCACCACCCTATTCCTTAAGAACCATCACATTTCATATTTGGTACACCCATTGATTGTGTCATGAAACATGGTCCATTTAATCCATTCATTAGGTCATTGGTCCCTAGAAATATTTTTATTTTATTCCTTAAACAATCATATAACAATCCCATGCATAGCCTTAAAGCATATCTAAATCGAGAAGAGAAAAATTACACAAACCAACCAAACCAGTTGATCGGTCTGGTCCAACTAGTTAATCAATTTAGGCTGACTAGTCAATTGGTTTGGCTCGATCAAACCATGATTTTCCTCAAACTAGTTAATCAATTTGGGAAAATCAGTTAACTATTCATAAACTAGTGGATTAGTTCTTCCCAACTAGTCAATGGGCTTAACTAGAGAGTAAGAATAAGTTCTCTATAGGTATATAAATCAATGGGTTGGGTCAACCAGATGTCTGCTCTTCAAACTATTCGATCAGTTTGACCTAATCATTCGAGCAATTTTCCCTCAAACATCACCAAATAGTTATTTTCATGCAAATCATGCTTACAATTATTTATCATACTAGATTAGAACATGTTCTAACATCACATAACACATTTTTTAGCTTACTTTAGTTACATATTTCACTATTAAGCATCACAACCCAATCTCACCTTAGTATCCATGCTTTTCACTCAAAATATGCAATCTAACCATTAAATATTGTAAGCTATATATTCATGCCAACATATAATTTCAAAGTTAAGGAATTCCATAACATGTATTTTACTCATAACCTATTTTAAATGCAAGAATGAGTTATTTGATGGAGGTAAAATTTTCCTCAAAAAATAACACTCAGCCCATGAAATCCTCAACTTTTAAACCCTTAAAAACATTAATTTTAACTCAAAAATTTGTGAATAAATTTTACAAATCCAAACTTGAAATAGAACGGAAAGAATGAACTTACCACACCCAAAGAAAAACAGAGGTTAATTCAGCTGAGCCACTTAACCTTTTTCCTAAATCTAACTCTTTCTTGCTTAATAATTAAAATAAGAGGGAACTAGATAAAGGATACAAAGAGTAAAAGGGATTTGAACGCAAGGATCAAAGTGTAGAGGGAGAGAGTTAAGTGTTTAGGTGGTTGAAAGAAAGGTGAATAAAATGAGTGATTAGGGTTATTTATAGCTAACAAATCAATACAAATCACAAATGTCGTTGGGAGTAAATCAAAAACACTAATTCTTACAGTTTGAATTTGAGTTAAATGAATAGATTTCATCTAAGATATGCTAACCAATACTCCAGAGCTCAAATGGTGATTCTCGAAGAGTGCTAGTTTAGAAATGAAATACACAAGAGGGGAAATGGAAGGTCAGTGTGGAAGGAATATCCTAGATAAGCATAATATAGTCTATGATCAAAGTAATGATCTCAGAAATGTGCAGAGAAGAGAGGTGGAAGAAGAAAAAGTTGAGGTCATTGCCCCTCACTTGTCCTAATGGACTCCTTAAATCAATTGGAGGTAGTATTTTTGAGCCAAATACATCATAAAAAGACTAAGAATCTTTTAGGAATACTTTAAAATGGGTTAATAAGGTTCCATTTCGGTATAAAAAAATTTTCCAAAAATTTAAGTTTTAAAATATACCTAGATCGATAAATCAGTCAATTAGTTTAGCATATCAGTGGGTTGTTCTATAGACCAGTTGATCAATTCCAAGTAGAAACCATTTTGCTAAAATGACAAACTAGTTAATCCGTTCATGAAACCGATCAATTGGCTATCCTAAAAAAACTTACTAAATTTAGTTTTCCAACCTCATTTAAAATCAAACTTTACCTCAAACCCAATCATAATCTCAAAACAAAATCAAACACCAAAAAAGAGCATAATTTCTCATTCAATACTTTACAAGAAGATGGTGTATTACAACACTACCCCCTTTAAAGAGGCTACATCCCCAAAGGCTATAAAAATTCCAATCACATTACTTAACACTTATTAAGGCATACATCGCGTAAATATATCCAAGAAAAAAGGTTACTACCCCCTTAAAGAAAAATAATTATACTAAGGTAACATGATAAGAAAGTAACTCTGGGTACATGGCTCGAATTTCCTCCACAACATCCTATATAGCCTCCTCGATACCATACAGTGACCAAAGAAACTTTACTATTAGGTATGGTCAGTAGAGGGCCTACTGCAGTTGGATTGAGGCTCGAGAGCAAGGTCATTTGGAAGGTTTTGGTGGGGTCCATAGTGAACCATGATTTTAATTTGGGTATCATGCCCTAAATTATGTTTTGTAGCCCCATACTTTATTCACATGTATTTTGTAATAATTTAATCGGAATCCATTAGGGTCCTTTGATATAAACACTCTTTGAAGGTATTTAATTAGATTTTTATTTTGCTCACTCTGATTTTTTAAGTATTTGATTGGTTTAGCCTTGTATCTGATATAGGATAGACAACAGTTGCCTATCTTATATCAAGTATGGAGGCAACACCCTATTTATCCTAGGTGTTTTCTTTTTCTGCTATAGTTTAACAAAAAAATTTGGTAGTAAAAAATGGGGGTGTTACAGGATGGTATTAGAGTATTTCTTAAATATTTCTTACTTTTAAGAATTTTCAAGCTGATACCACAGGTTGGTATCAAAGCGTTTTTACAAAAATGCACTACTTTTAAAAATGAGTTGGTTGATACCCCAAGTCTTATCAAAGCAATTTTACTCTACAAATAATTTTACACTGATATCACAAGATGGTATCGGTATTTATTTGAAAAATCTATTCCTTAATTTTCTGACAAGTTTAATTATTTCAAATCCAGATGTCTGTGATTGAGAGTTAGGTTGGAAATGTATTTTAGTTAGCTTTTACTTATTGCTATGCGAGTCTTAGTATTCGGTGGCCTAAATTTTTTCCCTATATTCTTCTAGTATTTAGAATGTGATGGCCACTAGCCATAGCTATGAACAAATCAAACCATTCATGGAGACTGTCAGAGAATACATGGAGGGCTAAATCTAAGCACCTCAACCTCAACCAAAGTATCATCACCGTAGGATTGGCTCATGAGGGTAAGGCATCGTCACCTACCAAGCTTTGAAGGCCTCAAGGACCCTAATATCATAAAATGGTGGTTCTAATATATGGAAAAGACCTTTACTTCCTATGGGTACTTTGGAGATCAGAGGGTAGACATGGTAGTCTACTACTTAAGAGGAAGGGAAGATGCAATGTGGAGCAGCATCTAGCGTAGGGGTAGAGAACCAATAGGATGGGGGTCATTCTTGGAAGCATTGTGAGCCTGATTTTACCTAAATCATCTATACATGAAGAATTACGATGAGTTTATGGCGCTTTAGAAGGGGGCATGCCCATCAAAGAGTATTACTGTAATACCCCAAAAATTTCAAGAACCTATATTTTAATAAATAACTTTATTTGAAATAAAATTAGCTTGTAAAGTTATTTATTTTAATTATTTTATGGATTTTAGAGTATGTAAATTTGGATAAGAGTATTTAATAAATTAAAAATAAATATTTTGCTATTTATCATATTGTTTTATTTAAATAATTTTCCAAACTAATATTTTACCCACTTTATCCTTTTTAAATTACTATTTTAGATTATAATGAATTAAATTATTAAATTAAATAATTTATCAAGAATATTACATTTTATGATTTTATAAATTAATCTACTTTATTTTCCTATTTTTCCCCATTTCCCTTTTTACCCTTTTCCTTTTTTTCCCTTCCTCCTCTTCTTTTACCCTTTTCTCCCTCCCTTGGGCCTCCCGACCAGCCCTTCCCCTCCCCTGCGCACTGGGCCACTGGCCCATCTCCCCTCCCTCGCACGGGCTTCCTCCCTTCTCTCCCTCGCGCACTCCGCCCAGCACACCAGCCCAAACGCTTCCTTATTTTTCCCCTAGACCGGCCGGCTCCCTTCTTTTCCTGCGCCGGTCCAACCGCTCGCACCTCCCCTCCCTTCTGTCTCATTCCACGCCGTCCGCCTACAAGCTTCGACCCCATGACTGCCACCGCAGAGCTGCCCTGCAACTGCCGCCACCTACCTCCCTCTCCCTCTCTCTCTTCTCCTGTCATTTTCTTTCCATTTCGAGCCAAACCAGTCCTTGGACCACACCCCGCATGCCCCTCTCCCTTTACTTCTTCTTCCCTCTCTTCCCCTGCCACCCGACCACCACCTGCCACCTGCACCCTCTCGCCGGCCAGCCGCTGCCCCCTTTCTTCTCCCTCTTATTTGTCCTCATCTCCCCAGCCATTCATTCCCTATAAATTTGAACCCACATCCCCCTTCCTCGAGCCTCTTCTCTCTTTTCTCCTCCTCCCATTCATTCCCAGTTTTTTTTTATTACCGCTGCCTTGCGCCACCTGAACCACCGCACCCAGCCCTGCGCCGCCTTTTGCCACCGCCTACTACCACCCTGCACCACCACGCCGCCCCTCGAGCCCTACACTTCCTCCCTTCTCCACCCCTTTTCTTCTTCTCCCCATTTTCCCCTTATCACCGAGCCACCTGCAACCGCCATTTTCTCCACCATCCGGCCACCTCTGCCGCCACCCAACCCACCGTTCGACACCCTGCAACCCCCTCTACCACCGCCTTGCCTTAGTTGGCCAAAAACAGCCCTTGAACCCCTCCATTTTCCCTCTCCTTTTCCTTCCTTCATAACTCCTCCACCTCGACCCTTCTCAGCAGCCAACTTCGCCGCCTTGCCGCCGCCCTATGCCGCCGTGAAACCACCCTTAGCCTCCACCTACACCCCCTCTTCACTTCTGCACCATTCCCTTGCCTTAGAACCTCCCCTAACTACCTTCATTTCTAGCCTAAAGACCCTAACCCGAAAATAACAAAATTTGCTCCCTTCACCCTCTTTGAGCCCTTTTCTCCCCATGGTTTTGCATGAGACTCACGCTGCTCATGCAGCGTGAGCTCCCCATTATTTTAAAAATTATTTGGCTAATTTTTAAGGTATAATGGTATTTTATGTTAAGTGTTTTATTAATTAAAATTTATAAAGTTTTATGCTTGGATTCTTATTTCTAAAATAAATATGATGGATATTATTTTTAGGTGTTGAGTTGCTAATTATGCTTGGTAAGATTTGATATTTTGCAGGATTAAGGTAACCCTTAATCCTCCCTTAAATACATGGAAAAACGTATGCTAGCACATTAGGGATTTTGGTATGATTTTATGTATGTTTTGTGAGCCTAGCATGTTATATAAATGGTTGATTACATTGATTGAAAGAAAAAGGGAAATGCATGATAGCTTTTGTGCCACGTGTAGGTATGATAATTAAGGAAGAAGTTGATTATTGATGGAAATGTTAAATGCTTGTTTATGATGTATTTATTGTCTAAGGATATTTTAGTAATTATGCTTATGAAGTATGTGATCTAATGTATGTAGTTACTAATGAGTATTATGTTGAATAATGAGAAGTTGGTGGACTTAGATGATAAGAATGAAGTATTAATATCATTATTTTATGTAGTGATGGTAAATTAATAAAAATGGTGAATAAAGGGTATTTTGGTAATTTTGTAAACAAAAGGGTATTTTGGTAATTTCAAAGGGAATGGGTGGAATGATAATTTTATAAGTAAATGGATAAAATTGTAAGTTGTGAGAAAGAAGGGTATTATGGTAATTTTTGAGGTAAATGAATAATATGGAAATTTTATGATTACATGGAAAATTGATAAATTTATAAGTAAAGGGGTATCATGGTAAATTTTGGAGAAAAGGGTAAAGCGGTAATTTTGGAGTTAAAGGGGCAATATAGTAATTTTATAAGTAAGTGGTAAGAATGGTAATTTTGGAAGTAGGGGTAAAATAGTAATTTTTGATGAAGGAGGGCGTTATGGTAATTTTTCAAGTAAAGGGGCAATATGGTAATTTTGGGAAAGGAAGGGCAAAATGGTAATTTGTAAGGAAAGATAAAAATGGTAATTTTGGATGTAAAAGGGTAAAATAGTAATTTGTAAAGAAAAAGGGGTGTTATGGTAATTTTACAAGTAAAAGGGGTATGGTGGTAATCTTTATAAATAAAAGGATATTATGGTAATTCGAAAGTAAGGGGTAGAAGGGAAATTTATAAATAAAAGGATATTATGGTAAACTTGAGAGTAAGGGGTAACTTGGTAATTATGATAACGACGAAAGATAATTTAGTGATTAAATTATGATTATAGAAGGGCAATTGGATAAGTGTGATACTTGAGAAGGGTAATTTGGTAAATTAACCAATTAAAGGGCATTATGGTAATTTAATAATGGAGAAGGGTAATATAGTAATTATAAATATGGAGAAGGGGAAATTAATAATTATGATTATGAAGAATGGTAAATTAATATTGGTAATTATGAAGAAGGGTAATTTGGGATTTATGATAATTAAAAAGGGCAAATGGTAATTATGATAAAGGAGAAGGGCAATTTGGTAATTTATCCAACTAAAGGGGCAATTTGGTAATTTAGCCGATTAAAGGGTAAAGTGATAATTGTTTAACCAACTAAAGGGGCAAAATAGTAATCATGATAATGAAGGAGGGTAATTTAGTAATTTATACAACTCAAGGGCAATTTAGTAATTATAACAAAGGAGAAGGGCGATTTGGTAATCTAACAAACCAAATGGGATAATTATGCAACCTTAAGGGTAATATGGTAATTTATCAAGTAAGGAATGGATACTTAGCAATTATATAAGTAAGGGGTTAAGGAGTAATTTGTACCTAACATATTGTTATGATTGTGGAACATTATGATATGATTCAAATAATGTTGATTAGCCAAGTAAGAGTATTTGATAATTAGTATGGCCTTAACGTTTTCTCTGTGACATCCTGGATAACCATCTGAATAAGAAATGACTAATGATATCATAACGATTAAAAGTGAATAAGTATCGGATTATCGTGCTTTTCGTGATCACCTTAATTAAGACACTATTACTTAAAGTGAAAGCCTCGAGATCGGGAATGGTGACTCCTTAGGGGTTGCTACCCTAAGGACGTGGTTTAGTCCATGATTATTCTGGTATTTGCTGGTGTGCCTTTGTGCCCCAGCCAGGCCCTATATCTTACTCTTTCTAGCTCTACGGACCTAGTTAGGGGGTATGCATATTTATGGATTAGGTGTCCTTGTCGGTAGGGTAATGAGTTAGATTTATGCACCAGTATGACCAGGGTACCTTTGTGTCCTTGGGTTCATGGTTGAAGGGTACTGAGTAGCTGATATGCACCGATACGACTAGTGTACCTTTGTGTCCCGGGTTATTGATCTCCCGTTCGAGGCAAATAAATATGATTGATGTGCTGATTAAAGAAAAGGAAAGATACTATTATTGAAAGTGGAATATTAATGAGCTAGGCCCAGATGATTGTGATATTGAGTACCGGTCCACCGGTTATAATAGTGGTCCAGGAGCGTGTTGCCCTGGTATGTGATATTGAGTACCGGTCCACCGGTTATAATAGTGGTCCAGGAGCGTGTTGCCCTGGTATGTGATTATGAGTACCGGTCCACCGGTTATAATAGTGGCCTGGAGCGTGTTGCCCTGGTATGTGATTATGAGTACCGGTCCACCAGTTATAATAGTGGCCAGGAGTGTTGTGCCCTGGATGATGATTTTATATATATTCCGGTCCACCGGCTAAAATAGTGGGGGTCCCGAGCTCAATAAAACCAGTATTGTATGTGAATAAAATTATGGAAAAATACTAATCACTTATAGTGGAACACCATGTGAGTCGGGGCCAGACCGGTCCACCGGCAATAATAGTGGTCAGAAGCGTTCTGCCCTATGTGTTTACTTCCGGTCCACCAGCTATAACAGTGGGGTTCTCGTACTCACATGGATATAAAATATGAGATTGATGGAATGATGACGGAATAATGGCTTAAGGCCCGAATGTATTGATCTTACACTATGACATGGCTTAAGGCCCAAAGTATCGATCGTGATTTATGAATTATTATGCATGTTATTGTTATGTATGCACATCTCATTATTTATGTGTGTATCTTGCATTATGTGCCGTATGCGGGCCTGTCTTTATGGGGCCCCTGCCTATTCAATGGGTAGTGCCCTTGCAGGTATTTTCAGGTGCTACTCAAGTGGGCTACGGGAAAGAGAGTAAGGAGTTATCCGGTATCGTTAGGGTTTTCTCCTTCTCTTTAAATTCCTGGTTTTAATGTTATGTGTTACTGTAACCACCGTTGGTGGATTTTATTCTTGTAAACGATTTGATGCGCTACTCTGATTTGTGTGTGTTGAATTTCGTTCAAGCTGTATTTCATTTTCTTAGCCTTAGCACTTGGTACTGGAACGGTATGAGTGAACCGGTCTGATACTAAGTGTGGCGGTAATACTCCCAAAGTTCACGTTTTATTAATCTGCTTCCGCAATTATCTTTTAATAAAACGAAATTTTTCAGTAGTGAATTTTGGGGGTGTTACAATTACACTAGCTTTAGCACTACCACTACAAGAGATGTGGGTCAGATCACTTAGGAGTCGATTGTAGAGGTAACAAGGTGATGTGCTATAGATATGGCATGGTGGGACACAAGACATTCAAGTATTGGGTTGGCATTGGCAGCATAGAGTGGATCCAGACCAAAATTAGAGCATAGGATCTATCTAGTGGCTACAGCCTTAGATATAGAGTTCTTCCATCACCATCTAGAGTCACAAGCCAAGCTAGTCATCCTAGAGGTCTGAGGCCTTGCTCTTTTCAGGAAGGGCCAAGATCAACGAGCGCCTTAGGAGTTTCATTAGTAGAGCACTTGAATGTTATAAGTTAAACAAAGGCAAAACACTAGATCAGTGTAATGACCGGTATGCTCATTGTCTCTACTAATTCTTCTTGTGTATTGTTTGATTCTAGTGCTTCACATTCCTTTTCAACATCTACTTTTGTATCTAGAGCTGCTTTATCTCCTTCAAGGAGCATTTCTACTTCTATCATTTTTCCTTCAGGCGATAGAATTGCATGTTCTAGGTACTAAGGGGTTGTGATGGTAGTAGGAGGAATAGAGTTTCCATTGGACTTCATAGAGATGGAGTTATGAGATTTTAATATAATTGTCGGGATAGATATGCTAGAAAATTCTGAGCACTAATCAACTGGGCGTAAGAACACATGGTTCTATGGGGACCAAAGGGTATTAAGGTTTCGTACTAGATTGCATCATCTATAAGGCTGAGTAACCTCATACACAAGGGATATCCACTCTACCTGTACCATATCAGAGACGTATAATCAGTTGAGACCCCATTAGAGCAGATGGCAATAGTTCATGAATTTTTTGGTGTTGTCTCTAAGGAGATCCTTAGAATGCCACTAGTTTGAGTGGTTGAGTCACCGTGGACATGTTTCCTGCAATAGAGTCAATATCTAAGGCTCCTCACTAAATGGCACCTATGAAATGAGAGAACTCAAGGCTCACTTGGAATAGATTTAGGAGAAGGGCTATATTCAACCAAACATATAGTCGTGGGGAGCGCTAGTGCTATTTGTGAGGAAGAAGGATGGAATCCTGAGATTGTGCATCAATTACCATGGATTGAACCAGTTTACAGTGAATAACCATTATCCATTACCAAGGATTGATGACATGTTCGATCAACTCAAGGGATCTAAGGTTTTCTCCAAGATTGATCTACAATCAAGATATCATCAGTTGAGGGTTGCAAGGCAAGACATTCCTATGATTTCTTTCCAAACAAGGTAGGACCATTATGAGTTCATAGTAATGCCCTTCAAACTCACTAATGTGCATGTATCTTTCATGTCCCTAGTGAACTAGATCTTTCGTCCCTTCTAGGACTAGTTCACTGTGGTGTTTATCGATGATATCCTCATCTACTCTAGTGACCGAGAGATGTATGAGCAACATTTGAGGTAGACTTTGCCTTACTAAAATCACTCCAATCATATGCCAAGCTCTTAAAGTGTGAATTCTAGTTAGATCAAGTGGTTTTCCTTGGTCTTGTGATCTCTAAGGAGGGTGTGCCAATGGATCCTACCAAGATTCAACCTATTTATGATTGGATAGCACCCACTTTTGTGAAGGATGTACACAGAGTTTTGGGATTATCCAGTTACGACCATCGGTTCATGGTAGACTTTTCCAAGATTGCTCGGTTGTTGACCTAACTCTTGAAGAAGGCTACACGATCCAAGTGGGATAAGAAATGTAGTGAAGCTTTCAAGGAGTTGAAGAGGCATTTGACTTTATCCCCAACGCTTACTTTGCCAAGTGGGTCTTGTGGTTTTGAAGTATATAGTGATACTTCCAAGCATGGGGTGGGTTGCGTGCTGATGCAACATGGAAGAGTGGTGGCTTATGCCGCATGACAACTAAAGAAGCATGAAGAGAACTACTTGACCCGTGACTTATAGCTTCCTGTGGTATTATATGCTCTTAAGATTTGGAGGCACTATATCTATGGAGTTTAGTGTAAGTTCTAGACCATAAGAGCCTCAAGCATACCTTCACTCAATGGGAGTTAAACGTGAGATAATGCCAATGGTTGGAGTTAATCAAGAACTATGAACTAGTATTGAATTACTATAAAGGTAAAGCTAATGTGGTGGAAGATGCACTTAGCCGAAAGACATATCATTCTTTAAGTATGATTCATTTATAAAATCATATGTGCCAAGAGATCAGGAAAATATAGATCAGATTTATCATTGTTGGAGGTTTAGAGGTAGAATGAGCACACTTACCATCACACCTTTAATATTTGAGGAGATCCTAGCTAGTCAAGTCAGTGATGTCAAGTTTAAGAGAATCTAAGTGGGCATTATAGAAGGCAGAGCTGAAGGAGTCTAGATTTGTGAGGATAGCAGTATTAGGTGCCCTAACAGGTGGTGTATACCATAGGAGTGTTTAAAGCTTAAAAAGAAGATCCTTGAAGAAGGACATTACACTCTTTACTCTATTCACCCTAGAGGGGACAAGTTGTACATGGATATAAAGAGAGTATATTGGTGGGCCCCCATGAGGCAATAAGTGGCAGAGTTTGTTGCCCGATGTCTAACCCATCAAAAATTTAATATTGAGAACAAGAGACTGGTAGGGTTAGTGCAACCACTGGAAGTTCCCGAGTGGAAATGGGATAGCATATTAATGGACTCTATGGTTGGTCTTCTGAGGATCTGTAGTGGTTTTGGATTCTATCTTGGTCATTATGGATCATCTGACTAAGTCAATCATGTTTATACTGATGAGTGACGTGGAACATAGAGTAACTAGCCAATGCTTAGAGAAAGCACGTGGTGAACTATATAAAGTTTCTAAGGACATTGTGTTTGATTGAGACTCTAGGTTCTTGTCACATTTTTGATAGAAATTACAAGCCACCTTTGGTACTCAACTAAAGAGGAGTATATCATTTTACCTAGCTATGGATGGTCAGACACAAAGGACCATTAAGACTCTGGAAGACATGCTTCGAGCATGTGTGCTAAACTTAGGGGGAAAGTTAGGAAGATCGGCTGGTCTTGATCGTTATCACACTAGTATTAAGATTGTACCTTTTGAAGCCTCATAAGGAAGAAAGTATCATAGTCCTTCATATTGAAACAACATCAAAGAGACATTAGTGCTAGAACCTAAAATGATTGAGGAGACAAATAAGCACATCTATTTGATCAGGAACGGATGAGAGTAGCTCAAGATTGATAGAAAAGCTATGCATATCTGAAGAGATGGACTGATGATTACAAGGTAAGTGATATAGTCCTTTTAAGGGTCTCTCTCACCAAAGGAGTTATAAGGTTCTGTAGTAAGGGTGCACTTAGTCTAAGGTACATTGGACCGTATGAGATTCTATACCGCGTTGGAGAAGTTTCTTATCGCTTAGCTCTACTAAGGGAGTTGTCACATGTGCACAACATCTTTATGTATCTTAGATACTGAAGTATGTAGCAGATCCTTCGCACGTTATCTGACCAGAGTCACTAGACCATGATAAGGCTTTGACTTATAAGTAGTGACCAGTGAGTATTCTAGACACCAAGACGAGAGTGACTCATATGAAGACCGTTCCCTTAGTGAAAGTTATGTGGTGATGGTATGGTACAGAGAAAGATAATTGGGAGGCCAAGGAAGAAATTTAAGCCAAGTATCCAGAGTTGTTTTTATAGTTATTATCATAAGTGCAAACCTTTTTCTCTAAGGGGTTAGTATCCTTTTCCTTGATTGTGAATATGATGTGTGTGATCTTATATGAACTATGTAACTTGATTATTTTAGGCTTTAGGGATGTAGCCTCTTTAAGGGGGTAGTGTTGTAATACCCTACATTTTTATATGATGGATGAATGAGAACTTTTTCAAATTTTGGACCTTTGATTTTAGCTTTGATGTTATGATTTGGTTTGGGATAAATTATCAATGAAAATCATGTTAAAAATGAAATTTGTTGAGTTTTGCAGACAAACCCATCGACTGGTTTGTCCTTTTAGCCAATTTGGGTTCCTAAACTAAGCCAATCGATTAGTTGTGGGAAACTGATCGAATAGTGGTTGAACAATCAATTGATAGACCCAAACCCATCAACTAGTTTATCTAGTTTGTCACATTTTTTAGCTTAATTTTTTTTGAAAAATCCCTTACACTAAAATGGAACCTTACCAACCCATGCAAGTTCTTCCCTAAGAGATTCCTAACCATTTTTAGGATGCATTTAACCTAATATATTGTCTCAATTTGATTTAGAGGCCAACTAGGACAATTGACTAAGAGAGATGACCTCAGCATTATCTTCTTACTCCTCTCTCCTCTACATGATTTAAAGATCAAATGTTATGATCTTAGGCATGATTTTGAACAGTTGGAAGATTCCTTCTATGCTAACATTCCATTCCTCTATTTGTGAATACTAATTCTGTTCTAATTGACCTGAATTTTTTAAAGAAACCATTTGAGCTCTAGAGAAGAGGTAACAAATCCTAGATAAAATCTGTTTACTCTGATCAAATTCAAATGGTCAATGGTAGGATTTTGAGTTAATTTCCTAACCTTTAGTAATTTCCTTCAATTAGTTTACTATAAATATCCCCAATCATCGCTATTATGCACCTTTATTTGAGCTACCAAATTTTTCTAAGTCTTACATTCCCTCTCTTCCATCCACACTCAAGCCTTATCAGTCTATTTTCACACATTCTTCTGATCCTGTCTCTATCTCTCTCTTGTTATAATTTTCAATCAAGGTAGAGTTAGATTCTAGGAAAAGGTTAAGTAATTCGATTTTTCCCTTTCCCCTATTTTTACCTCAAGTGGTATATTCTTATTCTTTCAATTTTAAGTTCAAATTTTGATAAGATTTTGGTATAATGTCTAAATTAAAGGTTTTAGTTTAAGGTTTTCAAAGCTGAGAATTTTCATAATTGAAGTTTCTATTTTTAAGGGGATTTTTCCTACATCAAGTAAGTGATCCTTACTTCAAAAATGTTTAGTAAGTATTCCAACGTATTAGGTGTTACCTTTAGTTGATTTCTGCATGTTGGAATGAAAGAATGTAGTTGTATATATGATTTGGAGGATTAGGTGACATGATTTGAGTAAAAAGCATGAAAATGGG
Organism: Tamarix chinensis; assembly: GCA_030549775.1. NCBI lineage: Eukaryota > Viridiplantae > Streptophyta > Magnoliopsida > Caryophyllales > Tamaricaceae > Tamarix > Tamarix chinensis. The sequence goes on along the minus strand of CM060178.1, from coordinate 25,796,098 downwards.
TAAAAGTAGGCTATGACGATTTCATATTGAGAAATCCATGTTAATTTTGTTGGAAATATGTTATTTTATGTTTATACATGCTTTAATATGGCTAAAAATGATTTATATGAAAGAATATGCATGAATTTTTTTGATTTGGTGTTGTATTAGGGCAAACCAATCAAATGGCTCCTAAAACGGTCCATTAATTGACCCAACCGATCGACCGGTAAGCCTATAAAGACCTTGGTCTTGCTCTCTACTTAAACTCATCAAATGGTTAGGCAAAACCTATTGACTGGTCTATGAATAGTTGATTGGTTTGCCCAAACCTATCAACTAGTTTGAGGAAAAGCATAGTCTGGTTGAGTCAAACCGATTGGCTAATTAGGCTAGAATGATCAACTAGTTTAACTAGTTAGCTTAATTTGCTTCCTTTTTATTCTGTCATGCTTTGAGGCTATGTTTGGAACTATACCATGGTTATTAATAGGATAAAATACAAATTTTTATCATAAACAATTAGCCTAATTAAACGATCAAAATGGATCATCAATTATGGTGTACTCTATGAGTAATGAATGGACTAAATGGGTATTTCACTTATGATAAGTGAGGCTATCAAGAAAATAATAATGAAACTCTTCTTGGGCTGGAATTAAATAAAATGGTGGTTACAAAAATGTTGGCCAAGGAAAAATGGAAAACCCACATGGTTGGGATAATGGAAAGAAAATGATTAATATGGATTAACATGAGAAGTTAAACTTCTTACTTTATATGGGCCTTGTATGATCACCTATCTTTGTGAATAAAACACTAATCATGTAAAGTGAAACAAAGTTAATTTGAGTATAGCTCTGTGTAACACCCCCAAATTTACTACTGAAAAATTTCGTTTAAATCAGAAGGTTTAGCGGAAGCGAAAGAATTAAAACCATAAACTTGGGGGTATTACCGCCACACTTAGTACCAGACCGGTTCACTCCTACCGTTCCGATACTAAGTGCTAAGGCTAAACTAAACAACCATTAAGTAAGAATCATCAAAACATGGGTTCATAGTTAACATAGATCATTCACGAAAACACGAGTCAACAACAGTTAGGATATCGTTTAGGAATACAACTTAAGAGTACGGTTTCGAAACAAGAAGCATAGTGCAAAATATAGCTAAATAAAACGAATCCCAAGGGACCAATATCCGGACCGCCTACTCACTCAAGTCAAGCCTGCCACCCCAACTTAGTAACCGATCAAACTTGCATAGGAGGTATGCTCCCCACCATTGGTGGATCATCACAGGACCCATTCAATCAAGGTAGTATCAGTACGGGTCCAATACTGAGTAAGAGCGCAGGTACACTAAGGCCAAGCATACAATCATACCACATAGCACACATAGCACAATCACATAAGTAACATGTGATAACACACAAGATAAGGCCTGAGTACTTTCCGGTGACTTATTCTTTATCATCGTTAGTAATATGTCCATTTCACACATATTCTTTAATGATCCATGTAAGTGCGGGAGCCCCACTATTATAGCCGGTGGACAGGAAATCAACACTCAGGGCAGAACCCCTCTGACCACTATTATAGCCGGTGGACCGGAATCAACACCCAGGACAGAACACCTCTGGCCACTATTCTAACCGGTGGACCGGACTGACCCCGACTTACATGGTGTTTCGCTGTAAGTACTTAGTATTTTCCCATGGATTAATTCATTCATATTCATTCAAAGCATTCTTCATTAATCCATGTGAGCGCGGGAGCCCCACTATTATAGCCGGTGGACCGGAAATAAACACACAGGGCATAACGCCTGTAACACCCCCAAATTTACTACTGAAAAATTTCGTTTAAATCAAGGTTTAGCGGAAGCGAAAGAATTAAAAACTGTAAATTTGGGGGTATTACCGCCACACTTAGTACCAGACCGGTTCATTCCTACCGTTCCGGTACTAAGTGCTAAGGCTAAATCCGATCATCAATAAGTACAAAGTATCGTAAAACGCAAGACGTCATTTAGCATAAACCATTAATAAGATATAAGTCCAATAGAAGTTTGAATACGAGTTAGGATTACAACCCCATAATATATTTTTTTTCTTTAAACAGGAAACGTAATACAAAATATAGCTAACAAAACAATTCCCAAAAAGGGTTAGTATCCGGATCGCCTACTCACTCAAGTCAAGCCATCCACCCCAAAATAGTACCCGATCATAGACCTGCACGGGAGGTCTGCTCCCCACCATCGGTGGATCATCACAGGACCCATTCAATCAAGGTAGTATCAGTATGGGTCCAATACTGAGTAAGGGTGCAGGTGCGCTAAGGCCAAGCATACATCATACAACATAACATGCACAACGCAAACATATAAGCAACATGTAATATGATGGATGATGAGGATCGGTTATGGTCCAATCCAACTCCTTCTTTTCATAACTCTGGTAATTATAGTCGATTCACATCACGATCGTTATGAGCCCATGAGAGTGCGGGAACCCCACTATTATAGCCGGTGGATCGGTCACTTATAGGGTAGAACGCACCTAACCACTATTTTATGCCGGTGGATCGGTCTCCAGGGCAGAACGCTCCTGGCCACTATTATGCCGGTGGATCGGTCTGGCCCTGAGTCTCATAGGGTTTCACTGTGATTATAAAGTATCTTTCCATGATTCATTTGCAAGTCATTTCACACCATAATCTTTGTTAATCCATGCGAGTACGGGAACCCCACTATTATAGCCGGTGGATCGGTCACTTATAGGGCAGAACGCACCTAACCACTATTATATGCCGGTGGATCGGTCTCCAGGGCACAACGCTCCTGGCCACTATTATGCCGGTGGATCGGTCTGGCCCCGACTCACATGGTGTTCCACTGTAAGTATATAGTATCTTTCCCATGATTTAATTACAACATACTGTTTGGTTTGTTGAGCTCGGGATCCCCCACTATTATAGCCGGTGGATCGGTCACGTATAGGGCAGAACGCACCTAACCACTATTTTATGCCGGTGGATCGGTCTCCAGGGCACCCCGGCACCTGGCCACTATTATGCCGGTGGATCGGTCTGGGCCTGGCTCAACAATCTTTCACTTTACATGATTAGTGTCTTATCCGTGTTTTATTAGATATCATTCCACCCTTAACATGCATGCCAACGACGTACTACCACTGCCTCTCAAGCGGGCCCGTCTCATATGTTGAGACACTCACCCTTTTCTCACACTCGACATCCATCCCTCGTGGACTTAGGTATAGTGGTATATAGTAAGGCGCGATCTCCAAGAACATAGGCTACCCCAACACATAAGATATCGACTCCGTATGTCTTCATCCCTCTAGGGCTCCTCCTTGGAAAACCCTAATTTGGGCCTATATGGCCCAACTCTTTCTTACTCATCCTATCTTCACTTTGTTCCTTGTCTCGCATCCCATCTCTACTAAGAAATTCCCAAGTCATATCTCTTTGTTCCCCAACTCCGCATGTGACCGCCAAACCCTAGTTGGCCACACCAACCCTAGCACTTTACTTCCTCTCTAAGTAACCTCCCTTCTTTAGAAAACCCATACTCATCCTTTATATAAGTGAATTCTCACTCTCAACCCTCTACTCCATAGGCCATTAATACCACCATGCAATCATTAATACCACCATACAACCCTAATACCACCATGCGAATCATAATACCACCATACCAACCATAATACCACTATACAACCCTAATACCACCGTGCAACCCTAATACCATCGTGCAGTCATGAATACCACCATGCAACCATTAATACCACCATACAACATTAATACCACCATAAAATCACAAATACCATCATACAAACCCTAACGCCACCATGCGAACCCTAATACCCCCGTTACAACCATAATACCACCATACAACATTAATACCACCATAAAATCACAATTACCATCATACAAACCCTAACGCCACCATGCGAACCCTAATACCCCCGTTACAACCATAATACCACCATACAACATTAGTACCACCATAAAATCACAAATACCATCATACAAACCCTAACGCCACCATGCGAACCCTAATACCCCCGTTACAACCATAATACCACCATAAAACATTAATACCGCCATAGAACATTAATACGATCATACAAACTTCAAGACTCCCATGAGGGTTCCCAACTCATATTACCATTTATCCTAACATGCATGTCCTAGAGGGCCATAGCATAATACATCATAAACATCATACATATAAATGTCATGCTCATGTCATGGAAGCACAAACAACATACCTCAATCTCCAAGCTGCGCTACACATAAAACGAGTTATCCACAAATCATATAATACAGGGCATAGCATGGCATACACAACATTCAACACATCCATGTCACACATAACACAAGGCCATTAGCTTCGTCCTTACCTAAGGCGACGCCGGGCTTGGAGCATGCTCCTCTAACTCCTTAGGGCTTTGGTCGGGGTTACCTATAAAAGGGGAAAATGCTAAGTATTAGTTTCCCTTATAATCAATCCTCATTCTAGTTTAAGGTTAGGGTTTTTATTTACTAAAAAGGGTTTTATACAAAACTAGGGTTTTTACCTTAGAATTAGCATACTAAATATTAGTAGTCAAAATATGTTTATTTTTAATACCTATTGTTACACTTATATTATTAGACCCGTTAGCCCTATTCTTATAATAATAATATTCATGTTAACTATAGAAAAATAGTGATAATAATAATAATAATAAAACTAATACCAGTAACACTAATGTCTAGTGATGGAAACCCTAGCATTTTAAGGCCAAGTCTATTAATGGGGTTATATTTGAAATAATAATAATATAAGGTCACAATATTACAAGTAACTATTCCTAAGGGTGATAACGATAATAGTTGTATATTCTTGAATAATAAAAGGGTTTAAATGCTTTTGATTACAACAATAAGGTAGTGATAATAGTAATAATAGTAATAGTTATTAATAGTGTCATAGTAATGAGGTTAGGGTTAATGTTAAATGGTATGGTAATAAGGTTCAAGTACTCTTCTTAGTTAACAACCAAATGATATTTACTAGCTTGAGTTGAGTAACATGGGTAAGATAAGGTAGTATTATTATTAACAATGGTGACAAAGTGTTAAGTATAATAATAATAACAATAACCATAATAATAATAGTAATAATAATAATAATACTAATAATAGTAAAAATAATAATGATAATAATAATAATAATAATAATAATAATAATAATAATAATAATAATAATAATAATACAACCAAGTAAGGTTAAGCAATAATACTAATAACCATAGTAAGGATAATAGAAATAATAATGATAAAAATGTTAATACTAATAATTATAAAAATAAGACCAAAGTTAAGTATAATATAGGTTAGGGTTTAAAAGGGATGTTAGTATTAGTAAGAAAATTAGAACATTAATAATAATAAGGGCAATAATAATGGTAATAATGATAATAATAATAATAATAATAATAATAATAATAATAATAATAATAAAAGTAATAACAATAATAAAAGTAATAATAATAATAATAATAATAATAATAATAAGTATATTAGTATTAATATTATTAGAAAATAGTAGCAGCTATATAAAAAGGGGGTTAGGGTTTGGATGGGTGGAGAACCACCTAGGGTCGGTGGTGGTCCGGCGGCGGCGCGTGGCGGCGACGGCGGCGGCGGTGGAGGAGGAGAAGAGGGGGAAAGATGGAGGTGGCGGTTAGATGGGAGGGGAAAAGGAGGAGTCTGAGGTGGGGAAAGAAAGAGCAGGTGAAGGGGAGTGGAGTGAGGGTGGTGGCGTGGCAAGGGGTGGCGGCGCGCGGCGGCGACGGCCGAGGGTGGTGGAGAGAGATGGAAGATGAGGGAGGAAGGAGGAGAGGGAGGCAGGGGAATTTGAAGGCAGGGAAAGGTAGAGGGAGGTCTGCTGGGCATTTTGGAGGGGGGAAGAGGCTCTGGTGGCGGCTGGGCTGGCGGTGGGAGGCGGCGCAAGGGCGGCGAGGGGTTGGAAGGGGCTGCTCGGGGTGGCTATTTTGCACGGCCAGGGAAGCGTTGGGTGGTTAGGTGGAGGGTGGTGTAAGGTGGGGTTCTGGGCGGCACTAGACCGGCAGCGTTGGGGGAAGGCGGCGGTCGACGCATCTGATGGGGCGGCGGCGAGAGGGAGCAAACCCAGAGTTTCGGGGTTCCAAATCCCGAATCCAGGTGGTCAATGGGGGTATTTATAGGCAGGGTGGTCGGGCAAGGCCAAGGGGAAGAAGACAAGGGGGGTGCAGGCGCCAGGCTGGCCGGCAGGCGGCAGGTCCTGCCATGGCAGGTTAGGTCGGGAAAGGGGAGAGGAAGAGGGAAGGAGATGGCACGCGAGAAAGGGAGAGAGAGACTTGGTCGGGGTCGAAAAGAGAAAGAAAACGACGGGGGAGAGGCAGGGAAGGACGGTCGGCGCTGGTGGCTTCCGGCGAGGATCGCGCTGCGGCGTCGACTTGCAGGCTGCGGTGCAGGTCGGGGGAGGAAGAAGACAGGCAGGGTGGACCGGCGGTCCAGGGGAGGGGAAGAAAAGGAAGGAGAGGGAGAACCGGCCGGTTGGCAACGGTTACTTCCTACTAAATGAAACGCGGAGTTTCATAGGATATCGGGGCAAAACTCTGCGTCGCGCCCTGTGATGCGGGCTGGACGCGCTGGGCCACGGGGGACGGGCAACGACGGCTGGCAGGCCTGGCACGCGGGACAGACCAGGGAGGAAGGAAGATTTGGGCCGACGGGCTGACCCAAACGGGGAGGGGGGGTGAGAAGAAAAAGAAATAAAGGAGGAAGAAGGAAAAAGAAAAGAAAGGATAAAAAGGGAAAATGGAAAATGGAAAATGCTAAAGTGGTTGAGTTGGGGGCATTTGGTCCTTATTTATTTATACAATTAATTTAGATATTTAATTTTAATAATAATTATTTTAATTATAATAATTAAATCCATTTTTAAATTAGTTAGGCTATTTTGGATAAATTGTCCTTAACTTCCATGCTAATTAGGAAAAATACCCAAATTTTCTTCCAATTAAATTCTTTATTATTTTCCCCTTAATTAACTCTCTACATTTTAATAAATGAATTTATATAATTAATTTTCCTAATAATTCCTTATTTGGCCATAATTTTGGAAATTAGGATTTTGGGATATTACAACGCCTCTGACCACTATTATAGCCGGTGGACCGGAATCAACACCCAGGGCGGAACGCCTCTGGCCACTATTCTAACCGGTGGACCGGACTGGCCCCGACTCACATGGTGTTTCACTGTAAGTACTTAGTATCTTTCCTGTGGATTAACTTATTTGTTTGGGTCTGTCGAGCCCGAATCCCCCACTATTATAGCCGGTGGACCGGAATAAACACTCAGGGCAGAACACCTCTAACCACTATTATAGCCGGTGGACCGGAAATAAATACCCAGGGCAGAACGCCTCTGGCCACTATTCTAACCGGTGGACCAGACTGGGTCGGGCTCCTCAGTCTTTCGCTGTACGTAATTAATGTCTTATCCGTGTCTTATTGAATCACATCACACCCTTGACATGAATGCGGTTGATACTCTACTTCTTTCCCCTCCAGAGGGACCGTCCCATATTTTGAGACTCGTACCTCTTCTCACACCCGACATCCATTCCCTGTAGACTCAAGCATAGTGGCATATAGTAAGGCATAATCTCCAAGAATATAGGCCATCCCAACACATATGACATCGACTCCGCATGTCCTCATCCCTCTAGGGTTCCTCCTCGGAGACCCTAATCAGACCTATGTGGCCCAACTATTTCTTACTTACCCGAACGTTACTTTTTTCTCTACCTCGCACCTCACTTTTATTAGGAAATTCCCCAAATGTATTACTTTATCTCCCAAGTTCACGCGTGACCGACAAAACCCTAGTTGGCCACTCAAAACCCTAACTGACCACGCCAACCCTAGTTGGCCGTGCCAAACCCTAGCACCTTACTTCTTCGACAAGTAACCTCCCTCTTGCACCCCAAAATCTCTTCCCTCATTTAGGACCCATACTCATCCTTATATAAGTGAGTTCTCACTCTCAACCCCATACTTCATCCCTCCTTGATCATTTTTACCCTTGTACCCTTCAAATTGCTCATTTCCTCCCGAAACCCTAATTGGAACCCTTAGACACTTTTACACCGACCCACGTAAAATTTTTCACCCAAGTCTCCAATGGGTCCATAGCTTTGACATTATTTTATTCACCTCCTAACTCAACTTTCCTCACGTAAGATTCATTCCCATGCATAATTTAAACCCTCCATGCAAAATCCCCAAACATCCACTTCCCCGTTGTTCTTTTATTATCATTTCATGATACCCCAAACCCTAGCATGCATGTCCTAGAGGGCCATAACAAGTCACATCATCAACATCAACATCAAACATGGAACATGTCATACACGTATAGTATAAGGCACACACAACATACCTCATGATCCACGCTGCGCTACACAAAATAGGTAATTCATAACACATGCATAACACACATCGACATGGCATGCTCATCATTCACCCACACATTACATCACACATAGCACAAGGCCATAGCTTCGTCCTTACCTAACACGACATCGGTCTTGGAGCACGTTCCTACACCTCCTCCGGATGTCGACTTGACTAACCTATAAGAGGGGAACACTAGAGGTTAATTTTCCTCTAACCAAACACTATTCTTCTACCTTACTCTTATCTTTAACTTACCTTTAGGGCTAAAAAATAAAATATTACTTTTATAAGTAAAGGTATGGTCATTATTCTTAAGGTAGCTAATCCGGCTACTACTAATAAAAGTAGGTCTTAATAGCTACAATATTTTAAAAGAAATTTTAATAATATTTATTATTAATGGTAGTAGTTTAATGTTACTAATAACGGTGATAGTAGTAGCGATAGTGAGGTTAGGGATATATGAAATATTACTAATAGTGACAAGGAACTAAAATGAAAATAATAATAATAACCATGATAATAATGATACTAGTAACACTATTACTAATAACAATAAGGATGTTAAAATAATAGTACTAAAGTTATAGGTCATTAATAATATTAGTACTAACAATTATAAGTAAATCAAGGTTAGGTTGAATAATGATAATAATAATAATAATAATAATAATAATAATAAGGATAATGATAATAATAATAACATTAATAATAATACTAATAATACTTCTAAAAATAATTAGCATTTGTATAACAAGGATTTAGGGGTTGGGGAGTTTAGAGGACCACCTAGGGGTGTTGGTGGCATAGGTGGCGGTGCACGGCACACGGCGGCGGCGACGACGTTGGGGGGGGGGGGAAAGAAAGGTGGAGAAGTGGTGGAGGGGAAGGAAGGAAAATGAGGGGTTGGCAGGGGAAACAGAGGGTCTAGGGAGGTTGGGGAAGCTCCCTTGGTGGTTTTGGGAGGTAGAGGGTGTGCTGGAAGTGGCGGCACGGCGGTGGGCGGCGGTGAGAAGGGCGGTGGAGTTCGAGGCTCGCTTGGTCGGGAAGGGTACTTTGCACACCTGGGGCGGCGCGTGCAGAGCAAACCGAGGGGTGAGGGAGGCCTGGGTCAGTGGAGGACGATGCAAGGAAGGGTTTCGAGGGTGGATTGGGTGGTGGCGATGGGCGGCGGCGACGGGGTGGCTGTCTGAAGTAGGGGCGGCGCAAGGTGATTTATGGGCTTTTGGTTTTGAAAACCCTGAAGTTGGATCCTTGGGGGGTATTTATAGGCTCGAAATGGGGAGAATCGAGAGAGGGGACAAGGGAGGGCAGGTCAGGCGACAATTCGGGCACACCGGCCGGCGGTGGCAGACCGACGCAGGTCTGCCATGGCAGACCTGTGGGTTGGTCGGGAAAAGGGGAGAAAACGTGCGGGGCGGCCTAGGGGTGATGGGGGGTGTCGGCTGGTCGAGGGAGGGTGGCTGGCAGGGGAGGAAGGGGGAAGGCGGCGCAGACAGGTGGTCGGCGTAGAGGGGGATGGTGGCGTGTTGCAGGTCATGCGCGGGAGGAAGAAGAGGGGAGGAGGTCGGACCGACGGTCCGGGGAGAAAAGAAAAAGAAGGGGGGAGACCGGCCGGTTCGACAACGGTCAAAAAGCCTTATTAAAACGCGGCATTTTGGGTGAGTTCTGGATAAAGCGGGACATCGAGTAGCTGACAGGCAACAGCTACCTCATTAATCAGTGCGCAGCGTTTCAGCGAAAGGAGGGGCGAAACGCTGCGTTTTACTGTGGCGGGGGAGGGCCAAACGGCGCTGGGCCGCGGGGAAGGAGGAAAAGAAAGGGAGTTGGGCCACGGCTGGCCCAACGGTGAGAAGGGGGGAAAGAAGAAAAAGGAAAAAGGAAGAAAAAGGAGGAAAGGTTTATTTATGTTATTTTATTTTAGTATTTTATTTTATATAAATATTTAGAATATTTACCTTGGGTACTTAGAGTAAGAATATTTAGATAATTAAATAAAATGTTCATCCTCCTTTTTAGGCTAATTTAGGGCCCTAAACAAATATAAAGATATCCTTTATAAATTATTTTAAAATTCCTATTAACTTGCCCTACATAATCCCTTTTAATCTAAAAAGAGCAATAAATTAAAAAAATTCCCCAATAATCCTTATTTAATGACTTATTTCCAAAATAATTAATCCTGGGGTATTTCAGTCTGGGTTACCCAATCCACGATTACCTACTAGGGGTTAGTCTACCTTTACGCATTTTTGGTGCCTTTGGGTAGGATCCTAAAAGGTCCCGATGCATTACCTACTCTAAAAACAAATGATGTAATAGGGAGTATCGATACTAAAGTGTCTGGTTACATAGGTGGTTGGATTCTACCCAAAATTATGTCCATATTGGTTGGCTTTACCTAAACTTATGTCCATTTTGGTAATTGTCTTTGGCTTGGACTTATGTCCACTTGGTGATTCGCTTCAACATGAACTTTATAAGACTTATTTGGATAGGCTTTCATGGTATATGAGACCATGGGGTGGTGCACAATCCATCACTCGATGATAATGAAATATAGAAGATAAATATTGGTTGAAATTTATGAACAATAACTAAGTGAGTGGTTAATGAGTGGTTAAGAAATGGAAATAATGGTATGCTTAACCAAAATGAATAAAGCTAGTTTATGCACTTGGCTAATGATCAAAATGAATAATTGGTTATGGAATGAAATATTGCTTGATTGATTGACTGATCTCAAATTTCAACAAGTAAATGGTATAACCTAAGGAATTAAATGATAGAAAATAAGCCCTAGATGTTGCTTGGATGCTCTTTTTTACTACTTATGTTAGTGTTTATGTGAAAACATGGTAAATCTAAGCATGATGTATTATGTCATGTTGGATTTGTATATGATGGTGTGTCTTATGCACTTTTACCTTTACGTATAGTCTTATCATGATGCATGTTATAATATATCTTTATGTATGGTAAGTTAGCATACTTATGTATATTGAGGGAGCAACTTAACTTACTTAGTACATAGAGTATTGATGTTCCCATTTGCTCGATCACCTGCTCATTCCCATGAGAAGAGGATCATGTGTAAGTCTTTGGAAATGGCTAGTAGAAGGCCTACCTCAGTTGGGTTAGGGCTTGAGAGAAAATTCGTCTGGAAGTTTTTGTTAGGATCCCTGGCAAACCATGGTTTTAATTTGGATATTATGCCCTAAATTATGTTTTGTAGCCTAGTACTTTATTCACATGTATTTTGTAATGACTTGATCAGAACTCATTAAGGTCATCTAATATAAGCACTCTTTGAAGTTGTTTAATTAGATTGTTATTTATGCACTATATCTTTTTAAGCATTTCATTGGTTTAACCTTGTTTATGATATGGGATAGGTGGTGGATGTCTATCTTGTGTCATGTATGGTGGTAACACCCCATTTTTCCTAGGTTTTTTATGCTTCTACAATTATTTAACAAAAAATTTTGGTAGTGAAAAATGGGGGTGTTACAATGGGATGGTGCACAATCCATTACTTGATAAGAATTAGAATGAGAATGTGGATAAAAGGGAAAATCAAAAGGAAAAGAGTGGAAAGAGAGATAGTGGCTAATAAATAAATGACCTAATGGATTATGTTAGTCAAAAAATTAGACTTAATGGGGGAGTTTGTGAATGGATGATAGAATCCCTAATAATAGTTTGAATAATCTACTTAGTAGATTACAGGTAGCTATCTATGATTTTGTGTTATGTTGATAAAAATGATGAGGTGTGTATGGTATGAGTTTTTGATCATTATATAACCATGATTGAGCATGTATATCTATTTATATGGCATAATTGAACTGGTTACTTGGCTCACTCAATATGAAGCATACTGATGTGATTGTTTGCTTGGTTATTTGCTCATTCTTACAAGGAGAGGACCATGTGCAGGTTTTTGGGTATGGTAGATAGTGTGCCTACCTTGTGTTAGCCATGGGTTTTGAGAGCATGGACATCTGAAGACTTCTATTCAGTCCTTGATGGGCCAAGCGTTATGTGCCCAAATTTTGTTTTCATTAATTATAATTATGTTCTTTAGCTTAATTTCCTTCATTAATTTGAATATTTAGAGACCGTTGAGGTCCTATTTTTGTGAATGTTTTCTTTAATATATGTTTATCGTTTCTTGCACACTCAACCCTACTTTTGATTAGTTTGGTTTGTCATCCTAGTATCTAACATGGGTCAGATGGCTAACACCTATCCTATGTTAGGTGTGGTGGTAACACCCCATTTTTACTAATTGTTTAGTATTTTTATACTTCCACATTGTTTTTAAAATAAAAAAATTTAATAGTAGAAATTGGATGCTTTACTATGCACTTGCGGTTAGAGTACAACAACTACTATATGTTAATTAGGATTAATGGGGAAAACCATGTGGCTCATGTTCATACGCAAAATGTTCTAGTTGAATCTTTTATTAAAAGATTATGATTAATTGCTTAACCAATTTGATAGGATTCAAATTATCCTCATTAGCTTGAGGACATGCCACATTACATGCATTATCTTTGATTTCGTTGAGACCGACCGCTTATCATAAATACCCCCATTTTAATTGGTATCTTGTTTATAACCAAATGTACCACATTTAAAAATATTTATTTGTATTGTGTATTTTCCTATTGCTCCACCACAATGAACAAAAATGGGTCTACGGAGAAGGTTGGAAATTTATATAACTTTTTAATTCCCATCATTTATTAAATATCTTGAGAAAATGATTGGCAATACGTTCATAGCACAATTTGTTGATTTTCATTTTCATAAAACCACATTCCTAGACTTAGGGAAGATAAAATCATGGTGGACCCATATATAAATGAGACTACATGGCGTGTAATAAATATATCTCATCTTCATCTACAATCAAACGTGTGTGAACAAGAAGTGAAAAATATTAAATAATGAAAAGGCGTAGCTAATCAATTACCTAATATCAAAAAAGTGAGTGAGTCACACATTATTATAGTGATGAATGCTCTTGCAAAAAAATTAGTTCCTAATGAAACCTTATACAGGGCTCTTGTGAATGAAATTTTAACACAATGAAAGTAGGGTCGATCACTTGGTTCATAAGACTTGAGACCAAGAAGGATGAGAAAGTAGGGTAACATGGAAAAAGATATCATAATATTTCCTTCCTTTAAAGAAAAATATAATGACACCTCAAAGGTTAAGAACAACACCCCAGATGAGGTGTATGATGATGTGAATACCAATAACCTTGAAATATCAATAAATTATGTTTCCACCAAAGAATAGTTTCATATAAATAACAGCATAGTAGATGAATTATTTGCGTAATAAATTACATGTAAAATGATGTTAAAAGAAAATGATCTTGAGCCAAGAATGATAAGTGAATGTTGAAAAGATGATAATTGTTAAAGTAAGGAGAAGGAATTCAATTAGAACTAAAATCACTTGAAAAACATTAAGTTTTTTGATAGGTAGTTTTATACCAAAAAAGAAAAAGCCTTTAGGTTGAAAATGGGTATTTATGAGAAAATGAAATGACAAAAATAAAATTGTAAGATACAAGGGAAGACTAAAATGATGTGCATCTTCTAAGATAATTGAGGATTCAAACGAATGGAAGATAAGTCTTGTTTGATGGTTGAAGATTAGAGGGGAGGTGTATGAATCTTCAAGGAAGATTCAAGGAGAACTCAACAAGAAAGCTGACTTTGGATGTCATACAAAAAACCAATTTAAAGGACCCTATCTAATCTTAGCTGGTACCAATCACTCACAAAGAGATATAACCAAGTAATTTAATTATACTAAGATTTCAATAATGCTAAACATGTGCACAATGGTTGTTGATCATACCTTATATAGGTAGCTACAACATTTTCACAACTAATTCTAATTAGTACACTAATGTAGCCATAGTCCTCTACTTGTTATACCTCATAGCTGTTATACCTCATAGCATAGATATCACTATCTAGGACATTAAATAGTTATAACAACAAAAAACTAACCTATATAATACACGGATCAAACAAGAATTATTACAAAACAAATGTAGCCAATTATTACATGGAAACAACTAACAAGAGTTATAACTTAATGCGATAACTAGGTCTCCTTGACTTATAAGTTTAACTTCCATACATAATAGCTTATTTTGATTGGTAATAACTTGTATCACATGAAATCTTAAGTATGATGATTTCTTGAAATGAATTAATCTTTTTTTTGAAAATATGTTATATATCTATAAGAATTACTCAAATTAAAATCATTAGGGTTAGAAATATTATTATCAAAGACAAATAATATCGTTGACTCTATAATCAAGTATGTAAAATATTTATCCTCTTAAGAATCCATAGATGCATCTGCATCATTCTCCCCAACTTAAAAAGAATTTTTCCTCAAATTAAAATTGATAAAATGAGGTGATAAATCACAAATATTAAATATCCTTGAAACACTACCATAAGATTCTAGAATTTCAAGCTCATAAGCATTATCTATAAATTTTCTAAGGATTTTATACAGTCCATTTTCTCTTTGCATAAGTTTTTGTTTTATTATGTTAGGAAATCATTCTTTTTGCAAGTGTAACCAAACTAAATCATCAAGAGAACATACCTTTGGAGTGTGATGTTTGTTAGCATGCTTTTTATACCTTTCATTGGCTCATACTATATTCTCCTTAATTTTTTGATGAAGATTTTGAAAGAACTCAACTCTTTCCTTATCCTCATAGCTTTTGAATTCACCTTTTTTATAAGAGCACCATATCAACTAGCATGTACTGGCTATAATACCATACAAAACCTTGAATGGACTTGAGCAAGTAATACTTAAAGGACTTTGATTGTAAGAAAAATATCTACATGAACTAGATTAATATCCTAATCTTTAGTACTTTTACTTACCAAATCTCTCAATAAGGTGCCAACAATTAGATTTGTAACTTCATTGTGTCCATCGATTGGTGGATGATATGAAGGAATAAATAACAACTTGGTACCTTACATTTGTTATAATGTCTTCCAAAATTAACTAAGAAACTTAGCATCTCTATGTGAAATAATACTTTTAGGAAAGCCATGAAGTTTCAAAATTTTTTTAAAATACAACTCAACAATATGTATAGCATCATCGATTTTATTATATGGAATAAAATGATACATTTTGGAAAATCTATCTACCACAACTATAATAAAGACGTTACATCATTGTGTTCTAGGTAATCCTAAGATAAATTCCATACTAACTCCTTCCTATAGTTGATTATGCATAGGTAATGGTATCTATAAACATTTATGGAAAAGTTTTTTACTCTTTTGGTAAGTAACACATCAGCTTACTATAGTTTATACACCCTTAATCATATATGTCTAATAGAAATTATCTTGAAATATTTCTAAGTTCTTTTGAGTACCAAAATGTCCTACTATAGCTTTTTCATGTACCTCTTTAATAAGGAAGTCTCTAATATTTGATGTAGCTGCACAAAATTAATGAATTCTAAATAAAAATACATCTTGCAATGCATAATTACCATATTATCCATTTTACTTACATACTCAGTATTCATCAATGAAGTCTTCATCATTAGGATACAATTATTTCAACATCTCAAAGCTTAGAAATTTAACATCTAACATCACAAGCAATGTAAACCTTCTAGAAAGAGCATCGGCTACAACTTTCCTTTTCATATAAGTATTTGCTAGAAAACTCAATGGATTGTAAGAAGTTTACCCATTTTGCATGTTTAGGACTAACTTTCTTTTAACCATTTAAGTATTTCAAACTCTCAGGATCAAAATATAATACAAAGGTTTTAGGCCTCAAATAGTGACCCTATGTATCTAAGCTATGTATGATGGTAAATAATTCCTTATCATATGTCGAATACTTCAATTTAGTACCATTTAACATTTCACTAAAGTATGCAATAGGAGAGAACTCTTCCTATTCCTACCCCTCTAGCATCACAAGTTACCTCAAAGAGTAGATAAAAATTAGGAATAAATAACACATAAGCATTGTACAATTTATTCTTAAGCATGCCAAAGGCTTTAGTGGCTTCATTTTCCTAATGAAATTCTCCTTTCTTCGTGAGTTGAGCAATAAATGCAGCTATAGTAGAGAAATCATTAATAAATCTCCCATAAAAACTAGTTAACCTATGAAAACTTTTGATTTTGTGAATATCCCTATGAATATGCCAATCTTGAGTAGTCTATATCTTAATAGGATCAACTTTAATACCCTTGCCACTAATAATATAACTGAGAAAAAACTACACTTGGAAGCATAAAATCAAATTTTTATAATTTTCCATAAATTTTATTTTTCCTAATTTTATCAAATAGTTTCCTTAGATATATATGATGATCGTGTTCATTCCTACAATATACAAGTATGTCATCCAAATATACTATAATGAAGTTACCTAGGAAAGGACACATAATTTCAATAATTATTCTGATGAAATAATTAAGTGCATAACACAACCCAAAAGGCATAAAAGTCCATTAATAAAGACCATATTTAGTTTTAAAGGATTTCTTCCATTCATTTCCTTCCCTAATTCTCATTTTATGGTAACCACTTCTTAGATCAATTTTGGAAGCACATGTGCAACATAGAGTTCATCAAGCAGGTCATCAAGTCTAGGTGAAGGAAAATGATACTTGATAGTTATATTATTCACATCTCTAGAATCTATGCACATATGCCAAGTACCATCTTTCTTAGGAACTAGTGTAACACCCCTGAAATTTACTACTAAAAAATTTTGTTTTAATAAAATGGTTTAACAAAAGTGAAATAAAAAAATTATAAATTCTCGGGATATTACCGCCACACTTAGTACCAGACCAGTTCACTCCTACCGTTCCAATATTAAGTCCTAAGCCTAAACGGATTAACACCAAATACAAGTCATTAATAAAAAAAATGAGAATCCATGAGAGGACTCCCTCATAGTCATACAAAAATTAGAGTGCAGTTTAAGAATTACAACCCAAGGAGTAACTAAAGTTTTCCAAAAATAGAAGTACCGTACGATATGACATAAAAGAGATACATGGTAAAATCAAAGGAAAGATAAAGTCTAACCAGGTTGCTCTCGATCCCCAAGCCAAGTCTAGGCTCAACTCTCAGCCTCACCCGATGCCCCATAAGTGTCGTAGGCATCAAAGACGTCATCTCCTACCTACAAAAACTTAGATGGATCTTCTACTTGTGGGAATGAGCAGCACCCATGAAACGAGTGGTTAGTACACTATGTACTGAACAAGGTAACCATATGCTAAGGCCAAACATACAAATCATGCAACACAACATGATCATATAGGCATCACACAATAATATAGATAATGAAGACCGGCTATGGTCCAGATAAACTTATTCTTTAGATCTTTGGTAAATATAATCGTTTCATATCATAATCTTTCTTAATCCAGGTGAGTGCGGGAACCCTACTGTTGTAGATGGTGGATCAGAAACATATAAGGCATAACGCTCCTGACCACTATTTTTGGCTGTGGATCGGTCTCTAGTGCATGGTGCTCCTGACCACTATTGTGTCGATGGATCGGTCTAGCGCTGACTCTCATGGTGTTCCATTGTAATTATATAGTATTTTCCCAAGGTTTGTTTCAACTTAGTGTTTGGTTTATTGAGCTTGGGATCCCCCACTATTATAGCCGGTAGATCAGTCACTTATAGGGCAGAATGCACCTAACCACTATTATACACCGGTGGATCGATCTCCAGGGCACCTCAACACCTAGCCACTATTATGCCAGTGGATCGGTCTGGGTTCGGCTCAATAATGTTCCTTTTTAAATGGTTAGTATCTTATTCATGTCTTATTCGATAAAAATTTCACCCTTGACATGTGTATCACCAACCCTCTACTTCTATCCTCCCAAGAGGGGCCCATCCCATATCTTAGGACTCTTGCACCTCCTATCACACCCTGATATCCTTCCCCCTTCCACTTACCCATAATGAAAACCTAACTCCTAAGGTTGTGGGTTAAGGCCCATCACCTTATGACATCCAACTCTACTTACTATCACCCTCTAGGGTTTTCCCTTAAAAACCCTAATTGGACCTAGGTGGCCCAACTTCCTCTTACTTACACTACCTTTATTTCATTCATCTCCCAACCCCTTGTCTCATTTAGATTCAACCCAAATCACATCACTTTACTCCTCGATTTCACATGTGACCGGAAAACCCTAGTTGGACACTCCAAACCCTAGCACCTTTCTCCCCCCACAAGTAACTTATCTATTTCTCACCTAATATTTCTTCCTTCCCATAGCACCCATACTCATCCCTTATGTAATAAATTTCCATCTTTAACCCATACTCCACTCTTCCTTAATTATTTTTACTTCCACATTTTCCTCCTAGATTAGGGTTTCCTCCCAAAACCCTATTAGGTCCCCTATACACCCTTACACCAACCTACGTACTATTTTCATCCCAAGTCTCCAGTCACTCCACGACCCTCCCCTTACCTTACTTATGCCGTAAAACAACTTTTCTCACGTAAAGATCATCCCCATGCAAACTCAATCCACCCCATACAACCTTCAAAGTTTCCATGCAAACCTTAGAATTCTCATGCATAGTTCCCATCTCTCATTCATTTTGATCACCTCATCCTCTTTATTTTACTCTCATGGATCATGAGGTAGTTTAGTCAACCTCATGTCCTCCTTAGTGAAATCACTTCCCATTTTCTTCCTTTTTATCCTTTCATCCCCATATCATATTATCAATCATCCTAGCATGCATATCCTATAGGGTCACATTATATCACATCATAATCACTACATATACATATCATACTCATAAGGAAACACATGAACATACCTCAACTCCAAGTTGTGATACACATAAGACAAGTTAATGATAACCATACAATACACAACATCGCATGGTACATAACATCCAATGCATACAAGTCACATAATACACATAGGCCTTAGCTACATCCTTACCTAAAACGACGCCGGGCTTGGAGCACTTTCCTATGCCTCCTTAGGGTTTTGACTTGATTCACCTATAAGAGGGAAATACTATGGATTAATCTCCCTCTTACCAAAATTACCATTATTCCTACCCTACCCTTATTATATTCCACTATTAGGGCTAGTGATGATAATAGTAGTTTTATAATTAAAATTAGGGTTATTAACCTCAAAATACTTAATCATGCTACTTCTAACCAAAACAAGTCTTAGTAGCCATCATGGTTTATGTTAAAGTAGTCATAGTGATATTCATAGTATTAAAGGTAATAGTTTCAATATTACTAATAATAATAATACTATTAGTTTTAGTGATAATACTAATATCGACCTAAACCCTAGTAATAATAATAATAGTGATATTAGTAATATAAAAGTAGTGACCATAATGATACTTCTATTGATAATGCTAGTAGTGATAATAGGTTAGTGATTATGAATATTAACAAAACGACAAGGTAATAATAATAATAATAATAATAATAATAATAATAATAATAATAATAATAATAATAATAATAATGAAAATAATAATGATAATAATAATGACAATAATAATAATAATAATAATAATAATAATAGTGATAATATTAATAATAGTGCCCATCTTAAGAATAATGCTAGTAAAGGTCTTAGAAATCATAATAGTAGTAGCCTTGGTGATAATATGGTTAAGTATAATAATAATAATAATAATAATAATAATAATAATAATAATAATAATAATAATAATGATGATGATGATGACGATGATGATGATGATGATGATGATGACGACGACGATGATGATGATGATGATGATGATAGTAGTAATAATAATAATAGTAGTAGTAATGAAGGTAATAATAATAAAAATAATAATGTTAAGCATGATAATAATAATAATCAAAAAGGGTAATAGTAATATAAGGGTCTCAATATTTACACTAATGGTAAAAGTGATAATGGCTAAGTTTAATATTAATAGTATTAGTAAGAAAATAATGATAGTATTACTGATGATGATGATGATGATGATGATGATGATGATGATGATGATGATGATGATAATCATAATAATACTAAAGTTAGGTTAAATAATAATAATGGTAACATAATAATAATAATAATAATATTACTAAAAATTACTAACACTTATATAAAAAAAGGTTTAAGGGTTGGGAAAATTAGAATACCACCTAGGGTTGGTGGCAGAACCAGCGGCAGTGTGTGGCAGCGGTAGTGGAGGAGGAAGAGAGGTGAATAGATGGGGGTATAGGCTAAAGGAGAGGGAATGAGGGGGTGTTTGAGGTGGTGGAGGGTGCCTTAGGTGGAGAGGGGTGGAATGAAGGTGGTGGTGCAGCCACAGGTGGCGGCGCACGGAGGCGGGTGTGGTGGCCGAAGGTGGTGGAGGGTGAAGAAGGGAGAGGAAAGGGAGGAAGTGGGGAGATGGAGTTATGGGGAGGTAGAGGAAGGTTCCCTGGTTGGTTTGGAGGGTGGAGGAGGCACTGGTTGCAGTGCAATTGGTGGCGGACAGTGGTGCAAGGGGCGGCGAGGGGTTGATGAGTGCTGATCGGGAGGGTGATTTTGCACGACTGAGGTGGCTTGTGTAGGGCAGATCGAGGAAGGAGGGAAGCTTAATTCTGTAGAGGGTGGTGTAGGGAAGGCTTAGGTGGGTGGTGTGGGTGGCAGCGATAGTCGACGGTGGTAGAATGGGGGTCTATTTGGGCGGTGGCACAAAGTCAGGGTTTCTAGGCTGCAAAAACAAAGACCCAATTATGGCTACCTATGGAGGTATTTATAGGATAAATTGAGGGGGGAAACAATGAAGGAGGAAGAGGAAAAGTAGGGCAGGTGAGGTAGGTTACCAACCGGCAGTGACAAATGACGCAGGCCTCCAAAATCGCAGGTTGTGTTTGGTCGGGGTGAGGAAAGAGGAAATGGTAGGCATGTGGGAGGAGGGAGGATGGTTTGATTGGGTCAAAATTGGAAAGAAAACGATAGGGGAGAGTAGGGAAGGATAGCCAAACAGAGCAGGTGCTGCCGATGGAAGAAGGGCTATAGGGTCAGGGTGCAGGTCACACGGGGAAGAAGAAGGAAAGGGAAAGGGGTGGATCGGGCAGTCCAAGGGGAAAGAAAGGAAAAGGAAAAGGAAAAAAATGGTCAGGTGACTGGCAGGGGTGACACGGGATTTTGGCCGTGCGGCTAGCCCGTTTCGGGGAAGGAAAGGGAAAAAAAGGAAAAGGAGGAAGGGGAGGAAGAAAAAAAAAAGGGAAAAGAAGGGGAAAAAGAGAAGAAAAGGAAAAGGAAAAGGAGAAAATAGGTTGTTTGCGGTGTTTAGGGTATTTTGGTATTCTAGATTATTATTTAAAATAATAATATTTAGAAAATAATAATTAAATGCCTTCTTAGATTAATTTGGGCTATTTTGAATAAATTTTTCCTTAACTTTCACTTTAATTAGCAAAATACCCTAATTTTTTCTAATTAAATTATTTATTATTTTCTTCTTTATTTGCCTTAATTATTTCCCTTTTATTTTAATAAAATAGTTTATATAATTAATTTTTCTATTAAATCCTTATTTGGCCATAATTTCTTAAATTAGAATTTTGGGGTATTTCAACTAGCAAGGTAGGTACACAACAAGGACTAATAATTTCTCTCATATAACCTTTATTTACTAGATCCTATAATTATCTTTGTAATTCCTTATCTTCATCTGGATAATATCGGTAAGCTAGCTTATTTAGTTGAGGCATTTCAGGAATTAGATCTATAGCATATTCTATACCTCTAATAGGTGGCAGTAAAGAGGTAGTCTTTAGAAAATACTCATCAAGTAATCTAGTAAGGCTCAAGTTGTTATAATTTTTCTCCCTAATTTGAGATTATTTTGCTACTAGAGCATAGCAAACACCCTCCTCATCAACATAATTAATCATGTCTTTTTGTGTGAAAATATGCTCTTTTTAACCTCAGTAAGTTTCATATAATGACAGTGATATGGTTTCAATTTATATGTCTTTTATCTTTAAGCATAATGTATTCATTAGTCATACCATCATGGGTTGCATTTCTATCATATTGCCACGATCTACGTAATGATATATCACAAGTATCCATAGGCAATATATCACATAAGACATCATCATGGTAATCACTAATGTAAAAAGAAATTAGAGTATGCTTAGTTACCTTATAACTTTTTTTCTTATTAAGCCATTGTAATGAATATGGTTTATGACAATTATGAGTCACTTACCCTAGTTGTTTGACCATATTTTCACTGGTAATATTAGTACATATGTTTACACTTCATATCCCAATTAGGCTTGTGTTTTTTTTTTATCATTATCTGAATATGCATGTGTTTTAAATTTTAATGTAGATGCATTTGAATAGGATTTGGTTGTGGTAAAAGTCAAAGCACTTGGTTTAGCATAAGCCTTGGTTGAATTGTTTTTTTTTCACATTTTAAAGCCAACATAATCAAATCAGAAAGAGAATCATAAGCAAACATATCCACCTTTTCTCTAATCAAGTTATTAAGGCTACCTAAGTATCTTTCACACATTTATTCTTTTTTCTCTTTTACATCACATAAGAGTGATAATATTTCAAACTCTCTAGTGTATTCTTCTATTGAAATACCCTAAAATCCTAATTTAGGAAATTATGGCAAAATAAGGATTTATTAGAAAAATTAATTAAATAAATTATTTTATTAAAATAAGAGGGATTAATTAAGGCAAAATCAAGTGGAAAATAATAAATAATTTAATTAGGATAAATTAGGGTATTTTGCTAATTAAAATGGAATTAAGGGAAAATCTTTCAAAATATCTTAAATTAATCTAAAAAAGGAATTTCTTTATTATTTTATTAAAATATTATTATTTTAAATATTTAAAAATACTAAAATTTTCTAAATACCCCAACCCATCTATTTTTCCTTTTCCATTTTCCCTTCTTTTTTCTTTGTTTCTTTCCTTCCTCTCCTTTCTCCTTTTTTTTCTCTTCCCCTCCCGATTTGGGTCAGTCTACCCTCACGCTCAAACTCCTTCCTCCCTCGTGCGGCCCAAGGTCCCCCCTTTCTTCTCCCTCGCGACCCACCTAGCTCCATCTATTTTTCTTTCTTTCTTTTTCCCCTAGGCCGGCTGGTCCACTCCCTTCCCCTTCCTTCTTCCCCGCATAAACCCGCAACGCCCAAGAAGCCAACTTGTCACCACCAACAAGCCACCACTCACCGCCTGCCTATCTTCCCTCTCTCATTTGATACTTCCTCTCCTTGCTCAACCCAATCAGCTCCCCTCTCTCCTCACACGTGCCCCTTTCCCCCTTCCTTCCTCCCTTCGTGACCAGGCATGGCCTGTAACTTTATAGGCTTGCATGCCATTATTTTCCCCTCTTCCTCCTCTATCGTTTCCCCCCTTCAATGGCCTATAAATACCCCTCAACTACCCCCCATTCATCCTTTTTCCCCTACCTAGAATTTCCCTTCCTTTGTTCGTCGTCGCCTGTTCAGACGATCACCTTATTGCCATTGCCCAGCATCGCTACTCGAACTACCTCCCAAACCACTCCCTTCACCACTCTCCACCGAACTACACCACCCACCACCCTCAATTCTTTCTGCAAGAGCCACCTTAAACTTGTAAAATTGGTTATTCGACTAACCTCTTCTCACCCACCGCCACCCTTGGCACTATCGTCCGCCGCCATTCCCGCCGCAACCACCACTCCCCCTACCCCCCAAAACCACTAGCAAAATCTCCTCTACCTCCCTCTACCTTCTTCCCCCGACCTCCCTCTCCACCACCTTCGGCCACCATATCTGTCGTTGCATGTGTCGCCCCTTTGCCTACACCAATGCCCCGAATTTTTAAAAGCCTATATTTTAATAAATAAATTTTATTTGAAATAAATAAGCCTTTAAATCTATTTAATTTAATTATTTTATGGATTTGTGAGCATATAAAATTTCTTATAAATATTTAATAAATTAAAATAAATATTTTGTTATTTTATTTTACTCTTATTATTTAAATAAATTTTTAAACCCTTGTTTTACAAAAACTATCCTTTTTAACCCTTATATTTTAATTATCTTAAATTAAAATATTAAATCAATTTATTACTCAAAATTATTCTATTTTATTATTTTATCAATTAAATTATTTATTCCATTTTCCCTTTCTTTTTCCTTTTTCCCCTTTTCCTTCTTTTCTCCTTTTTCTCTTTCTATTTCTTCTTTGGGCCGCCGGCCTGCTTCAGCCTACCCTTACCCCCCTCCTGCGCCTTGGGCCACTAGCCCACTTCTCTCCCCCTCCTCCCTCCTTTCCTTTTTCCTTTCCCGGCCTGGCTCCTTTTCTCTTCTCCTTCGCGCGAGCCGGCCGCCCCCTCCTCCTTTCTTTTCTTTCTTCCTCGACCGGGCCGGCTCCTTCTTTCCTTCTACCGGTCTGTTCGCACGCCCAGCCCCTCCCCCGATTCTCCTTCTTCTTCCTTTCTTCTTTCTTCTTCCCCACTCCCTGCCATCACCACTCCCTGCAACTCCCTCTCCCCCATCGACCTTCCCTATCTCCCTCCCTCTCCTTCTCGTCATTTTCCTACCATCCCGGTCCCACCATCCCTATATCCCTCTCCCTCTCCCTACCATCGCCATCCCTACCACCTATAACCACCCCTCGAGCCCCTATCCCTTCCCTTCTCTTCCTCTCCTATTTATTCCTCCTTCCATGCTCACTCTACATTTTTTTCGAGCCTTATGCCTTACCCGAGCCTCTCCTTTTCTCCCTTTCTTCTCCTCCCCTCTCTCCCTTATTTTTGGTTTCGCCACCCATCTCCACCACTGCCGCCGCCTCAACCACCACTGGCACCCTCTACCTCACCCTCGAGCCATCATAGCCCCCATCAAGCCACCCCGCAGCCCCATTCTCCCTCCTCTCTTCTTTTTCTCTCCCTCCATCCCTTCTCGGCAACCACCCTGCACCACTATATTCCGCCATTGTCCTGCCACTTCTGCCACCACCTGAGCCACTATAGTACTCCCTGCAACCCCCTCCACCACCCCCAGTGCTCCTTTGGCCGAAGAAACCACCTGTAGGCCCTTGTTTTTCCCCTCTCTTTTCGCTCCTCACCAGCCCCATCTCGACCTCCCTCCTCGGCCGCCACCTTCGTAGCTTTGCTGTTGCCGCCTCCACCTCCCTTAGCCGCCGTTAACCCTTCCCCAACCACCACTTACACCCCCTCTCCACCTCTACTTCATTCCCTTGCCCTAAATCCTCCCCCAACCCCCTCCTTTCTTAGCCCCAAACTACCAACCCAAAAATGCCTATTTCTCCCTCTTTTACCACCTTCGAGCCCCTCTTCCAACTTTCCTTGCATGCAGCTCATGCTGCATGAGTAGTATGAGCTACTGCCTTTGTTAATTTATTTGGGTAAAAATTTTGAGGTATAATAATATTTTAATTTAATTATTTGATTAATTAAGTGTTATAAAGTTTTGTACTTTGATTTTATTATTTCTAATGTAATAAGTCTTGGTATTATTTTTAGGTATTGGTTTTGATAATCTAAGTTTGGACCTTTAACCGAGATATCGGTAAGGTTTGTTTTTGCGGGAATCGAGGCAACCATTAAATCCCACTTAAACACATGGATTAACGTATGTTAGCATTAGGATTTTTAATATATTATTATGCTTGGTTTGTGTTGTTTAATATGAAATATGTGGTTCTTGTGTTGATTGATGAAAAGGAAGCATGATAGATTGTTGCTATGTATGGAAATATTATTTAAGGTAATAATTTGGTTGTTAAGGAAAATGTTAAGTATTATCCATGTTGTTTTATGCTATTGTGATATTTAATACATGTCTAATATTTTGTGAGGCTTAGGGGATTTTACTAATGTATCTTCTATAAGAAAATGGCCTAATATATATATATAGGGGTGCTAATAATATTATATTAACTATAAGAGTTGTGGATGAGGCATTAAAGTTAATATTTTATGTAGTAATAATAATAATTTAATATAAGTGGTGTACTAAGGGCAAAAAGGTAATTCTTAATTAAAAAGGGTATTATGGTAATTTTGGAGGAAAGGGTTAAAATGGTAATTTTGTGATTAAATGGTAAATTGCTAATTTTGTGAAAAAGGAGCAATTTGGTGATTTTGTAATAAAAGGGAAATTTTGTAAATTTGTAATAAAAGGGAAATTTGGTAATTTGTAATAAAAGGGCAAGTTGGTAATTTTGTAATAAAAGGGCATTCTGGTAATTTTGTAATAAAAGGGTAAAATTGTAATTTTATAATTAAAGAGTAAGGTAGTAATTTTTTGATTAACGGGCAGAATGATAATTTGGAAATTAAAAGAGTTAAGATAGTAATTTCATAATTAAGGATAAATGAAAATTTTATAAGTAAAAGGGTGATGTAGTAATTTTTGGGAGTTAAGGGGTAAAATGGTAAATTTGAAGGTAAAGGGATAAAATGGTAATTTTGTAAATCAAAGGGGTAAAAGTGGAAATTGGAAAGGAGTAAATTGGTAATTATAATAATTGAGAAGGGTAAAATAATAATTTAAATAACTAAAGGGTAATTTGTTAATTTAATAATGGAGAAGGGTAAAATGGTAAATATGATACATGTGAGGGGTAATTTGGTAATTTAATCGACTAGAGGGTATTTTGGTAATTTTAATAATGGAGTAGGGTATTTTGGTAATCATGAAAATTAAGGAGGTCAATTTGGTAATTTAAATGGCCAAGCTGATTGGCGAGATAGGAGTATTTGATGATTAGTAAGAATCACGAGAACAAATTCTAATTCGAAATTAGATGAGACTAGGACGGCCTTAATGAGTCTTCTGTGTTACCTTGGACGACCATTTGAATAATAAATTTTCGATGATATCTGAACAATTAAAATTAGATAATTAGTTGATTGTTGTGCTTTTGTGATCACCATTAATTAAGACACTAATACTTAAAGTGAAAGACATCGAGATCGGGAATGGTGGCTCTTTAGGAGTCGCTATCCTAAAGACGTGGTTTAGCCCACGATTATTTGGTATTTGCTGGAGTGCCTTTATGCCCCAGTCAGGCCCTGTATCTACTCTATCTAGCTTACGGACCTAGTTAGGGGACATGCATACTTAAGGATTAGGTGTCCTTGTCGGTAGGGTACTGAGTTAGCTTTATGCATCAGTATGACCAGGGTACCTTTGCATCCCTGGGTTGGCAGTTGAAGGGTACTGAGTAGCTTTTATGCACCAGTGCGACCGGTATACCTTTGTGTCCCGGGTTCTTGATCTCCCTATCGAGGCAAATAAATAGAATAGTTGTGCTAAATAAAAAGGAAAAATACTAATCATTAAAGTGAAAGATTAATGAGCCGGGACCAGTTGTATTATATGATGAGTACCGATCCACAGGAAATAATAGTGGCCCATGATGTTTTACCCTGGATGATATATATATACGTATTCCGATCGACCGACCAGAATAGTGGGGGTCCCGAGCTCAATAAATTTGATTTGGATGTAAATAAATTATGGGAAAATACTAATCATTGAGATGATTGATTAATGATGGACTAATGGCCTCAAGGCACGAAAAAGTATCAATTACTCAGTATGGCCTATTGATATTTGGTTGACTTGCTAAGTAAGCGAATATACAAAAGTGAATGTTACGTATACGCTATTAATATCTAATTGAATTATTGGATGTGCGAATAAATGGATCTGAATATCATGTTTACACCTATGGTTATGTACGAATGCAGTAGTATTTCATGTGTTACATTGCGTGCCTATTTTTAAGTGCATTTTTAAAGGGTTACTCAATACCATAGTACTGAAGGGTTCTCTTCGTGGGGCCCCTGCCTATTCAATGGGTAGTACCCTTGCAGGTTGTATTTGGTGCTATTCAAGTGGGCTCTTGGGAAAGAGCGTAAGGTACTATCCGGTAAATTCTAGGGTTTTAATTTGTTTCTTTTAAATTCAATGTATTTGTTACTTTGTAACCAGCGTTGTTGGATTTCACTCTCGTAAATTATTTACTACGCTTCTCTGATTTATATATGCTTAAGTTTCTCGTAAAATTGTATTTACCTTTTTAGCCTTAGCACTTGGAACTGGAATGGTAGGAGTGAACCAGTCTGGTACTAAGTATGGCGATAATATCCCCAAAGTTTACGATTTATTAATTTGCTTCTACTAATTTCCTTTTAATTAACAAAATTTTTCAATAGTAAATTTTGGGGGTGTTACACCACCACCATTCTAGCCCTCTCAACTTAGGGCATCCTCCACCCCCTCAATCATCCTCTCATTTTCCATCTCCTATCCTAAACAACCACTCTTCCACCCCCTCTATACCCTTCACCACCGTCGCCGCCATATGTCGTCGCTGGTGCCACCAAATCACCACTAGGAATGACAATGGGTCGGGTCTGGGTCGGTTCCATCTAGAACCAGACCCAAATCCATTTATATTACTTAAATCCAGACCCGTTGGGTCTCAAAAGTTCACACCCAGACCCAGATCCACCGGGTCTAGCGGGTAAACGGGTCCTAAATGGGTCCGGCTATTTTTGAAACAAAATAATTAATAATCTATGTAAATACAAATACATTTATGTTTTATATAACTTAATATGTATTTTTTGTTAAAAAATCCTCCAAGTGAAAAAATAAATATATTAAAATAGTTATTTTAACTTTTTAAATAGTATTTTAATACTTTTAGAATACAATATTGTACATATTGCTTATAAAGTACATATATAAAAAAAACTTTAAAAAATTAAATAAGGAGTTGAAATAAGATTATAATAATAATGAAAAATATAATATTAGTATGTATTTATATATATATACACACACACACACACATATACTAAATGGGTCTAGCGGATCGGGTTTGGGTTAGGTCTAGGTCTAGAATTAATGGACCCAGACCTAGACCTATTAAGGTATATATGGACCTAGACCCAACCTAGGTCTGTTGGGTCCAAAAATTATGGATCCAAACCGGCTAAAAATGAGGCTGGTCTAGCAGGTCTAGGTTGGGTCCGAGACCTATTGCCATCCTTAGTCACCCCCACCCTTAGGCGGTACCCTAACCCCATAATCTTTAAACCCTATTTATACAAATGTTATCTTTTTATTTAGTAGTAATATTATTATTCTGAATATCATCATCATCATCATCATCATCATCATCATCATCATCATCATCATCATCATCATTATTATTATTATTATTATTATTATTATTATTATTATTATTATTATTATTATTATGTTATCATTATTAGTATTCTTCTCATTATTATTATTAAATATAACTTTGAAGTATTAATGCTATTATTATTATGAAATTTCAAAACCTTATTATTATTATTATTACTACTACTACTACTACTACTACTACTACTACTACTACTATCATTATTATCATTATTATTATTAATACTAACTTGGGCATATTATCACTATTATTATTATTATTATAAATATTTGAACCCTATATTATCATTATTATGATTATTATTATTATTATTAGTATTATTCTTAAAAATATTATCATTATTGTTATTATTATTATTATTTTTTTTATTACTATCACTATTATTAACCTTGTCCTTATCACTAAGGTTACTATTAATATGATTATTAGAACCCTTGCTAATATTATTCTTAAGATGAGAACTATTGTTGTTGTTGTTGTTATTGTTGTTGTTGTTGTTGCTACAACTATTATTATTACTATCATTAGTAATATTAAAGCTATTATCTTTAATAATATAAATATGGCTATAAATATTTTAACATGAGCCTATGTACCTCCTAAAACCTATTTTAACTAATAATAACATAGTTAGCTACCTTAAGAATAATAACCCTACTTTTACTTATAAAACTACTACTAATAATAGTAACCCTAATATTAGGCTATGATAAGGGTAAGGTAAGAAATAATAGTAATTTTGGTAAGAGGGAAGTTAACCCTTAGTTTTTCCCTCTTATAGGTGAATCAAGTCAAAACCCTAAGGAGGCATAGGAGTGTGCTCCAAGACCGGTATCGTATTAGGTAAAGATGTAGCTAAGACCCTCTATATGTTTGTTATGTGCCTTGTATGCCATATGTTATGTTATGTTGTATACTTTATGATTATTATGATTATTTATTTGTAGCGCAGCTTGGAGTTGAGGTATGCATATGTGACTCCCTTATGGCATGTGTAAGTTGATATATATGTTGTGCTTATGATGTTATATGATGTGACCCTTTAGGACATGCATGTAAGGGTGTTTAATAATATGATATGGGGTGAAATGATGAAAAGGAAAAAAGGGGGAAGTGAGTTTACAAAAGGAATATGGGATTGACTTAATTATCTCATGATCCATGAGGGGCAAATAAAAGAGAATTATGAACAAAATAAAAGAGTGGGGTGAACCTTGCATGGGAATCTCTAGGGTTTGCATGGTATGGAAGGAGTTTCCATGGGAATCATCCTTCCATGGAAAAAGTTATATTGGGGTTTAATTAAGGTAAGGGAAGAGTTGTTGGGGTGATTAGAGACTTTTGATGAAAAATAGTATGTAGGTTGGTATAAGGATTTATAGGAAAACCTGGCTAGGGTTTGGGAGTAAAACCCTAATTGGAGGATGTTGTGAAAGTAAAAATAATTGAGGGTGAGTGGAATATGGAATAAGAATGGGAGATTATCATATGCAGGGTGAGTATGGGTGTCATGGGAAAGAAAGGAGGGTAGGTAAGTAATGGAGAGAGAACATATGGAAAAGAGAGGTGCTAGGGTTTGGAGTGGCCAACTAAGGTTTCACGGTCACATATGTATTTGGAGAGTAAAGTGAAATGATAGGGGTCGAATCTAAGTGAGATGATGTGTTGGGTGATAAAGGGGCTTTGGTTGGATGAGAAAGAGGAAGGGTGGGCCACATAGGTCCAATTAGGGTTTCAGTGGAAAACCTTAGAGGAAGATAGTGAGTGAACTTGGATGGCATAAGGTAGTGGGCCTTGACCTACACACTTAGGAGTTGGGCTCCCAGTGTGAGTAAGTGGAAGAAGGAAAAGATTTATGGGTGTGTTAGGAGGCACAAAATTCTCAAGGTATAGGACAGACCCTCTTGGGAGAATGGGAGTAGACAGATTATTACATGCATGTCTAGGGTGAAAGCTTGCTAAATAAGACATAGTCAGACATTAATCATTTAAAGCGGAAGATTATTGATTTGGGCCCAGACTAATCCACCAGCATAATAGTGGCCAGGTGCCAGAGTGCCCTAGAGACCAATCCATTGGCATACAATAATGGTTAGGAGCATTCTGCCCTGTACATTTTGGATCCACCAACTATAATAGTGGAGGATCCCGAGCTCAGTAAACCAAACTCTAAGTTATGGTAATACATGGAAAAGATACTAAGTACTTACAGTGAAACACCATGAGAGTCGGGACTAGACCGATCCACCAGCATAATAGTAGTCAGGTACACTTTGCCCTAGAGACCAATCCATCGGCAATAATAGTGGTCAAGAGTACCCTACCTTGTACGTTGGCAATCCACCAACTATAATAGTGGGGTTCTCACACTTGCATGGATTGATAATAAGCATGGTGTGAAATGAGTATTGGTTAGAGAATTAAATAATCAGTTTATCTGGACTATAGCTTGGCCTTTATTATTTGTATTGTTTGTATGTTGTATATATGTTCATGCTTATGTTATATGTCTTTGTATGCTTGGCCTTAGATGCATGGTTACCTTACTCAGTATGTAGCATACTGACCACCCATTTCATGGATGCTGCTCATTCCCACAAGTAGAGGTCCCTACTAAGTTTGTGCAGGTAGGAGATGCTATTTTTGATGCCTTCAATGCTTACGAGACATCGGGCCTGGCTGAGAGTTGAGCTTAGACTTGGTCTGGGGACCAAGAGAGACTTGGTTGGAGTCTCTTTTACCTTTTATTTATCTTGTATCTATTTATTTCATACTTTTTTATCATATTGTAACTTTTATCCCTTTTGGGAACTTTAATCATGCACTCTTGGATTATAAACTCTTTTATACGTACTCTGATTTTCATATTATGAACATTCTAGTGCTTTTATGAATTCTTATTTTAAATTTGACTAATGGTTGACAGTAATATTTATTTAACCTTGTAGTTAGTATGAGAAATTAGATTGGCCTAGGGCCAGACTTATATTGATCACGGTAGTAATATCTCCAAAATTCACGGTTCTATTTTCCTTGCTTCTGTTGTTTCTTTTAAAATAAATAAAAATTTTCAGTAATAAATTTTGGGGGTGTTACATCTACACTAAGAATTCCTTGCCTATGAGTATTCAATTTGATCTACTTTATTCATACTCTTTAGGGATATATTTCTTTTTTAGGTGTTTTTTTTCAATTTCTCCCATGACTTGATTTTAGTTTTGTCTTCCCTTTCACAAGTTCTCTTAAGATTATCATACCAAACCTTAGAAAACTTTTTAAATTTAAGAGTAGCTAGCTTACATTTACGTTCATCTTCGTACTCTCTAAACTCAAATATAGGCTTGATTTCATGCAACCATTCAAAAAATAATTCCACATCTAATTCACCAAAAATATCAGGAAAGTCAAGCTTTATACCTTTGTCTTTATAATGGTTATACCTTGGTTGGAAATTTCTATAGCCTCTTTGGTTGTGGATAAAGTCATTTAGTCCATTTTCATTCACTCATTCTTCATATTCCATTTAGTTATTGATTTTTCCACCTACCATTTGTACAGCTTGACTCACCATACCTTCTACTTGGTCATTGATATCCTCAGTTATGTTATGCATATATTAGAGTGTCTCTTGGTTAACTACTCTTGTTTTTATCCATTGGAGTTGGATTTGGATGGAGGTTCGTTGCTAGAGTTATGTGTTTGCCAATTTTTGAAGTGTGC
Source organism: Tamarix chinensis (assembly GCA_030549775.1). Lineage (NCBI taxonomy): Eukaryota > Viridiplantae > Streptophyta > Magnoliopsida > Caryophyllales > Tamaricaceae > Tamarix > Tamarix chinensis. The sequence continues at coordinate 25,762,559 of CM060178.1, read as the reverse complement.
CAAACATGGCCTTCATGGAAACATCTTCACCCATAGTTGTTGTCCTTGATAGAAATACCCTCAGTAGTATCTTTTTTAGGGAGATCTTTTCGTGATGAGGGTTTTAAGAATCTCAAAATGTTATTGGGTGTGGGTGGGAAGTAGTAGAATAAAAGAAGTGATCGAGTATAGTAGTAAAAATTTTGAAGTGTAGAAGATTGGTTTATTAATGAAGAATACTAGAAAATACTCACATTTTAAGAATGAGGAAGTTAAATGAAAAGATGTGTCAAGGCCCTTGCTTTGTGTGGGTGAATGTGCAAAAGCTATGAAAAGGACTTCGAACATGAGGATGGTGTTCAAATAATGTTGGAAGAATGTGAATTCTTCTTGCTTGAAGTTATAATGATCGGTTGGTAACTTAGAGCAAGGTCGAATATAGGATGGAATATTAGAACCAAGTTGGGAAAGGAAGAAGAGTATTCAAAGTGGTTGGGATTCAACATTGGATGATCAAAGGTATGAATGGTTGAGTTTGTATCAGATGATGTAATGTACTTGTGTTGTATTTTTAACCTGACATGTGGACACTTGTAAATTTTTATTTGTATCAGATGATGTAATGTACTTGTGATGTATTTTTAAATAAAAAATTATGATCTTGTTTTACAGTTTAGAGACACGTGTAATAGTAGTTTTGGAGGGAAAATACGTTATAGTGTATTCTTCTTTTATATATAGTAAGACAAGATAAGATAGCTAGAAATGAATATTAAATTTAACTCATGAATCAGTATTACTTTTACTTATTCAATAGTTTATAAATACTAATCGAGTACACATAATCTGACTCCATTTATAAAAACGTCACTTTAGCTTTGAAATTTTTTTCTTGAGAAAAAGGAATATTTATCTTTACTTTTTAAGTGTATTTATTATACTTAAACTTTATCTCTCTACTTCAAAAAAAAATGAAAAAGTTAACGAAATATTTTAAAAATTAGACTTAATTAAATATCCTTTAAAAAATATGTGTAAATGTGTACTGTGATTTTTTTTAGCCAGTGTCACTTTCTAGTTTCTATTTTATTTCTAGTAGTAGTCCTAGACGCTCCAGGATCACTTTGGACGAGCTAAATTAAGGGGCGGGCACGAAAGGCTTAAAGCAGGAAAGCTTGGCGCTGCCAAAGTGCCAACCCATCATGTAACGGCTACTTTCATACACCCCTTCACTTCTGGTGGAGCGTGGTTTACCTCTCTCGTACTTGACATCCATATTGTTGACCGTTGTAGTCGCCTTCTCACCTCTGTCATCGATTCAAAATCATTTTACTAACCGTTACTTCTTAAACCCCAATCTCTCTGAAACCTTAGAAAAGCCCTTTTTGTTTGCATTTGCAGAAAGCGGCGTTTTAGGTCGAAGTTCTACCACCACCAGGCATCAGCTGAAACAGTTCAATTATAATCAATCAGATATCGGTGTTCCTAACGCCGGAAAAATGGATTCCGGAGAAAGAAGGAAAAGCGGGTTGAATCTGCCAGCAGGGATGTCACAATCATCCCTCAAACTGGACACACCATCAACGACGACATCATCTTTTCGATCAATCTCAAACTTAATGTCGCCCCGTTCAATTTCCAATCTAACTTCTTCTCCTTCAAAATCATCTTCGATTTGCAGTGATCGATTCATTCCGTGTCGTTCTTCTTCCAGGCTTCACGCATTTGGGTTAATTGAGAAGTCATCGCCATCGAAGGAAGGAGGAGGGAATAATAATGAAGTGTATACTAGGTTATTAAAGCAAGAGTTATTTGGTGTTGATTTTGCTTCTTCTTCCCCTGCAGGTTGTGGGTCTCCATCGAGTCCAAATAAGAATGTATTTCGATTCAAGACGGAGCAGCATCCTTTGACACCGAGTTCGCCGTTTTCACCATCTAATTTGGGGCGGGATTCTAGCTTTTCGAACGAGAATTCGACTCCGCCTAAGCTGCCGAGGAAAGTTCCGAAGACTCCTCATAAGGTACTTCACCTGGTTTTTAAAATGATTCGGCGGGGTTCTTTATCTTGTTAATATTATTATTAAACTAAAAATTAAAGGAATTGGAGCCTCTCTTTTGGGGTGGGGGGGGGGGTTGTTTAGTTTAGATTGATCTGTAGTTTGCTGATGTGTTTGCGTTAAATCATGGAAGGTTAAATACTGTTATTACAGCTATTGAGAAACAGAGAAAGATATAGATAGAAGGAAACTTAATTGTTTGACGTGAATGATGAGTGTAGCAATGATCCCTCTTGTATTTATATGCTGAGTGACACCTTGTATTACATTGTACAATTTATATTTGTCATTGACCTGGTATGAATGGCTTACTAGTAGTCTAGTACTTGTATTGTGGCTATTGATCAGTTGATGAGCCAACCTCTTGGGGAGGGGGGGTCTTATTTTGTGGCTGATGCTTGCATTCCGATCATAGACCGTAGTATTTCAAAATGAACGTTGAACTTAGTAAATGACGATGCTGCCATCTGAACTGAAGAGCTAAAAAAAACTAACTTGCAGGTTTTGGATGCACCCTCGCTGCAAGATGACTTTTACTTGAACCTAGTTGATTGGTCCTCTCAAAATGTACTTGCAGTAGGACTGGGTACTTGCGTTTATTTGTGGAGTGCTTTGAACAGCAAAGTAAGTCCAGCATCAGTATTGTTTTCTATGCTCCATTCTACTATAGCAATGCAAAATTAGAATACAGATCTTGATGATGAGCCCTTTTAGCTCAAAAAATGAGTTAGGATATCAATTCTAAAATTGTTAGCTTCTTTTAGGTAACACAGTTGTGTGACTTGGGGCCTAATGATAGTGTTGCCTCTGTCCAATGGAGTAAAGAGGGGTCCTGTGTTTCAGTTGGGACCAGTCTAGGTCAAGTTCAGGTAAAATTCATGTCTAATTGATTAAGCACAACCACCCATGGAACTATGTTTGTAGACTATGCAACCTCAATTGAACTAGAAGCGAAGTCACATCCGGGGTCAATCTGGTAGGTATGGGATGGGTCTCAGTGTAAGAAGATACGAACAATGAATGGGCACCAAACAAGAGCTGGGGTCTTGGCATGGAATTCACGTATATTGTCATCGGGAAGCAGAGATCGTAGCATACTTCAGCATGACCTTCGTGTTTCAAATGACTACATCAGTAAGCTTGTTGGACACAAATCTGAGGTACTGATCATCTAGAGAATGTTCTACACGCTGTATGATTCATTTATTTTATTTCATTCGACTAGCATGGCCAATGTTGTAACTCCCATCTCAGGTATGTGGGCTGAAGTGGTCTCCAGATGACAGAGAACTTGCTTCTGGTGGCAACGATAATCAGGTTAATATAATGATATGCAGTAGCTTTGTCCCTAGTCGACCCTTTCTTTTCCATTTGTGACCAACTTCTGTTCCCATTGGTCGGATCAGCTGTTGATCTGGAACCAACGCTCTCAGCAGCCGATATTGAAATTAACAGAGCATACAGCCGCTGTCAAGGCCATAGCTTGGTCACCTCACCAGAGCGGTCTCCTTGCTTCAGGTGGTGGAACCGCAGATCGCTGCATCAGATTCTGGAGTACTGCAAATGGGAATCAAGTGAAGCATGTTGACACTGGAAGCCAGGTATGTTTATTATGAATGCCAAGTTCAAAATGTTCAAAGAATATTTGATTATATAGCTGGGGTATAAAGTGGTTTCCAACTTCCCGTTGCATGAAGGTGTGCAATCTCGCATGGAGTAAGAATGTGAATGAAATTGTCAGCACACATGGGTATTCCCAAAATCAGATCATGCTATGGAAATATCCATCTCTGTCGAAGGTATCAAGCTAATCTAGCTTTCCGCCATTCTGAATTCTGTTATTACGCAGGAAAGAGAAACCATCTCCAATTTTAACCTTGCACTTAAACCGTGTTTAGGTTGTAACTTTAACTGGCCACAGTTTACGTGTGCTCTATCTTGCAATGTCACCAGATGGCCAGGTATGTAAGATCTGTTATCCAGTGATTTCTTCTATGAATTCAGTGATTTATGTTGGTCACACGTGCTCAAGTGATATTGGGCGGTAAGACTTTCATTTTGTCCTTGCAGACAATAGTGACTGGAGCCGGAGATGAAACCCTTAGGTTCTGGAATGTCTTCCCCTCTGCAAAAACGCATGTATGTTCATTTATGATAAATTGTACAACTATTACGCTCACTTTACTCCTCAATATGCAGTGTGAATTATGCTGTCTTCATATTGTGCAGGCCACGGTCAAAGAAACAGGTTTATGGTCTCTCGGTCGCACATATATCCGATGACCATTCACACGCTTACATTTATGTTCTCTCGGTCGCCGTATATCATATTGTGCAGGCCGCTGTCCAAGAAACAGGTTTATGGTCTCGGGGTCGCACGCATATCACATGACCAATCGCTCGCTTACATTTGTAATGAAAGAAAGCCGCTGACCAGAACCTAAGGGTAGGCAGCTTTTGTGTGTATTACTCTTAAGACAAACCATGGTATTAGCAAGATTCTCGGGAGGCGATAGGACTAAATTTGTGCATTCATATTGTACATTTAAATGTAGTCACTTTAACACAATGTCGGTCATTGGGATCGACTTCATAATTCCGTGTAAAAACTATAAATTGCCAATTTGGCAAAATATGCCTTGAACAAAATTGCCGTATCAAGTGAATCTGCCTGCATGATGTGGGTTGCTATAAACATATCAAAAAAATAACGTATCAAGTGAGAACACGTGAATCTGCTCTGCAGGTGTGCTTATGGAAAACTACAAACCTTGACAAATCATATATATTTCTCTTAAAGCACATGTTGTAGCTTTAGGTCTCAACCATGATGCCTTCCTAAAAGTGGTTCGCTCGCCTATGAAAATGACCTACATTTTGTAATGAAAGAAAGCCGCTGACCAGAAAAGCAGGGCAGGCAGCTTTCGTGCCTAATTTTTGGGAGGCGTGACTGGACTAAATGTAGCTACTTTGACTGGTATATACCACAATGTGGGTCGTTGAGATCGACTTCATAACTCTGTATAAACTATAAATTGCCAATTTGGCAAAATTGCCTTGAACAAAATTGCCGCATCAAGTAATTCCGCATGGTGTCGGTTGCTATAAACAGATCAAAAAGATGTAGACCTTGATGAGATTACGCACGGTGATTCTGCAGGAGTGCTTCTGAAAAACTACAAACTACACTAAGTCGCAGGATTGCATCTCTGATGTAATCATCATGCACGGAGACCTTGACAAATCAAATATATTTCTCTTGACGCAGATCTTGTAGCTTTAGGTCTCAACCATGATGCCTTTGTAAAAAGTGGTTTGCAAATCTGATTGAAATCTGCAAACATCAATGAAATTTTAGTACTCTATATTCCAGGCATCTGAATAATCAGGTGTCGAAGAAGTAAGCACCCAAACAAACCTTGCATATCTTCGCTCTCTAGAAGCTTTATGAGAAGGCTGCCCCCAGGTTGCAGTATACCAGCAATGCCCCCAGTACTATTATCTGATTGTTCCTCTCTTCTAGTTTTCCCATCAGCTAAGGCAGTTTCTCCAACAGCCAAATCAAGGGCTCGCATCCCCAGCTCAGCTGATAGAGCTGCATCCTTAGTTCTGATACCAGATACAGGTGGACACATATCTGACAGAATCACAGAGAACCCTTTTTTCTGCATTAAGTGCAAACCCAGAAATACTTCAATTTATGTTTCGACTAGGCATTCAAGTTAAAACAACTGAGCTACATTAATAAAAATATATATTCAATTCAAAAGTTCAAACAGTTGTAGGAACACTTGACCCTTAAGCTTTCCTCTTCCTCCATTTTAATGCCACCACTTCAAAGTTCAAAAATATATATTAAATGCATCCATACACTGATTGTAAGGGGAGAAGAGCAATGAAAGGAAGGGAAGCTGCTTTGGGTTGGGCCTCGTTGACATTTTTTGGTGGAATAAGGGGGCAGTTGGTAAGCTGCTTTGGAACCTATGCGAGGATAATGATACTCTAAGGGTACATTGGTTGCATGCCATCTACCTAAGGGGTTTCCTGTTTGCAGTTACTGTCCAACCCCTCCAGCTCATGGCCACCCCAAAAAGGTGCTCACTCTTTGGACTCCTGCACATGCTTGCATTATTACTCCTCCTGGAGTAATGCAGCCAGTGAAGGTCGAGAGATAGCTCCCAATCATCATTTTTTTGCTGTGATAAGAGTTCAAGATACTCTTTTCTCATCAGTGTGACTCGGGTGCTCTAGAATCAGCAAAACATTTGTTCATAGAGTGCCTGTTTGCTCTTGGCATATCAAGGAAGACACATGCTCACTCAGGGAGAATGTATGCATTTAGGTTGTGGGAGCATGAACTGGACTCAGAAAGCTAGTTACAAGAATCAAGCAGATCAAGAAGAAGACATAGTTCCGTGCCTTCTTTGCTTCATTTGTTTCCTTTCTGGTATGAGGAACTCAAGGATTTTTGAAAAGTTTGGTCATTAACCCAGGAGAATCCTGAGAGACAGTGCTATTTGTGTGGCTACGAGATGTACCAATGGTACTAGGATTCTTCGATTTCTTTCTTGATTAGGGATACTTGACAGTATGTCATTGAACTGATGTCAGAACCTCGATGCAATTTTTTAGAAAGCAAATAACATGACTTCATACACACAACCCCTCCCCCCCCCCCAAAAAAAAACACACACAAATAAAGGAAAAGAAAAACAGACAATGAGACAGTTGGGAATTTTCCAACTTATGTTGTGAGTGCTGGCCAGTCTTTTATAGATCATTTTCCTCTAACCAATTTAATGTGTTGGGCATTAAGCAGCAGTGTGAACACATATGACCTAAATCTAATAGACTTAAAGTTTGCAAGATTTAATAAAGAAACGTAAAAAATGACATTTTATGAAGTAATCAATCAACCCTCACAAACCTCTCTCAAGAACATAAGAGAACTAATTGAGACCTCTCTACAATTCCCTGGATGAAGGAGAACATGACAATATAAAAGGATTAGCAAAAGGCCACAGAAACAAATGACTTTGAGGCGGCACAACAAACTCTGTCAATACGGGCATGTTAACCAACACAGGTTGCCCCTGTCTATCGACACGGCCATGTTGGCTGACACAGCACAGTCATGTCAAGCCTCATCTTTGCATACAAATTTTCCATTCATCCCGTGTTTACAGCCACCTGGTGTTTCCTCCCTAAGATTTTGATCTTCACTTATTTTTCACGGAACTCCACACAGTCATGTACCTTAATACTATCCACCAACTTAGCCTTCAAACAACTTCTACACATGATCCTCCATGCTATACGCAACCAATAGCAAGTCACATTCAACACAATGGAAGGAATAGTCTCAATCACTATGTTGTTTTCGTAATAGGTTCATACTAATATCGCTATTCACTGTTCTCAAACTTAATGACTCACTAACACTCTTCTCTTATTTTCTTTGGTCCAAAAATAGTCACTTTCTAAGAAATGCCCTGTAAAAGCTATGCTTGTCACTAAGAGTGTGTCACGTGTAGCTTAAAATCAAAAGCCACTAATATAAAATATCAAATGATTGAACTTAATAAGATAATAAGAAAATAAATAGAAGCTATTAAACATGAATAGCTTAAAACAAAGGCAATCCCAACCATTAATTGTTTAGCACCTTTACTCTTATAAATATGTAAAAGCTTTATAATGCTACAAATCACATTCAATTCATATCCAAAGTAAAAAGGATTAAATCATTTGGGAAGAAGATTGTGAGAGATAATAGTTCTCACTAAATTTTTTTTTTTTTGTAGTTATATGCTTTTCTCAATAATAGAAATTATTTTTCATCTCATATATGTGCCATTAAATTTTCCACCATAGACATCTTCAACTTAACAAACTAGTATCAGAGCAAGGGCATCAACAAAGCTCTCTGCTAAGAAATATAGTGATAAAAATAACTTCAATTTATGGCGGATGAAGATGCTTGCTCTCATCATGCATCAAGAATGTGAGATAGTGCAAAAGTCTGCAATAATGAAGAAAGCATATAGGTCAATTCTACTATCGCTGAGTACCAAAGTACTAGAAAGATGTCTTAGGAGAAACAACTGCCGACAAGCTCTAGGTTGGTAAATGACATAGTCTCTCCACAATCGTCTTTGCTTGCTTGAAGAACAATTATATACTATACAAATGTGAGCACGTGAATCCATTCACAGGCATATAAACTATTTCATCCAAATTTTCTTATTCTGAAAAATATTAATTTGGACATTGATGACGAAAATCAAGCCATTCTTTTTCTAAGTTCTTTGATAAGGAGAAATAGTAATTTTATGGAACCTATTATTTTCAGAAGAAACTTAGAACAATTATATATTGTACAAATGTAGAAGGGTGAAGCCATTCACAAACATATCAATGGTTTCATCCAAATTATTCTTAGCCTGAAAAATATTGATGTTGAGGTTGATGACGAGAAACAAGTCATTCTTCTTCTTAGTTCTTTGCCAAAGTCATAATAATTTTTATAGACATTTTTATTTTTAGGAGAAATTCATTATCCATGGAGAAAGTAAAAAACATCTTTACAATCTTTAGAACTAAGGAGGCAAATCGCTGACTCATATGGTGATGCTGGTGTAAGTTCTGATGAAGGTCTAATACTAAAAGGAAGAACAAAACAAAGGAGAATGAATTTTAAGAACCCAATCAAACAAAAACAAGAATAATAATAACAAAGGCCATAGTTGTCAAAAAGAAGAGCACCGGGATAAAAAATTGACCAAAGTTTAGGCAAGACAAAACAAGTTATTTGGTGTTTCGAGGAACAGTTGTTGCACCAAAAGAATCGGACAACGGAAATTTTATCTTTGTCCCATGATCTCATCTAATGAAAATGGTGATATCAGCATGTACTTTCCATATGACTTCCCAAAGAGACTGCCACATTCCAAAAGGTTGATATTGGTAAATTTATAATGGAAAAATAATGGACTTGTTAGTGTGGCTGGAAAGGATACTGTGCAAATCAAGATATATGATTGTAATATAAGAAAATTAACAAGTGTGATGTATGTACTAGAACATCAGGAGAAGTTGATTTCATTAAGCATTTTAAACTCCAATGGCTGTACATATCTAGCTAAAAGTGGAGTCCAGAAAGTTTCTAAAGGTGCTTTGATAGTTATGAAGGGAAGATTAAAAAAATGACTATATATCTAGTGTAACGGTAGGTACAATCTCAATTTTTCAATTTCTAAATCTGATCAAATCAACTTGTGGCATATGAAGTTAGGTCATAGGAGTGAGTGAGGACTGGCTGAACATAGCAAGAGTGGCTAGTTAGTTGGACACCAGACTAGGAGGTTTGACTTATGCGAGCATTGTGTCTATGGGAGACATAGTAGAGTGAAGTTCAGCATTGGAGTTCACATAACAAGAGAATCTTGATTACATCCATTCAAACCTCTTGGGGGCTTCAAGAGTTCCTTATTATGGTGGAGCAAGGTACATTTTAGATTTTCATTGATGCTCATTCACGGAATGTCTGAATTTATATCTTGAAACAAAAGAATAATGTCTACCTCAAGTTCAAGCAAGGGAAAACACTCTTGGAGACAAATGGATTGGAGCTTTGTAGTTCAATGAGTTATGTGCTAATAAAAGTATTGCTCGACATGGAACAGTGTGGTCTACACCACAGAAAAAATGTGTAGCAGAACAGATGACTGAAACGTTGCTTGAAAGAGCTGAATGCATGCTCTCCAATGTAGGCTTACCCAAGTAATTTTGGGCAAAGACGGCTAACATTGCATATTATTTGGTTAACAAATCTCCTTCAACAGCTACAGATTGCAAGACACCAGAAAAAATGTGGTAAGGTTCAAGTGCAAATTACTCAATTTTGTGTGTATTGGATGTTTGGCTGATGCTCATGTAAATGAGGGAAACCAAGAGCTAAGAAAAGCATTTTTTTGGGTTATCACGACGGTGTATGGGATCCTAAGCAATTGAAGCTTGTGATAGGCAGAGATGACTTTTGATGAGATAGTTATACTTAACCCAAGACCATAAGAAGGCATTGATAATCAAATTGAGGTTAATGGTACTAGCAAGAAAGTGGAGCTTTTGAAGTTCTTGAAAAGCAACTAAGGGAATCTCAAATGGAAATATAGCATCCTAAGATAGATGAAGAACACAAACAAAGCCCCTACATCGATTTTGTTGCTTTTGCATTGGACATGGAAGAGAACATTGAAAAACAATGATCGAGTTCTTTCCATGAGGCAGCTACTTATGATGAAATATTACAATGGATCGGCCCCATGAAAGAAGAACTTTAATCCCTCCACAAGAATCAGACTTGGGAGATTATTGAAAAACCAGTAATTTGCAAGTGGGTATTCAAGAAGAAATAGAGAACAAGGTTCAAAGCAAGGCTTGTAGATAAGAGCTTCATTAAAAGAGAAGATATTGACTTTAATAAAGTTTTCTCTCAAGTGGTAAAGTATAGTTTTATAAATGCATTGTCTACCTTGCTGTCTCCGCATGACTCGGTATTGGAGCAACTGGACATAAAGACAGTCGTTTTCTATGGCGATTTGGAGGAAAGGATTTATATGGAACAACCAGAAGGATTTGCTTTATAGGATAAGGGGAATCATGTTTGTCTACTCAAGAAGTCATTATATAGCTTAAAGCAATGGCTAAGATAATGTTATAAACATTTTGACTTGATTATCACTAGCATTGGATATACAAAGAGTGAGAATAATAGGTGTGTCTACTACAAAAAGCTCTCCAATGGATTTCATATTTACTTGCTATTATATGTTGTTGATATGTTATGTTTGTAAGCATGCAAGTGAGATCAACAAGGTGAAGGTATGGTTAAGCAGTGACTTTGAGATGAAAGATTTAGGTTTTTCAATGAGAATTCTTGGTATGAATATCATACAAGATCAGAATGCTAAGCATCCCTAAAACAAGATCCAAATCTAGTAATTAATTTTCCAAAAATGAGGGCATCAACAAAACCCCTATTGTCAGGATGAAATTAATCATCTATAAAACTCTAGCCATGCAAGTCATACAAACCCTTTTTTCAGTTCCATTATTTGGCTCATATATGGCTCGACACAAGAACAAACACAAACCATACAAGCCACAATTTGTAGCATTTCACTCCAGGATTAAAGATAAACAACGACAAAAAATACAGCAGCCATTACTACCTATGGGATACGCCAACTAAGGAGGAGTTCCAGCCAGCAACTCATCACTGTCAAGCTGCATGGAGATGTCATTTTCAAGCTGTAGCTGGCAGATTCAGGTCTTGGGAGCTGAATGCACAAAGGAACATTCTTTGTATCATTTTGTATCTTACAATTCCAAAGGTTATTCTGTTTGTTTCTTTTACCACAGCTGGCTGACTGTACTAGAAGCTATTCTGACTTTTTTAGTCAACATAAGAGGGTAGGAATCAGATTTTCCACACCAAAGTTGGCATGCCGCACTAGGAGAATTGGGGGATAACTGATTTCAAAATTTGGGTCTTTTTACTAAGACCAATATGTCCCCAGCAGTCCTATAAAGTGTAAGAGCTGAAATGAATGGAGACCAACTCTTGGCTGCCTATTTATTCCTCTCGATTGTCAAGTAGGTCACCTCCAAAGCTAGAACATGCTTTGGTTGAATTCTTGCAGAAATCTTGTATTTTTAATCTCAAGTGCTTACTAAGCTTGAGTGGTATTCACAAGTGTGTCAACTTAAGAGTTAGCTTATATCCAACTCTTCCTCGACCCCCACTTCTCTTTTATTTTCAGTGGTTCACCCAAAAACCCCTTCAACCTTTGTTTGACCCAATTTGTATCCACCACGCATCAGTTTGCTTATCTCAAACGAACTACATAAAGAAAGTTTTGGAGAGATATGGAATGCAAGATGCAAAGCTAGTTAGCACTCTTTGAGCAGATCATTTCAAGTAAGCTATAAAAATGTCACCATGTACAAAGGAGGACAAATTCATGTTAGAGTTCCTTAATCAAGTGCACTAGGAAGTCTATGGTTGTTGTTAGTTGTTATTGGCTAACCTTGGGAAAGCTCAAGTTGTGACGATAGATACTTGAGAGGTTCAACAAAATGGGTCTTGTCTTTATCAGAGGTGAAATGGATAGTGTTATTTGGTTTTAGAACTCTGACTATGCATGTGATCTTGATTATGTCCTTGACTCAGCTAATGTGCAATCCTGGAGTCTTACAATATAGCAGCTATAAAAGCTGTGAAAGAAGTTTTATGACTTGAAGGACTAATAGGAAATCTTGTTATAACTCAAAAGAACTTAACTATAAGCCAAAGCACAATTCAGTTAACCAAATGTACCACAAAAGGACAAAGCACATTGATGTTAGGATGCACTTTATCCTTTATGTTACAGCACGAGGTGATGTGATCATAGAGAAGATTCCCGTTTCTAATAATCCAGCAGACATAATGACAAAAGCTCTTGCATCAGTAAAGTTCAAACATGAATGGCTTAAAAGGAAGGTAATCACAGCCATCAATTGTTTAGCACCTTTACTCTTATAAATACGTAAGAGTGTTATATCATTTCAATTCCTTCAAATCACATTCATCACATTCAATTCATATCCAGAGTATAAAGGGTTAAATCCTCAGGGATTGTGAAAGACAAGAATTCTTACTGATTTCTTCTTTGCAGTTATATTCTTTTCTCAATGATAGAGATTATTCTTTATCCCCTATATGTTCCATTAAATAATCTTTGTCATGAATACAGAAGAGTGCAATCATTAATATCAGGATTTTCTTTTCTTTACTTTTCTTTTTTTTTAATCACAGTTCACAGCCTTCATCCCTGAAATCAGCAAAAAATTGAACAGCAGGGATATCCATTCTCCATCTTTCCTTTCTTTTTTGGCTCTTTCCTCTTTTGAGCAAAGCAATTTTAAGGTTTCATATGTTAAGAATGGTATAACCTGCTGTGGGAATCCAGGGGGTACAGAAGTTATGTAACTGACCAAGAGGTTAACAAGATACAATAGCATCACCTACTACAACAGACTAGATAACAATGAACAATAGTGTTGCATTCCCCCCCCCCCCGGTTAATCTTTAACATTTTCCCCATAGATGTATAAGGACAATCAGAATAGCAACACAGAAAAGTAATTTAATGATCCATTAGGAAACAATTGTAAATCATTTAAAAGTGCACACATATACTACAAAGTCCATGGTAAATAGATCATACTGTCACCGGTTCTGCAACATTTCCAACCATTTATGTTGCTGAGTAATATTTCCATTTTCATTTACTATTGAGTTAGTCACGGAAACAAATTTTGATTTACTGCTAGCATGTATAATTCCTCAATCATGACAGGAAACACAACATGATGGAAACATGACAAGCTAAGGGTCTGTTCATTTCTGATCTATTCTGATTTGATAGACTTCTGATTTGATTTGAGTTTTCTTCGATGTGCTACTACTACTACAATTATTATTAGAGGGATTATCTTTTTATTTTGGTAAGTGATCATATCATCAGTATTTTCTTATTTCTAATTTGGACCGACATGATTTGAGTAGGACTGAAAATAAAATGAGGAGAATAAAACCCTATATACTTTTAGGATCTGCTAACCAGGACTATAAAATCACCCTCGACCAATTGATTCAAAGAGGGTTGTGACAAGAAAGCGAGATGTGGAAAAGAGCAGCAGCAACCTAAGAATTAAACATTATAATCAGCTAGTATTTCCTGGACACATAACTCAGACAAAAATAAAAGACAAGTGGCATGATCATCACAATGACTGCAGCCAGAATGATAAGGGCTGCCGCAGCCAGAATGTTAAGGCCTGAAGCCCATATGACCAGATGCCTTGCTGAGCAAGGTTGATTCTTAGCCTTGTGACAGTTAGGTAATATTGTGTGTTGGGATATTATTCCAAGTATTGGATATACTTAGGCAGACTACATGATTAGGAAATACTTAGGCTAAAAGCCTTTAGAACTGTAATAATATGAAATACTATTTGCAAACACTTGTATCAGATACATTTCTTTACTGTTAGACTAAATAATTTTGGTTACCATATTAAGTGAATACACATACTCTAACTCTAAACTTATAATTCCCTATATAGGGGGACCCTGTTCGAGCAATAAGACTTAAGCTAGGGAATTAATGAAATAGTAAGCCTTCTGTCAACTGTCTCTCTTGTGCACATCCATCACCCATAACGTGACTAGATCTTAGCCCAACCGCCGTCATGTCAACAGCCTGTCACCCCACCAACTTTCAGCACCACTGCACCACCAACCCTTGCCCCAGCATTTGCATACTCTTCTATAGGTCCATGAGTTTTAAAAATCCAAACATGTCACAGAAAGATAGAGAGGTAGGAATTTTTTGAATAAACCACACTCCTTTGTATATGTCAGGAGTCCATTGATAAAAAAAAGGCAGAGGACACCAACCTAGGAAAGGGCTCTATCCAGTGCTCATGGTCCCTGCCTCCACCCACCCCCATTCCTCCTCCCTCCCTAGGCCTCAATTTACAAAACTCTAACTGATGTAGGAGCAAACACTCAAGATTTGGCATTCATCATTATGAAACTAATTATTCTATATTTAGAAAGGATCTCCCACAAAATTGAAGACAAAAGGATGGTTACGTTGCTAGTTATAGATAAAGCGTATAATACAAGCTATTAGGCGTATACGTGCATGTGCATGGCATGCGTGGCATACATGAAGGACATGGCATACATGAAGGACATGCATAGGGGAAATAATATGTAGCTTGGACATGCATATTAGTTGATTTAGTTAATTAATTAATTACTTAGTAGAGTTAGCGATTAGCTAGAGAATAAAGTAGCATAAATTTACTTTTTTTAAGAATATCCTATATTCAAGTATCTTTTAGCATATTCTATATTCTAGTATCTTTTAACTAGGTATCTTTTGAAGAATTATGCTTTTTAGCTAGTATCTTGTAATCGATAGACTTGGCTATATAAAGCCATAGAACCCACGATTAGAGATCATCAAGACTGAATTGAAGTTAAATGCAACTTGCAAGTATTGAATTCTATGTGATTTCATCTCAAGTTTAATTGAATCTGTGCAAACAATTAATCTTGAAACCCTTAATCTCTTCATCTGTATGAATTAGAAATTAAATACTATCTTTTCTAAACTTCATAACCCACACCCTTCTAGCCATACTCATCGTCCAAACACATCTCAAAATCAAAGCCCTAATTTAAAAAAACCTAACCCTAATTTTCGAACCCTAACCCACAAACCCTACTAATCTCAAACCCTAATTGCCGAATCATATCACATCATCGTTGAATCATCATCATCTTCATCTCACCAAATTCAAATCATCTTCATCATTCATTCATCACCATCGAATCATCATCATCATCATCATCATCATTCTACCATATTTCAACATCCTCATACTTAATTCAACACTTTTGAATCTTCATCTTACTAATTCCAACATAATCGAGCATTAGCTTTGCATATTTGATAATTCCATATTCCCACACACATCACTAACCCTAACCCTACAACCAATCCCCCACCCCTACTATCCCATGCTAACCACTAGCCACCCCCCATGGTCGCCTGCTACCTTCACTTGCCTTCTCCAACCCTAGACAACCGTCCCTACTACAATCACCCCTTTGGCTTGGAGTATCTAATCTAAAGTGACCATTATCCTCAATTTGTTCTCCTGTTCTAGACAAATTGATCACCGACGTACAATGTCACGATCAAGGCAAAGATTGACCTACTTTAGCAGTGGTCCTCCTATGCCTCCTCCAAACATTATCAGGCCTTCTTGAATCCATGGTTTCACTCCAAGCCTCTTTCCACAACCACCAAGACTCCCCGCAAACCAACATCAAGCTCTCAATTTAGGGATCACCATTGCAGGATGGGACCCAAGCTCCATCATCTGCCAAGTAGCCCCACACTACATACAATCTACAACTAGTGGCCCTAGTGTCAGATTCAGACAGAGTCCAGGGAAAGCTATTCAAAGGGATTCCCCAACCTTCCGGTGAGCACCAATAAGAGAATCAATTGTGACCTAGATGTTCAAGTTGCCCACCACTACCCTAGAAAGCCTTAGCAAGTATCAACAGCCTCCTTCAAGCCTAGAGACACCAAGCTCACATAAAGAGATTTTGATTATCAATTCATCAAGAGAGACTAAGTAGGTTA
Organism: Tamarix chinensis; assembly: GCA_030549775.1. Taxonomy (NCBI): domain Eukaryota; kingdom Viridiplantae; phylum Streptophyta; class Magnoliopsida; order Caryophyllales; family Tamaricaceae; genus Tamarix; species Tamarix chinensis. Next base: position 25,746,247 of record CM060178.1, on the reverse strand, counting down.
ATATTGAGTCGGCCTCTACCTCGAATGGACAACAATTTATGTAAGAGCCTAAGTTGGGCCCTACCTCTCACAAATGATCATATTATAGCCCATATCTAGAGCTAGAGATAGTCCTAGTGATGCCGAGTCAGCCGAACATGATAGTGAATTCAAGTAAGATCCTTCTAAGCATCCTAGGACAAGCAAATCCAAGCTTGATGCCTCTAAGCATATTGAGACTTCGGCCACTGGTCCTCCTACATCTTCAGCCTTGAGGCCTAAGTTTAACCAACTTCAAACCCTCTCCGTATTAGTCCATGATGTTGATTGGTCAATACTAGTTTATGTGCAAATTGCCCTATCAACTAATTCACTCCTAAGCCATTTTCAGCCTTTGGATTGTAGATGAATCCACAACCTAATCTCATAGTTTGTGTCAGCCACTTGGCTTAGGTGACTTCTACAAGCCTTTGTGAGTAGGTAAGGGTTAATTTGGATGGCTTCTATATTACTATTGATCTCTACATGGTTACCAAGAATGGCACAGCAATAGCTCTCAACACAAGATGGTTATTTGCCTATTATATGCTTGCCTAGTTGTACAAGCAACAACTACCTCCCATGCCCTACAGAATATGTGATTGGAGGATGACCAAAGGAACAAGCAAGGTTCACATCTAGAGGCACAAGTACCCTGACTTCTTTACTTGGGAATGTGAGAGCTACTTTTATACCGGCTACCCACTTTTCTTTCAAGCTTGACGATAAGCTTGATAGCCAAAAGGAGAGCATTAATAAGCGTGCAGCATCTAAGGACAACCCTCCTTGATCAGTTTTGGCATCTTATTTTCCTTTCAGTTATTTCCTATTAGACCTGGATATTATTTAGCTCATTTTCAGTTTTTGTAAGTGCTTTGGGTGTAAGTTAGGTTATTTATCAGTTAGGAAGGTGGATTATTATCTTTTGCTAGAAGATATTAGGAAGATAATATCCTTATATCTTATTGCCCTATTATTTGTTAACGAGGCTTGTAGTAAGGTATAAATATCTATTCCACTCATTAATAAAAGGCACATTGGGGAATTAATTTAAAGGATTAATTTCTCCAACCCTTAATCTCTCACTCAAGCTCCCCGTCTCTCTCTAAGAATGTGGATATCCTCTTGCACCACCGACCACCCCCACCGCAAGCACCATAGCCTCTCGCCAACCCCTTAACCCTAGAGATGGGGCGGAATCGCAAGAATTTGCACAAAAAGATCAAGGAAAAAAAGATATCCAACAACAAATCAAACCTGAATAATGGAGAGGCTAGATCCAAACTACAAATCCTAACAATCCACAAATGATTAAAAGGTCCCCTATGTGTGCTAACTCATAAGCCCCATGTTTAGCCTATTGCTCGAGTTATACAATTGGCCCAAGACTGCATAAAGGAATAAACATCATATCATCTACTTCTTTTTACATATGCCCCAAACCTGACTTGATTCCAAGATGCTCCCTTTCAAGCTGCCTGGGAAAATGCCAAGATACCACTGCAAACCAACCAATTTTCCACCTACACATCAAGGATGGCATTGTAAAAATCTTATTCCAATGGATCATCATTGCAAGGTTTGCTTCTATACCCAAACTTCAAAATTGAGAACAAACTTAATGTCTAGGGGTGTTGTTACAAGCCAAGGATGCCTTCCCAAGCAAGGCTGATTCTTAACCTTGTTCCATAAAGCAAACATTATATCATAGGATAATATTTTAAGCCTTGGGTATTACTTAATACTATTCTTAGATCATTTCTAGACATTTCCAACCTAATACAGTAGACTACATGATTAGGAAATACTTGGCAAAAAAAGCTACTAGAACTATACTAATACTAAATAGTAGGGAATATTGGTGTTACATACATTTCAATATCATTAGACCGAATAATTTATATTGCTATATGAAGTGAATATACATATGGTAACCCTAGACTTGTAAATTAATATGTAAAAGAATCATGTTCAACTAATAAGAAACAAGAAGAGAAGTTAACTAAATATATAATCTCAACTACAAACCTTCTCTTAATTCTCTCTCTCTCCTCTCTCTCTCTCTCTCTCTCACAATCGCATCTATTACCATCACCATTCAATCCCACACTCATCTAATGACATGATCTAAGTGGGCCCATAACACAAAAGTTTAGTGCAGCTCTAATTATATTAGTTTTACGTATTTATTTAGCAATATTTTGAGTTAAAGTGTTAAACTAGTTACAGCTTGTGCCAATTAATACCATCTTGACAAAAAAAAATGCAAGTAACATGGATATTTATCTAAGCATATGGTAGGCAATAAAACTACATTTGCAGTTGTGATCCCAATGTTTCAGTATCAGGTTGTCAAAGATGATATTTTACATGTTGCAGTTGTTGTGACACAATTTTTATTTATTTTACAATTAATATCAGCAAAATATCACCAAATATCAATAAAATATAAGGTAAATATGGGATATATCAGCCAAAAAATGTTATAGCGCCTAACAGATATGTGATTTTAATTCTAAATTGTGTATCAAATATTTCGTGAATCGACAGGACAAAAACCCGATATATATCTAGATATATTAGTGTATCAGTCAATATTTTATTCCATGGCATATACAAAACTCAATTCATTAAAACTCCTCTCCCTGATTCGTCCCTATATTTATTTTTTCAGTCCTTGAGAACAAGATCCCTCATCATTAGCGAATACAGATTGTGAAATACCAAGCCTAGCTTCGAACAGAGTGCTGTAAGTATAGCAAAAGCAACAATTGAAATGACTGACAATGAGAGAGAGAGAGAGGGAGAGACATACACACACAATTCCTATAAGACTGATCATGAATCATGGATATGTCCAAACACTCAAACCGGCCAACATTTTTTTTTTCCCTTTCCTCTTTTAATATTCTGCAGAATAAGCCAAAGAACTGAATAATCTGAGAGTATACCTTGGGGGAAAGTGACCTAAATTCGTCCTTGGGAAGGTTCAAAACATCAGCACAGACAGTTTGAGCCCTTGTATCACAATAAGTGCTGGGAACTTTCACTTTCTGCTCTGTCAAAATTTACCAAATTCAATATTCAACTTGCCGACCTAAGTTTCCACTTTCCACTATAATTGCAAACCATGCGGATATAATCATAGAGAATAGAGAAATAAATATGTTCAACTAAAAAACTTGCCTTCAAATCAATGCCCACCACGACACCACCATTTTTACGAGGACCCAAGCTCTGACAAGCTACCTGCTTTGAAGAATTGGAGTTATATAAGAATAACAATTCATAAACAAATAAAAGCTATGATACGAAATGTGAACCTGAAGCCAGGCGCCAGGAGCACAACCGAGGTCAAGAACAGAGGATCCTGGTTTAATCAGCTTGTATTTCTGTTGAATCTGAAGCAACTGTTTTGCAATTTTTAAAAAAAGGAGTCGAAGCACTCATAAGCCTGTGGATGTAGAAACGGACATTGTAGACAAAAAAGAAGGTTTAACCTCGGATTAACTACCTTGAAGGCAGATCGAGCCACATAGCCAAGGCGTTGAGCCTCCTTGCAGAAGAAGTCCGGTGCTGCACCGCTCATTTTTCTCTGACAATTCTTGCTCCCTCTCCGGCGCTCGCTCTGCAAAGCCCCGGAGCAAAAAAGTTGGCTAGCCCAAATAATTACTTCCGATATTCAAATTAAATATATTACTTCCGAAAGTGATGATATTAATAATTCATATAATTTTTCAATGACTATTATTATTATTATTTTAAAATTATAAGTATATCATTTAATAAAAAATAATATTATATTATATATATATATATAATCAAAAAATATAGATAAAATTAAAAAGTAATTTTAATTTTTCTAAAATAATTTATTTATATATATAAGAATTTAATTATAGAATTTTTTATACAGATAAAGTAATAAATAATTAAAAAAAATTGGGTGGGATTGATAATGTTTATATATATTCATTTATGTCAAAAAAATACATACCAATACAAATTTATATATATATATTGAAGAACTTCAAGTGTGAAGTTCACAGTCAAGAGAAAAGAGAAAGAAACTATTATCGGAAAGAGAAGTAAAAAACCGTATGTCTTTTATTCACATCAACAGTCTATATATATATATAAAGGACAACTAAAGCCTTGAAAGAAAGAAAAATAAGAAAATAGAAAATGACGGCTGTAAAGATAGATATTTACAAAATTAAAATCCCCCCCTCAAGATTGACTTGTAAGCGTTTTGCATACAAGCCCAATCTTGGAGCTTAAAACTTTGTGTTGTTTAGTTGGAAGTGGTTTAGTCATGATGTCTGCTAGCTGCATTGCATTGCGGAGCTAACATGAGATAGGGAAATAAAGTTATCAGCTACATGTTCCCCTGATATAATGGCAATCCATTTTCAGGTGCTTGGTCCTCTCTTGAAAAACTTCATTTTCTGCAATATATTGAGCAGATTTGTTATCACAAAATAAGGTTATTGGAGTGGGGACTTGAACAAAAAGATCTTGCAGGAGTCCTTCCAACCAAACAACCTCACTTGTGGTTTGACTCATGCTCCTGTATTCTGCCTCTGTAGAACTTTTAGACACCACCTTTTGCTTCTTTGTTTTCCAAGAAATCAAGGAATCTCCTAGAAAAATACAATATCTTGTGAGAGATCTTCCTGAATAGACACAAGTACCCCAATCTGCGTCACTATAGGCTGTAAGCTTCAATGCAGTGTTGCTTGCATAGAACAAACCATGATTCAAGGTTCCTTTTAAGTATCTGATAACATGTAAAGCTGCAGAAAAATGAGGAGCTCTTAGTTCATTGAGGAATTGACTGAGTTGCTGCACAGCATATGAAATATCAGGTCTGGTCATGTTAAGATAGAGAAGCTTCCCCACTATCCTTCTATAAACTTCAGGATCAGTAAGAATGTGACCATCAATGGTGCTCAATCTCAGGCCTGTAGAAAGTGGAAAAGGAGCTATTTTTGCATTTTCCATATTTGTACCTTTAATAAGATCCAAAATATACTTCCTTTGATTGAGAAGTATGCCTTCATTCTTTCGACTTACTTAAAATTTCAAGAAAATATTTGAGTTCACCAAGATCCTTGATGGTAAAGGCTTTGTGTAAATCATTTTTAACAGATACAATAATCTCTTGATTAGAACTAGTCAACAAAAGATCATCAACATAGCAGACTATAACTGTAAAATCTTCACCATCCTTCTTAGTGAACATGGAGTAATCTTGCTTGGATTGTACAAAGCCAAGATTTTTAAGAAACTTGCTTAATTCCAAGTTCCATTGTCTGGCAGCCTGCCTAAGACCATAAATGGATCTCTTCAACTTACATACTTGTCTAGGTTTGGCCTTATCATAACCAAGTGATGGCTTCATATAAATGTCTTCATCAATATATTCATGCAAGAAAGCATTATTAATGTCTAATTGGAATAATTTCCAATTGTATACAGCAGCTAATGCAATTATCGTTCTAACATTGGTATATCTAGCAACAGGACTGAAGGTGTGTTTGAAATCTTTGCATTTTATTTGCTTATCTCCTCTAGCCACTATTCTTTCTTTATACCTTTCTACACTCCCATCGGGTTTAAATTTGGTCTTATAGACCCATTTACTATCAATTACATGCTTATCAGGTGGTAAGGTAACCAAATCCCAAGTATCATTTTTTCCCATAGCTTCTATTTCTTCAGACATTGCTTCAACCCATCTTGGATCACCCTTGGCTTGATGATATGAAGTTGGTTCATAAGTGGATAACATAGCAGCAAACTTGTCTAAAGGTTTTACAGCAGGGTAACAAAGACAACCAACAACTCTAAGATGGTTGTAATCAGGTTTCATCCCCATGAGAAGTTCAAACGGAGTTTTCCACTGAAGAACTGAGCTAGGCATAAGATTGATCACATGAGTAGCAACCAATATACAAAAGGTGGTGTCTAAAAGTTCTACAGAGGTAGAATACAGGAGCATGAGTCAAACCACAAGTGAGGTTGTTTGGTTGGAAGGACTCCTGCAAGATCTTCTTGTTCAAGTCCCCACTCCAATAACCTTATTTTGTGATAACAAATCTACTCAATATATTGCAGAAAATGAAGTTTTTGAAGAAAGATAAGAACTAGAAGAATTATGCAAAGGTCTTGAAGAAGTTCCACTGAATTTGTATAATCCAGCTTCTCTCCTCCTAGTACCTTTGATCTGCTTAGTGTGAAGGTCCTGAAACAAGCAATGTGTTTGGTCAAAATGTGCAACAAGATTATTTTGATCTAAAATTTTTCCTACAGAAAGGAGATTGTGTTTAAAATCTGGAATGTATAACACATTTTGAAGGGTTATTTGAGGAGTAAGCTGAATAGTCCCTATTTGATTCACAATCTTCACAGATCCATCAGGTAAACCAACATGCATAGGGTGTGGAAGATTATCTACCTTAGTAAAAACATTAAGGTTAAAGGCCATGTGATTAGAAGCACCAGTGTCAACGATCCAAGAATTAACAAAGGCGTTACAAGTAGCCTTAGAAGCAGTAGTTATACATGCAAAATTCACAGCAGCATAACTTTGAGTGAGAGGATCAGATTGAGACTGGTTCATCATCTGCATTATACCCTTGTAAATTTCAAAAACCATTGTTTGATCAACCAAAGATTTTGCTTGAGTTTGCTGACTATTTTCACCAGCCTCCATTGGAGAATAACCAAGAATACCATATGAGTCAGTAACAGGAGTCATCACGTTTGCAGCCATCTTACCAGATGCTTTTCTAGTAGTATTCTTGCCCTTGAGACCTGGATACCAGTCCGGATATCCAATAAGTTTGAAACATTGGTCAATTGTATGACCCTTCATTTTGCAGTGCTCACAAAATAAATCATTCTTGAGCCTCTTGGAATCTCGTTTGCCAAAAAATTTCTTTTGTCCAGCAGATTGCATATCATGCTTCACAACCTGATAAGCACTCTGTTCAATGTGAGCATAGTTGCTGCTGCCAATCATATTCTGCCTTTCAACTTGTTGCAGAATGTGGTAAGCACGATTAACAATAGGTAATGGATCAACACTCAACAAATTGACTCTAACTTGATCATAATCTCGATTAAGATGAGACAAAAACTGAATCAATTTCATTCTCTGATCAGCCTCAATGATCTTCTTAAGAACACCACAAATACAATTTGTCATGGCACCGCAAGAGCGATATGGAAATCCATCCAGTACTTGCAACTCATCCCAAACACGCTTCATTTTACCATAATATTCTGAAATCAAAGAATTACCTTGCTCGATTGACATCAATTGTCTATGAAGATCATACAATTGAGGTACATTCGTTTGACCATAGCGCTCAACAATTTCTCGCCAAAGCTGCCTAGAAGAATCAATGAAAATCAGGTTCTTTGAGATTGACTTATCCATTGAATTAGTCAACCAATTCATAACCACATAGTCGTTTCGGAGCCATTTTTGATAATCTGGAGAAGTAGGTTCAGGTTTCTCAAGAGTTCCATCAATGAACCCTAACTTGTTGCGCGCAATTAATGCCATCCTCATCGCTCTACTCCAATTAACAAAATTACCTCCATTGAAAATGTAATTGATAATCGGAGTACTAGAGTTGTCTCCGGCAGTCAGGAAGTAAGGATCGTTGAAATTCAAGACAATATTATTCTGATTCTGAGGCATCGAATTTGAGCTTTCGGAATTAATTTCCATCTATGCAGATTCAAGAAAAGTAGCTCACAATTCAAGAAGTAAGTAAATGATGAACAACTGTGACGGAAAATCGCAATAGATTCAAGAATCAAGAAGAGAATGAGAAACTTAGAGAAGTTTATGAGAAAAAAAAAACTAACGAGAACCTGATAAACTTGGTCGAGATCGAGCCGATGCTTTGATACCATGAAGAACTTTAAGCGTGAAGTTCATAGTCAAGAGAAAAGAGAAAGAAACTATTATCAGGAAGAGTAGCAAAAAACCGTACGTCTTTTATTCACATCAACAGTCTATATATATATAAAAAGGACAACTAAATCCTTGAAAGAAAGAAAAATAAGAAAATAGAAAATGACAGCTGTAAAGATAGATATTTATAAAATTAACAATATATATATATATATATATATATACATACATACATACATATATGTATGTATGTATGTATATAAACTAGCCGATAACTTTAAAGATGGTAATTATGATAGTAAAATAAAATAACATTAGAAAAGAAGAAGGAACATAATATGTAATTCATGGTCTACGTATCAATGGAATAAAAAAAATATGTATACAACAAAAATTTTCATCATAATTCCTAATTTACCATTTTCTATATTCCCTTTCTTCAGCTATTCCTTCATTATTTCTTAGTTGCGATGAGGTCTGAGATACTTTGCCATGAAAAGTTTTGGAACTTTGAGTGGAGACTCTTGCCACTAAATGAATTAATTAGGATGATGAATAATCACGAACATGCAATTTTGAAGCTTGTGCATGTTGGAGTCGTCTTACGCATGCACATGCCTCAACCTCTGCACTTGTATCCATTAGATACAATTTGATCAAATATAATCAAAGTATCAAACACATATTCAAGCTTACGCAAACATGGTTCTTTTTATGCCAAAATTAGCTTTATTAGTGTCTAAGATCTGGACTGTAAAATAGACGATTCTTAAATTCCAACAAAAAGAAAATCTAAATACACATCTCAAAATGGTCTTCCATACTAATCGAATAATAAGAGCACACGTCTAATTTAAGCCATTATAACTTTTTCAACCACACATCAATCTTAATGCATGACAATCTAAATACATGAGTTATCAGCCCCAATCAATAGCTTTCTATGTAGTAAACTACTTAAGATCACTTTTGAAATCTCTCATCGAATAACACATCAATTGTGGATAAAAAGAGAAAGAAGTGGAATGCAATGCAAGATAGAGGAGAGGAAGGCAGTTATGTTGGGATGGTGATTACAAATAGATGATAAAAGGTTAGGTAATAAAGGGTACGACTAGAAATTCAATTACTAGAATTTGTGCTTTAGATAAATTTTAATGAGCTAGATAGAAGCTATAGACTTCTGTGAAAATTAGAAAAAATCTTAACTATAGACTTAAAAAACTCAAATTTTCAAAAATATAATACTAATAATCAAGTTTTATGCAACTAATACTATTTGAAACCACCATCACTACCACTTTCTACACTCAACCATCATTACCACCTATTTCATCACTGCCCCAATATCACCCCCATCACCATATTGACCATAACACCATCATCCTACTCCACCACCAACATTATCACGATGACTACCACCTTACACACCAACTACCACCACAATCTACTCTCCCACCACTTTTATTAGCCATTGCCTCTAATGTAACACTCCCAAAAATGACAATTGAAATTTTTTGTTTAACCAAACAAATACAAGTATGGGGGGCTACTACCGTAATCAGTTTAAGTCCAGCCCCCAGCTAATCTTATACCAACCACAAAGTTGAGGAAAAATGTTCACAAGATATTAGATGCACTGAAACAAAGATTCATAGAAAAGTGAAATATTCATAACAAGAAAGTCAGAGTGCACTATAAAAGGTTATCACAACCCAAATAGGGTATATAGTCAAAGTTCCCAAAGGGATATAAGGTACAATACAATAAAATGAAATTGAGATAAAACAAAAACATAAGTAAATAGGGATAAAAAGAGAGTCTAGCTTACATTGCTCTCAGGCCCCAAGTAAGTTCAACAGTCAACACACATCCCCGCTTAACGTATCTAGTACGTCATAGGCATCAAACACGGTACCTCCTACCTACACAAATTCAGAAGGGCCCTCCACTCATGGGAATGAATAGCATCCATGAAATGGGTGGTCAATACCCTACATACTGAGTAAGGTAACCATATGGGTAAGGTCATGCGAGAAAATAGACAAGTAAGGCATACAAAGCATGACTCAGGTTCATATCATCAGGCTAAACTAAGACTAATATTTTGTCTTATACATTTCTCATATTAATTTTGTTTGAGTATGGGAACCCCACTATTATAGTTGGTGGGCCGGAAACACTCCACAGGACAGAACGCACATGACCACTATTATAGCCAATGGACCAAAATCACTCTACAGGATAAAACGCACCTGACCACTATTATAGTTGGTGGATCGGAAAATCAACCTCACTGGTCCCGACTTATGTGGTGTTCTACTATAAGTAATTAGTATATTTCCATGTCTTATTACCATGCAAAGTTTGGTTTATCAAGCCCAGAATCCCTCACTATTATAGTTGGTGGATCAGAAACACTCCATAGGGCAAAACGTACTTGACCACTATTATAGCCGACGGACCAAAAAATCACTCCATGGGATAAAATGCACCTAACCACTATTATAGTTGGTAGACCAAAAAAAATATATCCTCACTAGGCTCTAGATCGATAATCTTTCACTTTAAGTGTTCATTTTATTCATATCTTATTCCACACACATAACCCTAATTAGACATGCATGACCCACTAGACTTCTCATGCCCACCCTTTTATTCTCAGCTTCTCGAAACCCTATCCCATATCTTGGGACTTCTACACCCTTTAGTACATCCAAACATTCATTCCCACTCTTTCCTCATTACCATGAATTCCCAACTCCGAGGCCTATTTTCCATATCTCTAAGTCAACTCAATATCACTCTCTAGGGTTTTCTTACTAGAAACCCTAATTTGGCCTTTATGGCCCAACCTTCCTCTATGCCACACAACTCATGCTCCTTTGCCCCCAATTCATCACCTCACTCGATTCATCTCCAACCACCCTTCTTTACTTCCCATTTACACATGTGACCACAAAACCCTAGTTGGCCATCCCAAAACCCTAACACCTCTCTTTCCTCATATTATATTATCCATTCATCACTCTCACTTACCATACCCTCTTCCACATGATACATATCCAACACACCCTATGACCCAACATATGATACATCCTCTCGTTCACTTAGGGTTTCCTCCCAAAACCCTAGTCATGTCTCCCATACATTCTTACACCAACCCATGTACTATGTTTCACACATGGACTCCAATTACCCTAAAAATTATTCCCTTACCTTAACTCTCACGTCAACTTTTTCCATATAAGAGTCATACCCATGCAAGGGCTAACATCCTATGCAAATCCTAGACTCTCCATGCATATTTTGGTCCATTCCTTAAATTTATTCCCATTATTCCTCCTTTTGTCCACCTATAAGTCATGAGATATTTAGGTCATCCTTAACATTCTCCAGTCAACTCACTTTCCTCACTCTTTTTCATTTCTCTTACAATCACATCACACTATTTTACGCTTCCTATCATGCATGTCATGAGGAGCAATATCGCATAAGCATATCCAAGTATAAGTAGCAATACCACATTACACATGTCATAAAACACATACAGCTTATCTGAGCTCCATGCTTAGTAAGTTGCACTATAAGATCAAATCCATAATATATAAGGCACACATAAAATCAACACACATAACAAATTTTTCACACACATTAGGTCTTAACCATATCCTTACCTAAAACAAGACCATGCTTGGAGTACGCTCCTACACCTCCTTAGGGTTTTGACTTAGTTCGCCTATAAGAGGGAAATATTGGGGTTAAATTCCCTTTTACCAACATTATCATCATTTCCTACGTTACCTTTATCATGACCTAGTATTAGGGTTATTAACAATAATAGTGGCTTTATTAGTAAAAAAAGGGTATTATTCTTAAAGTAGCTAATTATGCTACTACTAGTCAAAATAGGTCTTGGTAGTTATATTGGTCCATGTTAAGGTATTCTTAACAATATTTACAATTCTAAAGATAATAACTTTAATATTAACAACAACAACAACAACAACAATAATAATAATGATTATAGTGATAACAATAATAATAACCCAAATCATAATAATAATAATAATAATGGTAATAGTAATACTAAAATAGTGACAATAATGATAATGATGATGATGATGATGATGATGATGATGATGATGATGATAATGATGATGATGATAATAATAATAATAATAATAATAATAATAATAATAATAATAATAATAATAATAATAATAATAATAATAATGATAGTAGTAATAGTAATAATAGTGATATAGGTAATAATAATGATGATGATAATGATAATGATAATAATAATAATAAGAGTGATGATGATAATGATGATGATGATGATAACACTAATAAAATAAAATAACAATTATATTAATTATATTTAAAGGTTAGGGAGGTTAGGGCACAACCTAGGGTGGTGGCAGCTAGGTGGCGACGATATCACATAGCGGTGGCGGCGGTGGTGGAGGAAGTGGGGGTTGGAGAGGTGGATTTTTAGGCTAGAAGAGGGAGAGTGAGATGGTGGTGTGTGGTGGTAGTGGATTATCTAGGTTGAGAGGGTTAGAATGGTGGTGGTGGCATAAAAAAGGTGGTGGCACAGGTGGTGGTTGTTGTGGTATTCGAAGGTGGTAGAGAAGGAGGAAGGGTGAAGGAGAGGGAGGCAGGGAGAAAGTAAGGTAGAGGGAGGTAGGGGAGGCTTTGTTGAGTAGTTTGGGTGGCAGGAGAGGTGGTGGTTGTGGCAAAGATAGTGGCGCACAGCGGCGAGAGGGGCGACGATGGGTGCAAAGTGGTAGATTGAGCAGCCAACTTTGCATGGTTGAGGCGGCTCGTATAGGGGGAATTAGGGGTGTTGAGTGGTATGGTTTGGTTGAGGGTAATGCAGGGAAGCTTTTGGGCTATGTTAGGCAACGGTGGCGGGGATGGCATCTGAAGTGGCGTTGGCGCAAGGAGTGTTAATTTTCTAGGCAGGGAAAAAGAGGTCGAATGGGATCGATTAGAAAGTATTTAAAGGCCATTGGAAGGAGGATAAGATAAAGGGGGAAGAGGACAAGGGGAAGGCATGGCATGAGACTCACCAGGCAATGGTGGCAGGCCTATACGAGTGTGCAAAGTTATAGGGTGTAGATCCTGTCGGGGGAAGAAAAGGGAAGGAAGGGGCCATGCGAGAGAGGCATGTGAGGGGTTCTAGCTTGAAATGGGAAGGAAAAAGATGGGGGAGAGAGGGGGAGGTGCAGGGCAGCGGTATAGTGGCAGAGGGGAGAATAGTGGCAGAGTTGTAGGGCAACCTACAATGCAAGGAGGCAAAGAAGGGATGAGGAAGAATAAAGGGTTGAGCTAGCCAGTAGAGGGAAAAGAAAAAGAAAGAAAAGAAAGGGGAGAACCACCGGGCAAGGGAGGAGAAGAAAAATAACGATGTGGGATGGGCTACACAGGGAGAGAAAATGGGAGGGGAGTTGGGCCTCGTGAGGGGAGGCCCAATTTGAGGAAGGAAGAGGAGAAAGAGGAAAAAGGATAAAGGAGAAAAAGAGGAAATAAAAAGGACAAGGGAAAAAAAGAAAAAGAAAAAATAGGTTGGTTGGGGGTATTTAGGATATTTTTGTATTTTTGAATAGTTAAAAATAATAAAAATTAGTAAAATAATGATTAAATTCCTTTTTATATTAATTAAGGATATTTTGGGGTAAATTTTTCTAAATTCTATTTCAATTAGAAAAATACCCTAATCTTCCCTAATTAAATTCTTTATTATTTTCCTCTTGATTTTGCCTTAAAATTTTCCCTTTTTAAAAAAAATAATTTATTTAATTAATTTTCCTAATAAATCCCTATTTTAATATAATTTTCTAAATTAGGGTTTTAGAGTATTTCATTCGGTCACAACCATTAAGCCATCAACTAAGAAAGATTGTTGCCACCATCACAACTGCCACTTCTGTCACCATTATAAACCACTATCTCCCCCATTGTTATTATCACTAGTATTAGTATCATTTGCATCATGATCGATGACTACCAACCACGATCAAGGGCCTACCCTCATCATAAAATAACATAAGTGATCGCCCCAACCTGTGAATTAATGGAGGCCCTAACTGATTTTTTATACATGCATATACATAGGTACAAAAATGAGCTATGGCAATGAAATACAATGATGATATTGGTTGGATAAATCCAAAAACCATCATAGTATATCTATCTAAGATGGTCTTTCAATTTTTTCATTTTGCAATAACATTACCATAGCAAACATATAATAAAATTGTCTTTGTATGTCACTCATTAACATAGTAGCAAACATATAAATCTTTATAGGTTGTTCAAGAAGAAAATTTTCCCCATACTTTGGTAATTACCTAATGGTTGTTCAAAGGAATCACCACAGTATCATTGCTATAGAAAATAGAAAACACGGTAGCTTACATATGTTATTTTAATAAAGATAACTTATAATGTATTTAATAAACAAAGGGGACGAAAAAATGGGTAGTAATGGGAAAATGTATAGATGATGGTTTTTTTATTCCCAACTACCATGTATTATGTATTCAAAAACATGATTATTAGGTAAGTCTATAAATAATGGTCAATCCCTAAAATTGTAGTTTATGCATTATCCCTTTTTAAGGCTATAGAGCATAAGTATGGGTGTCAACTACTATACATACTCCTTTCTACTTTTTTTTCTCTTTCCGTCACCTTTAACCTAGATAAATTTTACTCTTGATCAAGGACATAGAGGGAGAGTTGTGGTGATGTGAAAGAGCTTCCACTATTGTTGTCACTATCATTCTCCTCCCTTAGCATTATTGGCTACCATCGTTCTTCTCTTGCTTTTGTCATCGACATTTGGTATGCATTTTTCTACTTCATTGTAGCTAAATATTACACTTAAATACTCAAAATTTCTAAGCTTTTAATGCTCCTATATGTAAATGCATTTGCTAAATTTTTTTTTGTAATGTGTTTTATATACTAATAAAAGCAGTGTGATGGCCAGTTAATACTATTTTCTATGTTATTATGGCCTAATATAATTTTCTATAAGATTTATAATGTTCTTGATAGCTAATATCTTTTTATTGGTCTAGAAGACAAATTGATCCAAAACTTTTGATGTTATTATTGTTGCATTATTATTTTTTCTTCTTAAAGTATTTTTCTCAATTTTTTTAATATAGGGCATCATGGATCATACATGGGTATATTCTAGTAGGCTTTTAAAGATTATATAGATGGTGTTGAAGATTTCCTTAAGTATGTTGTTGAAAATGCTGAAGATGTTATGCAGATATGTTGTCCATGTATAAGTTATGGCAACACAAAAAGTGGAAATGAGTTAATTAAATATGAGATCATCTTATTTTCTATGGAATTGGTAGGAGTTTTAGTAATTGAATATGGCATGAAGAGTCAATAGGTGTCCAAACTAGTAGTTTTAAGCATGATGATCTTAGAAAAGTTGACTTTGCTTACATGAAAGACTTGGAAACTATCTAGAAAAGATTGAGACTTTTTTTCAGTGTGATTTGGAGATGCCCTTGAAAAATTATTGTACTAAATTTACAAGATTATTAGTCATATTATGATTGTACGACCTCAATATGACTAATGGGTGGAGTGATAAAACTTCATTTTTCTTCTTAAATCACTAAGGCTCTGTTTGATTTAAAGAAAAAAATGAGGAAAGAAAAATAATTAGAAGAAAAATATTTTTATGTTGTTTGGTTATTAAGGAAAATTATAAAGAAAGAAAATAAGAAGGAAAGAGGCGGGGAAAGCTGTATAAGACCATTTTCCTCACTAAAACTTACCGAAAATAAGTAAGCTTTTGAAGAAAATGATTTTGGGAGCTTATTCGATAGTTTACAACTTGCCATCCTTATCATCTCCTCCTCCTTCAACATCACCGAGCTTCTTCTCCTTCTTCGACCTTCCTTGCTCATGGCATGGTTCAAACAACATGGTGTAATCTTTACAGTGCTCATCCGTCAAATTCAACGAAGCTTCATGTCAATAGACATTCGGCTCAACCAACTCCAACTCAATATGCGAATCTATCAACATGATTTGAATAGGTAAGTTTAATTATATTTTGATTTGAATTCGGAACCCTAATTTGATTTTCAATTTGGGGTTCATGGTTTGCGAATTTGGTGATGGGAAATAGGGGATCTGTTATTTTTTTTGTTCCTTTAGGTCAAGATTGAGATCTTCATAGCTGTTTATGAATAGTTTGTTTACGAATATTAAAACCTATAGATCTTCATAGCTGTTTATATTTTGACTAATAAATAATGGATGTCAATCATCATCATTGTTGTTCAGGTCACAAAAGGGATATGCATATGCTTGTATGGAAGAAAGGACCTGAACTGGATCCTATCATTCACAGGAAAAGCAAAAGAAGTTGCCGAGGCAGCAAAAATCCTGCTCGAAATGATCTATGTTGGAAAACCCAAAACCAAACACAGATAGCAAAAGCTCATCACAATAGGAGAAACAGAAAAGCTCTCTCATTGCTGGAAAGATCCCACTACCATTTGGTACTTCTAGACAAGACTTGAATGTATGCTCTACTCCAAAATGCAACATGGAAAGAACGCAGAAAACGATCCAATGGTGCACGAGATCATGACGGTTCTCAGCTTTGATGGTAGTGACGGAGGATAAGCAATATATTAGATAAGATCAGACACTGTGGCTCGAGGCAAAAGCGATAATGCAGTAAAAAGCATAGAGAACTATTCAAACTGAGAATCTGGTGCAACGAACAGAGGGCTTGTCGTCATGTTGAGAGATTATTTGCTTTTGTTGCACACGCAGAGCATTATAAAAGGCCAATACATCCAGGGATTGAAGGCGACATCCCAAAGCGTGTTGTGTGTGCTGAGTGTGGTAGGCTTATGCAGAAGTTCGTTATGTATAGGCCTATGCAGAAGTTTCTTAGCACTATCGTACTGATATTACTATCCCATCTACAAAGTCCTTTATCCTTCCTTTGTCACCTCTATTGCTGTGATTACTTGCTTGCTGCCACTGCTCAACTCATTTTCCAATTAAAGTGGTTTTCCTTCCGACTTACATAATCAAGATTTATTTATTCGTTTTTTAAGAGGAAAAAAAACGTACACAGAGAGAGTAGTTTTAATTTTTAGTTTGTGGGTCATTGGTCATCATGAAGTAAGTTGTATGTATTGATTAGAAAGGTTGATTTTCTGAGCCAGTTTTGATATGACTTGTTCTGTGTAGGAGCTTTGCATTGAGACAAATATGGCAAGTATGGGGGGTGTTCGAAGAGACTGGCATGGAAGGTTTAGGTGTGTTTTTTTCCATTCTAATAGAGATAGAAGATATTAGTAGTGTGGACGTTTATGCCATCCACATGTCCTGTGTGTTATCCTTACAAAAAAATATTGGGTACGGTGGTTTGACCTGGAAATTGAGTTGGATTCCATAAATGTTGTGTTGTGGTGCAATTATGCTTCACCCAAAACATCTTTGCTGACCATTGTCCCTCACTAGCTTTGGAAGTGATCACATGGATCAAGGCCACCTTGTCAAGATTGCTGCAGAAAGGACAGAAAAGGCTTTCCCTGGTGGATTTGATTTGCGAGTTCATGTTGGAGATGCGATGTGCAGAAACTGTGTTTGCTTGTTTACTCATGCTTTTTTGTCATTATCGAATTGCCTATCCAAATTACATAAGGGACTACATAATTTTGATCACGCACAAGTGGTGTTGCGAAGTCGCTGATTACTATATTCTGTCGCCACACTATTATTTGTTGTTTGAGAGACAAGACCTGCTTGCATATTTATCTTGTTTCTTTCTTTCTTGGCTTTTCGCAGCCAAGTGATATATATATATATATATAACTGTTTCTTCTCTAAGGTCTATCAATGAGCCATAAGTACTGTGCTTTGTCTACATTTGATATATTCATTTTTTACAAAATAAATAAGTGTACTAGTAAGAAATTATATTTTTTCCCTTTTTATATTTGTTGTAGCATGTTTTAAATGGAAATGAATATAAAATATTTTGTATTTTTTTTTTATATTTTTTTGAAAATTATCGTAAGTTATTCATGTAATATTTTAGAATAGTTCTATAAAAAAAATTTGGAATTAGTATTGATTTTATGAAATTTTTATAAATTTTTTAGAAATTTTATGTAAATTTTTTATGTATCAATATAATATTATAATTTTAATTAAATATATAAAAATATTTAAATAATAATATTTAACTTTTTTTAGAATTTTCTTTCTATATACCAAACACTAAAAATATTTTCCAAGATTTTAATTTTCCATAAAATTTTCCTCAACAACCAAACAAAGGAAAGAAAATTATATTCTTTCATTTTCTTTCCTTCAATTTTCTTTCCTCTACATTTTCTTTTCCACTGAATTTTCTTCAAACCAATCAGACTCTAAAAGAGATGTTTCTGAAAGGAAAATATACTTCCTCCCAAGACAAATGAAGCAAAGAAGATTCTTTGTTCTATGGGCTAGAATTATGAATAAATTTATGATTTTCCTAAATATTTCATTGTGTAACAAAATAAATATGCAACATTAGATAGATGTTCTAAATGTTAGATGTCACAATTTAAGAAGGGTAAGGTTGCTACCAATGTGTTATGGTGCTTTCAATTATACCAAGAGTGCAATGTATGTTTAGTGATATTGAAAATGTGAAGAACCTTATATGGCATATAAAAGAGACGATTTCTAATGACAAGCTAAGACATCCAGCTGATTCTCTTTAGTGGAAAATAATTTGTACTAATTTTCCTTATTTTGGTGGTAAAGCTAGAAATGTGTGTCTTGCAATGGAATGTACCATTTTACTGGGAACACTAATTATAGTTTATGGCTAATTATTTTGTTAGTATATATTCTCACTCCATTATTATGCATGAAATGAAAAATGGATGGTGATATCTTTGCTTATATTGGGTCTAAATTAGTTTAGTAATGATATTGATGTTAATTTAGTTCCACTTTTGGAGGATCTGAAGTACGTGTGAGACAATGGAGCAAAAGTATTTGATACACATCTCTAATAGTTATGTAACTTGAGAGCCATATTATTTTACATAATAACCATTTTTTCACATATGGTAATATTTATGGTTATAATGTGTATAGATACTACACATGCTCTATTTGCGGCACCCATTTTTTCTAGTTACCAAAGAATAATGATCAATAAGAAAATGTGCATATATTCTATCATCTCTATCCTATGTTTGCATGTATTTCTAGTTTTATTTAGGCTAAAATTAGTGTTTTGTCTTGGATGCTGATTTTGTTTTTGAAATTTTATGTAAGTGCAAGATTTGGAAAAAGAATTGATCAAAGGATATACAGATAAGAATTTAAAGCAAGCTTGGAATGATTTCCTTTTTCTTTTTCCCTTTTCTTTCTCCTTTTTTCCCCTTTTCTTCTTCACCTTCCCTAATCTTCTTGTTCCTCTTCTTCCTTGCGTGATTTATCCTTCCCTAACAAAATTCCTTTAGTTGTGTCTGCAACAACAATCTACCTAGTCTAAATTCATCACCACCACCATCACCTCCCTCATCTCTAGGGATTTGTCATAGAATTTTTACCCCAAAATCTCCCTTGATCCTACTCTCCCCACTAGCCCCTCTATGCCTCACCTTCATTCGTTCCTCAAACATTCACACAACACTCTACTATATATATACCCTAGCATTCTTTCTCCTTACACCATTTAATACCTCACCATACCTTACCCAAACTTCATATTCCTTCCCTCAACTTCTTTGTGCTTCATTCCATTATTTTCTACTATTATCATGTAAAAAATCCATGCATAACTTATTTAACCTTATGCACTTAGCCTTTCTTGTGTGAAAACCCCATGCAACTCCACCCCTACCTATGTGAGAAACTCACACAAGACTACCCTCATCCATGCCATATCCTCACATAAACCACCCACAACTCATGGTACCCTACCCTATTTGTGTCACCCCTTGATTTAATACCCCCATATTTACGTTAATGCCCCTATGCAAGCCTCCCTTAGCTACATCAATCTCCCACACATGTCACCCCATACTACGTCATTATCTTACGCAACTAGCTTAACCTTGCACCACATTTTCCCATAACTTTGTTTGCTTCGATTTTACTCCTTTTCCATCCTCTTTTACCTTAGATTTTCCTTGGTTGTTGTAATACACCATTTGTAGAAACCTAATTATAAATTATAAATTATAAATTATAAATTATGTGTAATTAGTTATAATTATTATTTTAGGACATTAGATGTTAATTGTATTATTATGTATATTTTTATGGATTATTATATATATATATATATATAGCTAACTAGGTTAAAACTTGGATAGAATTGTTAAAATCTAGATAGAATTTAGGTTATTAGTTTTAACCATAGTCTGGACCCCGACCTATATTTGTTTTACTGAGGAACCCTTATTTTACTAACTAGATGTCTTTCCTTGGTTCAGTATCTATCTAGCATCCTACCCTATTATGATATTATTTTCTACCTCCATATCCCACCTTCACTTCCACAAACACATTTTCTCCTTCAAGCCATCATCTCTTTTATGTCTCCTTAGCCTCACGCTCTCCTCGTGGATGTGTAATGCACCAATCCCATGTCATAGTCCATTTAATCCACCCTCCTCTTTTTTTAGTGTTTATGACTCAAACTTATTGACCATCTTCTCCACTTCTTCTTCTTCTCCCTTCCCCTATTTTGGGTTCTCATTCAAACTAGCATCACCCACCATCATCAACCATCACCGCAACACCTCGGCATAAACAACCACTAAGCACATCATTTTTCATCTATAAACCATGAGCATCTTCCCATCAATCCCCCTATTGTCACCCAACCATCACCACCTTAAACCATTTTCTTCCCCTATTGTACTTTGTTTTTAACTTTTGTTGAGGCGCACGACCGTGTGCCCCTTATAAGCACCAGCTTTGCCTCTTGTGTAAAACATAAGTATAACCCGTATATAGTCTATGCACTTCTCTCCTTGTTTTTCTCCTCGCATTCCCATGTACTCCTCACACAACCCATGCAATTCTCTCCTTGTTTTCTCCTCGTGCACCCATATGCCCCACGCACAACCCATGTGTACTCAACCTCCTAAACCTATGCATGTGTTGTATATAAGATTGTGTCCTTTGGTCTTTTCCTTGTATTACCATGCTTATCCTGTTCATTCTTTACTCAGCCTACCCTAGGGTGAGTTTCTGCCTTCTACCTTGGTGAAGCGGTAACCTCTCACAAATTAGTATGCTTGATTTATGTAAATCAGTTGATTGTTTTAGATTAAATTACTAATGTGTTTGGTTATTTTGATGTAAAGAGCTTGAAGAGGTTGAGTGGAGACTAGTTGGGTGAATCTTGCTTATTTCTTTTACTTGGATAAGAAGTAATTTTACCCTTCTACTAATATTTGAAATCATGTGGTGACACATAAATGTCATTTTGTTGCTTAGGGTATAATTCATGCATGAGTTTTTGAAAAGATATATGTATGCATTATATACTAAAATTTTTACAATTGGCATGCAGCTGTTATAAAAAGGTCTCAATGTGGAAGTATGATATTAAATAATTACCATGTGTTTAAATTATTATTTAATATGAGATATACGTATGTGATATATATATATATATATATATATATATATATATATATATATATATATAAAGGTTAACATCTGTCTACTAAGGATTTTGTTAGGGCATATGACCTTGTCAAACTGTATGACAATACCATGTTAATTATTCCATGATTATTATTGCATGTTATAAGTAGGGTGAAAATATAACATTTTTGTACACAAGCCTAATAAGGGTTAATTTGCTACGGTTGTTACTTTAATTGTGTAATTGTTTTATAAACCTATATGTATGTGTTTCATGGAATATATGACACGTTAAAAATATGCATTATTAGGGCTTATACACATGAGTTGTAAAATGCACGCAAGATAGAAAATATAATCAATCACTAAATTTGAAAAACCTCTTATTTTGTTTAGGTCTTGCTTTCATCCTAAAAATTACATGCTCTCATTCGTTCATCACCTTCCCTCTCTTACTCATTCTCTTGTGAACCTTTGCACCACTGCACCGTGCACCACCACTCCTCCACCTCTCAACTTCGAGAAACCACCACTTGATCTCTTGTGCACCCCTCAACTCCGAGCAATAATGACGCTGCCATTCTTTCTGTTACATGTCCTACTCTTGGCCATACAAGAATTTGGTCCTTCTTGCTCAATCGTGTTATTAGGTGGTTAACGCCAGTCATCTTGTTCATCATTGCTCCTCTTGCTACCGCTGCTCCTTCTTCTACTTATGTTTTTGTTCTTCCCTAGTTTATTTTTTTTATTATATACAAATACATGCATATTGAAGTAGGTTGTAGTGTTTGTTGTTGAAAACTTGTAGTTTGTTGTTGAAAAATGTTATTGTTTTTTTTTAATGTGTTGGTGAAAAATGTTGTTATTTATTGTTGAATTTATCAGTGTTGTTAACATGAATGTCTTGGCCAACCATATATATATATATATATATATATATATATATACCGTTGTGGTGCTTGAGTACCAATAGAAATAAAATACTTAAAAATATTAGTAATGTCACATGTAAATATATACATACACACACACACACATTTTCATTAATAAGTAGAGGATACAATGATGTTAGAAAATGTCATATAAAATTAAATGAAAATATATTTTACATATGTAAATTATTAAATGAAAATTTTAATTAGAGTTGTATATTAATAATTTTTAACAACAACAACAACAACAACAACAATAATAATAATATAGGATTTATTAGGGTTAAATTATAGTTAGCTAGGTTTAAGATTAGCATTTGTTAGGTTTAGGGTTAGTTTTTATTATGACTTATTAGGGTTAGGCTTAGGTTAAGTGTCTATTATACTAAATATGATAATTTATATGTTACTTTATAACAAACTATTATATACATTATTCTCAACTAAAACTTTAATAATATCATATTATCATACTTAACCTATATATGTTATCTTATTAATATCTAATTGATTTTACTATGCCAAGCTTAAATGATTAGATGATAGTTTTACCAAGCTTGTTTGTTAAATAAATAATTCAATATTATGTCTTTATTTTAATCATGCCAAGTATAATAGGAGGAAGTTTGATTCAACTTAAATCATTCACAAATCTAGTAGGAGTAAATGAAAGGACGACATTATAAAATTTTAAACATATTAAACATATAATAACAGAAGAATATAAAATATTTTAGTAATTTATCTTTTCTTGATAATGAAAGGCATATTTATATCAATAGAGAAATAAATAAAAATCAATTTAAGATAACAAGTTTTATGATGAGTATTTTATGTGGGTATGTTGTTAGCTTTACATAGTTGGTTAAGATATGGTAGATTACATTTATGATTTGTCTAGCTAGTTGAAGAGTTTACATATTTTGTAATTTAGATTCTTTCGAGAACAACCTTAATGATAAGATTTACTCATTGTTCTCATTTATAGGTAGTGAGATGCCATGTATTGCTATTACATATCCTCCACCATATCTATGCATAGTGCCTGATGCAGATCTACGGACTCATGTCATATAGTTATACGACAATTAGATCGCTTATTGTGAGCAGCTTGTCATATGACCTATTCTATTTCAGATCATATCACTTATTATTAACTTTGTCTCAGATGGAGCCATGATCATTGGATACATCTAGTTTTTTGTATTGGTTTTTCCACCATACTGATGCACCACACCTGGTTTTTGTTGAGGGTGAGGTGTTTTTCCAAGGATTATGATCGGATAGCTTGGGAGTTGATGGTGATTGATGATGAGTGGAGGTTTCATCATAGCCTGCCTTCGAGTATCCACCTTGGTTACCCTAGAGTATTCATAACTAGACTCTCTATTGATCATGTGAGGGAACAAATGATGTATCTAGATGAGTGGAATCTGAGAGTGATAGTCATTAGTCAGGCTCGATAAAGCTACCGTTGGATTTAGTATGACAGTTATGAGTTTTTCTTAGTTAGGTGTTCTGGTTTTAGCAACATTTTGATGTATATAGTGCTACTATTACTTTAACCCCATAGTATGTGTATCTTGTGTAATTTAATCCATTTTATAAAGTTTTGCTATGTATATATGTATATATATGAAATATTTCTAAGTATGAGCGGCCTATGTATTGATATATTCTTGGAAATGTGTTGGAATGATTTGCATATATATATATATATATATACACACACACACAATGAATAGCATGATACATTATACATTAATTCTTTCTAAGCATGAGCAATTTGTGAATTATTTTGTATAATTGAATTGATTTGTTATAATTACTTTTACATGGAATACATCTAGATTGAAAAACTATAGATCAGAAATGGTTGTCTACAAATCGTTTGCCTAGAGAATATAACGAAGGAGTAGAGTTTTTCATCAAGTTCGCATTTGAACATGCTCTGACTCTAGTAGAATTATCTATCCTTATTTGAACTGTGCTTATATTCAATGTAGTAACATTGATGATTTAAGAGATCATTTATTTTTGTATGGATTGATACAAGTTACACTTGTTGGATATGGATTGGTGAGACAGAGTCTTAATATAGTACTGAGGAAGTTAGGATGAAAAATAGTAGACCATCATTTGAGAACTATGAGGGAGATTCATTAGAGGAGATGGCTCAAAAGGTTAAGAAAAGTGTTCGGGATTGTCCAAAAATATTTGAGAAGTTATAGAGTGACTCAAAGAAACCTTTGTACAGTGATTGCAAGACGTTTACTCAATTATCTACTATTTTAAGGTTGTTTAACTTAAAAGCATGTAATATATAGAGTGATAAGAGCTTCACAGAATTATTGACGCTTGAAAAAGATACGCTTCGTAATGATAACATTCTACTAGATTGTACCTATAAAGCAAAGAATATCCTTTCATCTATGGGCATGAGTTATGAGAAGATACATGCATGCTCTAATGATTGTATATTATTTTGAAATAAGAATTTGTCTTTGGATAGTTTTCCTAATCCTGAATGCAAAGCACCATGATATAAGAAGAACAAGGTGTCAACTAAAGTGTTATGGTATTTTCCTATAATACCAAGATTTAGGCAGATGTTTAATGATGTCCAATATGTTAAGAAATTAAGATGGCATGTTGGTGAGATGATAGATGACAAACTTCTTAGACATCCATCTGAGTCTCCACAATAGATGACAATTGATGGATTGTTCCCTGAATTTGGTAAAAAAAGCAAGAAACATGCGTCTTACACTTTTTTCATATGGAATGAATCCGCATAATGAAAGCACCTCTAGTATATGGCCATTTTGGTTATGTATAATCTAACTCCATGGATCTACATGAAACATAGTTATATGATCCATCTAACTAAGTTACACAATTATACAATCTTTCCATCTTGAATAACCTTTTGGCTAGAATTTGAAAGTTGGAAAGGTTTAAAGATAGGAAGTTTCTTATGTTTAAAGTTTTGAGGTGAAGAAGTAGTCTAAAAAGCTGGGAGTATGGTTCTTTGTATTTCTTATCAAGATTTTTAAGCTATGAACCAATGGTATTTAAATGCATATGGTAAATTTATTTTGGAAGAGGTTGTTCTTAACATTTTCACTTTCTACCTCTCTTAGAATTCATAGAGGTTTTAATTTAAGTGATTTGTCTCTAGAGGAAATTTTAATATTTTGAAGAGGATGAGAATCATATTCAATTGTGCATTTACCAGTTTGCCATATTTTAGTTTTTTTTTTTGGGTTGTTACAAGATTGATTTTATTAAAAGGGAGGTTAATATTATTTTGCTTAGCATAGATTTCAAACCTATAATACCCCCAAATTTTGTGTAAATGGTTGAATGAGAATTATGACAAATTTTAGGCCTTTGATTTTGGTTTAATGCTATGATTTGTTTTGGAGAAAAGTTTGATTTGAAATCATGTTGAAAGATGGAGTTGATTGAAATTTTTTTAGGAAAATCGATTGTCTGATTCCATGAATCGATTGACTGGTTTATCATTTCAGCAAATTGGGTTTCCGTAACTAAACCAATTGACTAGTTGGGGATAAACCAATATACTTGTTGTAAAATAGCTAGTCAATTGGTAAGCCCAAACATATCAATTGGTTTGTCGAGCTAGTCAATTTTTTAAGCTTGATTTTCTAAAAAATCTCTTACACTAAAATGGAACCTTACAAACCTATGCCAATTTTTCCTTAAGAGATTCCTAATCATTTTCATGATACGTTTAGCCCAAAATATTACCTTGAATTGATGTGGACTTCGATTGAGAAAATTGAGTGAGAGAGGTGACCTCAGCATTGTCTTCTTCCACCTCTCTCCTCTGCACATTTCTGAGATCAATGCTATAATCGTCAGCATGTTTCAAAGTAGTTGGAATATTACTTCGATGCTGACTTACCATTACTTCACTCATGTGTGCCAATTCTTGCCTAATTCACTTGCATTCTCTACAGATGCCATTTGAGCTTTGGAGAATATGTTAGCAAATCCTAGATAAAATCAGTCCATTTAGCTCAAATTCAAATGGTCAATTTTAGTGTTTCGAGTTGATTCCTAAACCTTCTGTGATTCCCTTCAATTGTTGGGTTACAAATAGCCCTAATCATCCCTTATATGTACCTTTTCTTTCAGGCACCAAATTCTCTAAGTCTAGCATTCACTCTCTTCTTTCAACACTTCAAGCCTTGCTAATTAAATTTCTTACACTCTTTTGACCCTATCTCTAACTCTCTCTTTTTCTAATTAATAAGCAAGGAGGAGTTAAATTTTGGGAAAAAGTTGAGTGGTTCAACTGAGCTTTTCTCTATTTTTGCCTTAAGTTCATATGTTCTTCTTTCCTTTTATTTTGAGTTCAAATTTTTAATAAGATTTTGGTGTAAACTTATGTTTAAGATTGTGGTTTTATTTTTTTTTAAATTGAGAAATTCATAGTTAAAATGTTTAGGTTTAAAGGGGATTTTGTCTACATCAAGTAAGTGATTCTTACTTCTAAAATATTTAGTAAGTATTTCTCCATGTTTTGTGTTCCCTTAAGTTGATTTATGCATGTTGTCATAAGTGTATGCAGCCTACATGAGTGGTTTGTATAGTTAGATGGCATGATTTGAGTAGAAATCATGAAAAAGGAAAAGAAAAATAGGATATGATGATTCTATGTTGTGAAATACATGTTAATATGGTCAAAAATATGTTAGACTATGCTGATACATGTTTTAATCTGGCTAAGGATGATGTATATGTAAGAATCTACAAGAAATTTAATGGTTTGGCATTATGTTAGGGAAAACCGATTGACTGGTTCCTAGAACAATCAACTGGTTGACCAAACCTATCGACTGGTAAGCTTGTAAAGACCTTAGTCTTGCTCTATGATTAAACCGATCTATTAATTTGGCATAACCAAACAACTGGTCTATGAACAATGTACCAATTTTCCTAAACTAATCTATTGTTTTGAGGAAAAGCATGGTCTCGTTGAGTCAAATCAATCAATTGGTTGACACAAACATATCAACCACTTAGTGCAACTAATTGGCTGGTTAGGCTAGATTAATAGACTAGTTCGAATGGTTTGCATGATTTGCTTCCTTTCGGATTGGTTATGCTTTGAGGATATGTTTGGGACTATAATATAATCATGAATAGGTTAAAATATATATTTAATCATGGATTATTGACCTAATGAAAGAACTAAAATGGATCATAACTTATAATATACTCTATGAGCAATGTAAAGGCTAAATAGGTATTTAACTTATGATAACTGATGGTATTGAGAAATGAGTAGTGAAACTTGGCATGGATTTAAAAAAAATGATAAGATTGGTACAAGTAATATGGTAAAAGGATAAATGAAAAATCCACATAGTTAGAAAAAGAGAAAGAAAAGGATTTATATAAAATAACATGGAAAATTACCTTGCTTGCTTTTTATGGGCCTTGTATGATCACCCATCCTTATGAATAAAATACTAATCACGTAAAGCAAAAGATAATCAAGTTGAGTATAGGTCTAGGTTACCCAATCCTAGATTAGCTACCGAGGGTTAGTATGCCTTTAGGTGTTTTTGGTGCCTTTGGAATTTATATTCTGGTGAGATCTAGAGAGGTCTCTGTGCCTTATATACTTTAAACAATGATGATGTACTAAGCGGTATCGAAACTAAAAGGTCTAGTTACCTAAGTGGTTGGCTTTGGCCTAGGCTTATGTCTATATCAGTTTGCTTCTACCTGGACTTGTGTCCATTCTAGTGATTGGCTTTGGCCTAGACATAGGTCCATTTGGTGATTAGCTTTACCTTGGAATTTAAGTCCCTTATTTGGATAGGCTTCCATGTTATGTGAGACCATGGGGTGGTGTATAGTCCATCATTCGATGATAATAAAATATAGATGATAAGTAATTAGTTGATCAAATATGAATAATGATCAAGTGAATGGCTAATAATTGGATAAGGGTGGAAGTGATGGCATGAATGATTAAAAAGGAATAAAAGCTTATTTATATACTTAATTAATGGTCGAATGACTAATTAGTTATGGAATGGAATATTGATTGGATGATTAAACTACCTTATATATGGTTAAGTAAATGGTATATCCTAAAGGAATGAGTAATTGGAAATAAACCTTTGAGGTTGCTTGGAATCTCTCTACTATTACTTATGTGATGACGATGTGAAACTAAGCATGATATATTCTACCTTGTAGAGTTGTGCATGATATCATGTCCGTATGAACTTGTACCTTTATATATAGCTTTATCATGATGCATGTTGTCTTTCATATCCATGTACAATAAATTTGTATACTTACAGTTGCATTAAGGGAGCAACTTGGCTTACTCAGTACATAGCATATTGATATGCCCATTTTCTCTATCGCTTCCACATTCCCACGAGTAAAGGGTCATGTGCAAGTATTTAGGGATGGCTAGCAGAGGGCCTACCTTAGTGCGGTCGAGTTTTGAGAGCAAGGATATTTGGAGGTTTTTGGTAGGGTTCGTGGTTGACCGATATGTTAATTTGGGTGTCATGTCCTAACTCATATTATTATAGTCCTATACTTTATCCACATATGTTTTGTAATGTTTTTGTCAAAAACCATTAAGGTCCTCCGATGTAAACAATCTTTTAATTTATTTATGTAATCTTTAATTGCACACTCTATTGTTTTAATATTTTATTTGGATTTGGCCTTGTGTTTGATGTGGGGTAGGTGGCTTATTCTATGCCATGTACAGTTGTAAGACCCCATTTTTTCTAGTTGTGTTTTTAGTTTCCGTGATATTTTAAATAAAACTTTTCGGTAGTGAAAATGGGGGTATAACAAAACCAGTAGAAGAATAAAATTTGAACCTTTTCACTTTGGATGAAATCATAAAATTTCTTTTAGATATCATGACTTTGGTGAAATTTTAAAAAAAAAAACATGTTATTTTTTGGAATTATGTGATCCACAGAAATCATGTTGGAAAATGCTTTTCTTTCTCTGAAAATATTTTCAATAACATTAATTAAGTTTTCTATGATTTCAGAGAATTTTGGAGAAATAAGAGGAAAATTAGTATCTAGTGGAGGTTCAGGAATTTGTTGACAAACCTATGGTAATTTAGTATTTTGTGGAATTCCAAAGTTTTGTGATTGGTATTGTTTAGAAACTAAATGGGGTATACTGGACATGTAATCGAGCATTAGTGTAACAACCCGAAGTTTTGAAAACTAAAATTTAAATATTTAACCTTTTTATCTAGAATAATATAATCTTTAAATTATTAATTTATTCATCTTTATGGGCCCTTGACTTACAAGAATAGATAAAATTATTTAATAAATTAATATAATTATTTTATTATTTTATCTTACCTTTTTAATTAAACAAACCCTAATCCCATAATGTTACCAAAATTATTTTCTTAAATTAATACCTGAATTTTTGGATAAATTAATTTGATACTTTTTCTAGTAGTTGATTTTAATCTAATTTCTAATCCTAACTCTAAAAATAGTTTCCTTTTCTTTTTCTTCTTTTCCTTTTTTCTTTTTCCTTTGTCTCCCTTTTCTTTCTTTTCTTTCCTTCTTCCTCCTTTCCTTGAGCCAGCCCAAACCGCCCCTATTTCTCTCTTTTTCATTTTCCCTCGGGCTAGCCTAGGCTTCCCTTTATTTCCTTCTTCTCTTTCCCCTCGAGTTGGCCCAGATTCTCCTCTTTCTTCCCTTCTTCTCCTCTTCCATGCACCACCCACTTCTCCTTCCTCTCTCCTAGCGCAACCCAACCTTCCCTATCCCTTTTTTCCCCCATACAACCTAAGCCTCCCCCTTTCCTTTTCCTTTCTTCCCATTTGCATCACCCCATGCCAAACAACCCCCAAAACCCCCTTCGTACGCCCCTACCTCTCATGCACCCCCACTACATGCTTGCTGCACTTCCTTCTCTACCTAACTGGACAACCTACACCACCACCACCTCTTGTCGTCCTTTTCTTTCCATTTTTGGCCCTGCAACCCCCTATTCCCCTTCCCCTACATACTCTTCCTTTCCTTTTACATCCCCCTACCTGCCAACCTACACCTCCCCTACACTACCTACCTCGCACAACTAACTGAACCCCCCTCTCCTCCTCCTCCTCTTCTCTTCTTCCCTTCCACTAATCTCCCTTATATCCTTCTCTCTTCCCCTAGCCCTCTCTTCTTCTTTTCCTCATTTCTTCTCTTGCCCTTGTTTTTCCCTTCAACAC
Organism: Tamarix chinensis; assembly: GCA_030549775.1. Lineage (NCBI taxonomy): Eukaryota > Viridiplantae > Streptophyta > Magnoliopsida > Caryophyllales > Tamaricaceae > Tamarix > Tamarix chinensis. The sequence goes on along the minus strand of CM060178.1, from coordinate 25,715,421 downwards.
CCTCTATAGCCACCACCAGCAGTCCCACCACTAACCCAACCTCCACCATCATCTACCACCCTTCTCCTTCGTCCTTTCCTTTCTCATCCTTCTCTACCTCCCTATCTCTCCTTCTTTCTCCCTACTACAGTCCCTGCCAATTCCCCTTGCCTCTGCCCATTCTCCTTATAGCCTCTCCCCTCCTCTATCGCAGCCACTGCTAGCTCCCCTATCACATCCTCCCTACATAGGCCAAGCAACCAACACCTAACATCACCTACAGCTCTACCCCTTTTTCTTTTCTCTTCCCTTCAACACTCCCACCCTACAACCACCACCCTTCGACCACCTCTCCCCCTCCCTTTCCTCCACCACCACAAGTCCTCTCATCTACCTCCCGCTAGCCACCCACCTCCTACACCATCCCCTATAGCCACCCACGCCAGTTGCACTTATCACCCCCTTTTCTTCTCCTTTTTCTTCCTCTTCTTCCCTTTTTGGCACCCTCCTCCCCACAACTTGTACCACCGCCTCTACCGTCCTCGAGTCACTTGCATCATACCCTCCAACCACTGACCACCTCCTCCCTTACCTCCTACACTCAACAATAAGAATCACCACCTCCCACTATCTCCCTTAACCCTTAACCGATCCCCCTTTCGTCACCTTCCATTTTCCCAATTTCACATGGCTCACACTGCACACGCAACATGAGTTATGTAGTGTACATTTGTGTTTTGGATGATAATTAAAGTATAAGGGCAGTTTGATAATTTTATATTTAATAAATATTTGTAATAAAAATTATTATTTCATTTATCTAATAATAATATGGTATTTGTAATATTATTTTAGGTATGAAATTTTATGAAATGGAGCTTAAGAATTTTAACCGAATACCAATAAAGTCTGATTTTTTCTAGAAATTAGGTAATTTTTATACCCTACTAAAATATTTGGATATCTTATGTTAGCACATTAGGGTCTTTGACATGTGATTTGTGAGGATATGATGTATTATAAATAATTCTATATTTATTAATGCTATCTTGGAAAATGGAAAAAGAATGTAAGTCATCTTGTGCAAAATGTTATGTGTGTGCTAGGGGTGATTGAGAAGGGGTCTAATGTTGATTTGTAATGATGTATGTTATGTTAGGTATGTATGGACACTTTTAGTACAAATATTAATACTATAAGCCATAGGGGTAATTTGGTTATTTACATATACCATGATATTTAACCATAATCGGGGTTCCAATTGTGTTACAAATAATGTTAGGAATGGAAGTAGGAGTTTGGTGTATCATAAACACGTGAGTTAGCATGAATATCAATATTTTAGGGTATAGGGGTATTTTATTACTTTTTAATGTATGATGGTGATTCATTCTAGTAAATGTGCAAGACAAATGTTGTGTGGGGTTGAGTATGAGAATAGGAGTTTGTGGTATTAGTGACACATATTTGGGCATGAAAGTTGATATTATATGGCCTAGGGGTAATTTGATAATTTTTAAGGTATAATGGTGATTATCCTAATAAATGTGCATAATAAGTAATAATTGATGCTAAGCATAAGAATAGGGGCGCATGGTATTAGTGACACATGTTTGGGTATGAAAGTTGATATTATACGGACTAGGGATATTTTGGTAATTTTCCATGTACCCTGATGAGAAGTATAACAAACATGCATGATAAGAATTAGTTGGTGTTGAATATGAGAATAGGGGTTCCAGGTCTTATTATCATCTATTTCAGCATGGTTATTAATATTATATTGCATAGAGGTATTTTAGTAATTTGGTACTGTAATACCCCGTATTTTTAAATTCAATTTTATTAAGCTTAATTATTTTATTAGTGTAATTTGATATAAACATTTAATTATTTTAATTTTGATTCGTTTTATGGATTTATCAACGATTTTGACTTCATATTTGAATTTAATTAATTATTGTTATTACGGATCATTCTAAATAAATTCCTTTACGATTATGATTTTATTATATTCATATGATTTCGATTTCGGGTTAAAAATATGTATTTCCGTTCATGTAAAGTTTTATACATTTCGTCTATTATTTCTCTTGTGTGCGTAAAACACATTTATTGTAGTTCTTCTAATTCCTGTGTTTTTACTCTTTTTGATCCCTTCAAAATTTGTGAATGAATCTAAAAATATTTTTGAGTTAATCCATCCATTCTATTCATTCGTGTTTCTCCTTTTCCTTCCGAATCGCCAAATTACGGAAAAATCCATTTATGCGATTAGACGATTTTAGCCATTTTTACTATTTTTAATCCGTTGGTCATCAAATAAGTTCCGAGACCAAATATTTTTTATATATTTGATTTTATAAAAATATTCCGCATCAATATGTGATAATTTGAACCCCTGTTATTCGTTTTGTGAATTTGCGGAAAAACGTGTTTCCGCAACTTATCCGTTTTTGTTGTTTTTGATCATTTTCCATCCATCAAGGATCAAACCTACTCCGATACTTAATATTTTTTTATATATTTGAGTTTCTAAGATTATTCCGAACATTTTCATAAATTTTTATAATTTTTAGAATTCAAGTGATATTTTTCCCAATAAGTACCCACTATTAGACTTTCTTGTAATTTAATTAATCAAAATAAATTTTAACCAATCCTCTAAGTAATATTCCAATCCTAACTAGTCTCCTAAGCAAACCAAATCAGATTTGTAACTTGGTTACATTTCTCCCAACTAAAAAGTGCAACTAGTACCATAATCATAATTTTATGACATTTCTCTTACACACTCAACCATAGCTTATCATCTCTCTTACACCCCTAATCCTAGCACTCAAGTGAGGCCAAATTCAAACCAAAATCTCAATCCACACTCCACCATATTAGATCCTACTCTATCTTTGCCAAATCGTGCATTCCTATCTCAAAATGCACATAAAATCATGGATTGTAGTAGAGTGCAAAGTTGATTACTTTCCAACTTGTAGCAACTCGTTATCTCTATGGTTATCCATTTCCTTTGGTTTTTGTTTCTATGGAAAGATTTAATTTCATACTATGAATCCATATAATTTAAATCCCTAAAGTCAAACTCCTTCAAGCTTATTCATAGCCAAACTTTTGCTTCCCGACCAGCTTCACAAAATCAGCAAAGCTGATTTTTTTGGTGACTTCCAGCATCTTTTATGCGTTGACCTTGCTTCCTCTACCCTATATTCTTGTTTGGTATTTTTCCTTGCATGTTATACCTCATATATAGACCTTTCTTACCAAGGAAATCATTCCCCTACCCTCTCTTTTTTCCTCTCCTATCTGCCTTGCCGAACATCCTTGTAGTTTTTGCTGCAGTGGTTAAGTGGGTTGCAATAGATATTTCATACCTTTAATCCCTTCTTTTCTCCTTGGTTTCATCCCCTTTAACCCTCCAAAACCTTAATCCATCATTCCTTTGTGGTTATTGGTTGTTTTGTGGTGGTTTTCAAGAGTAATATTTTATATTTCACTTCTTCCATTCTAATTCCTTGCCTTCCCATTTTTGTTATTTATTGAACTTGGTTTATCTAACTCATTTATCTTATATTCTTGAAGGTGACCAAGTGAGTTTAGAGAAGGAATTGCTAGACTCCTTGTTTTAGCTTTGCTAAGGAGCTTAGGAGTTTTGGTAACAAAACTAACCTTTAGAAATAGGATTTTGTGCTAGGTGTATTATATGTTCTCTTATGTGTGGATAGCTTTATTTTAATTATAAGCATGAAATAATATCTTGAAAAATATTGTATGGAATGTGTATGTTTCTATCTTATGTGTTTAAGCATGAAAATCTAATGAGAAGATGATTTGTGTGGTTCTTTTTATATGTTTATGCCTGCTGGAAAGGTGATGAATATTTAGTAAAGAAGTGATGAATGTTCAGTAGAGTCGTGATGAATTTACGGCATAGTCATGATGAATATGCCTGGATCCGAGTAGTTTAGCCCTCGTCCTTGCTATTTTATGTGAGCTTTGGTTGCTTTAAATTTATCTAAGTATTTTTCCTATATGTATAATAGTGTGTAGAAGCTAGTTTATAAGTTTTGGATCATTTGGAGTTGAAATGAAATGTTTTATAAAGCTTAGACATATTCAACCATGGGAACATTGGGTAATACAGATTGTTTTTGAAAGTTTTAAGTGCACCATTGTCTTCATTGGGTCTTTTACATAAAATTTGGTATATGATATGTTAGGATTTGATGTTGTTTAGAGTAAGTTATGAATTTTAGAAGCTTAAGGTAATTTTTGGTGAATAAAGACATTTTAGCCATTACATATAAAATTCCAGAAATTTTGAGACCTAATTGAATACTATTCTAATACAAGAATTTAGAATATATAATTCTAACACTTGGATTGGTTCGGCTTTCATGTCGCTTGGAATGGTTTGGCTTTAATGCCCTTTGAATATGTTCGACTTTAATGCCATTAGAATCGATCGGCTTTAATGCCACTTGGGTTGGTTCGGCTTTCATGCCGCTTGGAATGGTTTGGCTTTAATGCCACTTGAAATTTATCGGCTTTAATGTCGTTTGGCTTTAATGCCACTTGAAATTGATATAATAATAGAAATTCGTTGTGTTGATGGATATGAGCTAAGTGATGTTATGTGAGCCTAATTTATGATTGGCTAAATCCTTGAATAAAATATTAATCACTTAAAGTGAAAGATCTTGAGTTGGGACTTGTATCACTCGGTATAGCTATCCGAGTTAGGTTTGATATTCACTTGGTACCATTCCAGTGTTTTTCTATTATGTGATCCCAGGTGTCGTACGAGGTCTGGAGAGGCCCTCTTCTACTCTATAGGTGTCTCGATATATTTTGGCCCTATAGGGGGTATGCATACTTAAGTGATTAGGTGTCCTATTTATTGGTGGTCTGGTTACATTTCTGGGCGAGCCAGCTAGGGCTAGTACCCTTCGAGTACTAGATTAGTCGTTACAATCTCTTCAAGTCTCCATCCTCAAGTTAATATAATAAATTGATTGTGATCACGATGATAAAATATAATAACCAATGGAGCCCATCTACCAATACATTCATATTATGTTATTTTATGCTTGAAGGTCGAGTTTTGTGTTCTCAATTAACATATATATACATAAGCATGATATTATCTTGTTATTATATGTTCTATTGCTTTCTTCGCATGGACCTTGCACTCAATGCTATCTCTTTAGGATAGTTGTGTTACTCTGTACGAGATGTGTACTGATACTACACCTTTGTAGACGTTGTGTCGCAGATATATGATGATGATCCTGCTGACTTTGAGGAGGTTCCTCAAGCGAATTGATGTGGGTTTATACCCCCGGGGTTAGGGCGTAGAGTTATTTCTATCCGAGGTCACACATGTTATGTGACCTAGATTTTGGATATCACTTTTAATCTCTTCATCTCTTTTAACCCCCTTATCTCTTTTTATATATTGTATTATGTGGAGCATGTACTCCGTACTCTGTTATTATGACTAAATTATTCAAGTCTTTTGTTATTTATATCTATTTCCATCAATTTTGATTTATTTGATGTAAAGTTTTAACCTTGCATGTAGTATGAGAAAGGTATGGATTAGAATCGTACTATGTGTGGCAGTAACACCTACTATATTATGTTATTGCTTCCGCTTAAAAACGAAAATTTTTAGTAGAAATTTCGGGGTGTTACAGGTATGAACTAGGGTGATTATTCTAATATACATGCATAGGGTGAGCCAAACCCTAAGGAAGCTATAACTAAGGGTGAGAAGAGGAAGGGTTGGCTACTAAGAGTGGACATAGGGTTGATGATGACATTGTTGGGTAGCTTGGTATAATTGGGGGAGTCTTTGGATGCTAAGGGATAGGAAATTATGAAGCATGTGGAACTAGGGTTTTGGTAGTATAAAACCCTAGGGATAATTCATTATCACATGTCAGAAATTGCTGAGTTGGGCTTCACCTCTAAGCTATGATGTTAAACATGCTATTTAGAAATTGTATACTAACTTTGAAGGTCAGGTGAGATAAGTGTGAGTAGATAGAACTACCATGGGAAAATTAGGGTTTCAAGAGGGGCCTGATTTTGAAGATTAGTATCATGTGTAAAATAGGGGAGTCAGTTTACAAAAATTTAGGGGGTGGATAATCTTAGTAATATATGCTTGGTTGTGAAAAGTTAGGGTTAAATAAGTAGTAAAGAAGGGATTAGGCCAACTAGGGAAAACTAGAGTTTTGAGAAGCAACCCTATAGGCTAATTGTTATCATATGTGAGAAATGGGAAAAATAAGATATGACTCAAGAATAGAGGGGTTTCTAATGGCAGGTTTGGGCCCATGCTCTCTTTGCTTCCAACACCATCATTCCACTCAATCCACACCCAACACCACGACCTTACTTCCTATCCTTCACATGTGATCATGAAAGCCCTAATTGGCCACCTCAAACCCTTGTACCTCTCCTTTCTTGTATGTCATCCCCTCATAACCCACACACCATTCCCCTTTCCACAGGACTCATTCCTCCCTCCATGCAACACCCATCCAATATTAACCCACACTCCAACCACTTACCATTAACTCTCTCTTCCACACACTTTTCCCACTTAAGTTTTTTCTCACAGACCTTAGTTAAGCCCCTTATGCATACTTACACCAATTCATGTACTATTTTTCACTCATGGACTCCAATCACCTGAAATACGCTTCCCTCACCTTTATTGACCCTTAAGTCACATTTCCCCCGTAAAAGTTACCCCCAACAAAGACTGACCACCCCATTCAAGCTTTACACTTTTCATACAATATTTATTCCAACCTCTCATTTTACTCATATAATCCTTTTATTTGTCCACCCATAAGTCATAAGGTAAATAGGCATTTTTCACTTCCCTTTTACCACTCCACTTTCTTTACTTCTTTTAACTCCCCACAACTTCATCATACTACTAAGGACTCTTAGCATGCATGTCATATAGGGCAACAATAAATAAGACATAATACAAAACACAAGTCATACCACCACATTACATATGTCATAACACATATACAACTAACCTTGGCTCCATGCTTAGCAAGCTACGCTACAAGCATATAATTCATAACCACATGGGATACAAGCATATACCAAAACACACATAAACACATAACACATAATTTGACCTTAACCACACCCTTACCTAGATTGACACTAGGCTTGGAGCATGACTCCTACGCCTTCTTAGGGGAAGAGTTTGGTTCACCTATAAGAGTGGAACACTAATGTTAACTTCTTTCTTATTTCCTTTATTATCTCCTAACTAATTATTAGTAAAAGACTAATAATAGTAATAATAATAATAACAATCTTAATAATAATAATGTTAGTATTATTAAAGATACCAACAACAATAATAATAATAGTAATAATAACCATAATAAGATTAATAGTAGTAATGATGATAATAATAATGATAATAGCAAAAATAGTAGTAGTAGTAGTAATAACAATAATAATAATGATGACAATAATAATAACAATACTGTTAATAATAATAATAATAATAATAATTATACAAAATAATTTATACTTAAGTAGAAGCAAGGGTTAGGGTACAACCAGTGGTGAAGGTGGCAGCGAGGGTGGGGGTAGCGTACGGTAGCGGAGGCTGCAGTAGCGAGCGGTGGAAATGGTGGCAATTTAAAAAGACCTAATTGTGGGGTTGGAAAAGGGGAAGGGAGGTGGTGGTTGTGAGGTAGTAGGTTTCTTGGACCAGGAGGGTTGTAGTGGTGGCGGTGGCATGTTAAGATGGCGGTGTAGGTGACAACAGTTGCGGTGGTTGAAGGTGGAGAAGAAGAAAGGAGGAGGAAGGAGGGGTATAAAGGGGAAAGGAAAGGTATGGGGAGGTTTGTTGGGTTGAGAGGGAGGTAGTAGAGGTGGTGGTTGTGGTGGAGGAAGTAATGTAGGGCGGTGAATGGGGCGATGATAGGATGAAAGGGGTAGCTCGAGCTACCTACTTTACAAGATTAGGGTGGGTTGTGTAAGGGGAAGTTAGGGGTGGGGATGGTCTTGTTTGGTGAAGGATAGTGTAAGGGGTGGAGGTTTGGACGGTAATGATGCACGGAGACAATTGGGACTGCATCTGATGGTTCAGTAGAGGGAAGCTTTGGGGATTTATTAGTAGAGAAAAAAGAAGGGGAAGAAGGGTGAGGGTTGGAGTATTTATAGGTATAGGGTGGAGAAGAGGAGAAGGGAGGGGGTAGGCGGCTGCCAATCAGTGGTGACATCAGGCGTAGGGTTGCATAGTGTAATCCTATAGGTAGAAGGGGAAGAAAAAGGAAGGGAAGGGTGTGTATACAAGTAAGGGAGGTTCGGACTGTAAAAAGGAAAGAAAAGGGACGGGGGAAGGAGGAAGAGGGAAGGTTGACCAAAGCAAGAGTTGTAGGCACGCATGGTCTATGGAAGCTGGGGGGAGGAAGAAGAAGAAAAGGAAATGAGGGAGAGGGATGGATGGCCAACCAAGAGGGGGAAAAGAAAGGAAATAAAAAAAAGAAGGGTCTGACCGGCCCTCACAAAGAGAAAGAAAGAAAAAAGGGGTGGGCTGGGCTACACGGGAAAAGAAGGAGAGGAGGGACGGAAGAGTAATTTAATTCCTATATTATTATCCTCTTTTTTATTTTAATTACATCCATTATAACAAAATTATTTTATTAAAAATATTATATTTAATTGATCTCACCTATTAATACCTATTTTATTATTAATTCCTAAATTGAGGTTTTGGGATATTATAGTAACATTTTATCCTCAGCACTTAGTATCATAATGGTAGAGAAAATCGAAATGATAGAGGAAACTAGTTTGGTACTAAGTGTAGTGGTAACACCCTAAATTTACTATCTTTACTTCCACTTTTAACTTTTAAAAATTAAAATTTTTATTAATAAATTTTAGGGATGTTACAACTAGGAATATTGTGTTTAGAAGTTCTGAGATGGATTATCTACGTAGGTCATATAAGAGATTTATGATAGGAGGAATTTTTGAAATTATTCCTATGTTGATGGTAGAAGAAGTTGAAGTTGTATCAGAGGATCTGTGGCTTTGGGTTCTTTGGCAGATGAGATTAACCATTCCATCTTGGAATTGGGTGATTTGGCTCAACTCTGTATTTGGTTTTGTAGGAAACCAAGGCCGGTTAAACTATGACAGTGCTGCATTTTCAAGGAGCTAGCCATATGGAAGAGTAATATCCTTCCATATAATTTGTCTCAAGATAACTATATTTGCTATGTTTGGGTTTGTATGGAGAAGGACAGTTTCACCCTTTTTACTATGAAGTTTGGATTGTGTTTTGAAGGTCATTTTCATGACTTTATAGTGAATACAAAAGAGCAACTTGTATGGATCCTTCAAGCATTTCATAGCCATGGTTTTGACTTAGAGGATGAAAGATTGGAGTAGGTTTGGATCTCTTATAGTAGGAGAGAAATTTGGATAATAATTGAAGAAGATGGGACCATTACAAAGGCTTAACTCAATGGTTCCAATAATGGAATCCTAAAATTTTTTATGTCTTCCATCACGAAGAATGGCAAGAGTAGAAGTATTTAACCCCTCTCTTGTTAAGGGTTTAAATCCTACCTGAACCAATCTTATGTAAATGTATTTGAAACCATTGTTGACATTTTTTTCATGGTCTTTTTTGTAAGAAGTTTAATATTTTTCAAAAGGTTTTGAAATTTGAATCTTTTGTTGTTCAGTTTTTATGACATAATTTGTTTGAAAATAATAATATTTTGAAGTTTTGTAAATCATTTTAGAGTGAAGTTTTTGAAGTTTCGAGTTATCTGTAGATCCTGGGAAATATTCTTCATAATTAGTAATATTTTTTCTACATTCTATAGTGGAACTATTAGAAGAGGAAGATAAAGTATATCTGGAAAACAAATTTATTCTATTCAAAATTTTCTGGGATTAATCTTACAAAATTTGACCATATCCGAACTTACTACCTGAAATAGGACGTACTACTAATTCAAACTTTTAATGGCTTAGAATTAAGACCAAGAACAATGATAAACAGATAAAAGAATTATGTCTATCCTTCCTTTCCCCTTGGCTCTAATACTAAGAGTGTCACTAAATCTAGGAAAACACGATTAATATGAAGAACGCGAATAAGGGACAATGAAACTATATTATTTGAATATATATATATATATATCATACATGTATGTCCATGGAAAATTAAGATGGTATTCCTAAATCCTAATTATGATTTGGGTGAGCTAACTATACTTGCACTTGTCGGTTGAGTTAATATCAAGGCATCCTCTTATATGCACCATGAGGTCCACTAAATAATGAAGGTTATGGTTCTAAATTTCATTATTGATAACTGAAAAATTATTGATAGTTTTTTGTAGGTAGAAGCAAAACATTAATTTAATTTCAAGAAATAAAAACTAAATTTTTATAGGCCTTATGAACTCACACAAGTAGGTAGGAATTAATCTCATAGTATTTAAATTAACAAAAACAAAATCTTAAATACTGCTAATTCTATCATAGTCAAATGGAGACGTCAACTACAGGCATGAAAAAGAGCCTTATGCACACAAAAGGCTCTATATGCAAATAATATATTTATATAAAAACTTTGATATCTATCTCATGAAATCAACATTGAGAGGAAGAAAAAAAAAGATCTATGGACCAAGAACATAACCAAGCTATACTAGTCTTTATGTGGTCCTTCAATATACTATAAATCTAAAGCTAAAGTGTATATTATCATTAAATTCTACTTGATGAACTTGTTCCTATTTTTCTCTCTTATTATTATTATTATTATTATTATTTATGTGAGTGAAGTGTATTGGTGTAGAGATCGAGATATATGTGCATATATAGAGAGAGTTAGTGGGAAAGTTATTAGGGTAACGAGAAGATATTACTCCACTTGGTAAATTCCAAGACTTCTTAATTTATCGAATGATAAGTCAATCATTACAATAAATTAGATATGTAAAAATAAAACCTACTCACTAATAAATTCTATTAATTGGGTAGTAAGCTTATAGCTATATTATTTATTAAAACTCTCTCAGCAACCCTTTAACTATCTACTACAACACCCACACACATGAAAATCATTATAACTTACATTATTATATTATTATTCTAAACTACAGGGTATTACACTAAGCCAACACTATGAGGGAATAAATATGCAATGTATCACAAGCTAACTAGTCAAAATCAAACACATCTTATGCATAAAAGAAAAATGTTGATGGTTTTGGCCAACCAATCAACTATTCTTATGACTGAGTTGATGGGTTTAACCAATCAATTAACTAATTTGGGCAAAACAACCCAAACCACACACTATCCATAACTAACAAAAAATATATGATCCTCCCAAAACCCATAATACTATAAGATGCATAGCAACCTCAAAAAGCATTCAGAAACATAAGTTGAGCATGCCATATTCATGATTTATTCTCACACACAATAAAGACATAAATCATGCTTGGAGTCACTATTATGGTAATAATATAAACAGATGTTTATCTCATAAAATCATGTGCAAAACTCACATCTTCCACTACAATTAATTAGACACGTGATAAATGCACATAAAGCATGATTTGAATCTAATTTGAAACATGCTATTACCAATTCATACCCACTCTCATGCCCATACACAGGAAATAACATAAAAATCACAATTCGTGAAATGAGTAGACTAAGCATGATACTCAGCCTATAATCATAACACTCTTACACTTATTATTCTACCATCTTAAGAGTAGTTGGATTTATCTACATCCAAGCTCAAGCGAAAGGAAAAAGATCCCTAAAAATCAAGACCTCCAAGAGTAATATTCAACACTATAAAAATTATAAAAAAAATTATATAACTATAACATTTAGATTCAAAATCTCAAAGGAGAAAAGAAATATTACTAATAAAAATGATGGAGAACGAGAAAGAGGAAACAAAAATAACAATATTCACAAATATTCTAAAGCCTAATATGGTTTACTAAATTAAAAATAAATTGAGAACATAGTAAAATGTTATAAAAGATGAAGGATGAAGATCAAAGGTGCACAAATAGAGGGAGGGTCTCGGTTTATGAACTTAAGATGAAGGAGTAATATTATCGCCAACTAACATACATATAGACATTGTGTATACTTTGATGCAAGGCATTTATCAATAATTAAATCTAACCTTTAATTTATAATTTTTGTTATAATATAAAATTTTTAATTATTATATTCTTTTAGAATATATTTGTTCATATTTAGTCCTTTTTAATACCCTATTTTGTTGTTATACTTTTCATAGTAGGGATTAATCAATTTTTAGCTATCTATGCTTTCAAAAATAGTATATTTGAATTTGTTGTTTAATGATTATTCTTTGTACTTGTTTATGAAACTTAAAAAAAACAATATTACTTTTCTGCATAAGGTATAATGATGATGATGATAACTAAAATAAGAACAGTAATAATAATGATAATAATAATCCTAACTAATGTTGTAGACTTTTTGATTATCAACTTGAATTCTGTAGTTTTTTTTGGTTTTATATAATTATTAGCATGAATCACGTATGTTTTATTTACCTAAATGACAAAAATATTTTTATTATTGGTCCGAAAATAAATAAGGCATATTGTAAGATATTTTTATATCACTATATTTGTGATAAGAAGTTCAAACCTCTTTTAATATTTATGGTATGATTGTATAATGTATATATTATTATAATTTAAAATGATAGCAATATTAAACTTGAATTTTTTTACTTATTAAATAAAGATTTTAACTATCATTTTACTACAATGCATATATAGTCCTTGAGTGTTATGGTGGCTTCAATACAAGTTGATATGAAATATAATGTTAGTAAATACCTAAATTTCATATTATTAATAAGTACACTAACACTTTTTAATATGAGAGTTAGAATTGCTCCTTAGAAATAATTTCAAGTTTTTTAATAATGAATATTATTCCAAGTTAAATAATATCGTTGCCCATTTCAGTTACTAGTTTATCTAAATTGGCTCCTCGTCTAAAGATACCAAAATGATATTTGACTCAATATATTCAAGAACCTATTTTATATAAAGAAATTTAAAATATTTATAACAGACATTTTTGTTTTATTCTAAGATCAATTGTGATAAATTGATAATCTAAAGCGATTAAAATGATATTATGTTCACTCTATAGGTTTGGCTACATTTGACATTTTACCATATTTAAGTTCAGTATGTTAGAAAAAATTAATATGAAAAGATAATTTTATAAAAATATTATTTAATACAAATAAAACCAAATTTTATTTAAATTAGAAATCGATTCATTCATTAAGAAATTTATAATCAAAGTTTTTAATCTTTCACCTCAAAAGTTAAGAAAATAATCCATTTCCTTTAGTCAGTATAATCTACAATACATGAGGGGGAGGGGGAGTTAGCATTTTGGTGCATTTTATCTATAACCACAAGCAATTATTCATAATTTGAAAAAACCCAAGGCATTGATACTTCATTAAAAAAATATTCCTTATTTGAAAATCTATATGCACTTATACATACATGAACATGTAAATTAAATGTAACCCTCATCACAAATGTGATGCTTGCAATCAAACATGTGTAATCTTTTTAAAACTATATTATAAAGTGTGAATTCATATGTATAGGTCTGAAATATGGATCTAGCTTGTTATGACAAAGTTGTAAACGAATTTTAAAAGTTCTAGTTGTATAGTTAGTATTTTTCTAACCTTTAATACATGGCAATTATTTCACTAAATAAATGGAGAGAACTAAATTATAAAATGACAAATAATTTTGCAAATAATTTTTTTTCCTAATGAAGGTGAATAATTTTAAATATTATGGAATAGGATAAATTATACTTTGTTACTATGATATTTGACCAAATTCTACCTAGATACCATGTACTTTAAACAATTTAATTTGGGTATCATAGTATTTTAGTATCATCTTATAAATATTTTTAGTTTTATATGAAAAAAATAATTTTTTAATATTTATAATTTTAAATATGAATTAAAAATATTTTTTAAACTATAATTTTCCATATTTTTTTTGAATTTTATAAGATTTTGATATATTTTTTAAAATGTACTGAATAAAATATTATATTTTATCGATTCAACTTAAAACAACGTATGAATTGATGGATACAATTAAAAGCTTACAACACTTTTATAACCATATTACAAAATGTGGATTTTGTGTGTATATTTGTCCATTGTAGTAAAGTTGTAAATATATAGTAAAAATTAATTTCGATTGTAGAGTTAGTATTTTCCTAACATTTATAATAGCAATTATTTCACTTAATAGAATTAAGAACTAAATTATGAAACAAAAATTAATTTCATGAATATTTTAAAAAAATTGTTAGAGGTGAACAATTTTGAATATTAGATAGTAAATGGTAATTCATTTTATGGAATGGCTGAGTGGGCTGTTATCATCTACTGTCGGTGAAGAATTATTGCGACTTACTACGCACAAGTCCAATACAATCCACCCGTTGTTGATGGGCCAAAAATAATCGATAATTATAACAAACCCGAGACCGAGAACCCTTTCAGGACCAACTATTCATCATTTACTAGCCTTGTTCTTATTGTAGGTGCGGCACTTATTAATCAGCAAAAGAGAACCCATAAGGGCCATAACTTATACAGACGCCCACCACCTTAGCCCTACTTCAAATAACATTGCACTGATTGACGGTTACTTACTAATATTAGGAGTAACTAAAAAATCGGGGATTAAAAAATTTCATCTGATATTTATAATATTTCGTCAACTTTTTTTTAAAAGATTATCTGATCTTTAGAATATCTAATTTTTAACCGAATTATTCAATCTAAAAAAAAATATTTAATGTTTTATTGATTATTTCAGCATGTCATAATATTATAATTTTATAGTGTTAAAATTTTAAAGTTCACTTATTTTTGTAATTTAAATATTAATGATAATATTTTAATACTTATTTTAGATAAAATAAGATACTAATATTAATATTAACTTATATACGATCTTTGTTTTTTAAATTTATTGTAAAAGTTATTACAAATTTTAAAATAATATTTGTATATAGATAATAGATATATTTGATATCTGATCAAAATTTGATTCACATTTTTGGATATTTAAAAATTTGGATACTTGGTTATGATTCATACCTAATTAATCAAACCAACATTTTACGGGTTGTGGTCTTGAGACATTGGGCAATGATCAATCACTCTCGAAGTATGAAAAGCCCAGTCCAAGACTTGACATGGTTTTCAGATTTCTTTATGTTTCAAAGTTTTTTAGAATATATATTTATATATAGATAAGTTTATTTTTCTAATAAATATTGATAGCAAACTATAACAGTCGACAATACTTTTTTTTTCAAATTAATTTTAAGTAATTATCAAGTATGTATGTCTCTATTCCCCTATTTTATTTCAACCATGGAAACTAGACTGATTTGAGTATTAATGCCCTACAAAAGGAAGCACTTTGTAATCCTCTTACAATATTCTTTTTTACAATTTTATCATTCCAATATAATCATATCGCCACTTACCTACACTCGTAAAACACCTAACACGATTTGTAATATTGAATACTTTTTTTAGATCAAAGTGTAACACTCCAAAATTTATAGTTGAATTTTTTAATTTTTAGCAGAAGAATAAAATCAAAATAACTAGATATTACTGCCATAATCGTTATAAGTCTTGATTATTGTACCATCCTTACATCAAATATAAAGAAAAATATTTAAGACTTAAAACATGATAAATAGAGAATAAGAGACTTTCATAAACATAGATAAATGTTTGAAAATTAACTTCGAGTATAATATCAAAATATAACAAGTGGATCACATGGAACCATTAGTCCAAAAAGGTATTCGAGTAAAATCTAACACCCGGATAACATGACTCTACACCCAACCCCAATACATAAAAATTACTCCTTTATACATAAAGCATCATATACAGCAAAATCATCTAAAGGATCATCATCGACATACATTAAAAAAAAACTCGGGTCATCTACTCATGGAAATGACTAACAATCATAAAAAAGATGATCAGTACGCTACGTACTGAGTAAGGTAACTATACAGTCAAAGTAAGGGAACAAAAGAGATAAGCATATATGCAAGTTAAAAATAAGCAATGTAGGCTAAAACCTGATTCCATAAATCATTGTTAGATATAAACCAAATCCATAGTTTTATTTAGGTTGAGTTCAGAGACCCTAATATTCTTAATCCGGTAGAACAGACTGAAGCACTTCTTAGGATAGAATAAACATGAGCCACTATTATCCTATGGTAGAATGAACCCAACATATACCATAACAATATGCTATTGATTGCTATTTTTAAACTAATGGAATGGTCTAAAGCACCTTTGAGGGCGTAATACACCTGAGACACTATAATTGTTCGGTGAAATAGGCACAATACATTGGTCCTGACTCACATAATCTTTCTATTTAAGTGATTAATGTCATATCCATTAGTTCTTATCTCTTAATCATATTATCATTCATGTTGAGTTTTGGGCTCCACTATTCTTAATTTGATGAAACAGATTGATGTACCTCTTAGGGAAAAATACTTTCAAGCCACTATTATCACCAAGTGGAATGGACACAACATATACCTCAATCTGAATTATGTAATTTTTCATTTGAAATGATTATCATCTTATTCAAAGTTATTTAATCAAGATCATCATGTATAGCTCATGTAGATATGCACAACACACAATTGAAAACATGTAAGGCATGACCACATAGTTATACGAGCATTCCCTAAGAAAAATGTCAATAATTCTCCTAATAAATGCTAATTTTACAAAGTGAGTATAACTTCTCATTTTATATACTTATGCTACTCATCATTATCCTAAATATTACAAGTATTATACTTAACTTATTTAGAATCTATTTTCCTTTTTAAATTACTAAAATTCTATTCTTTAACCCTTATTCACTAAAATGCGCTTTTGTTACCGGAAACCTCATAATCTTATATTAGATAACTTATGTCTGACTTAACTATTTAATCACATTACTTATGAAATAATTGATAAAACCTTCAAAAGCTTATCATGCCATGATTATTTTCTATATTATCAATTAATGACCATAATGCCCTTACATAAGCTAAAATGCTTATAATTTTCCAAAGAATTTACAAGTCACAACATTAATAAATATCAACCTCTAATTATATATATGTACCACGTATTTAGTTTCATGCCACCTAATAATATACACAAATGTATACTTTCATATTTTTCTCACTTTCAAGATATCATGTGGTAGCATTATCGCAATCAACATTATCCAAATAACATTACCAAGTATGATATCACATAAAAATACACGTTGCACATACAAACCCTAACTACGACATATACCATTATCAAAAAGGATACCGGTCTCTAATTAAGCACGTAAGCCTAACTTGTAAAACTCTAAAATTTTAAAAACTTAATTTTAAATGTTTAAAATTTTATCCAAAACCTAACCCCTAAATATTAGCTTAATTATTTTTGTTAACGCTTAACTAACAAATCCTAATAAATTCTTTAAATAAATGATCCTTTTCTTTTATTTAAATTAACCCTAAATTGATAAATTTTACCCAATTTATTTTTTTCTAATTGGATACCTTAAACCTAGATAAATTAATTTTACCCAAATCCTAAATTTAAATTAATTCTAATTTGAACCCTAAATTTATTTTTTCCCTTTTTCCTTTTTTTTTCTTTTCTTGCTTCTCTTTACCTTTTTCCTTCCCTGCACCACTTACCTTTTTTTTCTTTCTCTCCCCTGCTTGCTTAGCCCCACCCATCCCTCTTATTTCCTTTATTCTCCTTCTCCCTCTACATACACATAAACAATCCATAGCACACCCCAACCCTCTTCATCTCCTCTGCACCCAACACACATCCAAACACCCCCTCCAACACTATGCATGTGCCCTCCTTTCATTTCCTAACAAAACTATTATTTCCCTCCCCCTCCCACATGCCTTTCCTTTCCTTTCCCTTTCCCTTCTACATCATCCTTCTTTGCTCTACTTGCATTATCCTTCTCTACCTTGCCTGCACCCTGTAGAGCTTCCCAGATTAGCCAAACTGACCTCACCTAATGCCTCTGCCCCTACCTACACCCATCCTCTACTAACTTACATAATTCATCCATAAACCCCATGACTATATCTCCTTACTAATTCTCCTTCCTTGCTTTTCTCTCTTTACTTAGCTCTCCCTTACCCAATTGCCCTGACCAATACACCACCACCACTTGCCTCGGCCCCTACTACATCGCCCTCCCCTTTGCAGTCGCACCAACATCACACCACCACCACTGCCTCCCTACATGTAATACCCCCAAAATTTACTGCTGAAAAATTTTGTTTTAATAAAAAGGTTTAATAGAAGTGGAGTAATAAAACTGTAAGTTCTGGGGATATTACCGCCACACTTAGTACCAGACCGGTTCACTCCTACCGTTTCAGTACTAAGTGCTGAGGCTAAACAGGATTAACATCAAACACAAGTCATTAATTAAACAACGAGAGTCTATGAGAGGACTCCCTCATAGTCATACAAAAATCAGAGTGCAATTTAAGAGTTACAACCCAAAGAGTAAGTAACCAAAGTTTTTCCAAAAACATAAAATATCGGACGACATGACATAACTAGAATAAAAATAATACATGGTAAAATCAAAGGAAAGATAGAGTCTGACCAATTGCTCTCGATCCCCAAGTCAGGTCTAGGCTCAACTCTCAGCCCCAAAAAATGCCTTGTACGTGTCGTAGGCATCGAAGATGTCATCCCTTACCTATACCAACTCAGACGGGTCTTCTGCTAGTGGGAATAAGCAGCACCCATGAAACGGGTGATCAGTACGCTATGTATTGAGTAAGGTAACCATGCCTTAGGGCCAAACAAAAAAATTATACAGCATGACGTGATCATATAAGCAACATCCATTAATATAGGTAATGAAGGCTGACTATGGTCCAGATAGATTTATTCTTTGAATCTTTGGTAAGTATAATCATTTCACATCATAATATTTATCAATCCATGCGAGTGAGGGAACCCCACTATTATAGCCAGTGGACCGGTCATGTAGGAAAAAATGCTCCTGGCCACTATTATTTGCCGGTAGACCGATCATGTAGGGCGAAATGTTCTTGGCCACTATTATTCGTCGGTGGACCGGTTTAGCCCCGACTCACATGGTGTTTCACTATAATTACTTCGTGTCTTTCTCATGTTTTATCATCATCATGTTTGGTTTTTTGAGTACAGAAACCCCCACTATTATAGCCGGTGGATCGGTCATGTAAGGCAAAATGCTCCTGGCCACAATTATTCGCCGGTGGACCGACCCTGCACCCGGCTCCTGGCCACTATTATTCGTCGATGGACCTGTCTGGGCCCAGCTCAACAATCTTTCTATTTAAATGGTTAGTATCTTATTTGTGTCTTATTCGATAAGCATTTCACCCTTGACATGCATGTCACCAACCTTCTACTTCTATCCTCTCAAGGGGGCCCGTCCCATGTCTTGAGACTCCTACGCCACTTATCACGCCCCGACATCCTTTTCCTTTTACACTTACCCATAATGAAATCCCAACTCCTAAGGCTGTGGGTTAAGGCCCAACACCTCATGACATCAAACCCCACCTACTATCACCCTCTAGAGTTTTCCCTGTAAAAACCCTAATTGGACCTATGTGGCTCAACTTCTTCTCACTTACACTACCATTAATTCATTTATAGCCCAACACCTTATCTCATTTAGATTTACTCCCAAATCATATCACTTTACTCGTAAATTTCACAGGTGATCGAAAAACCCTAGTTGGTCACTTCAACCCTAGCACCTTTCTTCCACCACAAGTAACCTCTCTATTTTCCACCTAATATTTTTTCCCTCCCATGGCACCCATACTCTTCCCTCATATAATGAATTCCCACTCTTAACCCGTACTCCACTCTCCCTTAATTGTTTTTACTTCCACATTTTCCCCTAGATTAGTGCCTCCTCCCAAAACCCTAATCAGGTACCCTATACACTCTTACACCAACCTATGTACTATTTTCATCCTAAGTCTCCAATCACTCCACAACTCTCCCCTTAGCTTACTTACACCGCAAAATAACTTTTTTCACGTAAAGATCATCCCCATGCGAGCTTCATCTACCCCATGCAATCTCTTAAAGTCCCCATGCAAACCCTAGAATTCCCATGCATGGTTCCCATCTCCCATTCACTTTGATCACCTTTTCTTCTTTATTCTCCTCTCATAGATCATGAGGTAGTTTGTTCAACCTCATATCCCCTTTAGTAAACTCACTTCCCATTTTCGTTCTTTTTATCCTTTCATCCCCATATCATATTATCAATCATCCTAGCATGCATGTCCTAGAGGGTCATATCATATCACATTATAATCACCATATATGCACATCATACTCATGCCATAAGGAAACACATAAACATACCTCGAATCCAAACTGCGCTACACATAAGGCAAGTTAATGATAACCATACGATATGCGACATAGCATGATACTTAGCATCCAAGGCATACAAGTCACACAACACATACGAGCCATAGCTACATCCTTACCTAAAATGACGCTGGACTTGGAGTACACTCCTATGCCTCCTTAAGGTTTTGACTGGTTTCACCTATAAGAGGAAAAAACTAAGGATTAGTTTTCCTCCTACCAAAAATACTATTATTTCTTATTTTAGTCTAAGATTAGGGTTACTATTATTAAAGGGAGCTTTACAAGTGAAGACCAGGGTTTTTATCCTCAAGTTAGCCTACTAGATATTACTAGCCAAAATATATTTATATTAATATTTATAGCTATATGTATATTATTAAACCTAATAGCTTTATTTCTTATAATAATAGTACTAATACTAATTATAGCAAAATAGTGATAATAATAATAATAGTAATACTAATACTTCTAGTGATTGAAACCCTAGCATTTTTAAGGCTAAGGCTAAGGCTAATAATAATGTTTGGGTTAAAATAATAATATAATAATAGTAATACCAACAAAGTACTAATATTGCTAAAGATAATAATGATAATAGTTATATTTGGAATAATAATAATATAAGGGTTAAAATGTTTTTGTCACAATAATAATAGTAATACTATAGTGAGAATGTTGATAATAAAGGCATTAGGAATAATATTAGTAATATTTGAAAATTAAGTAATAATAATATTAAGGCTTAGTATTTTTCTTCTATAGTAACAAAATGATAATATGCCAACTTTGGTTTCAATAACATTAATAATAATAATAATAACAACAACAACAACAACAACAACAATAATGTTAAGAATAATACTAATAGTAATAATAATCAAAATGGTATAGTAATATAAAGGTCCAAATATATACCATAATAATAAAAGTAATAATAATAGGCCAAAGTTAGCATTAATAATAATAGTAGTAACAATAATGAAAATCATAATCATAATAACACTAAAGTTGTAGACGATTAATAATAATAATAATAATAATAATAATAATAATAATAATAATAATAATAATAATAATAATAATACTAGTTAGGCAAGTTCAGAAGTAAGGTTAAGTGACAATAATAATAATAATAATAATGATGATGATGATGATGATGATGATAATAATAATAATAATAATAATATTATTATTATTATTACTATTATTATAGATAATACCATTAATATTATTAAAAATAGCTAATACTTGTATAAAATGGGTTTATGGGTTAGGAAGGTTAGAGCACCACCTGGGGATAGTGGTGGCTCCGGCGGTGACGCACAACGGCAGTGGATGTAGGGATTAGAGGTGGTGGAAGGAGGAGAAAAAAGGGAGAAGGAGAGGGAGGCAGGGAGAAAGGGAGGTGTGGGGAGGTAGAGGAGGCTCATCTAGTTGTTTTGGAGGATGGAGGGGGCGTTGGTTGTGGTGAAACTGGCGGTAGGCAGTGGTGCAAGGGGCGACGAGAGGTAGAAGTTGGCTGATTGGGAAGCCGACTTTGCATAGCCGGGGTGGCTCGTGCAAGTTGAATCGAGGAAGAGGGAATCTTAGTTCTGTAGGGGTGGTGCAGGGAAGGCTTAGGTGGCGGCATGGACGGCGGCGATGGCCGAAGGTGATAGAATGGGGGTTTGTTTGGGCGGTGGTGCAAAGTTGGGATTTCTAGGCTGCGAAAATAGGAGCTCGGTTATGGCTGCGTATGGGGGTATTTATCGACTAAATTGGAGGGGGGAATGACAAGGGGAAGATGATAAGAGGGATGCAGGTGCTAGGCATGCCGGCTGGTGGTGGCAGTCGAGGCGGTGCTGCCATGGTAGGGCGGCAAGGTCGAGGGAAGAGGGAAAGGGAAAGGGGCAGGGTGCTCGGGAGAGGAGAAAAGGGTTAGTTGGGGTCGAATTAGTGAAATAAAGCGACGGGAAAGGGAGGGAAGGACGACCGGACAGAGCAGGTGGCTGTCGGTGGAAGAATGGTTGTAGGGTCGGGGTGTAGGTCGCGTGGAAAGAAGAAGAAAAGGGAAAGGGGTGGATGGTCAGTCCAAGGGAAGGAAAGGGGGTGGCTTAGTCAAGCGGCTGCATGTTGCGGGCTTTGGGTCGCGCGGAGGGGGAAGGGAACTAGGCCGGTGGGCTGGCCCATTTCGGGGAAGGAAGAAGAAAAGAAAAGGAGGAAGGGAAGGAAGAAAGAAAAAGAAAGGAAGGGAAAAATAGACAAAGGAAAAAGGAGAAAAATAGGTTGGTTGGGGTGTTTAGGGTATTTTTTTATCCTTGAATATTTAAAAATAATAATACTAATTAAATTCCTTTTTAGTTTAATTTGGTTATTTTGGGCAGATTTCCTTAACTTCCATATTAATTAGTAAAATGTCCAAATTTTGCCTAAATAATTTATTTATTATTTTCTCCTTGTTTTATCTTAATTAATTCCCCCTTTATTTTAATAAAATAATTTATCTACTTAATTTTCTAATAAATCCTTATTTAACCATATTTCTCTAAATTAGGGTTTTGGGGTATTTTACTACATCATCGACCCACACAATCCACATACCACCAACACCAACTAACTTTACATCATGCCTCACCCCTTCTTTATCATCACTTTAGCCATCATCCACTCCCTAATTCTCCTCGCTATAGCTATAGACACCATGACCACTTCCACCTTCATAACCTACCAACTCCTCCAGATGCAAAATAATTCCTTGAGACCTTGCCTTCCCTTTTTTCTTCTCCTTTCTCCTTCCCCTTTGCCCCAACTCTATACACCATCCTTCCTCTCCAAGCGTGCCTCATTACCTCGCCATCGTCAGCCTCCTTCATCATCTCCTAGGCCACCCACCGTGTGCTTCACCTTCACCTATCCTTCTCCATCCTTTCCCCCGAGCCTTCCTACCTTGACCATACTCACGGTGCATGGGCAGCGTGAGTTGTTTAAATTTTTGTTCATTTTCAACATCAAAGGCATTTTAATAATTTTCTATTTAATAAATATTTATTTAAAAAATATTATTTTATTGGTTAAATATTAATTTGGTTAATGTGCTATTATTTTTAGCTAAAAAAGTTTGATTAACAAAGCCTAATAATTTTTAGAAGATTACTGATAAATTTGTACTTTTGTTAGAAATTAGGTAATTCTTATACTCCTTTAAAATATTTAGATATCGTATGATATCACATTAGGATTTTGATGTATAATTAGTATTAAGTATATTTATTACATTGTGATTATTTTTCTAATAATGATAGCATGAGATTTGGTAAAATAAATCATGTTAACTTATGGAAATTATTGTGTATATATTGTATGTTAAAATGGTTTAAATGATGGGAATAAATTATATATGCCATGGATGTCCAATATGTTAGGTTAATCATGCCTAAACATATTTTTAACATAAATATTATTATCATATGCCCTAGGAGCAAGTTAGCCATTTAATCATGTTGTGATATTTTACTAGATAATAATGCCTAATATGTCTCAATTATTTTTTAGTATGGAGATGTGTAATTTGATGTTTTAGAAACAAAGGTTTCAACATGATTAATATTTTTATATATGTATTAGGGGTATTTTGGTCATTTTGAGTGTATCATGATAAGTATTCTTATAAGCATGGGTAATATTTATTATTTATTTTTGAGCGTGTGAAAATGTGGTTTGATGTTCTAGAAACATATGTTAGGGTTTTACGTGTAAAAGTATGTATAAGGACAAAATGATCATTTGGAGTATCTAGTAATTTATTTGCATCTCAAATAATTTAATTATTTTATTTTAGAATTTTATTGATAATTTAATAAATAAAATGGAATTAATATTTTAAATGGATGATAATGTGGATATTTTAACCTTAGGTATTTTAGACATTTTAGCCTAAAGTACCTAAGTGTGAATAATTGAGTCTAGGATGACATTATTATAGTCTTAATAATTAACCTTGGTATTGACATTGATTATGGTTGTCTCATATATTTGGAAATAAGTAAATATGTTTAATTATGAAAATTGGATTTATGTAATTGATATATTGTAATACTCCTATTTTTACTACTGAAAATTTTCATTTTGTAGTAGAAGTAATTAAGTATAATATTGGAGGTTACCGCCATGATTGACATAATTCTAGCTTATGCAACCATCCTTATATCAATCACAAGGCTAAAAAATTTAAATTAACATAAGAAAATTAGAAAATAAATAACATTTATAGTACAATAATGAGTTTAGAGCCTAACTTTGAGTTCACAATACAAAATACAAAAGAAGGAATACTAAGGATCAAGAGTCCACAAATGGTATCTAGTTAAATACATCGATCGGATAACAGTTACTCTTCATCCAAACCCTAATATAGATGAAGTCATTTCTCCCCATATAGGGCATCATAGGCAACATAATCATCTAGCTGATCTTCTAAAACCTACACATAAGATTCAAGGCCTCCTACTCATGGAAATGAGAAGCACTCATAAAATGGGTGGTCAGTATGCTACATACTGAACAAGGAAAAAATACTATCAAAATAGTGATAGAAATAGCATATGCTTTCACTTTAGATAATAAGTGAAAAAAAAACTAAATAAATGAAACATCTCATAAGATAGAAAATAATCCATATTCCTTTATTAAGTAGAATCCATTTTCATTCTTCTATTTATGTTGAGTGCAAGAACCCAACTATTCTTAAACTGATGGAATAGTTTGAACACCATCTTAAGGATAACACATCTGAGCCACTATTATCATCTGGTAGAATGGATCTAAAAACATCACCTTATCGAGGCAACATGATCCCGAGCCACTATTATTCCCGGTGGAATGGGAATACACACACACATATTTACAAATAGATCACCTTAGTCCTAACTCACGTATTCTTCTACTTTAAATCATTATTATCTTTTTCATAGATTATGTTGTTATATTTTCAATTCATGATGAGTAGGGGCCTCACTATTCTTAATCTAGTGAAACGGATTGAAGTACCTTCTTAGAGAAAAATACTCTTAAGCCACTATTCTTTCTAGTGGAATGGAAATTAAAAAATCTTCTAGGGATAAAATGCTCCCAAGTCACTATTATCCCTGGTGGAAAGGGAATACATACACACACACACACACACACACACACACATATATATATATATATAGAAAAATAAATCACCTTGGCCCTACTCATATTCCATTTCACTTTAAGTGGTTAGTATCTTATTCAAGATTGATTCTTAAGCATAGAACACATTAAAATAGATATACATATAGCATAGGTCCAAGTCCTCAAGTTCTTTCAAACCTTAATTACACACCCTTTAGTATTCATTCTCTTATATTGATTATTCCACACAACTTATATTATATCATATCCAAATCCATCATTATTATCATACCCAAAATGTACAATCTAATTCCTATACACATACATTAATAATCTCATCTCGATATATTACTCACAGAAATATCCAAGACCCAAATTCCATAGATTTATCATAACACCTCCCATGAAATTTATATGATTACCACTTTTGATAGATAACCTTATAAGGTCAAACATTAAAAATGTATTTAAAAATCCAAATAACCTCTAGACCTTTTACATGGAATAATGATATTTTTATTATAAGATAGTTGCCTAAAATTATCTATTAAATCATTTAAGGACCCTAAATAATGATAATAATTCCAAGAATCCCTCATGTTGTTATTATCATATTTTAATCCACTTAACACATAAAATACTAAAATTTCTTTATTACTCCATAATGACCAAATTACCATAAAGCACAAATAATAATCTTTACTATACAAAATCTTATACCTTCCACACATATTAGTTTCCAAGTCCACAATTTATCATCATACCTCAAGAGAATTTATATGCCCATTTCTCAAAACTCATTTAACCCATATTTCATACCATAAGATATATTTATACAAATATGATATTATCACAACAAAATAATAATGGTACCCCTTACCCATTATTACTTTCTTTTAATAACATAATATCCTTAAGCCGTTATTTTATACCATAAGATATATTTCCACAATATGAAATTATTATAACAAAACCACAACATGATGGTACCTCTCACCCATTATTACTCCCTTTCACCATAATATTCATCTCATCACAAAATATCATGATCAACACATGTTACATCATATATCAATAATATCATGAAAAACACATATCACCATACAAGCAGATAACACCAAAAACCCTCAACATCGTATAGTATCCTTACCAAGTAGGACACCAGACTCTAAGCACACAAATCCAAGACTTCCTCCTCCAATGCTACTAGAATACCATCTATAAAAAATAAAAAAAATTCCTAGTTAGGGTTCAAGAGTTAAATAGAAGGAGAAATCAAGGTAAAGGGGGTAAAAATAGAAATAACTATAGTCAAATTAGAGCTTGAGATGTGTGGATGTGTAGAGGAATGTGTGGTGGAGCTATGGTAAAGTTTTGGTAGTGTTTAGACAAGGTTTGGGGGTAAAAATAGGGTTGCACAACCATAAATGGGAACTTACACAACTATGCTGTAAGAGGTATAGGTTTAGTCGAGAGAAAAGATCATAGACGGCCAGGTGGTGCTGAGTTGCATAGGTGTGCTACAGGTGATGCAGCCTTAGTCAAAATAAAAGATCACACATGGATAGGCGGTGCTGAGTTGTAGGACTATGCAATAGGAAAATTTTAGTGTTGCACAACCATGCTTGAGGCCATGCATAGGTCGTATGCTCTATAAAAATGCAATGGATGAGAGAAAGAAGAAGGGAAAAGAGGCGGTGGTTGGTAGTGATGGCCAAAAACGATGTTGGAGAAGGTTGGGGTGATCTTATTGGTTGGTCCACCGACCAATGGGCGACAAGTGGTGGCCGAGGTGGTGTATGGTGGTGGAATGGGTGGTGTGCAGGCCAAAAATAAGGGAAAAAAGGAGGAGTAAGAAGAAGAAGAAAAGATAAGGAAGAAAGGAGAAAGAAGAGGGACCTCGAGTAGTGGCTTTTTGACACAAAATGATAGAATGGAGGCCAAATAGAGAGGGAGAAGGAGACTATATAGTATATATGTGTATATGTATATGTATATATGGCATGTGTATATGTGGAATGAATAGGGGAAAAGAAAAGTGACAGTAAAGGGGGTGTGCGATTAATGGTGCAGAAGAAAATATGGTTGAGTATTGGAAACAATGGCAGGTGGTAGGGATGCTTGTGTGCGTGTGTATTGTGTAAGGATAAGAGGAATAAGAAGAAGAAACGTGTCAGGGGGATGTGACAGTGGTGTGCAGATCTGGCAGAGATGAAAGAAGAAGAAAGCTAATGGATGATGGATGTCTATAGAGGAGATGATGGGAGATGGTGCAAGTGGGGAAGGTAAGACAAGTTATAGGTGCAAGTTATAAGAAAATCAAACATTATGGCTTAAGGTTGATGGAAGGAGGAGAAGAAAGAAAAGAAAAGAAAAGGAGAAAGAAAAGAAAAGAGAGAAAGGTTGAGAATTAGTTTAGATGATTTTGGATTAGCCATAAGTAATTAGGATTAGTGAAAATTTTAGTGGGTTTTGATTTTTGGTTTTATGAATTACAATTTATGCGATTCAAGGTTTTAGATTTGGTTAAAGTTTTAGGATTAAGAAATTAGGTTAAGGCTAAAATAAGATTTATTCATATTAGAATCAAATTAGGGCGTTAATGATGTGGGATTACGCTAAGAAAATTTTTGGGGTGTTATATATATGGTCTCGTGGTCACCTTCATTAAAACACTAATATTTAAAGTGAAAGACCTCAAGATACGAAATGGTAAATCTTTAAGTGTAGTTATCCTAAAGATGTGGTTTAGCCCATAATTGATCATAGATTATTACTTGTGTGCCTTTGCTCCCTAGAAAGGCCATATATCTTACTTTATTTAGATTTGCGAATATATATGTGGTACATATACTTAGGGATTAGGTATCATTATCAATAAGGTACTGTGCCACCTTCGTGTGTCAATAAGATCAGGGTACCTCGGTGTCCATAGGATGATAGTCGGTGAGATACTATGTTACCCTTGGTGGGATAGAATGACAAGAGTACCTTAGTGTCTCTAGATTTGATATAATCTCCCCTCAAATAAGTAAAAATGAAAATAGTTATTATAGGATCATTAGGTTAGCCAATAGTACCCGTTGTTCCTACCTGTGTTTTGATAGTAACCTTCATGCCTAATTGTGGTTATGTAGTATTCTTCATGCCTACCTATGCTTAGTATTGTAATTTTGAGCCCTACATAGTATGTTATAGGTATTACTAGTATTGATTTTGAGATATGAGATACCTTGCGAATGATATGATCCATAAATAAATCTTGATCGAACCTATATTTGCTCAATGGATACAATCCGCTCATGGGAAAATGTCATATGGCTTCGATGTACTTTTACCTTTAATGAATGACCCAACATTCAATGCCGGTCAAAGTATATGGTTACCTGGCTGGTTAAATGCTATTAATGAGAATAGTAATTCACTATTCTTAACAATCGGCCCTGGAGACTTTTTGGTTCATCATGCTATTGCTCTAGGTTTACATAAAACTACATTGATCTTAGTTAAAGGTGCTTTCGATACACACGAGTCAAAGTGAATGCCAGATAAAAAGGATTTCGATTATAGCTTTCCTGTGTTGAGATTGGTTCTAATCATTACTTTAGATACCATCTCTTAGATGCTTGGTTGGTAAGTTTTGGTATGTTATAAATGAAAGAGTATGAGCAATATGTGGATTTAGCGTTATTGTTTATTTGATATGATTATTGAATTTTGATCATCGCATGTATGTTTTTAATATTTTATACCATGCATTTTTGTGATGCGTTCTATGTGTTCCATACAAACTTTTCATATTAGTTTTGTATAATAGGTTGCTTGGTACTATTTTACTGAAGGGTTCCTTTCCATAGGCCCTTGCTTATTCAATGGGTAATGATCATTGCATGTTAGCTTGTGAGATCAGGTGAAGGCAAGTACTTGGGTTAATAGTATGTCTATCATGTGTTTTGTCTAGTATCTTTTGATTCAGATGATTATGTACTTTCATGCTTTTAAGTATTTCCTTTTATTAAATTTTATAATTATTGATAATTGGTATTATTTGAAATGATATTCATCTGTTGTGACCTTCTCCACATTTATTTTATAGCCGTGTTGTCAATTTAAGTGGATTCATATTTTTAGCCTTAAAACTTGGTATAAGAATGGTAAAGGAAAACAGACTTGTACCAAGTGTAGTTGTAACACCTCATATTTTTCTATTTTATCTTCCATAATTAATTATTTAAACTGAGTTTTTTTGGTTCATAACTTTTGGGGTGTTACATAATCCATTTCCTCTAAGGTAATCATAAAATCATAAATGAAAATGAGAGTAAAACACAATTAGAAGTTAAGAATACAACCTTGGAAAAGTTAAGGTAAAGGAGGGTGGAAATGGAGATAATTGAAACAAGTGGAGAATTTTGGGGGAATAACATATGAGGAAAAGAGAGGTGCCAAGTTTGGGGTGACCAACTAAGGTTTCACGGTCACATGTGCAAAAAGGGAAGTAAAGTGGGATTCTTGGGGTTGAATCTAAGTAAGGTGATGAGTTGGGGGTAAGGGAGCATGAGTTGTGTGGGATAAAGGAAGGTTGGGTCATATATGCTAAATTAGCTTTTCCTGAAGGAAAACCCCAAAGGGCGATAGTGAGTTGACTTAGAGGTATGGGAAAGTGGGCCTCAACCCATACACTTAGGAGTTGAGTATTCATAGTGGCCAGGAGCTGAGGTGTCCTAGAGACCCATCCACCGACAAATAATAGTAGTCAGGAGCATTCTACCCTATATGTTTCCAATCCATCGGCTAAAATAATGGGGGATCCTGAGCTCAAAAAACCAAACCTAATGATGATAAACTATGGAAAGATACTATCTACTGGTAAACACACTATGAGAGTTGGGGCTAGACCAATCCACCGATGAGTAATAGTGGCTAGGTGCCTTATTCCTAGAGACCGTTCCATTGACGAATAATAGTGGCCAGGTGCATTCTGCCTTAGGTATTTTTTTGGTCCACCGGCTATAATAGTGGGGTTCCTGTACTCGCATGGATTGATAATAAGAATGGTGTGAAATGAAAATATTGACCAGATATTTAATGATTAAGTTTAACTAGACTGTAACACATCCAATACTATTTGCATTGCTTCTATGGTTTATGTATATGGTCTTCCTTGTGTTATATGCCTTCTTATATGGCCTTAGCTGTATGGTTACCTTACTCAGTATGTAGCATACTCACCACCCATTTCATGGGTGCTGCTCATTCCCACAAGCAGATGACCGTACTGAGTTTGTGTAAGTAGGAGATGCCAATTTCAATTCCTATGACACTTATGAGGTGTTAAGTGGGGCTGAGAGTTGAATTTCTTGGACTTGGCATGGGGCCCTAAGAGTGATGTAGACCAGACTCTTTCTTTTTATTTCTATTTCATTTTATTGTATTGTATCTTTTATCACCTTGGGGACTTTGACTATGTACTCCATTTGGGCTGTAATAACTTTTTATCATGCACTCCGATTCTCTCATTATGAACATTTTAGTTTTCTATGAATCTCTTTTTTAAGTGTGTCTAATGTTCTTGTGAAAATTTTCCTTAGCCTTGTGATTGGTGCGAGACTAGCCGAGGGCCGAGCTTGTACTAATCACAGCGATAGCACCTCCATACTTGTGTTTTTTTTTTAAATAAAACAAAAGTTTTCAACTATGATTTTTGGGGGTGTTATAGCATGGGTGTAGCATGAAGCACATGTATGGGTCGAGAGTGTGGAACAAGCATAATTGAGGATTATAGGGTAGGCACGGTGGTGCACGAAATGCACAGGGGAAAACAAAGGTATCCATGGTTTGTGTGAGAAACCATTCCTACATCATGTAAGAGAGACATGGTTGGAGTATGTGACAGTGCATGGATGTGTGCCTCAACAAAAATGAAATAGATCATGACAAGGAGAAGGAAAAAGGGATGGATAGGGGTGGCAATGGTTGGACTATGACGAGGGGAATGATGGGGAGGTAGTGGTGGTTGGTTTTCCAGGTAAACTGCTGCATTTGGTGGTGGCTAGTGGTGTTGATGTCTAGTGTTAAAAAACAAGGAAGGAAGGAAGGAGAATAATAGGGTTTTGCATGGGACTGGGTGCTTAACAATAATGGAAGGAGGGAGTGAGTTAGGTGAGGAAATTAAATGAAGTGAGGAGAGAGTTTGGAATGTGAGTGTCTATATATATATATATATATATATATATATATATATATATATATATATATATATATATATATATAGAGAGAGAGAGAGAGAGAGTAGGTTGCACGGTGATGGGCATAAAAGCTAATTAAGGGAAGTGAGACATAATTACGACAAAATTTTTGGGGTAAAGTTATAACGGACTCATCACTTGAGATATGGGAATTGATTGTGGTGATGGTGAATGCATAATAGGTGCGCTGAGGGTGTAAGTATGATAGAAGGGATTTGATCGGGAGAAAAGATAATAATGTAGGGAAAGAAGGAAGAAGAATAAAAAGGGAAAAAGAAAAGGGGGTAAAAAAAAGGAAATAAGTTTTGGGTTAATAATAGAAATAAGTTGAAATAATTTAGATTAGGAAATTAAGATAAAATTAATTATCAACCATATGGGGTTAGATTTAGTTTAAAAATATTAATGACATAAATAAAGATTAAGATTAGGTTTAGATTTATGATTAAGAAATTAGGGTAAGGTAGAAATACTAATTTTTTGATATTAGATTTAGGTCAATATATTAATTACTAAGGATTAAGATTATATAAAATTTAGGGTATTACAACACTGCTCCCTTAAAAGAGATTTCTTCCTTCAAATCAACAAGTAAATGTTATGGAAGAAGAGAAAGAGGTTGTAAGGAAAGGTAATCATAGTGGTGAATTCTAGGGAAGTTGGTACTATGCTACTAGGTACTACCACCTTAAAAGAAAGAGGACCCTGAAACCTAACACATCTATATTGAAAAGCTCTCAATAAGAGTCATGAATATCCTTCTCTACCTCATTGGTCACCTCCTCTACTCCATGTTGGCTCTAAAGAATCTTCACAAGTGGAATTAAACTTGTTTGAGTCGGGTGTACCCTTTTTATTGAGAATCTGTAAGGGTACCACCTCATAGGTCAATGAACCATCAAGTTCGATCTTGTTGAGTCTGATCATGTGGGAAGGATCTACGATGTACTTCCTCAAATAAAAGATGTAGAATATATTATGAACTCAGGCTAACTTTGGTGGAAGTATCAAGCGATAAACAACCTCGCCAACCCAATGAAGACTCTCATCAGAAACAATATACCCTGGACTCAACTTACCCTTCTAACCAAATCTCTACACCCCTTTGGTGGGTGAGACCCTCAGCAAAACTCTGTCCCCTAGCTCAAATCCATCACAATGTACCTTTGATATGCATAGGTATTCTTTCAACTTTGAGCTGCCCTCATCTTGTCCTAGATCAACAAAACCTATTGAAGTGTCTCCTTAATCATCTTTAGTCCAAGCACAACAATCTCGCTAAGGTCACTCCAACATAAAAGTGTCCGACATTTGCATCCATATAATGCCTTAAACAACATAATCCTTATATTAGCATGATAATTTTTGTTGTACGAGAAATATAAATAATATAAAAAGTTCTCTCAATCACCTCAGAAGTCCAAAACATATGCTCTAGCATATTCTCGAGTGTTTGGATTGTCCTTTTAATTTATCCATCTATAGTTAGGTGAAAGGTGCCACTCATCCTCAACTTCACATGCATAACCTCCTATAACTTCCCCCAAAAGTAAAAAAGGAATCTCAAATTCCTATAAGAGACTATGTTAGTAGGTGTACCATGTCTACTCACCATAAACCTTATGTATGTATTGGCCAACTAATCTATACTTCAAGTCAACTTCATTGGCACAAAAATTGAGGACTTAGTCAACTGGTGGATGACGACCTAGATTGTATCGCATCAGCTGTGAGTCCTCAATACCCTACTCACAAAATCTATCAAGATGGAGTCTCACTTCCATTTCATAACATCAAAGGCTAAAACAACCCTATTGGTATGCAATACTTGATCTTGACATTCCAACAGATTAGACACCTCGACACAAACTTTGCTATCTTTCGCTTCATGTAAGGCCACTAATGGATCATCTTGAGGCCCTTGTACAACTTATCCCTATCTAGATGAAAAATATAGAATACATTGACCCTATTAAAAAATCTAGTGCTTAAGATTAGTGAAACTCTGAGGTACATACTAGAGACCCTTATAGCAAATGCTACCATCCATATGAATCTGAAAGCCCTTAGCTCAATTATCTTATACCTTTTTATCAAATCCTCTCAAGCTTAATATCCCCAAGCTATCTATCTTAGATATCATCATACACCATTGGAATAATATTCAAAGCACTCATCTAGACCTCCAAATCACCCTACTATACCAACTCTATCCCCATCTCACCGAGCTCCTCAAGCAACCAATTAGCCACCACACAATAAATCAAGAAGTGTGATGTATTCCTTCTCAATGCATTCGCAATGATGTTGGTCTATCCCTCATGGAAGGTCAAATTAATATCGTATTCCATCATTGATGCTAGTCATCTCCTCTACCTTATATTCAGCTTATTTTTAGTGAATATATACTTGAGGCTCTTATGGTCAATAAAGAATCTACACCGAGTCCTATATAGATAGTGCATCTAAATCTTTAGTGCAAAGATAATTGCAGCCAACTCCAAATCATGTGTCAGGTAGTTCTACTCATGTGGATTTAATTGACAAGAAGAGTAAGCCACTACTTTACCATGTTGTATCAATACACATCCTAGTCCATGCTTCGATGCATCACTATAGACCTCAAACCTATCTAATCCATATAATAGAGGCAAAATTAGTGTTGTAGTTAGACATCACTTTAACTCCTGAAAAGTACCCTCACATGCATCATCGTATAAAAATTGGATAGTATTCTTCAAAAGTTTTGTAAAAAAACAAGCTACCTTTGAGAAGTTGTAATACCCTAAATTGAGCGGAGTGTTATGATGATTGATCTAGCTACTTATATCAACATGGTATACCATCCTTTTGGTGATTCAATCCTAAGAACTCTACAGTTAAGCATGTTGGCCATGAAGCAACTTTTAGGATGAGTGACTCTCCTGGGAAGTTTTAGAAATTTTCAAAAACTTTCTTAGGAAGCACGTGAGTGAGGACAAAGTATGCTAATAGGACTCGTGTTGATTTGTAGGGCCAGCTGATCAATTCAAAAGCACTCCAAGGTAACCCTTGCTTGGTCGTATTAACTTGGAGTGTTACAAATGGTATCAAAGCAAAACAATGATCATGAACTAAACTTGGAT
Organism: Tamarix chinensis; assembly: GCA_030549775.1. Lineage (NCBI taxonomy): Eukaryota > Viridiplantae > Streptophyta > Magnoliopsida > Caryophyllales > Tamaricaceae > Tamarix > Tamarix chinensis. Next base: position 25,680,295 of record CM060178.1, on the reverse strand, counting down.
GAGCCAGTCAACAACTTAGAGGGACGATTCTTGGGATAAACTATATTTTGAAATAGTTAGTGATTGAGGTGCAATGAGGACGTTGCACTTTCTGATTGGGGGTGAATGTAATACCCTAAATTGAGTGGAGTATTATGAGGATTGATTTAGCTATTTATATCGACATGGTATACCATCATTTTGGTGATCGCATCCTAAGAACTCCATAGTTAAGCGTACTGGCCAAGGAGTAATTTTTAGAATGGGTGACCCTCTTGGGAAGTTTTAGAAATTTTTTGAAAATTTCTTAGAAAGCATGTGAGTGAGGAAAAAGCGCACTGATAGGACTCATGTTGATCTGTGGGGCCGGTTGATCAATTTGAAAGTGCTCTAAGGTAACCCCTGCTTGATCGTATCAATTAGGGGTATTACAAAGTCCTAAACAAAGTACCCATAGTACCTGACCAAACTCAAGAAACTACGAACCTCAAGAATGCTAGTTGGTGCCTTCTACTTAGTGATTACCAAAATCTTTGTTGGATCCACAATGGCTCCTCAAACTAACACCAAATGATTTAAAAATGTAACCTCCAAAAATCATAACTCATACATAGAGAGTTTGGCATATATCTTGTGCTATCTAAGGAGTGATAAAATCATGTGAAGATGTTTTTCATGTTCCTATCCACTCTGAGAGTATACCAAAATGTCATTACTGAAGAACACCGCATATTGGTGAGCCCAAAAGGCATCACCGTGAACTCATAGTACCCATACTATGTTCTAAATGCCATTTTCATGATGTCTAGCTCTACAATGTGTAGCTGTCGATATCCTGACCTCAAGTCGATCTTCGAGAAGATCAAAGAACCCCTAAGCTAGTCAAACAAGTCATCAATCCTTAGAAGTGGATGACGGTTCTTCAACATCACCTAGTTCAAACCACAATAGTTTATGTACAAATAAAGACTTCCATCCTTCTTCTTCACAAAGAGAACTGTTGCTCCCCATGGAGGCACACTCGGACATATGTACCCATGAGCCACTAACCCTTTTAGTTGTGACTTTAACTTTTGCAACTCCACCAACATCCACTAATAGGGTGCCTTTGAAGCTATCTTGGCCCTCAATACTAACTTGATGGTGAAGTCCATCTCACACACTGGCGGTATACCCAATTACTCCTTTGAAAATACATTAGGAAAATATTAAGCAACCGGAATATCCTTCAATGTAGACACATCCTTATTCAGCTCCAACACTCCGTATAAACACATAAAAAGATATGTTTAATATATAGAATCAAATGGGTACATTGTAATATTAGCACTGAAGAAAATCATACTAAAAACAACCAAAATTATGTATAATAACAAGGAACTCAAAACATGCTTAAAACTTCAATGAAGAAAACTTTACCATATGCTCGAATCAAATAATACAATTAACTCATGCACAACACAAAAATATATCAAAAAACATGGAACCACAATAAAAAACAAAAGGCCTTATTCATATTAAAGACAATAATGCCTTATCTCTAAGAAATTCTTCTACACAAAATGCTCCTAACTTGAGGAATGTATACCAAGATCTTGATTCTTAAGAGAATCATGAATCAAAAAGATTAAAACTCTTTTGTCCAAACTTACTAAAATGAAATTAGAAGAAGAAGATTCCATAACCCAACCTTTTCTCCAAATTAGAATTCTAATGGAAATGAAGTTAAGATCTTCAAACCTTTTTCAAAACCTGAATCCTTCCTTTCTTAAAAGCAATAACGAAGAGTTAAAGCTAATATTAGGAGAATAAATAAGAGATAATGATTTGACCAAAGGATGAGGGACAAGAGGCCAACCTCTATTTTCCTCAGCGAAGAAGAAAAAGGAAGAAAAGTAGAGAATACCCAACAATTAGAAAATTTCACAAGGGAAAAGGTAGAGAATGAGTAAATGTAGATGATATAGAGTGAATTGAATAAGGAATAGAGTGTATAGGAGAGAGTGATGGTTGAAATTCTCAATAGGGAGAGAGGTAAGTCTAACTTAGGTTGAGTGTATGCAACTAAGGGGTAAGAGAAAACATGTTGAGGTAAGGGAGGTGGGGTGTGATCAGAGAGAGGCATAGTTATGGATTAGTAAGTCAAGAAAGAGTTGTAGAAGTCAAACACGCTGCCATTAATCCTAAACGAGAGAGGAAAGTAATGGATAAGAGAGAAGGTGATAAATGATTAAAATATTTTAGCTAGATAAAATCATTGAGTGATCTAAATAATGTAAAAATAATCCCAAAGCACCAAAATATGCTTATTAGCACAATAAGATTCTAAGTATAATCTTTCATAAACATTGAAAACAGATTCAAATCAAAATAAAAAATGATCTACAATCGTAGGGCAACCAGGAGACTGGTTTATCAGGAAATAAATTTGCTAGTTCCTAAGCATACCAGTCAATCGCTCAGGCAAAACAATTGTTTAGTGCACCTAAAATTCATATCGTTATGGAAATTCCAAGCCCTTTTTAAAACTAAAACTTATTTATTTTATATTAACATAATATTAAATATAAATTGAAGGATTTTAGGGTGGGGTATTATAAGAGGGATCGATCCCCTAATTATTAGTGATATTAACTCTAACACCTAATTTTTTACTATTGAAAATTTTATTTTAAAACATTATAGAAGTAGAAAAATACCAAACATACCTAAGCAAAATGAGGTTCTAATGCCACACCTAATATAGAATAGGTGTCAACCATCCATCCTATGTTAGATACAAGGATAAGAAATCAAACTAATCAAAACAAGAGTAGATTTAGAAAAATGATATATATATACTATAGAAAAAATTTATAAAACAATACCTAAATGGTCCCCAACATATTCAAATGCATGAGAGAATATTAAAATGAAGTACAAAACTATAATGGGTAGGAAACAAAGGTAGGGAATAATCCCAAGCCTAGTCTATTAAGGAACGAACAATAGTATAATACCCCTACAATTCACAGTTAAATGTTTTTGTTTATACATAAAACCATACACTAAAATAGGGGTGATATTGCTGTGTTTGGCACAAGGTTGACCCCCGGCCAATCTCATACCAACCACAATGCTAGAAAATTTAAAAGCATTAATTCGAGTAGTAAATACAACCATAATGGTTCCAACATTTTATAAATAAAAAAGAGTGCACAAATGTCAGAATTGATATAGAAATAGAAAGTGAGTACAGTAACGCCCCTATGGGGGAATTAAAATAGTGAATATAATGATAAGAAAGTCAGGTAAAGGCAAGTTCAAACAACACCCTCTCTCAAACCCCATGATAAGTACAACAGGCCATCATTTACTCCCACCCAAGGTATTGTAAGCGTTAAAGTCATCACAGACATCATCTCCTACTTGTACAAACTCAGGAGGGGCCATTGCTCATGAGAATAAGCAGCACCTAGATTAATTTGCTACGTACCGAGCAAGGTAACCATGTGGCTAATACCATACAACATAAATGACAGAAAATGCATCCAGTGAATTAGTTTGGTTAATTATAAGCATTAGAATTTAGGCCATTAATTACATTTTCACACAACTCTTAATTTCGGTCCATGTGAGTATGAGAACCTCACTATTATAGCCGATGGATTGGAAACACCCAAGATAGGATGCTCCTGGCCACTATCATTTGCTGGTAGATCAGTTTCTAAGGTAAAGTGCTCCTAGCTACTATTATGCCCATGGATTAGTCTGGCCCCGACTCTCATGGTGTTCCACTATAAATGATTAGTATTTTTCCAGTGACTTATTATCATTTAAGATTTGGTTTATAGAGCTTTGGATCCCCTACTATTATAGCCGGTGGATCAATTTACCGGTAGATTGATCTCTAAGGCACAACGCACCTGGCTACTATTTTTTCTGGTGGATCGGTAAGGGTCTGGCTCAATAATCTTTCACTTTAAATGGTAAATGTTTTATTCATCCTTATTCAATAGGTACCTTCTTACTAGACATGCATTCCTCACTGAACTTCCCTTTCTCACTCTTTCACTCCTACTTCCCCGGATAGCCCCCTCCCATATCTAGGGATCTCTACACACCCTAGGACTCTAAGACTTCTTCCTCACCTTTCCCTTACTCACCGTGAAAACCGAAACTCCTATGCACAAGGATCAAGGCCCACTTTCCCATATGTCCACTTTAACACACCATCGTCCTCTAGGGTTTCTCTTATAAACTATGTGGCCCTAACCTCTCCTTATCATACATGGCCCATACTCCCTTTGTTTTCAACACCATTACTCCACTCAATACACACCTAACAACATAACCTTACTTCCCATCCTTCATATATGATCATGAAAACCCTAGTTGGCCACCCTAAATCCTAGTACTTCTCCTTTCTTTTATGTCATCCCCTCATCCACACACACTCCACCCTCCTTTCCACTTGACTCATCCCCCTTTCATATGACACCCTCGTAGTCTCAACCCTCAGTCCAACCACTTACCATCAAATCTCTCTCCCACACACTTCCCTCGCTTAGGGTTTTTCCCACAAACCCTACTTGAGTCCCCTATGCACACTTCTACCAACTCACGTACTATTTTTCACCCATGGACTCCAATCACCCAAAATACTATTCCTTCATCATGCTTAACCCCTGAATTACCTTTTCCCATGTGAACTTTACCCCTATGCAAAGACTAACCACCCTATTCAAGCCTTGTATTTTCCATGCAGGATGTACTCCAACCTTCATTTTATTTTTGTTATCCTTTCATTTAGCCACCCATAAGTCATAAGGTACTTAGGCTTTTCTCACTTCTCCCTAATCACTCCACTCTCTTTATTTCTTTTAGCTCTCCATAACGTCATCATATCACCTAAGGCCTCTTAGCATGCATGTCATATTAGGGCAACCATACATAAGGGAATATCATAAAATACAATTCATTCACCCATATCACACATATCATAACACATATACAACTTACCTTAGTACCATGCATACCAAGCTACACTACAAGTATTTAGTCCATACTCACATATGATAGAAGCACCTAACCAAAACACACATGAGCACATGAACATACAATTTGGCCTTAACCACATCCTTGCCTAGATGGACATTGGACTTGGAGCATGAATTCTACACCTCCTTAAGGGAAGAATTCGGTTCAACTATAAGAGTGGAACACTAATGTTAACTTTCCTCTTACTTCTTTTTCTTTTATTATCCCCTAACTAATTATTAGTAAACGACTAATAATAGTAATGATAATGATGATGATGATGATGATGATGATGATGATGATGATGATGATGATGATGATAATAATAATAATAATAATAATAATAATAATAATAATAATAATAATAATAATAAGATTGGTAATAGTAATGATACTAAAAAAATAATAATAGTAATAATAACAATAATAAGATTAATAATAATGATAATGATAATGATAATGATAATAATAATAATAATAATAATAATAATAATAATAATAATAATGACAGTAATAATAATGATGATGATGACGACGACGATGATGATGATGGTGATAATAATAATAATAATAATAATAATAATAATAAGACTAATAATGATAATTATACAAAATAAATTTCACTTAAGTAAGGAGGAGGAGGAGGAGGAGGAGGAGACACCACAAGGGGCGATGATAGGGTGCAAAGGGTAGCTCGAGCTACTCACTTTGCATGAGTAAGGAGGGTAGAGTAGGGAGAGTTAGAGGTGGGGAGGGGTCTTGTTTGGTAGGAGTAGGGTAGGGAAGAGGGTGGGTGGAAGTTTGGATGGCGGCAAGGTGCAACAATGGCTGGGGTTGCGTTTGAAGGGACGATGAAGGAGAGTTTTAGGAATTTTTTGAGCAGAGGAAAAAGAAGAGGAAGAAGGGTGAGGGTTGGGGTTTTTATAGGAAAGGGAAGGAGAAGAGGACAAGGGAGTGGGAGGGGTAGGTGGCTTCCGGCCAGTGGTGGCAGGCTGGTGTAAGCCGATAGAGGTGTAGGTTCGTAGGGGGCAAGGGGAGGATTTTGGTAGGGTTGTAGGGGGTTGGGTGTGGTGTTGGGAATAAAGAGGTGAGGGGACCAGTGTAGGGTAGTGCCAGCTACACACCCTGTAGGATAGGTAGAGGGGAAGTTGAGGAGAGAGGGAGAGCCATGGCTTGTAAAGCAGCCATGCGTGTCAGCTAGTTGGGGAGAAGTAGGAGAATAGGGCAGGAAGGGAAGAATAGGAAAAATGAAGGGAGAAAAAGGGAAGATTGGGTAGGGGTTTTGGACCATGCAAAGGAAAAAAAGGATAGGTTGGGCCACGAGGAAAGGAAGGAGATGAGGGAGGGGGAGAAGGTTGGGCTACGATGAGCAAGCTTAGACCGTAGAGGAAAGGAAAAAAATAAAGAAAAAGAATAAATAAAGAGAGAATAGGGGAAAAGGGGAAAAAAGGAAAAATGAGGTGTTTGGAGTACTTGGGATTTTTTTAAACATATTTGAGAATAAAAAAGTTAGTAAAAATAAATAAATAAATTTTATTTTTATATTAATTTAGAAATTTTTTTGTGCTATTTTTATAAGCGCACGGATTCGTTATAGCATTTTAAGGTCGTATCCCATAGAGACTTCGTAATTGATTACACTTCTTTACTATTTTAACTATCTAAATCTACAAAAAGTGGAGATATGTGTTCAGATGAAAAGAATAATTATGAAAAGCTTTCTAACTTGCGGATACTAAATAATAAGAATGAAATCTAGGATTGAACTTTGGTCTCTCGATTAATAATCAATAATGAAACAATACTTATGCCGCATATTAATTCACTAACTATGGTTAATTAGTTAAATTGTATTTGTTAGCCTCTTTCAAGGTCTAAGAACTTATTTAATTTAATTTGCCGACTAATTTTGTGACTCAAAAATTAAATTAAACCCATTAAGCAAGGCATCCAATTATAGAGTCCCTAAGAATTAAACATCTACTTTCGTGATTGCTTAAATTTCCTTATATATGCTAATTTTCGATAATAATCTCAGCCTTTCAATTTTATATTGCATCTATGCAGGTCAGATTTCGTCAAATCTACTTTACAACAACTAAATCTAGCATATATTACAATATCAATGAATCAATCATACGACATAATAATTTATTTCAACATATCAATTACTAAAACGATACCTAAGTCCAATCCTAGAAAAGAGACTACCCACTCATACTTGCAAATAAAATTAACGAAATAAATAGCATGATGAGTATAATAATAGTGCAATAGATAAAAAGAAGAAGAATTAAATTGAAATAACCATAATCTAAAAGAGTGCAATATTGTTTCGAACCGATCATACATAAATTACACAATTGAATCTCCTGAAAGATTAAAACAAAAGGAACAAACTATTACATGAAGCTATGCTCAGTAATGAGGGGTCTTATTATTCTAAAACTTCCTCTCTCTCTCTCTCTCTCTCTCTCCTTAAGAGACTTCGTAATTGATTACACTTATTTACTATTTTAACTATCTAAATCTACAAAAAGTAGAGGTATGTGTTCGGATGAAAAGAGTAATTACAAAAATCTTTCTAACTTACGGATACTAAACAATAAGAATAAAACCTAAGATCGAACTTCGGTCGCCGAATTAATAATCAATAATGAAGCAATACTTATGCCATAGATTAATTCAATAACTATGGTCAATTGGTCAAATTGTATTCATTAGCCTCTTTCAAGGTCTAAGCACGTATTTAATCTAATTTGCTGACTACTTTCGTGACTGAAAAATTAAATTAAACCCATTAAGCGCCACCAATTATAGAGTCCCTAAGAATTAAACATCTACTTTTGTGATTGCTTAAATTTCCGTATATATGCTAATTTTTGATAATAATCTCAGCCTTTCAATTGTAGATTACATCTATGGAGGTTGAATTTCGTGAAATCCACTTTACAACAATTAAATCTAGCATATATAACAGTATCAATGAATCAATCATACGACATAATAATTTATTTCATCATATCGATTACTAAAATGGTAGCTAAGCCCAATCCTAGAAAAGAGAATGCTCACTCATACTTGCAAATAAAATGAACAAAATAAATAGCATGATGAGCATAATAACAATGAAATAGATAAAAAGAAGAAGAATTAGATTGAAATAACCGTAATTCCGAAGAGTGTAATGTTGATCGAACCGACTGCACAAGAATTACATAATTAAATCTCCCAAAAGATTAAAACTAAAGGAACAAACTATTACATGAAGCTATGCTCAATAATAAGGGGTCTCAGACTCTCCTAAAACTTCCTCTCTCTATCTCTCTCTCTCCTTAAGAAGTCCTTGAGGCGTGCCACAAAATTCCCCATTACGCCGGCCATGTCTCACATGTAGATCGTGGGGAAGATCGCTGCTACACGGTCGTGTGGCCCTTGCATGGCCTGCCCGTGCAATTTCTCAGTTCTCGACAATTTGAAAATTCTAACATTACACGGCTATGTATGCCTTGCATGGCTTGACTATGAAATATTTTTAGCCTCGACTTTTCAGTTCAAAATTTCGCACGGTCGTGCGATTCTATTCTCTTCTATAAACACAAGGGAGTGCGGCACGATTGTGTAGCTGGGTGTGTAGCCAACCGTACACTCCCTTTTTGAGTCTTCTTAGGGATATCTTGGCATATGTGTTGGCTCTCATAGATTCAATGCACCTCCATAAGCATGTTGGGTAGATGCAATCTCATCCCAAGCTTTCCTTGCTAGGTCCTTAGCTTCCAAAATAAGCAATTCTTTCTCTGTCTTGGGGCTTTTGCGGGAAATCCTACAACACAAGGCTCAAGAAAATGGTAGTGCAAATAATAGACCAAAACTATAGCAAAATATGTAAAAGAGATTAAATGAAGTTCCAAAGCTAAGGAAAATAAAGGTAAAAATATGGGAAAAATTCACTTTATCAACTCCCCCATGCTTATACTCTAAGGCTCGGACAACCCTTCAGCGCAGACACACAAATTAGAATTATTATGACACTCTAAGGCAGTTTAGGGTCGTGTAAATGCCATCCCAAAAAAACATAGGTTAAACAAGGTCGTATACTTACTCTCTTTAGTTAAGTGTAGTCACTATGCACTCATGTGTGTTTGCAGGGATACTAATGTCACTCAATACTCTCCTATCTAATGATGATCGACCATATGCTTGCAGAAACTCTTCTCCTTCACCTCTTAAAAACATTATGCATTACAAAAATCAAGAGGTCTTTATAGGGTTGTAACGGGGCCAGGGTGAAAAGGTAGGGTAGATCTAGGAATTTAGCTATGGGCCTAAAACTAGAAGAGCGATAACAACAAATCCAAATCAGAATTGAAAAATTTCTAATCACACTTAATTACACACCAAGGCTCCTTTATGTAGATGGGAGATTTAAAGCTAGTCATTTTTCTTTCCGCCTTAGCTTTTCCCTGTTTTCTGTTGTTTCTTGTTTTCTTGTTTTCTTGTTTTCTTGTTTTCCTTTTCTATTCTTTTTTTCATTCTATTTTCTATTGCTTGTGTTGTTGTTTTCTGAAATGAATGCCTATGATGATGACCAAATGATAGAACCTTCTACATAACCTGATCATGCACTAGTAAGACTCATGAATTGTGAGCTATTACAACTGATTTTCTTTGAAAATTACATATGGCGTAGACCCCCAAGTGATAAACTCTCAAATCACTTATTATTATAACACTTTAACAGTTTATCTTCGTAGACTTACCCATCCCGACTAAGATTTAGGAGATAAGGCTCGTAGCAAAGAACTAGTGAGACTTTGAGGCTTAGAGACTGTCCACCTTTATGCAGTCTTACTTCTTCTAATTGTGTGTTCTCTCCTCTAATATGAGAAACTAGAACTTGCAGATGCTCTCTTCTAAAATGTATACGACTTATGCATACATTAGTGTGATAGAGGCATGCATTTTCTTTATTAGCTACTTTAGGCATAAGCCACTAAATAACACTTGTTTTCCTCTTTTTCAACCCCTTTGACCCTAGGCCTTTCCCTTCGTTTACCTACATACTAGTTTTTGTTTTTCCACGAAACTACCCTACCTTGGTCCAAAAACCAGGAAACAGTAGCTAATGGATTTTATTATGGTAGAAAGGGTAAAAAGACAAGCATGGGGGTATCTTCTTCTTTTGATCTAAAAAAAAGAAAAATAGAAAATTTGCACTTATTTCCATTTGTAAAATATAATTCTTCTTTTTATATAAAAAAGGAGCCTTGGTGTGTAATTAAGTGTGATTAGAAAGTTTTCAATTCTGATTTGGATTTGTAGTTATCACTCTTCTAGTTTTAGGCCCATAGCTACATTCCTAAATCTGCCCTACCTTTTCACCCTGGCCTCGTTACAACCCTGTAAAGACCTCTAGATTTTTGTAATGCATAATGTCTTTAAGTGGTGAAGGAGAAGAGTTTTTGCAAGCATATGTTCGATCATCATTAGATAGGAGAGTATTGAGTGATATTATTATCCCTGCAAACACATATGAGCGCATAGTGTCTACACTTAACTAAAGAGAGTAAGTCTGTCGCCTTGTTTAACCTATGTTTTGTCGGGAAGCATTTACATGACCCTAAACTACCCTAGAGTATCATAATAATTTTAATTTGTGTGTCCTTGCTAAAGGGTTGTATCGCTTTATTTTTTATACTACTCACAATATGGGTCGAACTAGACTTTGTATGCCATGTTTATGTTATTCGTCCTATCATCTGAGGCTTTGTTATCATTCTGCTCTTTATGTTCTTGTGTTTCTGTGTTTGCTTAGGGACAAGCAAAGTATAAGCACGGGGGGGTTGATAAAGTGAATTTTTCTTATATTTTTACCTTTCTTTCCCTTAGCTTTGGGACTTCATTTAATCTCTTTTACATATTTTTCTATGGTTTTAGTCTATTATTTGCATTACCATTTTCTTGAGCCTCGTGTTGTAGGATTTCCCACAAAGCACCAAGACTGAGAAAGAATTTCTTATTTTTGGAGCTAAGGAACTAGCAAGGAAAGCTTAGGAGGAGAGTGCATCAACCTAACATGCTTATGGAGGTGCATTAAAGCTACGAGAGCCAAAAGATATGTCAAGATATACCTAAGAAGACTCAAAAGGGGAGTGCACGGTCGGTTGCACACGCAGCTACATAGTCGTGCAGCACTCCATTGTGTTTATAGATGAAAACATAATCGCACGACCAGGCCGTGCCAGACCTAGACAACCGTGCAAATTTTTGAACTGAAAAGTCGAGGCTAAAAATATTGCATGGCCAAGCCATGCAAGGCCTACACGACCGTGCAATGTTGAAATTTTCAAATTGCCGAGAGTTGAGTAATTGCACGAGCACGCCGTATAAGGGCCGCATGACCGTGTAATAGCGGTCTTCCCCATGATCTATGTGCACGACATGGCTGGCATGATGGGGAATTTTGTGGCACGCCTTAGAGACTTCTTAAGAAGAGAGAGAGGAAGTTTTAGGAGAGTCGGAGACCCCTCATTACCGAGCATAGCTTCATGTAATAGTTTGTTCCTTTAGTTTTAATCTTTCAGGAGATTCAATTGTGTAATTAGTGTACGGTCGGTTCGAATCAACATTGCACTCTTCCAGATTACGCTTATTTCAATCTAATTCTTCTTCTTTTTATCTATTGCATTGTTATTATGCTCATCATGTTATTTATTTTGTTCATTTTATTTGTAAGTATGAGTGAATAATCTCTTTTCTAGGATTAGACTTAAGTACCGTTTTAGTAATCGATATGATGAAATAAAGTATTGTGTCGTATGATTGATTCATTGATACTGTTATATATGCTAGATTTAATTGTTGTAAAGTGGATTTGATGAAATCTGACCTCTATAGATGTAATATACAACTGAAAGGCTGAGATTATTATCAAAAATTAGCATATATACGAGAATTTAAGCAATCACGAAAGTAGATGTTTAATTCTTAGGGATTCTATAATTGGTGGGCTTAATGGGTTTAATTTAATTTGTGAGTTACGAAAGTAGTCGGTAAATTATATTAAATACGTTCTTAGACCTTGAAAGAGGCTAACGAATACGATTTGACCAATTGACCATAGTTAGTGAATTAATCTATGGCATAAGTATTGTTTCATTATTGATTATTAATCTGAAGACCAAAGTTCAATCCTAGGTTTCATTCTTATTGTTTAGTATCCGCAAGTTAGAAAGATTTTCGTAATTATTCTTTTCATCCGAACGCATACCTCTACTTTTTGTAGATTTAGATAGTTAAAATAGTAAAGAAGTGTAATCAATTACGAAGTTTCTATGGGATATGACCTTGAAATGCTATAACAAATCTGTGTGCTTGCGGAAATAGCACAACAATTTTATGGTTAAATTTTCTTAAAATCTATTTTAGTTTAGCAAATTATCCTAACCTCCACTAATTTTATTCCTGCATTATTTTCTCTTTTTTTAGCCTTAATTATTTTTATTATAATAACATAATTTTATTAAAAATGTTATGTTTAATTAATATCGCTTATTAATCCCTATTTTATTATTAATTCCTAAATTAAAGATTTGGGGTATTATAAATAATTTCCAAATGTCCATGCTTTTAAGCCCCTAAGTCCAAAATGAGATAGGGCCATTACTGACCATCTTAAAATCTTACACATAGTCTTTTGCTCGTGGGATTGAGGAGGTGATTGAACAAATGAGCACATTAGTATGTTTCATATTGAATATGCCAAATTATCTCCTTGATTGGAGTCACAAGAATAGAAATCCACATGCAGCAATAAACGCTATACCAAACACATTAGCATGCTTACTCATTACACGTAAGTGTACCTATATTACCATAATCATATAATGTATTAGAATTTCATGTCATGCAAGGGCTTAAACAAGTCATGGCTCATATGCCTAGTAATGCAACATAAAGAATATGGCTAGGAATGTATGATTTAATAACAAGTTATTCCCTTAGGTTCACTTCCAAGTTTATATGATCCATTAGATTAACCATTTACAAACCATTATTCCTCTGTCCCTTTATTTTATTTTTTCTTTATCCATATCCTCATTCTTATTCTTATCAAGCAATGGACTGTTTACCACCCCATGGTCTTACATACCATAGAAGCCTATCCAAACCATAGGACATAAAGTCCGACCAATGACAAGCAACAACTAGTGGACATAAAGTTTGGCCAAAGCTAATAACCAGCTATATAACTAGACCCTTTAGTATTGATATCTCCTAACACATCATTAGTGTCTAGAGTAAGTAAGGCATCGAAATCTACTAGAATCCTACTCAAAGGCAAATCTCAAAGGTACCAACAAAATTCCTAATGTAGACTAAGCCTTGGTAGATAATTAAGGACTAGGTAACCTATGCAAAGCTTGATCATCTTCCACTTTAAGTGGTTATTGTGTTATTTTCTAAGGTTATGTTATCATAAAAGACCCATGTAATATCCAAGTAACACATGCACTTACTCACTCCATCTTAACCATTATTACCCTCCAATCATGTGGTGGGACTTCCATTAGTGATTAAAAAATATTAGTTCAATCCATCATGATAATACATTTAGGCAAATAACCTAGATTACATTATTCTTTTGAAGTTATAAAATACTCATTCTAGTTTTTTCACTAAAGCCTTCCCAAGCACTTAATGAGAATACCATGAATTATAAACCATTTAATCCATCCAATAAGTTATTTGATTCATGCTAAGATGTGTGTTTATATAGTTAAAGCATTATATAGAAGCATTGGGCATAGTTTGAAAACATATCAAGTCCAAATGATCCAACATAACATACCTGGGCCAAAACGGTCAATCGGTTTGGCTCTGCCAAACCTCAAAGTTTTTTTTATTGAATCAGTCAATCAATTTGGTCAAACCATTTGATTGTTCTAAGACCATTCAATGGGTTTAAGTAGAGAGCAAACAAAGTGACCACAGATCATTCATTCGATCAGTTTAGACCAACTAGTAGACTATTCTGAGGACCAATCAATCGGTTTGGCTTAATCAGTCCATTGGTTTGCTCCTAGATAACACATAATAAATATTTTACATGCAATTCACACTTTAAAATCTTACCACATCTAAGCCACAACATGCCATAGTAAAATACCAAGATTTAACATGCTCATAAACCGAATCATGCATTATTTTCAAGAAATCGACCCTATTTCCCATAAATCACACCCTTTTCGAAAAAATCTTAATTAATTCAAAATGTATCATTCAAAAATCCAAACTCTCATGTAGTCACATATCAAAGGTAAGAATAACTTACTTTAAGTATAGTAGAGTTTCTCACTAAAGGCGAAAAACTCAAGTTGGAAGATTTTCAATTCCAAAACCTTTAAAAAAGATGATAGGCTGAAACTCAAGAATCATTAAATAAATTTTATAAAATCAAGAACTCAAATTAGGAAAAAAATGGACTTACCACTTCTAAGAGAAAATTAGAGAAATATTCAGATGAAATAAAACTCAACTTCTTCCTAAATTTAACTCTTTCTTACTTAAGGATAAAATAAGAGAGAGCTAGATAAAGAATCAGAAGAGTGAATTAAATTCGAATTAAAACTTGAAGTGGAGCAGAATTGACACAAGTGTTTGAGAACTTGAGTATTTAGGAGGTTGAAAGAAAAATAAGAAAGAGACAATATTAGGGTTATTTATAGCTAACAAATCGAATAAGGAGCGAGTAAGGTTATACAATAGATCAAAAAAAATCTAATTTTACCATTCAAATCTGAGTCAAATGGGCAGATTTATCAAGTAACTTGACTTCTATTTTAGAGCTCAAATGGTGATTTTCTAGAATATACAAGTCAAGATCATCTAGAAAATATCAAACACAAGAAGAAAAATGGAAGATAGACATGGGAAGGAAATCTCCTAGCAGTGAAAGGATAGTTTGGAAATCAATGCATACTTCCAGAGGTGTGCAAAGGAGAGAGGAAGAAAAAGACAAGACTGAGGTCATCCTCTCCCTCGTAAGTCAAAATTGAGCCCTCAAATCTTTTGAGGTAGCAACTATAGTTGAAAAAATGATCAAAAGGGCTAAAGATAATTCAAGATAGCTTAGAGATGGATTATCAAAGTTCCATTTTATTGCAATAAATTTCCTAGAAAATTAAGCTTTAAAAAACACTAAGTCCAACAAACCTATTGATCGGTTTAACTATACCAACTGATTGTTCTACAGACTAATCGATCAAAATTTTCAAACTAGTGGATCGGTTTAGTCGAGCAAAACCCTTAGCTGAAATGATGAATCTGTCAATCAGTTCATAGAACTAGTTGATTAGTTTGCTAGAAAACTTATTTTATTTGATTTTCTAAACTTTTCCCCACATCCATTTTTTTTACCTCAAACCCAATTAGAGTCTCAAATCAAGATCAAACATTATCAAATTTTATTAAACACAATATTTTTATTTTATTTTATAAATCTTATAAAAAAATACAGGGTATTACAATAACAAAGTCGGAGATAATAAGGTTTTCCATAGCAATAGCAAGTTCGTTCGCACACAAGTATGAAAATAGATTGTTGCATTGTTTTTCCCCCACATGACGACACTTTAGTGATTATAAGGGAGAAGGAGGCTAGGAGGGATCGCTGGAGAAAATAGGGTTGATGTGGGAGTTCATGGAAAGAGGGTAATATTGAATAGTTTAAGTCTTTTATATATATTAGCATATAAAAGGAAAACAAATTAAACTTTAACCTACTTGACACATCAAGCAAATTCTATCGTGCCATTGAATACATCATTCTTAGTGTATTCAATGATAATTTTGTTGATATTAAAGTCTTTCTTTTAAATATAATAGTATGTGGTGGCTGTACTTGACTGGAATTTGTGTAAATAAAGATAAATTTTTTATTTATTCTTATTCTTTAAACTATAAAATCTTTAATTTGGACTATTAAAAAAAATCACGTCAAAATGTGTTCGTAATTTTTTTTTCTTATAAATAGAGATCAATGATGATATACTTTTGACTCCAAAAAAAAGTTATGGCAAAACATAAGTTAACAAAAATAACATAATTTTGAAATGCATGCATGATAATGGCGAATGATCATGAGAAAAGCATTCAAATATTTTGGTGGGAAAATAAAATAATAATAATAATCTTATGATAGTTGAAACAGGTAAGCATAATTATAGTAAAATACAATCATGATAAACATCAACTCAAAAAATGGTAAAACACCAGCAAAAAATGGTGAAACATATACATATTAATAATGAAATATAGTAGGAAATTATAAGTACAATAATATGACATTAATGGGGAAATGAAAATTGAAATAAAGATGAAACCCAAATAGAGTGAACATCAATTCAACAATTGTGATACATTAACACAACAATCATGAAACATAAGTATAAAAATAGTGGAACATAAGTACATTAATGGTGAAATATAACCACAATATTCTTACATATTCAAGTGAAATATAGGGACAATAATGTACTAACATCGGGGAATAATAAACATAATAATAATGAAACACAAGCATGACAAACATCATCTCAATAATGGTGAAGCACCAACATAAATACGATGAAACATAAGTATATTAATAATGAAAAACTAGAACACCAATAATGAAATATAAGAACAATAGTTGTGAAATAGAAGTACACTAATTATTGAACATAAGGAGCACGATAATGAAATATAACTACATTAATGATGAAACATAATACAATTATAGTTAAAACAAAAGACACAATTTTACATAGTATTTTTTTTAATCAACTAAAAAAAGTGTAACAATACGAGCATTTATTTATTATAGAAAAAATAGTAGAAATATTATGGTATATTTTTAATTTTTTTTTATAAATTCATAAAAAGAGTAATCTAATTTAAAAATTCTAGGCAGACAAAATAGTTAATTTTATTTACTCTAATGCCACTACCACCCCCAAACTATCCCCAAAACCATCTGATATCAAAATATCATTGCCAAATAATAGACACAATAAAAAATAAAAATAAAACTTAAAAAAAAAAAAGAAAAGAAAAGGGAAGACCATCCATGGATCTATAGCGTAATAAGACAGATCCTTGCTACTAGCTTTATATATATATTTATATATATACATCCTTATGGCCAGCCAGATCGGTAATCGATTGCGCTGTTTTCCCTAGAGCTAACTAGCACTGTTCCTTCTCCGTCCATATGCCATATGCAACCATGTGCGGTGCTCGTATTAGTCTGGTTTACGTTACATTAATTGATCGATGCCAAACTCATAAAATATGAAAGAGCAAATACTATAACAAACTTTATTTGTCCTCTTATTCATGTGTGTAAGGTCTATTAGCATATTAATTCATCCAGTTTTAGAGTCCGAAATCACAAGCTAACCAACGTGGGAGAGGAAGCATGAATTGAATGCAAACCAGTTGTTAATTCGACTCCTTTTGTTATGATTCAAAAGTATCAAACAAAGATATAAAATAATATAAAAAGATATTAATTGTTAAAGACAGAATTGGTTTCTGCACAGTTTCGTTATGTGTATTCATTCTCTGTCGCATGGTGCAACATGCGTAAAGATTTGGAAAAGAAACAAAAGGGCGCTAACAAATCTGTCACCCCGGCCGGGGGGAGGTGGGTTGTCCGCGTGAGAAGTAAGGTCTAGCTAGGCTGGGAGCCTAAAGTGTGAGAAGGAATATGCCTTTCCTTACCAGCCAATTGATGACCTAACTGCTGCTCTGAAGCCCCTCCTACAATCTGCCTTGTCTTCTACTCTTGTCCTCCTGCCCTGCGTAAGTGGTAAAAGTAGGTGGTCTGATCTGATGGCGCGTTAATTTTCAGCACATTTCAATGTGGTCCATTTTGGTGACCGGACTGGAGAAACGGTAATTAATAATAATAATAGGTATGGAGGATAGCCGAGATATTCAAAATTATAGGCTTGAAAGCATAAATTATCTTCATAATAAATTATCATCATCATCATCATAAATTCAGTTGAGACTACCTTATAAAATATTTTTAGAAGATCTAACATTATACGTAACAAAAAGAATGACAACAAGCTCATAATAAAATTGTAATTAGTGATGTAGTATTAATGTGTTGGAAAATATATTTTATATATCACGATATTATTATTATTATTATTATTATTATTATTATTATTCACAAGAAATATTGTTAAATAACATAATATGTCAATATATATTAGCTGAATCGTATTGTATCGGTTAATATATTGACGATGAATATATAATTTTTTAAAGCCGCCGCATTTTGATTATATTGTGCAACGTTTCCCCAAAAAAATTATAAAAAATCGACTGATATGTTTGCAACATTGGGATCAATATTTTATTGTATGACAATATGGTTAAGCAGAATATCCTGTATGTTGAAATTTTTTATAAGACCTGACAAAAAAAAATATGAAAATAAGCAAAAACAAATTTGCATCTCATTAGATAAGACATTACTCTTATGACTCTTAGGTTTAATCATCACTTTGAGAAGACACATTCACCAAAAGTGCTTAGGTGTATAAGTATTAGATATAAAACTATCATAAGTAAAAGGACAAATAATCACTTTTACAAGGAATAATAATTATCGGTCACTAATCGAATACTCAACGAGGAGAAATAATCATCATAAAATCTAGATAATCACCAACATAATGAAGTATAATAATAATCAACCCAAACAATAATAACGATCATTTTGAGGAGAAATAACCACTTGATAAAAACTCATCTAGGAACGAAATAATAATCATCGACACAAACTAGAACAATCATTAGTCTTAGGAGAAATACTTTGTAGGGGTGTGCAAGTGAATAATAACCATGTAAAATCACATGATCATCAATCTAACAAAGGATAATCATCCATTGAATAAGAATAATCAAAACTAGAACGAGAAATAATCACCACAAAAAAAAAATAACCCTATATATATTCAGTAAATATGCTGCTTCTAGTAAGAATCAAACTCAAGACATTTAATTTAGTAGAAATTTACTTTATTCAATTAGAGGATAGATAATTTTTATTTAATTATTTTCTTTGTTATAATTAAAATATTCAAGCGCGTAAGATATTTTATATATTACACCATTTCATCATCGCCTCCTCCTGTATATCTAAATGTAAAAGATATATTTTTTTTAAATAGAATATTATTATATAATATACAAATAGAATGTTTCCCATATTTCTTACTTTCTTTCTTTAATGTAACTAATATCTGATCCTAAATTTATTAATTATATCATTAAAAAATTCATAATTACATTGTAACTTATAGATTATTGTTTATTATTATTATTATTATTATTATTATTATTTTACCAAAATATATTTACAATTATTTGGTCTTCACATAATGAGTAAAAATACCGTCCTTTATTTTGTCGAAAGGGAGGGAAAGGGTTCGACCAATCTAGATGAATATTGGATGTAACCATGAATAGCTCCGGACGTTTGAATAATTTCAACATATTATTATTTCAGCTCATTCGTCATTCGATCAGTTAATGCATAACTAGACAGATTATATATCGTGTCATCTTTTAAACTTATTTAGTAAGAGAATTATGACAGATTATAATTACTGGTACAATTTAGCAAATTCTTTCATCAAACCAAACATAATTTTCGAAATAAGGAAAAATAGAGGTTTTCGCACAATATTTGAGTTCTACAGTTTAATGCCTGTGCCGGCAAGCAAGGAAAAGGTGAATACGAGTGGCAGACGACTTCAATTGCGTACTGCAGCAGACCACAACACATATTCAATTAATATTTAACACCATACGCTCCTCCTACAGCTTTCCTCTTATGCCGGTACATCTCGAATATAGTTGCTTATCCGACACTTCATCTAGTAGTTGATGGTTCCCAACTTCACGTTTTAATTACAAGCAAAGTTGCCTTAGACCATCGCACTGACCACCGCCACCAACATGTTAGTTTCGTTCTGGCCTCCTTTATCTTCGCATAAAGAATGATATATGATATGATGTCATAATATACTACTAGTATTTATTTATTTTTGGACCTTGGAGTGTCCGTCGGTGGGTAGGGGTGACTTGCATAAATAGAATAGCCAACTCCAAACGAATCAGAAGCCAATAGTAACACGTTACCCAGAATTATGCACGTATCGTCAACTTAATAGTGGCGTAATTGACTATATATTTATGTATACGTTTAACGAGCTTTAATAATAATGGCATCAAACGCATCATCATAATGGGAAACAAAGGCAGTAAACGTAACTAAAAAGAAGAGAATATACAAAAGAATTCTCAACTTCTGTTTATTCTAGTCTTTATACAAAAATGAAAGAACAATGTCAATGAGGGCAGGGGGGGGGATTCCTAAAACAGGAATGCACTTATTTCCTGTTCAAATTCATTTACAAAAGAAGGGATTTTTCTTGGGGAGGGGGGGGGGAGACAAAAGCTTCCGGTCGGAAACCTGGACAATGAATAATTATGAGTGAGAATTACCAATTGATGAGGATGAATTCAATTCTTGACATACTATTCTACAAGAAATTGCAAATTTTTTTTTTTTTTTCAATAGCTCTTTGCATTCTTTAGCAACCCTTTTCGCATCCATTTACCTGTCATTTATCCGTTCTTCCTTTTTACACGAACAACAATCAGATAAAATCTACACTAAGCGGCTGCAGCCCTATCATTTAGTGCAAGGTTGTCAGTAAGCCTGAGAAGTCCAGGCTGTTGCTGCTGTTTCCCATGTTGCTTTGCTTGGTGTTGTGACCATAAAGCATGAGCAGCTAACACTCTGTCTAAAAGTTCCTGAGGCACAGGCTCTCCCCTCCTCTGTTGCGGGGAGATTCTTGCCGTGTGCACCAGTGTTTTCCACTTATCCTGTAGGGAGAAAAGGCAACTCAAGATCATGTGATCGAATATAGATAACCATCATAGCATATTATATTAAAAGAATCAATCATTTGATTCCGAATTGGAAATCTGGACGGCAGGAATGAACCGATTGACTGATGGTGTTTTTTTCTTTTTTCTTTTTCTTTTCACGGATTACTGATTATAAAAATTAAGATAGATCTATGAATTGATAATTATCCATAGGTACCATACTAGTTTTATAGTATTGAACTTGTCCAAATTATTTTTTGTTTATAATAATGGTTTTCGAAAAGGAGTTTCACATCACATCAGCTACCGTACGACGAACACCTAAACAACTGCTAATGATTAACAAAAACGCGCTGGTCCTGATCCTATATGACTATCTAATACTGCAATCTAATAAAATAATCTGAGATCTGCTTATGTTATGAAATCATTAATCCAAATAATAATAATAGGAAAACGGACCAATCACCAGCAACAAACATATGAAATTCTAACCTTCAAATCTACATAGGTCCGATGCTTTGCATTCTCAAAGGCACAGAGTTTGACATCACGCCACCTGCAAGGTAAAAGGACAATTAGGCTACAACTCTAATCTATAGAGCTGAATGCAGCTTGGAAGAAGTAGACAACGAGAGACGATATACCTTCCGGTTCCTAATTTCTCAACCGCTTGAACCAATGCTTCAACTTCTGACACAGAAAATGGCCGCCTGGTGCGACGCTGCCCAATTTCAGAACGCTTAGGGCGGTGGCTAGAAGAGACAATGGCTAAAGCTTCGATGTTTGCTTCGGAAACAGGAACTAGTGCTTTAGAATCTGGAGCTGTTTTGCTTGTCAATTCGTCAGCAGCAGGCGAGGGTATAAGCTCTTGATTACCACCACCTTGGCATCCCGAGTCAGTCACTAGAGATTTATTTGGTCCGTCCCCAGGGAAGGATGACTCCTTTGTAAACACTTGGGTCCTGCAGCCGCAACAACTTCGTCAGTTGCCAAAATTTTTGCACATTATTCACTGAAATAAATACTTAATTGCCAAATATCTTAGTACAGGCACATAAAACAAATTCAATTCAACCAGTTCAAACACAAATCACCTCTTAACATCTTTTGGTGAAACACATTTAAGTGGTGCAAGAGGCCCTTCAGGAGAAAGAGATGGAGATCGGGGACTTATGGGTTCTAACATAAATCCCAGTGAATCCGAATTATCGTTTAGCGAGATACCACTCTGTAGTAACGTCTTATTGTCATCTCGAATCTTCTTCCCTTCCAGAAACACCCCAACACGTAATCCATCCCCAATAATAGCAGTCACTGCCTCAAGAACAGTTCTCTGGGGAAATTCAAAAAATATGCCACCATAAAGAATCAGATACACCATCAAAAGGAAACACTAACCATATGATATAATCAGATGAGCAGAAGATGTCATATAACCTTCAATGAACCAACGGTCGTAGACTCTGGAACCTCAATGAATAGTTCCGGCACTTTGAAAGATTTGATAGTAAACTTTACTGGAAAGGAAACATCATGAACACAAAATTTATCAGTGGACGTGGCATAAATAAGATGAATGACAAGAGTCGCCACTTCAAGAGAGCAAGCGGAGCAATACCAGGACAATTTCTTGAGTTGAAGGATCTTTGATGGCCCATATTTGAAGGAGATGCATTTTTCCCTACAAAGACAGATGACATTTTTCGAATAAGAACTCCAAACACTGAACCTAGCAAGTACCAAACAGTTATTAAAGAAAATAAATGAACCTTCTGGGAGCTTCTCAGCAGAGCCATTTTTCCTGTCCTCTGTATGCTTATCTGGACAGTTAGATACACTTTGACTACTAATGCCTCCATCAAATGATACACCTGAGCTGTGGTCAAATAGCTTCCTTTTCTTGAAAGGAGTAACACACTCAGATTGCGCATGAGAATACCAGGATTTCCTATCGTTGTAATTATGCTTTAATTTAGTACCTGTAGAAGCAACAAATTAATGAGCCAGAGTTCAACGCCACAACTAATAAGCCATGCATAAAATATAAATCCACAACTCACCAGAGTTAGAAGGTTCAGATTCCTTCAGTTTTGGAGCTACTTTCCAATATTTGGAGGTCAGCAGCTTCCTTATACGATCCCCAACACGAGCTGGAGGCCCACACGCCTTTGCTTTGGCATTCAGTTGAGAGCGAGAAAGAATTTCGTCATCATCTCTACCACCTATCTTTACATCGTTCCTGTACCTGAAAAGTGAAGGACTAGGTGGTGTGTCCTTGCAGACAGGAAACTCTAAATTCTTATTGCAGGTGGTCCCTGCAGGAAATTTTCTAAACAAATCTGCCGAATCCTTGGCACTAAACTTGTTAGTTGCAGTAAGATCTTCATCCATTTGTACACTAAATTCTGACTGTTTAATACCCCCATCCTCCGTAGTAATACTAAAAGTCTCCCCCCATTTTGGAATGTCTTCTTCTACTTTACAATGAATCTTTACGGATTTATCTCCACTTTTGGGAGTAATAGGCTTCACATCAGAATCGGATTTTCCTGAAGAGGCAGAACTAGCAACATTAGAGCCATTCTCTGCAACTGTTTCACTGGCAGTTTCTTTATGTGTTCCTTTGTTATCAGAACTCTGCAAGCAAAGCCCCGAGTAAAACCCACTCTCCTCAGAGCTCCCTTGATCATCATTCTCTGTTCTTACTGGGTTATCCATGCCTAGTTTCTCTGGCTCAATAGCATTTAGACAAGCCTCATACTGATCGATTCCCATTGCTGCACAACTGGCTGTGGAAGAACTCTCGCTCTCTTGCAACAATTTCCCAGCTACAGTAGCCAGCAAATCAAAGGCACATAGTTGACCATCTTCAACAGTCTTCTTATGCAAGCTCCTCTTCTGAAAGAAAATCAGAGTAATCCTTAATAAATCATTAAATGGGGGGAAAATAAAAAACGATAAAGGAAAGCCTCATGACTTGTTAAAACTTACTCGAACTGATCTGGGAGCTCTAGGAATATCTGAGGCACTGTATCCAGTGAATCCATAATCAATCCTCCTCTTTAACACCATAATTAGAAGCACATTTCAGGAGAAGCCGCAACGAATCAAATTTAGTTCCAAAACCTACAAGCCAATCAATGCCTCAAAATGGGTAAACCTTAAACAAATTCCAAAGATGGCGTTGTGCAGATATAAAACCAACGGGATCATCAATGACATAGCATTCAAGTCACAAACAGATTAAAAAAAAAAAAAACAGAATTTCAGCAACTTGACCTTCCTACACAAATACAGATCAGGAGGCCCAATTGCCACCAGGATATGCACATGCAGAACCATTAATTTCAGCTAAGTTCCTTCCTTCTGTCTACAGAATTCTGGGTGATATCATAATGAGAAACATTTCAACTTATGGAAGAAAAATATCAATTAAACCTCGCTCAGCCCATTCAGCTGATTATCCAGGCCACTCCAAATAAGTGATCGCCTATCAAAACCATACTTGGAAGAACATCAGATTATCATTTCACCTATGACAACTACACAGAACGAGGCGGGGTAAAACCACGCCATCAAACATGTGACATGCACATCATCACCGCATCTATCACAAATGAATCGGTGACTGCGTGATCTACTGAATCTCAGCCGTAAACAATATATCGATGCAGATTCCAAATAGGAACAAAAACTTGATCTTATCATCACTAATCATTCATTAAAATCTGCACAATTTTCCACAAATAAGAGTGAATGATCATCCAATCTTATGTGCTTTAACTCAAAATTGGAAGCGTTCCTTCGGAATCAAATCATAAATAGACAAAATTTCTTATACTCGGACTAGATTTCATGAAAGAGGAGAGAAACGAGATGAAAACAACAAAAAGAAGACAAGGAATTGCAAGAAGCACAAATGAGTAATAAGTTCTCAGCGATGTAAACCTTTCGCAATAACTCAAGCTTATGTCGTGAAAATTCAGATAAAAACAACCTGATCAGCTCCACCAACCAAGCAAATAACTAACGAAAACACGAAATTATGATCACAAGATCGCGTGATCGTCAATACAAGTGAAAAATAAAAACACAAATCATGCTCCGGAATCAAATCAAGCGCTGTGAACCAGATGATCCTAGGCATAGAGGCTCCATCACATGAAAGAACGGTTCATTTCACCATACCAAACCATCACCAAACTTGGCGTGATCAGAATTCTGAATAGAATAACAGCATTGGAATTTGGAACTGGAGGGAGGGGACTAACCGTATCGGTTTCAGACAACAGCGATGAAACTTCCGATCAACTCCACCTATCTCCAATTGGAATTGAAATCGAATTTCAACTGTATAAACTGAAAGTATGTGTTTGTAACTAATATATATCTACAAATTGAATTTTATATGTACAGATTACATGAACTTTGTTGTCGGAATTCTATCTCCCCTCCTCCCTGTGTCTCCCAGCTATGTCAGAATTCTTTCAAATAACGAACCCAGAACAACAGCAATTGATAGAAATTGTGTCTCTCATTTTCTCTCTCTCTCTCTCTCTCTCTCTCTCTTCTCGATCTCAATTTTCTCTCTCTACGGATTACGGAGAAAGTAGGGACAGGACAATGGTACAAAACCCCCGGGATTTAAAAACCACCAAAAACCGTGCTAAAACCCCGTTCCGCCTCTCAGCCACATAACCAGCTCTTCCGGTCATTTCCGTTGTGGGTTACCGGTTATATCCGGTAAAGGTAGAAACATGTTAGACCTCTTCGAACTTCTATCCTCTCACCACAACCCCCTTTACCCACTCCTCGCCAATTCTTTTCCTTATCTTTCTCTTTTTCTCCACTTCTCCTTTCTTTTTCCGTCCCGTTCCACATTTATCTCCGCCACGTGGTAATTTCAGTTTTCTCTCTCTCTTCTATTTATAAATTTTTGAGAACCATACATCGCAATTGTTTATTTGTTTCTCTTTATCCAATTTTGTAGTGAATGGACGGATAATGTAAATTAGAGAATAAAGAAATATACAAATCGGGTAATTGACCGAGAATAATTTGATGGGAAATTCGTCACGATTTATTCATAATGTTCTTTCCTATGCCAGTTTGCTTTAGTCAAGTAATTTCCATAGAATAAAAAATAATGTAATGGTATTTTTTTTATAAACTAAAACAGTTATGGTTGAAAACTTAAAATGTTTTTTCCTTATTTTTTTCAACTATCAATAATTTATAAAACAATATTTTTATCAAGAGAAATGCAAGTAATGATATTTAGCAATCTAATAATGAACTAAATTATAATTTAGTAATTTCAATTATAAAAAAAATGAACCTTAAAAATTTTGAGGGGAAAAAGAAACTATATGTAATTTGATAATGTAGATATTTTTTAATTCATAGTTAAAATGAAATGAATTAGATTTTGGACTGAAGTAATATAAATGGAAACTAGCTTAATCTTTGTTCAACAAAAATAATTTTTTGATTTATTAATATAAATTAAGGAAAAAATATATTTAGTTGTCAATAAATAAGTTTCTTATCACCCATTTTTCAAACTTAGTCCAATAAAATAATAGGATCAAATATGATCAAATGAAATTGAATAGGACCACCTAATATTTTATGATTCTTATTCCTTAAAGTATATTCTCTTCATATAAAATAAAAGGTCATTTTAATATATATATATATATATATATAAGAGAGAGAGGGAAACTAATGAATATAATTTTAAAGCTTTACATTCATAATTAATTAAAATAAAATAAATTATTTAATATATAAATAATAGAAAAAGTAAATGTAAAGGTAAAAGTAGAAAGCAGATTTTAATTTTACTAAAATAATTTTTTTATATAAAAATTAAATGATGGAATACTTTATTTTTTTATGCAGAAAAAATAGATTATATGTTATGCATATATTTAAATGTTGTACATGTTCGGACAAGTGTTCCGTTGTCCACGGTCAAAATAAAATTTCGTGCGAACGGGTGATAGACTGATAGGTCTTTCAATATTCAATAAAGCAATCCATCAAAGACGTGACAAAATTATCTACTAGCATAACTAACTTCCTAAAATAAAATAAGTTACCAAATAACAGAAGCTAATAATAATGTTAAAACTATTAGATAATATCTCATGACTGATATACGGTACTCTTTATTTAGAAAGAAATATTAAATTACGGAAAGAAAACCGGCAACAATTAATGGATGAAATATATCATAAGACCAGATATAACGACCGATATAGAGGGGAGCTAGAGGGTAGGAAAGTATTTAACGGTAAATTATTTAGATAGCTAGGCAGGAAGACGTGGAAAGAGAAACCAAAAAAAGGAAAAAAAAAGAAGATACAGCTAACTTAGGGAAAAGGAGGAGGTGGTTGATTGGGTGGAATATGTAATTTAAATAATAATAAAGATAAGATATTAGATTGATTAAAAAAGGTTGAATAAAATTTCGACAAATTTTAATTTATTTTATTTATTTATTTTTGAGATTCTGTTGTCTTTAAAGAAAGAGCAAAATTGTTTGATTTATAACAATATTAGCTCATCTCCGGAAGTCTTTAATATGATTTTATTGAGAATTGAGTGATGGATCAAAGGTTGGAAAATTGTTATTTCTAAGAATTCACTCAGCTAAATTTGAAGTAGCAACTGAATTTCAATTCAGGACTAGAGAGAAATGAGAAAGATTTAAGAGAGAAACAGATGGAGAGAAGAAGGTGAGTTGGAATTCATTCTTCGATAACCAATTTCCGTTGCAATTAATGTATTTATGTTCAGCTCTAATTATCTACGGACGGTACTATGGCCTTACATTATGGCTCCATCTTACGACTATTACACTACAACTTCAGCACTACGCTTTGTTTATATTAGACTAAAATACGTTGGATTGAAGAGAGCTAACTATTGATCATTAGATATGATACTCTTCCTCTATTGTAGTAGCTTTGATGCTCACTTCTTCCCTTGCCTTCCTTGCCTTCTACTTCGGCCTCTTCTCTGTCCATTGTTGGCCGCATAACAATACTCCCCCCTTTAACTGACCCTTGTCCACAAGGGTCAAAATTAGGGAAGCATTTGAGGAGGTCATAATAGTACTCCCATGTAGCATCATCCTCGTTCCCATCAAACCACTGTACCAAGACTTTGGTTGTAGCTTGATTGCCTCTCTTGATTGTCTGGTGATCCAGTATAGCCACTGGTACATAGTTGAGGTCAGGAGTAGTGTTGTAAGAAGCTAGGAACTAACCGGTTAACCTTCCTTGATACCCTTTCTTCACCAAAGAAACACGGAACACTGGGTGAACTGTTGAGGAAGGAGGAAGTTCCAGCTTGTACGCCATTGCCCCTATTTTATCCACCACCCTGTAAGGACCATAATATCTGGGAGATAATTTGGCACTGCCCTATTAGCCGAGAAAACTTGCCTGTAGGGCTACAATTTAACATACACCTAATCTCTAGTCTTGAAAACCCTTTCACTTATGTGCTCATTGGTCTGCCTCTCCATTCTTTCTTGTGCCCTCTTGAGGTGGTGTTTAAGGATTGCTAGGGCATTCTCCCTAGACATGAGAGTTCTATCCACCTACGCGACCATCAAATTCCCGACCATATACAGCTTCAAAAGGTGTCACCTGTATAGCCGAATGGTACATAGTGTTGTACCAATATTTAGCTAAGGATAACTAGTTGGCCCATTCTATAGGAGTTTCCCCGGCCATGCACCTCAGATAAGTTTCTAAATCATTTGTTAAGGACTTTTGATTGCCCATCAGTCTAGGGATGATAATCTATAGATAATTGTAGCTTAACACCCTAGTGCTGAAATAGTCCCTGCCATAACTTGCTCAAGAAAATAAGATCATGATCACTGGTGATTGTTTGTGGTAGCCCATGTAGCTTATACACATGATGCATAAATTCTTGAGTCACCTGTGATGCTATATAGTGGTGCCTGAGTGCCACAAAGTGTGCAGATTTTGTAAGTCGATCAATGATGACCATTATAACTTCCTTCCCTTGGGAATTAGGCAATCCCTCAATGAAATCTATGTTAATGTCTGACCAAATGGTTTGAGGAATAGGCAATGGTTGAAGCTTCCTTGGATATGCTAAGGTGTCATAATTATTTCTTTGGCATATGTCACACCTCCTCACATACTCCCTTACCTCCTTCTTTAGTCCCTTCCAGTAAAAGAGCCCAACCACCCTTCTATAAGTTGCCTGAACCCCTGAGTGACCACCCACAACAGAAGCATGATATATCTCCGACAACTGTTGGCACGGTTGTGGTTCATTGCCCACCATCAATTTGCCTTTCCTCTTGAGCAGTTGCTGAGAATAACTATATTTAGCAAGAACTGAAGGGTATTGTTGCAACTGCCACTTCAATTCCTTGAGCTTATCATCACTTTCCCAGCTTTATTGCACCTTCTCTAGAAGTTCTGATTGTAATGTGGACAGGGAGGTAGCTAGGAGTTCCCCCTTATTTTGGATAGGGAATCTACTACCACATTATCCTTTCCCTTTTTGTATATGATTTCATAATCATATGTCATTAGTTTGGCCAACCACAACTGTTGTGGATCCGTAATTATTCTTCAACTAAGGAGGTACTTGAGTGCCTGGTGGTCTAATTTAATTTTAAAGTGTCTTCCCATCAAGCAATGCTTCCATTTTTCCATGACAAATAAAATTGACAACAATTCTTTGTCATAGACAGATAGGGGTGTCTGCCTTTAAGGAAAGGCCTTGTTGATGTAGACAATAGGGTGTCCCTCCTACATAAGAAATACGCCCATTTCCCCTCTTAAAGCATCACATTCCACCAGAAACTCCTTGCTGAAGTCTAGTAGTAACAAAACTAGTGTAGTGGTGAGTGCCACATTTAGTTTTTCAAATGTTGCTTGAGCCATACTTATCCATCCCCAAGCATTTTTCTTAAGAAATATGTTAGTGGTTTGCTGATGGTGCCATAGTTCCTCACAAGCCTACTATAATAGCCAGGTAAACCTAAGAACCCCTTAATTTGAGTGAGATTCTTAGGCTGAGGCCACTGCTTTACTATTTTTTATTTTTCCAGGGTTAGTAGCTACTCCTTTCTCTGATATTACATGCCCCAAGTATTCAATCTGGGTGGCCCCAAAGGAGCATTTTCTCTCCTTTGCATACAGTTGCTTGTTATGGAGTACCTCAAATGTTGCTTCCCAATGCTTCAAGTGTGATAAACAGTCCCGACTGTATATTAATATATAATATAAAAAACATAAGATAAACCTTCTCAAATAAGGTCTAAACACCTCATTCATTAGGGCTTGGAAGGTGGATGGGGCATTGGTTAATCTAAAGGGCATCACCAAGTATTCATAATGCCCTTCATGTTTCTTAAAGGTCATTTTGTGAATATCTTCTATAGCCATCCTTATTTGATGATAGCTAGAGCAAAGGTCTATTTTGAGAGAAATTGAGCCCTATGAAGCTCTTCCAATAGCTCCTCTATAACTGGAATGGGAAAAATTCTTCTAGCCGTTTGCTTATTCGATTCCCTATAGTCAATGTAAAATATCCAACTCCCATCCTTCTTCCTAACTAACACCATTGGTGAGGAGTAGGGGCTTGTATTGTGCTGTATAATTCCCCCTGTAGCATCTCCTTAACCAAAGATTCAATGATATTATTCTAGAGGGTAGGTATCTATTGGGTTTTAAGTCTATAGGGCCTGGGCCTAACTTGAGATCAATGTGATGGTCCTATGTTCAAGTTGGTGGTAGTTCCATTAGCACAGAAAAAGCCATAGAGTATTTCTGCAGGATAAACCGAGTTTCCCTTTGCCTGGCTTCTAACCCTTTACCCCCTCTAAAAACAACACTAATTTCTTCCTTCCATTTCTCCTCATACAATTGTAGGGCATAGAGCTGCAAGTTGGTTCGAGCAGTTACCTCATCACCTTGTCAAACTCTTTCGCCTTAATTTCTTTCGATTTGATCCCTTGAGCCCCTCTCAACTTAACTCTCTAGTTGTTTACTAGAATTCAATACTCAGATTGTTATAGTTAAGAGTGATCCTTCCACAGGTGCTAAGCCATTACACTCCCAACACTATGTCACATAATTTTAAGGGAATCACCATTACATAACTAACAAACTCGTGTCCTGCAATTTTCCACCCCAACCCTCTACAGATGAAGCAGCTCTAAAGTGCCCTTCCATCAGCCATAACCACTGTTATTGGTTGAGTAGCCACCAACTGACAGCCCACCTGCCTTAGTGTCCATATATCCAGGAAGTTGTGTGTGCTCCTTGTATCAATTAAAATATTGATAGCCCTTTTTTTTACGTACCCTGTCACTTGGATGGTTTAGTAGGTGGTTATCCCACTCAATGCATGTACTGATATTTGAGGAATTTCCTGTCTAGCTAACTCCTCTAACTCCTCTTCTTCTTCCCCTTATCTTCCCTGACCTACCTCTTCTTCTTCTAATGCTTCCATCATGAAGATTTACCTTAGGATACACTTATGTCCTAGTGTAAATTTTTCAGTACACCAGATGCATTCCCTCTTAATTCTCTTCATGTCTATCTCCTCCTTGAGTGTCTTCATTGTTATTCCAGTCAGCCCTCTACCACTAGTATTAGAGCCTTGAAACTTCTGGTTATCCCAAGGATTTGGTAATAAAGGTGGCTTGTGCTGATTCTTTTGGCTCTAGATCACTATCATTTGCAATTTAGCGACCTCATATGCCTCCTTGAGTGTAGTTGGCTCAAAAATTCGGACGCTATGTTGGATGGTTGGCTACAACCCCTAGGAAGCAGCTCACGACATATTCCTCTATTAGATTCACCCTAGTTAAGAGTGCATCAAAACGATTTTGATAGTCAGCCAGGTTGACTCCCTACTTGAGATTCATTAGCTCAACCATGGGATCACCGAATGGGGAAGAACAAAACTGCTCAGTAATCGCTTCAACATACTCTTGCCATGATATGTACATGGGATGAGGCCTGTTTTTCACGTACCCTTGGTGCCATAGTAGCACTAATTCTTCTAAATGAATGCAAGCCAGACGTACCTTGTTGTTCTCTAGTGTTCCATCGATGGGAAAAAATTGCTCTACTCTATAAACCCACCCTTCCACATTGCTCTCATTGAATCTCAAAAATTCGAAACTTGCGACTCTGTATAGAATTTGATTCACACTTGAATTATGGTGAGTGGGTGTGCATGGGGTGAATTGCATTGTGGGTGGCTCTATATCTAGTAAGTTAGGTTGGTTTTCAGTTTAATTGATCTTGAGTGTTGGTGAGCCATTTCCTTGAGGTACCCAGCTAGATGAAGGCCCTATTTGACGAGCTTGCATCTGTGCTAGGATGGCTTGTAGAGTAGTCGATGTCTCCTACTATGACTCTTGAAGATGATTTTGGAAGGTAGTTTTCATTTCTTCCATGGACGCCTTGAGGTTGTCCAATTCTTACCTTATCTCAGCTACTCAAGTGCCATCAGCCATGGTGGATTGAGATAACTTTGATACCAATGTTACTCCCAAGAATTCACTTAGCTAAATTCGAAGTAGCAACTAAATTTCAATGCAGGATTAGAGAGAATTAAGAGAGAAACAAACAGAGAGAAGAAGGTGAGCTGGAATTCATTCTTCGATAACCAATTTTCATTGCAATGAATACATATATGTCCAGCTCTAATTATCTACAGAAGACACTATGGCCTTACATTGTGGCTCCATCTTAGGACTATTACACTACAACTTCAACACTGTGTTTTGTTAATATTAGACTAAAATACGTTGGATTGAAGGGAGCTAACTATTGATCACTATATCTACTACTCTTCCTCTATTATAGGAGCTTTGATGCTCACTTCTTCCCCTGGCTCCTTACCTTCCCTATAGTGCAGATGAAATATTGAGAGTTCTGTCATTCTTGATAAATTATCAACATGTGATTTCAACAGCAAGCTCTATGCTTGCTTCATGTTTTTGGAAACCTCCAAACGCATATTTTCTTAGGTGGAATGGAATACCAATGTTTTAATAGTTGTAGAATAGAGAGAGAGAGAGAGAGAGAAAGAGAGAGATAGAGAGAGAGCACGTGATTGGGGCATACTAATGGTCCATTTAGATTGATGTGAGTCATGGTAAAGGTAAATATTAAAAATTAATCTAGGTGAAGGAAATAAAGGTAAATCGGGATGAATGTTTTAAAATATTGTTTGGATAATATTAACTAAACTTGAGTGAATTGGGATGAATCTTTTAAAAATTCTATTTGAATTGAGGTGAATTAATGTTAAAAAATAAAAAATTAATAATAATATTTATACCCTTATATTAAGTTGACAATTTCTTTCAAAACAACTTAGCTAGTACCTCCACCACCTCTACCACTGCCGCCACCACCACAACTAACTCCACCACCACCACAACAAACCCCTCCTCCTCCATTGCCACAACTAATTCCTCCTCCTCCTCCACAACCACCACAACAACTCTTCCTCCACCATCTACACCACCTTATCCTCAATAACCACCTCCTACCCCATCTCATCAACCTCTATCATAACCAATACCTAAAAATTTACAAGTTGAGGAATTTTTTCATTTCAACATCTATTTATCTAACTAGCTCAAAGATAATAAAAAATGTACAAACATAATAAATCATATATAATACATTGAAGAAAGACACTCATCATCCTTCATTAAAAATAAAATAAAATTAAAATTCATCCATCCTCCTACATTTAAAACAAAATATGTCCATCATCATCTACAACATAAACTCAAAAAGTTCACAAATGTTTCACAATCAACAAAATGTGAAACTACACATAAGGAGAAGGTTCTGATTCACCAATGATATGTGCTTGCACCAATATAAGCCATAATTTAGACCAATGTTGTTACTTATTTAGCATATCATAGTCTATAAAATTATTTGAAAGCTAGAAAACAACCTGCATTTTATACTTTGAATCAAAGTCAAGCTCCTCAACACACTTTATAGCTTCTATAGGATCAATATGTGATCGTTTATCCATAATTGTGACAAACTTCTCTACATTTTCACTTAGAATATTGGAACATTATGTAATAAATGCATACATTTTCCTCTTACCCTTGATGCCTTTTCCTTGACTCACACTTGATTGTGACACACTTGTATTACTAGCATCTAAAATATAGCCTTGCTGGGAAGGAGGTGGAGTCCTAGAATTCATCTGAATACATTCTTGATTTTTTCATCCATAATTAATTCCGATTATTTATTTCTCTATATTTAATTTATATTTTTGGATATATATTTCTATGTAATTAATTTGATAGTTATGGCTGGTTGATTATTTATTGCTAGGGAATAGATTGAAACCCTAGATTAGGGTTTAAGATATTTTATTTTTATTTTTTTTGTTTCATGAGATTTTTCTTTGATTCTATTTTAATCACTATCATATATATATATATATAAAGTTTTGTTAAGTATGATTTATTTGGTGCATGCCTTATTCTAGTTTCCTCATAGTGACAGTATGTAGGATTATTTACCTACTAGGTGGTCATATAAGTATGCTAGAATTTATATGCATAAATTGTAGCTAGGTTAGACAACAATTCACCTAATAGTTTTGTGATTCTAACCAAAGTAGTAAAACATTTAGATACGTATGGGTCAAAGAAAGGAAATACAGCTAAACATGCTTAGTGTACTAGTTTTGGTACTTAGATTGACATCCTTCCAATTATACTTAATGCATTAAATCTAGTTAAATATGAGAGTCGCTTGTTTCTTCTATATTTCTAATATTTAATAGAATTAATATTGATGTTTTTCTGTATTAATTAATTAAGGAAAGTAATATAAGGTGTATGGACCTACTTTTGGTGTTCAACTTGGTCAATCTCTTTCTCATGATTAAAAAATTACTTATAAATTTATATTATATTTTAACCTAATCTAGTGGCAAATTTTGAATCTCCTAGCATATTTTTCATATCTATAGTTATCCATTATTTTTATTACTATTTTATTTTATTTATTATTTTATTAGTTTTCTAATTTTATATCCCCCATTAGTGTTTTTCGTATTTATTTATTTTGTGTGTGATTTAAGGTTTTATTTTTATTTATTTTTAAGCTAGTTAAATAGAGGTGAGACCTCTCAATTTCTGGTATAGAATGATACCCTTATTTTCCAGTACTACAATTGATAACAAGAGGGTTTAAATTGTATGCCGGCTATGCCCACACTAATTTTTGATGCCGTTGTCGGGGATTGAAAACTTTACCTTTATTTTGCTAGTATTTTGAGTGTGTTGTGTTTGCCGTGTCTTTCTTTTATTTAGAGGTCAGAGTGCTTGTGGGCACTCAAGTCTCTAAATTAAGAGGAGTTTTAGTAGTTAGCGTGTTTCATTTTTTTTA
The DNA here is from genome assembly GCA_030549775.1 of Tamarix chinensis. Lineage (NCBI taxonomy): Eukaryota > Viridiplantae > Streptophyta > Magnoliopsida > Caryophyllales > Tamaricaceae > Tamarix > Tamarix chinensis. Next base: position 25,644,878 of record CM060178.1, on the reverse strand, counting down.
GCGTTTTCTCTTTTTTTCTTTTAGTTTTTTTTTTTTTTTATTTTTGGTGTGTTTTGTTTCGCTTTTAACCTTTTCCTTTGGAAGTGTTGGTGTTCTTTCAGGTGGTTATGAGAAGACCCTTGGACTATGGAAAAATTTGCATGAACCATAATGTAAGAGTAAATGAGGTAAGTTCAAGTAATCTTGATGATAGACTTAACAAACTTACTACTCTTGTTTCACAGGTAGCTACAACTACTAGAGTTATTAATACAAGAGGAGTGTGTCGTGCACAAGGAAATCCATATGCTTACTATGCACAAGCTATGAGAGGAGGATGATGGACACAACCTACTGTTCAATCTTTCAGTGGATTTCAAGGATATGAGCCCTACACAAGCGCATACTACTCGGAAATGAGGCATCATTCCAACTTTGGATGGGAGATGAATGATCGTTATCAAGTTCCATATCAAGACCCTTGCACACACGAATATGAAGCTTCAAAATATTACCAATATCCTCAACAAGAATCTTCTCCAATTTCAGAACCCTTAAGTTTAGAAAAAAATGGAGAAGCTTTTTGAAGCATTGACAAACGGGTAAAATCAACTTATACATAGTCAAATTAAACAAAATGAAAGGATGTCAGTGTTAGAGGAGAAAATGGGTTATGTGGTCAACATGATCAATTAATTACAAGTACAAAAAGAGCTCTCTAATACTTCAGTTCCAAATTCAAGTGGGATATGAGGATGATGATACCATATCCGAATGTGTGGATGAGCTAGTTGAGGAGGTCCCCATACAGCACATTGAAAATCATGATCACATGGAAGAAGAGCTTGTAAAAGTAGAAGAAGAATCTTATCGAAATAGGGATCAAGTGAAAAAAGAGAAGTATATGGATGGCAACATTATCACTTTCATCTACCATAGACCATCTTTGAACATTTGTTCCCCAATTTTGTTTGGTGATGACCATTAAACACGAGGTAAACATTTGCACCACTTTGATTTCCATTATGCTAACCATACTCCTTGTTTTCCCTCTTTTAGCAGGTTGTATGGGTCCAAGAGTGAAGATAGTAATCAAATAATCTTGGATACATCTAATAATAAGCGCAATGCTCCAAAGGAGAGGTTATGTTGGAAGGATGTGTTAAAAGATTTTGAGATGGTAAAATATGTTCCTTCATTGATAAAGAGACCATCATACATTGACATTGTGCAAAATATTATTTCTTCACATACGAGCTTAAATCCCATGATATGTAAGTAACATTCTTGCTAGGTCAAATCTTTCATTAAAACTAATAATTTGTCTTTTTATACCTTGCAGGCTATAGATGATCATCATGAGGAGGGATTTGGTGAAGCAACTCTCAAGTGGACGTACCCACCTTGAAAGAGTAAAACTGAGATCATGTCAGGATGATGACATAAAAACAAGTGCTACTTGGGAGCCAACCCAATGTGTCAGGGGAGTTTTCTATCCTCTATTTATTTATTTAGTCTGTTTCTCCATACTTAAATTTACAAGTTCCTTTAATTTTTTACACATTAAGGACAATGTGTGATTTAAGTTTGAGTGGTGTGTGTTTTATGTATGTGGATAATAATAAAAAATTTATTAGTGTTTTTAGAGTCTTAGGAGCCTTTAACTAGTTAATGATGAGTATATCTTTAAAATCTATGAAAAGAGGATCATAAAATCAAGATAAAGCAAGTGGAGATTTTTTTGTTTTAATTTCAATATAGGGAACACATATTATATGTCTAGATGTGAATGGAGAAAGAACATGTATGATTTTCTAACCATCGACATGGAATGTTAAGATTCATCACATTCCTTGGTGAGCTTTTGAGCCATATACATATTCTTCTTTTTCTAAGCAAATTTACATGAAATTATCTACTTTTCTTGGCTTCAAAGTTTCTTTATAAACCTCATATATTTTTAATTGCTTTGATCAAATTATTTTCCATAGCTCTTGTAATGGACTCTAGAGACTACCACAACTTACTCTTGTGCTATTCGAAACTTATAGCTAAACGTGCTCGGATTGAGAAAATGATAAAGACAATTTAGGATTTTCTAGCACATGACCAAATAGCTTAACCCTAATTTGTGTATATATGACATACACCCTATATAAACCCTTTGAGCCTATACATGGAACATATGTTTTTCTTCATTACCCACATGAAATAACCTTCAAGCCTTAAAATACTTACCCTTACTTAAAGATAGTATAAGGGGATCATCGTTATAGATAACGAGTGGTTGTGTATGTGCACATGTGAAATATATATATATATATATATATATATTTATGTTAAGGAAGGGATTGATTATGTTTGGTGGAGTAATATGTTTGAAAAAAAAATATAGAAAAAAATTGAAAAAAATAAAGAGAAAAAAGAGAAAAGAGGAAAAGAATATGATATAATGAAGAGAGGGAGTTATGGTGATGATGTTGAGAAAATTCTTTTCATGTTCTATTTTGGTGTTAAGATAGAGATGTGTATCATTGATGTGGAGTTAATGTTATATTTTATCTAGTTATTAGATTCCACTTGTTATTGACCTTTTTAGCACCATGATCCTAAAATACTCCATACCCTTCTTTACCTTAAACCCCGCTACAACCAATAAGTAAGTCCTATTTGATTCTTGAGATGAGCAGCCTTTCATCTGATGGAGATTAGTCACAAGAGTTAAGCATATGGTTCAGTCCATTTAGCAGGTATTTGATATCTTTCATAAGGCTTTATCCATAAGAATATGAGCCTTCTTTGTTTATATATGTGAGTCGTTTGTTATCTTTATCATCTTATCTCACATACCTGAGTGTTTCTATTCATATGCAACCATGAATCTGAGAAAAAAATAGAGGGTATCTATATTAAGGATGGATTTTGATGTGACTAAGGCGTGGTAGATCTTCATCCATAATATTGATTTGTCCATACCTGTCATGTTTGTGTGTGAACCATATATTGAAATTGATCCCTTAAATCTCTCAATGTTGAATCTTGGTTGATTGATAATGTTGACGTATGAAAGTAAAATATTTTAAGATAAAAATGGTTAAGGGTGTTTTTTTCTTCTTTTTTTTTATTTTATTTAAAAATTACCTGCAAAAATAAAATTAATAAATACTATTATACTCTAGATTTATTTAATTTATATCATTTTAGCTTAAATAATAAAATTTATGCATTTATTATCACTTAAGCATAAAATCATAATTATTCACCTAAATTACTTAAACTAAATACTAAAAACTAAGATTATAAGGGTATAAAATATGTCAAAATATGAACTTATCAAGAATCATTACCAAATAAACTAAACCCCTCCATGTTAATTTTGTCTTGTGAGACCATATTATTAATGTCATAAATCATGCTACCAAATTCTCGATGTTATCATGCATCCAATCTTCTTCTTTCTCTTACTTCAATAGTATTTATAACATTATCCCCAGTTGACCTATCCTTAGAAAATGCTCTTCAGATTTTTCATAGAAGGGAACTATTTTACCCTTCCATTCTATATCCTTTGGATTGCTCTATGACAAACAAACAAAGTAGATGAAACCAAACAAATAAAACAAATTACAATTTCATCAAATTGACACTACACACACCTCAATTAGTTGATTCCATTCTTCATCTCTGAGATCTCACATTTGAGTAGTACGATTAAAACCCCAACCACTTTGTGAAACATTCCTAAATATGTCATAACATTCACAAAACTTTCCCTTTATATATTTTATCTTATTACGAAATCGATCCTTGTTCCATGAGGAGTCAAGAAACTTTTCTTCAATGTTATTTTATCACGAAATTGTAAAATTTCGTAGTAAACATACCACCAAGACAATTACTTATGTGCCTCTGATGTAGCAAGGCATCAAGAAGAATTCCATCCATCTTGCAAAATACAGCATACATTTAATACAGCATGATGTACATATGTTCAAGGCATGTTCAATGTACACATGTTCAAAATACATGTTCTCACAATTTAGTACACATATTCAATGGAAAATACAACATGTTATAGCTAATTGACCAACATTGTAATACTCCAAAATTATAAAAATTGATAATTTAATAAATAGCCTTTACTTGGGATAAATTAAAATTAAAATTTATTTACTTTAATTATTTTGTGTATTTTTTGAGTATATAAAATTGAATATGAATATTTAATAAATTAACATAAATATTTTATTATTTTATCATACTCATTTTATTTAAATTATTTTCTAAACCAATATTTTACTAAAATTATCCTTTTAAAACCAATATATTAAATTAATTTATCTATCAAAAATATTAAATTCTATTATTCCATAAAATATTTTATCTTATTTCTCCCCATTTTCCTTTTTCCCTTTTTTCCTTTTCTTTCTCCTTTTTCTTCCTTTTCCTCTCTTTTTCCTTTTCTTCTTTCTCCTCTAGGTCGTTGACCCACTCTTTCTCTTCCCTTCTCCTCCCTCTCCGGTGTAACATCGCCCGACCCACCTCCCTCCTTTCTTTTTTTTCTTTCCTTCCCCCGACTAAGCCATCCCACTCCTTTCTGTTCTCCCCTCTCCCTCGCGTACAGGCTGGCCCGTCCCTCCTTTTATCCCCACCTAGCTGGCTTCCTCCCCTCTTCCTTTCTTTATTCTTCTTCTCTTCTTCTTCCTCCTACCCCGACCAGCAAGGATGCCATGCCTACCCACCCTACACCTCTTGCAATTGCCATCATCAACCTCTCTGTACCCTGCTCTCTTCTCGGTCCTTTTCTTCCCATTTTTGGACCAAACTTGACTTGCACCCCCAACCTGTGTGCCTTCCTTTCCCCTTATTTCCCTTCCCTCTCGCTACACCCTAACACCCCTGTCATGTGCAACCTATCCCGATCTGCCACACCTACCTCCCCTCTTCTCCCTCTCCTTTTTTCTTCTTCCCTCTTGCTTCATTTTGTCCCATTCGAGCCTACTTCTATCCCTCTCCTGACCTCTTCTTCTCCCATTCTTCTCCTCTCCTTCCCTTACCATGTTTTTTCTCTGTTACCCTTGACTGCCACTTCCACTACCCTACCAACCGCCTGGACCACCTCTTGCCACCCGTACTACCACCCTACACCACCAAGACGCCCCTCGAGCCCCTGTAGCCCCCTTCTTCCTCTTCTTTTCTTTTTCCCCTTCTCAAATTCCACCCTGCTCCTCCATCATTCACCGATGTTCCGCTGCTTCCGTCACCTCCCAAGCCACCAACCCACTCCATGCAACCTCCCCTACCACCCCTTACCTCCTTTGGCCGAAACCCAGCCCTACAACCCCTCCTTTCTCTCCTTCCTATCCCTTCCTTCTTCTCCTCTGCCACCCCTACAACCCACTTTGTATCCCTACAATTGGCGCCTCTACTGCCTTTGGCCGCCGATAACCCATCCCCATCCCCGACCACCATCTATATCCCCACTCCACCCCTGCACCCAACCCCTTGCCTAACTCCCCTCCACTTGCTCTCCACCTCACTCCAAAAACTCTTACCCGAAAATAGCCACCTCTCCCTTCTTCCATCTCTCTTCGACCCCTCCTTCTTTGCTGCTTTGTATATAGCTCACGCCACATGAGCAGCGTGAGTTTGCTGCCTTCCCTTGACTTGTTTGGCTAATAACCTTGTGGTATAATGATGGTTAATAGTAGTATATATTTACTTAAGTTTAATAAAGGTTTATTCTTTTGATTTTTCTACTTCTAATATGATAAATATTGACAATATTTTTAGGTATTGGTTTTGCTAATCAAAGTTTTAATCTTTAACTGGGATATCGGTAATGTTCAATTTTTGCAAGAAATAAGGTAACCATTAAACCTTACTTTAATGTATGGATATACATATGCTAGCACATTAGGGTTTCTAACATGTTTATGTGCATGGTATATGTTGTTAAGTATAATGTATTTAGTTGCTTGTATTGATTGATAAAAAGGAAAGCATGCTAATTTATGTGTTATGTGTAGAAATAATACTTAAGGAAGGAGCTTTGTTGTTAATAAAAATGTTAAGTGCTTATCTATGATACATTATGTTAATGTGGCCATTGTTGCATAAATATTGTTATTATATGCCCTAGGGGTATTTTAGTAATATTTCTTATGTAAGAGTGTGGCTTAAATAAATCTAGGTGCTAATGAGTATTATGATAAATAATAATAGTTGGTGGAGTTGGATGATGGGTATGAAGCATTAATATTAATATTTTATTTAGTGAGGGTATTTTAGTAAAAGTGGTGTAATAAGGAAAAAATGGTAAATTGTAATATTAAAGGGGGAAATGGCAAATGGACAAGTAAGAAGTGAATTTCAATAATTTTACATGGAGAGGTGATAACTTGCAAATTTTTGGGTGTAAGAAAGTACTTTGGTAAATTAAATATAATGGAAAGGGTAATATGGTAAGTCTGTAAGTAAAGGAGTAAAATGGTAATTTTGCAAGCAAAAGGGTAATATGCTAATTCTATGACTAAAGGGGTAAAATGGTAATTTTGTAAGTAAAAGGGTAATATGGTAACTTTATAAGTAAAAGGATAAAATGGTAATTTTGCATGCAAAAGGGTAATATAGTAATTCTGTGAGTAAATGGGTAAAATGTTAATTTTGTAAGTAAAAGGGTAATATGATAATTTTGTAAGTAAAAACATAAAACGGTAATTTTGTAAGTAAAAAGGTAATATGGTAATTTTATAAGTAAATGTGTGAAATGGTAATTATGTAAAGTAAAAGGATAAATTGGTAATTTAATAAAGGAGAAGGGTATTTTAGTAACTTAGTATAAAGGAAGGGTAAAATGGTAATTTAATAAAGTAGAAAAGTGAAATGGTAAATTGGTGTAAAAGGAAGGGTATTTTGGTAATTTGTCAAAAGAGGGGAAAAACAGTAAATATAATAATGAAGAGGGGCAAATGTTAATTATAACAATGGAGAAGGGTAGTTTTGTAATTTAACCAACTAAAAAGGTAGTTTGGTAATTATAATAATGAAGAAGGGCGATTTGGTAATTTGACCAACAAAAAGGGTAATTTGGTAATTATAATAATGAATAAGGGCAATTTAGTAATCTAACCAACCAAATGGGAAATCTGACAAGTGTAACAAATATGAAGGGTGATTAGTGATTTAATAAGTATGGAAGATAATTTGGTAATCTAACCCGGGTAAGGGGCAATTTGGTAATTATACAATATGGAGGGTAATATGGTAATTTGGAAAGTAAAGAGGGATGACTTAATAATTATACAAGTAAGGGGTAATTTGGTAATTTTTGTAGAGATGAAAGGGGTAAGTAGGTAACTCGTATCTAACATATCAATGGGTTAATAGAGTTTCATAATAAGACTTAAGTAACACCAAATATCTAGATAAGGGTATTTGATAATCAATAAGTATCACAAGAACATGGCCTGATCTAGGGTTGGATGAATAATTAAGGTTGTGGTATGGTGTTATATTCGTATTCATGAAGGAGGTGTCTGAATCATTAATCACACATGGTATTGGGTGTTAGGTGTGAATTAAGGGCATGTAAGGGTTATGTGTGCCATGATCCTTCGATGTGAACTTACCAGACTCTATGTAATGTGATTATGATATGATAACCTTTATGGCATGTGAATAAATGGAAATGAATCCTAAATCGGAATTGGATGAGATAATGATGGCCTTAGTGATTCCTCTAGGTTATCTTGGATAATTGTATGAATAAGGATTACCTAATGATATTAGGAACAATTGAAAGTGAATAAGTATGAGGTTGTTGTGCTTATCATGATCACCTTAATTAAGACACTAATAATTAAAGTGGAAGACCTCGAGATCAGGAATAGTGGCTCTTTAGGGGTCGCTACCCTAAAGATATAGTTTAGCCCACGATTATTCTGGTTTTTGCTAGTGTGCCTTAGTGCCCCAGCCAGGCCCTACATTTTACTCTATCTAGCTCTACGGACCTATTTAGGGGGTATGCATACTTATGGATTAGGTGTCCTTGTCGGTAGGGTACTATATAGCTTGTACGTGTAACACCCTCACAGTTAAAAATTTTCATTTAAACAAACAAACACAAGCATGGGGGTGCTACCGCCTTGATCAGTACAAGCCCGGCCCCCGGCTAGTCTCATACTAACCACAAGGCTAACGAAAATTTTTCATCAACCATTAGTCAAACATAAAATAAGAATTCATAGAAAAACTGAAAAGTTCATAATACATAAATCAGAGTGCGCATAAAGGTTATTATAATCCAAATGAGTGCATAATTAGAATTCCCAAGGGATAAAAGATATAGTATGATAAAATAAAACGAACTAAAACAGTACATAAATAGTAAAAGAGAATTTGGCCAATGTTGTTCTCGGTCGCCAAGCCAAGTCCATGCTCAACTCTCAGCCCTGCCCTATGCCTCATAAGCGTCATAAGCATCAAAGATGGCATCTCCTACCTGCACAAACTCGGTAGGCCCCTCTACTCATGGGAATGAGCAGCACCCATGAAACGGGTGGTCAGTACACTATGTATTGAGTAAGGTAACCATGCATCTAAGGCTAAACATAGAAAGGCATTTAACACATGCATGATCACGTAGGCAACATGCAAACAAAACAAATAATAAAGGCCAAGCTATAGTCCGGTTAAACTTATTCTTTAGATCCTTGATCAATATACTCATTTCACACCATGCTTATTATCAATCCATGCTAGTGTGGGAACCCCACTATTATAGCCAGTGAACCGAAAATACACCCAGGGTAGAATGCACCTGGCCACTATTATTCGTCGGTGGAACGGTCTCCAGGGCATAAGGCTCTTGGCCACTATTATTCGCTGGTGGACTAGTTTAGCCCCAACTTTCATGGTATTTCACTATAATTACTTAGTGTCTTTCCCATGTATTATCATCATTAAGTTTGGTTTGTTAAGCATGGAATCCCCCACTATTATAGCTGGTGGACCGAAAACATGCAGGGTAGAATGCTCCTGACCACTATTATTTGCCGATGGACCGATCTGGGCTTGGCTCAACAATATTTCTCTTTAAATGGTTAGTATCTTATTCGTGTCTTATTCGAATAATATTTTCACCCCTGACATACATGTCACAATCCTTCTACTATTATTCTCCCAAGAGGGCCTGCCCCACATTTTGGGACTTCTGCACCTCCTAACACACCCCAAAATTTTTTCCCTCTTCTACTTTCTTCCATGAATACCCAACTCCTAAGTGTGTAGGTCAAGGCCCACTTGCTTATGCCATTTAAGGCCAACTTCACTATCTCCCCCTAGGGTTTTCCCCAAAAACCCTAATTGGACCTACATGGTTCATCCTTCCTCTGTCTCACATAACTAAAGCTTCTTTACCATCCAACACATCACCTCACTTAGATTCAACCTCAAGAATTCCACTTTATTTCCCATTTACACATGTGACCATGAAACCCTAGTTGGCCACCCAAACCCTAACACCTTTCTTTTTCCATATATCACCTCTCCATTACTCACTTACCATCTTTTCTTCCCCATGATACCCATACTCACCCTCCATTATTTTCACTTTCACAACCTCCTCCATTTAGGGTTTTCCTCCCAAACCCTAGCCAAGTTCCCTATGCACCCTTATACTAACCTACGTACTATTTTTCACCCAAGGACTCCAATCACCCCCAACAACTCTTCCCTTACCTTAATTATACCCCAAGACAAATTTTCCCACATAAGGATCATCCCCATGCAAACTCTATCCCTCCCATACAAACCCTATAATTCCCCATACAAGATTCACTCCACTCTTTTATTTTTTCCATATTTTCCTTTTATTTGTCCCCTCATGGATCATGATATAATTAGGTCAATCTCATATCCCTTTAGTCAACTCACTTCCCCTTTTTCCCTTTTCATCCTTTCATCCCATATCATATTATTAAACCATCCTAGCATGCATTTCCTATAGGGTCATATCATACAACACCACAAGCACAACTTACATATCATTATACGCATGCCATAAGGAAGTCACATAAGCATACCTCAATTCCAAGCTACGCTACAAATAAATAGTCATAATAATCATAAAGTACACAAATATAACATAGCACATGGCATACAAGGCACATAACACACACATAGTTGGTCTTAACTACATCCTTACCTAATACAACACCGGTCTTGGAGCACGCTCCTACGCCTCTTTAGGGTTTGACTTGGTTCACCTATCAGAGAAAAATACTAAGGGTTAACTTTTCTCTTACCAAATTTACCATAATTTCCTACCTTACCCTTATCATAGCCTACTATTAGGGCTAATAATAATAATAGTTGTTTTATAAGTAAAAGAAGGGTTATTATTCTTAAGGTAGCTAATCATGTTACTACTAGTCAAAATAGGTCTTAGTAGGTATATTGGTTCATGTCAAAGTATTGATAGCAATATTTATATTATTAAATATAATAATAATAATAATAATAATAATAATAATAATAATAATAATAATAATAATAGTTGTAGTGATAATACTCATAACAATCCAAATCCTAGTAATAATAATAATGATATTAGTAATACTAAAGTAATTACAATAATGATACTAATAATAATAATAATGCTAGTAGTGATCATAGTGATACTAGTGATATAGGCAATATTAACAATGATGATAAAGTAATAATAATAATAATAATAGTAATAATCATAATAATAATAAATATAATGGTTCAAATATTCACAATAATAATAATAGTAATAATATGCCGAAGTTATCATTAATAAGAAGAATAATAATAATAATAGCTATAGTAGTAGTAGTAGTAATACTAATAATAATAATAATAATAATAATAATAATAATAATAATGATATTAATACTGATAAAATAATAACAATTTCATTAATAATAATTAAGGGTTGTGGAGGTTAGGGTACCACCTAGGGATGGTGGTGACCAGACGGCACTGGCAGCAGCGGTGGAGGAGAATGAGAAAGTAGAGAGGTGGGTTTCTAGGCTAGGAGAAGGGGGAATGAGAGGGTGGTTGAGGTGGTGGTGGATGATCTAGGTTGAGAGGGTTGGAATGGTGGTGGTGGTGGTGCAGCTAAAGGGGAAGTGCGGGTAGTGATTGGTGTGGTGGCCGAAGGTGGTGGAGGGGGAGGAGAGAGAAGGAGAGGGAGGCAGGGGGAAAGGAAGGTAGGGGGAGGTAGGGGAGACCCTTCCGGTTGTTTTGGGGGGGGGGGAGTAGTGGTTGTGGCGAGAACAACGGTGCACGACGACACAAAGGGTGGTAGTGGGTGAGAGTTGGCTGATTGAGAGGCCAACTATGCACAACCAAGGCAACTTGTGCAAGAGGAATTGAGGGTGGTGAGTGGTGTGGTTTGGTGGAGGGTGGTGTGGGGAGTGGTTTGGTAGGTGGTTCAGGCGGCAGCGCTGGGCGATGGCGGTGGTGTGGTCGTCTGAAAGGGCGGCGGTGCAAAGGGAGAATTTTTTGGGCAGGGGGAAAGAAGATTGATTGATGGGCGGTTATGGGGTATATATAGGCAATTGAGGAGGAAAACGATAGAGGGGGAAGAATACAAGAGGAGGAAGGTGAGGTAGAACCATCGACTGGCGGTGGCAGGCTGGTGTAGGTCTGCAATGGCAGGGGTTGTTTGGGTCGGGGAGAAGAAAAGAAAGGGGGAGGGTACGCGTGAGGAGAGAGGAAGGGATGGTTGGGGTTGAAAAGGGAAAGGAAAATGACGGGGGAGAGAGGGAAGGTGCAAGCTAGTTGGTGGTTGGTGGCATAGACCGGGGACGGTGGTGGCAAGGTGTAGGTAAGCACGGGGAAGGAGTAGGGAAGAAGAAGGAATAAGAAAGAAGATGGACCGACCGGCTTAGGAGAAAGAAGAAAAGAAAGAAAAGGAGAGGGAGTCGGGCGGGTCGAGCGGGGGAAAGAAAAAGATAGAGTGCGAGCTTGGGCCACATGGGGGAGGCAGGGAGAGGGTCTAAGCCGCAAGGGGGGCTGGGCTAGATCGGGGGAAGAAGGAAAAAATGAAAAGGAGAAAAGAGAGGAAGGAAAGAAAAAAGGAAAAAGAAGGAAAAAGAAGGGAAAAAAGGAAAAAGGGAAAAGGGAAAAAAGGAAAAATAAATGGGTTGGGGTATTTAGAATATTTTGGTATTTTGAATATTTAAAAATAATAATATTTGGTAAAATTATAAATAAATTCCCTTTTTAGATTAATTTAGGATATTTTGAATAATTTATTCTTGATTCCATTTTAATTAGCAAAACACCCTAATTTTTCCTTACTAAATTATTTTTTATTTTCCTCTTAATTTTGCCTTAAATATTTCTCTTATTTTAATAAAAGAATTTATTTAATTAATTTCTATAATAAATCCTTATTTGACCATAATTTCTTAAATTAGGGTTTTTGGGTATTTCAGTATGCACTGGTACGACTAGGGTACCTTTGCATCCCTAGGTTAATGGTTGAAGGTTATTGAGTAGCTTGTATGCACCAATATGACCAGTATACCTTTGTGTCTTCGGGATCTTGACCTCCCCTTCGAGGCAAATAAATAGAAATAGTGTGCTAATTAAAAGGGAAAATATCAATCTTGTAAGTGAAAGACGAATGCCCCAGGCCTAGATAGATTATATTATGAGTACCAGTCCACCAGTTATAATAGTGGCCCAGGAGTGCTTTACCCTAGAAGATGTATATACATATTTTGGTCCACCTGCTATAATAGTGGGGGTCTTGAGCTCAATAAATCAAATCTTAGATGTGAATAATTCATGGAAAATACTAATCACTTATAGTGGAACACCATGTGAGTTAGGGCCAGACTGATCCACCGACGATGATAGTGGCTAGGAGCCTTCTGCACTGGAGACCGATCCACTAGCTAATAATACTGGTCAGGAGTGTTATGCCCTGTATGTTTCCAATCCACCGGCTATAATAGTGGGGTTTCCGCACTCACATGGATATAATTAGAGATGATAATTGAATAATGATTGATTAATGGCCTAAGGCCCAAAAATATTGATTTCACGTTATAATCTATTGATATGACATGAGTTGGCTTTAGTGCTTATCCATGCTTGGGTACATGATGGCTTTGCAAGTACATCGTGTTATGCATCTCTCATTGTATGTGGTATCGCTTTGCATATTAGTCTGCATGATTATCTCCCTATCTAGTTTTTGCATTATGTGTTGCATGTGGGCTTGCTTTTTGGTGTGGTTTAAAGAGTTACTCAGTACCATAGTACTGAAGGGTTCCATTCGTGCCCCCCTGCCTATTCAATGGGTAGTGTCCCTTGCAGGTCCATTGCAGGTATTATTCAAGAGGGATTGGGTACGAGAGTAAGGATTGTCCGGGAATAATTCAAGGTTTTCCCTAATAAATTTTATTTTGTTAAGATGATCTATGTTATTATATCCACTAGTAGTGGGTTTTATTCTTGTAAAATATTTATTGTGCTACTTTGATTTAAATAAAGTCTGATTTTGAGAAAATTGTATTTTGATCTTTTAGCCTTAGTACTTGGTAATCGAACAGTAGGAGAAAACCGGTCTGGTATTAAGTGTGGTGATAATATCCTCTAAATTCACAGTTTTATTTTCTTACTTCCGTTATTTTCTTTACATAAAATAAAAATTTTCACTAGTGAATTTTGAGGGTGTTACAAATGTTTACACAAAATAATACATGAGTTCAAATTACATGGCCTAGAAGAAATGCTTATGTATTATAATCTCTTCACATCACCACCGATGTTGAACTCATTACAAACTCTCCTCTACCAACATATCCTTCTTCTGTAAGATCATCAAACTTATTTTTACACTCTCCATCATCGTCATTGACAAGTTCTTGATCTACCTCTCTAATTATAGCTTCATCTGAATCAACACCCATTAGAAACTTGTACACAATACAACATGATAATATAATCCTTGTATGTGTATATACATCATAATGAGGTTCATTTGCGCTTGCCATAGTTGGAAAATGCCTTTTTACAGCTCCAAAAATCCTTTCAATTGCATGTCTTAATGAATAATGGCACAAGTTAAATAGCTCCTGAACAGTCCTTGGTGGATTATGCAAGTACTCTTTCAGATGATAGTGCTCTCCTCTACAAGGTGGAATCAAGCCATTCATCATAGGAAACTCAAAATCACAAAGATATTATTTACTTATGAAAAAGTTAAAATGTTAGAAATTTTTTGATAAATTAAGTAAAAGGTATTCTTCAAGTATTGTAATGTAGTTAGCATGTGGAATTTTAAGGCCATATTGTAGTCTTAATGCATCTTTTAATATTTGAGCATCAAATGCCATCCATTCCCAACCAATTAGATTATAGGTAAATTTTAGATCAAATGTACAACCTATTAGCACATGTTTAATCTTTTCTTCCTCTCTATTTAGGAGAATCTAATGTAAAAACTTTTACTCGGACATGGGTTCCATCAATTGCTCCTACACAATCCTGAAATCAACTACTACATAATTAAGAATCTAAATAAATTATTTATTAACTAAAAAGAAAGAAAATTTCATAATTGGCACTTTAAGATAAGGATAGAACTTGGGATTGTCCTGAATCTCTATTGGTATTGATGATCCATTAGATTATCTAATAAACATCTCCTCTTGTTCTATAACATCTTTTAAGACATTATAGAAATGGCGACTAATGACTTCTTTAGACCTACCAAAAACTCTTCACATCTCTCTATTTATTGCGGCATGCTCCAAAATTTACAAAAATAAAGCTACTTGCTCTTCGACATTAACCCATTTCGTTGGTTGCAAGACACCATGATTCACTAATAATCCACACGATTCATAAAATATTTTAGGACCCATATGAATCATATATCAACATATGACTTTATTTGTCATAACCTCTCTTACCAAATTTCTCACTTCTCTATATTCTTTATGAATATTATCATCGTCGGCATCATCTAACATGTTACTTTCATCCAAATACCAATGGATCATCACCACCACGATAAACAAATTAAGGATTGTGAAGTAAAACATAGTATGAACATCCTCACCATAATTCATCTATCAAAACATCAATATCATTGCCATTATTATGATATCAAAACAAGAATATCATTATTATTAAATAAAAAAATATGGCTAGTACATAACATCCAAAATTACTAAAACAGACATACAGACTTCTAGTATATGATTCAAAACACTATAAACATCACACATCATAAACTTTGAAGATATCTTTCTACCCCTAATATAAATGCCTACTTATGGCTAGAAAACAATTTATCCACCAAAACACTTCGACCTGATTAAGAAAATAATAGCATCCTTACTCCACTAGTTACACAAAATTAGTTCGAATAAGAGAAAAAAAGCAAATTTTTATATTGGTAGCTTCGAATATGCATTGAAGATCTATTTTTAGAGAAAAAAAACCCACTCAACACTAAGCTTCAAACAAAAAAACAAACCTTTGAGAACCAAAAACTTATTAAAACCAAGCTTCAAACAAAAAACCAACCCTCTGAGAACCAAAAACTCACTTAAACTAATCCTCAAACAAGAGAATGAAAAATTAAGCCAAAACAACTACAGCTTAACAGTAGGTTTAGAATAATCCCATATGAATATTAGCTAATGGGGGGCCTGAACAATTAAACGGGCTTATAATCAACATCAAGGAAAACTCTATGTGCCTATATATGTATATTAACATGTTCACAAAATTAGAATATGCACAAATTAGTGCAAAAAAAAAAATTCATTCAAACTTGGGCCTTGGTCTGCAACATTATTTGAATCATGATATGCTAAGTGCCATCAAATAGGGCAAAAACATTCCAACTAAAATTCAAACAAAACAATGCAACGGTATTTGAGCAAAACAGAAAAAAAAAAAGAAGCCTAGTATAAATTTGTAGGAGGGAAAAAATTATAAGAGGCAAAATTGCAAGAGGCAACACAAAAAAAAGGAAAATATTGAAAATTTATAGGAGACAAAAATTTGTAGAAGGAACTACCAGAAGTCAATTGCACAATTCATAAACGCATTAAGATATTCAACCATCCTTCATTGAATTAACCTCAATAGATCCTCTAATAAGGAATATATTCATAAATGCCAGTAGTTAATTGCACAAACAAAAAAACACAAAAAAAATATTCATTCAAGCAGTCAACTGGTTTTGGTCTCCAATTCAAGCAAAAAATTACAGATTGGCTAAATGGAGGATGTCGAACTCAATAGTCATTTGGAGCAACAGTATAAATCAAGAAGCAATAATCCATGAATCAAGCAAAACAAACAACATCACAACAAAACATCACAAAAAATTGATCAAACCAAGCAGTATCAATCGAGTAAAACAAACAAAATAAGGCTATTTCAACTAGAAGAAGAACATCAATTGAAGTGCGACCATAGCAAATTCAACCAAATGTCATGACCAACACAAATCGAATAGGGGAACGTATGAGGCCAATACCATATCTATACATGGCTATTTAAACCAGATGAAGAATGAGGGAAAAATGACTTACCTATCCGTCAAATGTAGAAAAGGGAAAAAATTAAATAGGGGAACAAATGGAGCTGTCGACATTGCAACTCCATGAGAGAAACGAATGTTAGAATAGGAGAGGAGAGTGGTCATTGGATTTGGCCATTGAGCTTGGAACCACTGATGTTGGGATGTCGATGAAGCAAGATGAGGTAGAGGTAAAGGGAGTAGAGAACCACGATAATGTTGAGGGAGGCTTGTAGAGAATGGGTGGAGAGGCAAGTGAGGAGAACAACTTGCAAAAAAAATTTAGGAGTATTTTTTTTTTACTATGAGAAAAAAAATTACTTAAATTATAACCTTCACCTCCATTACTTCCCAAATTAAGGGTTAATAAAAATTAGGCTAATCAGGATGAATGGACGTGAAATATTAAACCTAATTCACCTAGTCAAAGGTTAATAATATTTTTTCCCAAACAAGGTGAATCAATTGATTCACCCCAATTAATCCCCTTTCACCCCAAAACAAATAGGTTATAAGAGATTGGCATGAAAATTCCAAGTGCATATTTTCGATCCTAATTGAGTTTAACAAATCCAAGGTGCTAGCAATTTACTAAGTTGTGAGGTTATTAATGGAGAAATAATTGACTCAAAACTTTCATATCATTATTGAATCCAATTCAAAGAATGTAGTAAGATGGTAAAAAGAATCAATATTGGCTCCTTGGAAGCTTATTTTTTTCATGAATTTTATTGATTGTATAAGCCAATTTTGGCTTGAGTTGAAGATTTCATACCGATCTTGTGGTTCAAATTCAATAGAAGACATTCTTCCTAAAAATGGTACTCAACAATCTGAACTGCTTCATTGTAGTGTGGCTTCCCTATTTTTACGAACCTGAGAAGATGCATTAGGATTTGTGTTGCTACCTTGACTACCTTCTTATTTGTTGATTTCTCTATCTCTACATCTGTAACTTAATGTTGATTTCCTCTACTTCTAAGGAACACGTTTCATAGATTGGGGTGTGAGTATTCTACAAGCTCAGTCGTGAGTTGTATTATAGGGTTATTGGTATGGCCGTAGCTGACACGTAACTCAATCTCTCTTATTGTTAGTTGTAGTATTGATAAATAAGGGTATCATTCTATACCGGGAATTAAAAGGACTCACCTTTATTTAGGTAGCTCACAAATAATAAAATTAAACAAAAATCTAAATCATATAAAAATAAATAATAAGAAAAATACAATAATTGGGGTTTTTAAAAATAGAAAATAAAATAATAATAAAAGAAATTAATAAAAATAATAGATGAATGCAAATGTGATGAATGTGCTAGGGCAATATGTAACACCCCCATTTTTCACTATCAATTTTTTAAAATTATTGTGAAAGCTGAAAATACACTTAGAAAAAGTGAGGTGTTACTGTCATACCTGACAAAGGTTAGAGATCAACCGCCTACCCCATATTAGATACAAGGATAAATCAACCAAGACACTTAAAAAAACAAAATGCGCAAAATAAAAGATTACATAAATGAATTGAAATATTATTTACATTGAAGGACCTTAACGAACCTTGACCAAATCATTACAAAAAACAAGGAGATAAAAATATGGGGTTACAATAAAATAAGATTAGGGTATGACCCTAAAATCAAAACCTCAGCTCGCCACAGACCCCACAAAAATCTCCGATTGTCCTTGATCTCAAGCCCCACCCAATTGAGATAGCCCCATTAATGGCCATCCCCAACGACCTGCACATAGCCCTCTACTCATGGGAATGAGCAGGTGACAGAGCAAATGGGCACATCAGTATGCTACATACTGAGTAAGCCAAGTTGATTCCTTAATATAAACACTAGTATGCCAATCTATTGTACATGGATATAACATATATTATGCATCATAATAAAGCCATATATATAATGGTAAGAGTACATTATTACATGCTATCATGCATAACTCAAATAATGCAGAATATATCATGCTTAGTTTCACACTATTATTACATAGGTATTCACACATGTACTTGCTTATAAGATTCAGGAAACCTCTAGGGTTTATTTCTAATTACTCAATCCTTTAGGTTATACCATTTCCTTATTCATATGAGAGACAAGTCAATCATCCAATAAATGATTCATTCAATAATCAATTGGTTATCTAAGTCATTAGCCAAGTGTACAACTAGCTTTTATCCATTTTTGTCATGAATACCATTACATTTATCCTCATCCAATTATTAACCATTCATATTTATCATTCAATTACATATCATCCATATTTTATTATCATTGAGAAATTGATAGTGCACTACCCTATGGTCTCATATACCATGGAAGTCTATCCAAATAAGGGATATAAAGTCAATGCCAAAACCAATCACCAAGCAGACATAAGTCCAAGCCGAAGTCAATCACCAGTATGGACATAAGTTCAAGCCAAAGACAACCAAGCGAACCACCTAGGTAACCAAACCCTTTATTATCAATACACCCAAGTACATCATTAGTGTATAGAGTAGGTAAGACACTAGGACCTCTTAAGATCCCGCCCAAAGGTAGAATAACCCTCGGTAGCTAATCGAGGATTGGGTAGCCCAAACCCATACTCAACTCAATTATCTTTTGCTTTTCATGATTAGTATATTATTCATAAGGATAAGTGATCACATAAGGCTCATACAAAAACAAGCAAGGCAATTTCCATCTATTTCTATATTAATCATTTCCTTTCTATTTTTCCAATCATATGGGTTTTCATTTACCCTTGTACCATGTTACTCATATCCATCCTATCATTTTGTTCAATCCCATGATGAGTTTCATTACACTTTTCTCAATAACATCACTTATCATAAGTGGAACATCCATTTAGCCTTTACATTACTCATAGAGTATATCATAAATTATGATCCATTTAATCCTTTCATTAGGCTAATGATCCATGATAAAATCTATATTTTATCCCATTAATAATCATACTATATCCCTAAACATAGCCTCAAAGCATAACAAAACCTAAATGAAACAGACCATGCAAACTCATCAAACCAGTCAAACAAGTCGAACCAGTTGATTGGTCTACCTCAATTAATCGATCGGCTTGGGTCGACCAGTCGATTTGTTTGACTCAACTAGACCATGCTTTTTCTCAAATTAGTTGATTGGTTTGGAAAAACCAGTTGACTGTTTATAGACTAGTTAATCAGTGATAACCAACTAGTCAATGGATTTAACTTGAGAGCAAGACCAAGGTCTCTATAAGCTTACTAATCAATGGATTGGGTCAATCAGTTGACTGTTCTAGGAACTAGCCAATCATTTTGACCCAACCAGTCCATTGGTTTGCCCTATCACTATACAATTTCATTAAATTTCATGCATATTCTTACATATAAATCACTCTTAATGACATCAAAACATGTATCAACATAGTCTAACATATTTCCAATCGAATTAACTTGCATTTCACCACATGGAATCATTATATCCTATTTTTACCAAATTTAATGCTTTTTACTCAAAGTATACCACCTATCCATATGAATCACTTATGTAACCTACATTCATTTGTGCCAACATACAAAACAAACTTAAAGGAACTCATAACATGTAGGGATACTTATTAAATATTTTAGAAGCAAGACTTACTTAGTGCAGGAAAAAATCTCCTTTAAACTAGGATTTCCAACTGTAAAGTTCTCAAATTTTAAAATGTTAAAACCAAAATATTAAACTCAAACATTTACACCAAAACTTTATTAAAATTTTAAACTCAAAATAGAAAGAAAGAAGAACATACTAACTAGAGGAAAATAGGGAAATGCTCAGCTAAACCACTCATACTTTTTCTTTGAATCTAACTATTACTTGCTTAACAATTGAAATAATAGATAGCTAGACACGAGATCAAAAGAGTGTTAGAAAATTGATTGTAAGGCTTGAAGCGTCTAAAGAGAGAAGGTGAATATCAAACTTATAGATTTTAGTGCCTGTAAGAAAAGGTGCATATAAGGGATGATTGAAACTATTTATAGCCAATCAATCAAAGAAAATCACAGAGGGTTCAAGAAACAACTCAAAACCCTATAATTTATCATTTGAATTTGAGCTAAACATACATATTTCATTCAACATATGCTGACCTATTCTTTAAAGGTTAAATGGTGTTTCTAAAGATTGGAGGTTAATTAGGCTAGAATTAGCATACACAAGAGTACTAATAGAAGTTCAGCATGGAAGAAATCTTCCAACTAATCAGATTCATGCCTTAGATCGAAGCATTGATCTCAGAAACTACAAAGGAGAGAGGTGGAAGAAGATAAGGCTGAGGACATCTCTCCCCCGCAATTGTCCCAATCAAACTCCAAATCGATCTAAGGTAATATTTTGGGTTAAATGCATCATGGAAATGGTTAGGAATATCTTAGAGACAATTTGGCATCAAGCTCGAAATAAGGTTCCATTTTGGTATAAGAGATTTTTTATAAAATCAAGCTTGAAAAATATAACCAGCTCTATAAACTAGTCGATGGGTTTGGGTCTACTACTTGGTTGTTCTACTAATCAGTCGATCAATTTTCTCAACCAGCTGATTGATATAGTCAAGAATACTCATTTTGCTGAAGCGACAAACCAATCGATTAGTTTGCCTAAAAAACTCAATAAACTCCATATTTCAACATGATTTCAAATCAAACTTTACCTTATACCAAATCATAACATTAAATCAATATGAAAGGTCCAAAAGTTGGAATAATTCTCATTCAACCATTTAAAAAAATATGAGGTATTACAAAATCAAAATCCACCACTTAAATAGGTTAAAATATAATAATAATTTCTAAGTCATCTTTTAATCATGAGAAAAAGATCAACCAATTTTCAAGCCAAAAGAAAGTTTTCACAACTTATATTACTTCTTTAAATTAACTAATACGACAAATCACCAATATTAAATCCTTATCAATGCTAGTAGTATAGTCACAACAAGCAGCTCTTACTTTTAACTAGATTTAAAGCTTGAAGCAAAAGTGAAAGGATACTAGTCTAAGTATCCTAATTAGTACCTCAAGTGTGTCTAGTTTTATTCCTCTCCTCTGACCCACATGTAACTAAACATTCCATTACTCTAGTTAAAGTCACAAAACTTATTAGGTGAATTGTTATTTAACCTAGCTATAATTTATACATATAAATTCTAGCATATTCATATAGCCACCTAGAAAGCATAAAATCCTACATCATGTCACTATGAGGAAGCTAGAATGAAGCATGCACCATATAAGCCATACTTGACAGAATTACATATATAAATGATAGTAATTAAAATAGAGTCAAAGAACAATCTTACAAAATAAATAAATTTAATATTATATCTCAAACCATAATCTAGGATTTCAATCTAGTCCCTAGCAGAAAAAATTAGCCAATCATAATTAATAAATAAATTTTACAAAAATAGATATTATAAATAGAGAAAGAAATAACCAAAATTAAATATGGATGAAAATTAAGCAATTTATATGGATGAAAAATTATTTAAATTCACCTGAAATAAATTCTTTTGGGTCTTTTTTCTTATTTATTTATCTATCTCCTCTGCATCATGTCCCCTTCGTCCTCTTTTTTTGTGATGTCGTCACCCAACTATTTCTTGTTGCTACTTGTCCCTCTGTCTCATCCATCTCGCCTCTCTCTCCTGCACCAATCGCTTCTCTCCCTTATCTCATTTGTCGTGTCACGTTTTTTTTTTCTTTATTTTTTTATGTCATTCAAGCCTTAATTCACCTCTCTCTTCTCTCTTTCTTCCCTACGCCACTCTCTCTTCTTTCTCTTGCACTCAATTTTATTTCTACATTGACTCACCCGTCTGCCCTCTCTGTCTCCTACACGTTCGTCTCTCTAACACCCTCAATTTTCAAATGAGAAAATTTCATTTTTAAGACAATGCAAAAGCATTTGAAAAATAAAATCAGGCAATGTTACCACCAAATCAACCATGAGAGAGGTGTAATCATCACCTAACCATGCTTGATGTAAGGCAAAATGGATCAATGAATAAAAAGATGTATGCTTATAACATTAATATGATAATATAAGATAATAAGGGTGAGAACAATATTATAAATGGAATGTGTATGATAGTTCACAAAACCAAATATAGGGAATCGAGCCTAGAGTTTACATAACCGAAAATACAAAAAACTTTCCAACATAGTGGGAAAAACATTTCTAACCAGTTAGCCTAACTCGTAGGTATACACAAAAACTTTCAACCCCAAGTAGAGGTTGCCAATGGCTTATGTCATCACCCTTAGCATACTCTAATCGAGAGTCATAATCCTACAAATCGTCCTCTACTCCCTAAACCAAAAGTCGGATCATCACAGTGACCACACAAGTGTAGTATTAGTACGGTGAAGTACTGGTAAAATATACTATCTAAAACATGGTAAGGCTTATGCAACACATTAAAGTCATATAACAACATAATGATATCATATCTATATAGCTCAACACTTAATCTCAAGTAGTAGTACAACCATACATACTTACATTAAAATCATGAAAATATAAAGATATAGTACATACATGGCAATTCGTACAATATAAACCATATTAGAATTCTTCATTTACTGACCCCACAAATTCCTATTAATAAAATAGCTTGTTTGGTTACACCCATATCTCCACCATAACAAAGTTCATGGCAGCAAAATAATCACCATAGGATACCACACCAATTACATAAGATACCTCAAAGGGGATTTCTTTGGGGATACCACACCCACCACACATGGAGTACACTTGTCGTAAGGGGTCACACAAATCAGTATACCACACCCACCACACCTTGAATGTCTCTACCGCAAGGGCTAAAAAATTTGGGATACAACACCCACCTAGGTAATGGAAAATACAAAGTACTAGGGGGCTTATATAGGGATACCTCACCCACTTGTACTAGAGCCTGATGCCATGTCAGCCAGCCATAGTGTAATCCTATACCTTAAAGATATGTGCATACCTTCCTACCAATTACAACTTGGTAGAGAAGAAAATAAGTACTGAGTGAAAGTATACCCCACAAGGTAACCTACCCACTAACTCCTAATAGCTACCCGAAGAGCCAAATAAAGATGCTCGAATGAAATATTATTCTATTATTATGTATTTTCAAGTGATATCACAAATCACAATAAAATCCACACATAACTAAATGGGTGTTTCCAGGTGATAACACCAAACACAATGAAATTCCATTATCAACTAAATTGGGTGTTTCCAAGTGATAACACCAAACACAATTAAATTCCCTTATTAACCAAATTGGTTGTTTTCAAGTGCTAACACCAAACACATCATGAGATATAAAAGCCACTGATTGGGTGTTTAGAAATGAAACCAAATTTAATCAAAATTCAAATCACTAATACCATCTTTATGATTCTTATTATTCATAGTTGAAACTATAATTTAAATTTTGTAAATACATAGAGGCATCAACACAAAATGATGCAGGAACATCTCAAGCTCAAGCTCAAGCTCAATCTCAATGTTATTCTACAAAGGATGAATAACAAAAATTAGCATGCTTGGAGATGGAACCCATTGTGTTTGAAAATTTTTATGCTTCTAATGCTTTGTTAAGTAATTTTTGTAGGTATTATATATATTTGCTAGAATTTAAAGATATTAAAGATTTTTTATGTTCAAGACAATGGAATTACAATAAATATTAATTTGCATGAAAGGCAAGGCTATGAGAAACAAATTTTGATTACATATGTTAAAGCAACGTATAACATATTTAAATTTTTTGTGGCTTTGTTATCTTGTTGTACACTTTGTACAGAATGTAAAATATCATTGTAATTAATATGTATATACTAGTGCTGTGCAAATGGATTACTTTTGTTAATAGGCTTGAGATCTATGGGCTTATCAATGAAAAGCATGCATGTGTACATGCATGTGTACATGCATATATATATATATATGCCTTGTAAGCTAGATCATCATAAGGAATAGAGAATTAGGCAAGAATATTCGAATAGAAAAATTGAAACAAGAGAGAGTGCATGTTCTTCTTCTTCCCTTCTTCCTCTCTAAGTGAGGGAAGTAGAAGAGAGTGATCTTTAGAGAGATAGAACATTTATCTATAGAAGCTTATTGATCTTAGAGTAGATCATTTCCATAATCCAACTGAGATATCAAGTTCAACATCACTAGAAAACAACATCAAAGGAAACTTGTGAAGACTTTTATAACTTGGGGACGAAGAGAAAAGTTCCTGGAGTGTTGAAGATTGTTTTTTGATGATCTTCCACATCAAATTTGGTATAAAAGCAGGATACTTAGAGTCAAAAACACAAGCGCAAGTTCAACCTAAGTTTTTGACTAAACCCCAATCACCATTGAAGTTCTGGTAAGATTATTGATTCTTCTTGATTGAATTATTTGAATCTTTATAGAAAATTCATGTTTTTTTTGTGATCTTCGCATGTATTATTGTAGTATTGCATGATTGATATGTCTGGGAGGGTGTAATTCTTAATTATGTGGGATTAAGGTTCGAATGGAGTTTAGATATTATGATAAAGGCTTGGTGATGGTGAATTAAGAGATTAAAGCTTCGAAGGTGATGTAATAAAGATGATGGTGGTTCAAATATGGTAGAAGAGTGATGATGATGATGATTCGGTGATGATGGCTTAACAATGATGATGGTTCGAATGAAACACACTAATTAGTATATGTATTCGATGATGGATTGATGATGATGTTTAGTTTAGAAATTTAGGGTTTGGATGTAGGTTAGAATCATGGTTTAGGGTTAGGGTTAGGGTTTGGTTCAAAAAGAATGAATAAGGTGGCGTGTGGTTGGTATGGAAGGGTTAAAGTTTTGAATGGATGGTTTAAGGTTTTGGTTGTGTATACCGAATTAGGAATTTGATTAATCACGAATTAGAGTATGATTTTGATGGTAATTATGGCATGAAAATGTGGATTAAGAATAGTATAAAATATATGGATTAATCTCTAATTCACACAGATGAAGAGATTAAAACTTTCAAGCCAAACCATTCACACAGATTCGATTTGCTTGAGTTTGAATATATTTCATTCAATGTTGATGTTCAACTTCAATTATTCATACAATTTTCAATTAATTATCAATATGCTCGACATTCATACATAATATAACCTTTATACCACTAGCTAAAGCATATTCCAAAAGATTCCAAGCTAAAAGAAAGTATACTACCTTTAGGCTAACTTTATGCTAACTTTATTCTCCTACTTTATTAATTAATTAATAAATTAGCTAAATTACTTAATAATGATAAAAAAATCCTGCCAATATACTCCCCATGCACGTGGTCACTCCCTCTTTGCATGCTATGCACATGCACGTAGACACTTAATTACTTGTTTGTTACATTTCAAGCAATGTAACCATCCGTTGGTCTTCACATTTGTGGGAGAAAATTTTCAATTGAAGAATATTTTGTTCCATAATAATGAAAGCCAATTATTGAGTTTTTTCTCCTACATCAATGATTATTGAAGATATCTTTAAGGATAATGCATAAGAGTTTTAACATAAAGATAGGAAATTATTAGTGTCGAATGTGTGTAGAATTTTGTGCATCTAGTATGTGCCTTTTTAAACTTTTATAACCTTTAGTTTTTTTTTGCATGAAAGTTTGCATGTTTAATGTGTCATGGATTCTTTTTGGTCATAGGTGGTGATCACAAAATAGCATTACATTCATATAGTGTGTATGTTTTGTAAAAAACTTACTTGGTTGAAGTGAATTAGCTGAGTAAAGTGTGAGAATTTTGTTTGTTTTGGTCATATGTTTATGAGATTGTTGTGATCGAATATTGTGTCTTATTATTGAGTATAGTTAGTGCACATTGGAATGTTTTCTTTCCCTTTATGAAATTGAACTTGAAGTATTCAAATGCATGCATAACCTTGTAAGAAATTTTTTGAATTGAGTTTTTAAAACTTGCTGAATTCTATATCAAGAATTTAGTAAGATAAGTGTTTAGTGTACTCATTTTTTTGTTTGATTATTATATTTGCTTTCTTATTATGTGTTTGATTCATTTGACTCAAAATATTATGCAAAAATCAAATAAGATCAATAGAGTGGTATTGAGTTGTTTTAGTTTTATTCAACTAAAAACCCTAATTGGAATCTGAGTGTTTTTTAGGGTTGTAGTAATCAAACCATGGAGGGGAAATCAAATTCCAAGCTATGATTGAAGATATTCAAACTTTGGGAAATCAAATTTCCAATCCATGTTTGAAGATATTCAAACTTTCTCAAACAATTTATATGCTACTAATGCTTAACTTAGGTAAATCCCTATAATAAAAATACAATTATAAAAGTTAGAATCTAAGTTTACTGAACAAGAATCGGTCCTAAACATCCAAGAACAAAGGGAGTTCTATAGAGACTGAATGGGGAGTGCCATAAAATCAACCAATATAACTAGGGGAAGGTATCTAAACTCACGATTAGACCATGATGAAGAGTCTATAGTGAATGGAAGTAAGTGAAAGTTCCATGAACATCAACTAAAATATTATCGAAAAGAAGATAAAGGAATTAAACTTGATCTTCCTAATTTTGATAGTAAACTTGATTGAGACTTATTTCTGGACTGGTTATGTGAAGTGGAGGCTATCTTTGAATTTAAATATTATCATGATGAGAAAAAAATGTAAACTAGCTATTCTTAAGTTTAAGAAGTTTGCTAGGATATGGCATGATAATTTAAAGAGGACGAGGGAATGAGAAGGTAAATCAAAAATCAAATATTGAGATAAACTTAAAAAGCATCTAAGAAAGAAATTTATTCCTAAAGAGTATGAGAAAGATAATTATATTAGATTTACTACTCTTATATAATGACTTCTAATTGTTTATGAATATGTTAGGGAGTTTGAAATATTGGCACTTATATAGGATATCCATGAAAGGATGGAACAAACATGTGCTAGATTTTTAGGCGGCCTTAACATGATAATTTGATAAAAAAAAATTGATACTTGTCTATATGATTATTTGGATGAAATGATTAAGCTATCCTTAAGATTTAAAAAAACAAATTAAGTCAACTAAGTCTTATGCCAAGCAAAGTACTCCATCTACGAATTACAACTCAAGTAATCAAGCTATAAAGTATGGAGTGGGTACTTTAACTTCTTTAAGTATTGATAAAAAATAAAGGAACTACTTGAGAGGAGAAAGGAAAGAATAAATTCAGTAAAGTCTCTAAAAGGTAATATTTCAAATGCCAAGGATTTGGACACTTTGCTTGTGAATGTCCCAATCAAAGGGTATTGTCCATACAAGAAATTGAAGCGATGGAGACTTGTGGAGAAGATATTATGTTCGAGCATATTGAGGAAATTTCTAGTTTGTCAAAGGAGGAAGAAAAATATTTTTATGTCTTGGAAAGAGTGCTTCAAGTCCAAGATAGTGAGCAACCTAATCAATGAGAAAAGATATTCAAGACTGAAAGAAGAGTGGGGGATATGATTTATCGAGTTATCATCGATAGTGGATCTTATACCAATATAACCAATGATAGAATGGTGAAGGATTTGGGATTGAAGACTATTCCACATCCAAAGCCTTATTCTTTTCAATGGTTAAACAAGGGCAAGGGGGTCAATGTAACTAAACAAACCCGAATCTCATTTAGAATTCGTAATTATCACAATTATGTTTCATATATAGATGTATGTGGAATCTTTGTAGGTATACCTTAGAAATATGATATAAATATTATTCATAATAGTATTACTAAAGAATATCTAGGTGAGAAGGATAATAATAACCATAAATGTAAACCTTCTAAATGTGATAACGAGAGCATAGTCAAGAATAAAAATAGTTTATTCTTACATGATAAGGCTATGGTTAAATTTATTAAAGAAGATGGAAGTTGCTATGATATGATGATAAAGGATTCCTTAAGAGGGGAGAAAAATAATAATAATCCTTAATTATAAAAACTTATTAATGAGTATCATGATGTTTTTCCTGATGATTTACCACTTGGACTACCACCTAAGAGAGGAATACAACATGCCATAGATTTGATTCCTAGTGTGTCTTTAACTAATCAACTTACATATCGATGTAATCCAGAGGAGGCTAAGTAATTAGAATAACAAATAAAAGTACTCATAGGAAAAGGGTATATGAGAGAAAGCATGATTTCATGTTGTGTGCTTGCATTACATTTCCCTAAAAGGGGATTGAACATTATAACTATCAAATATCAATTTTCTATGCCAATATTAGATGAAATATTAGATGATTTTTGTGGAGCACAAGCATTCTATAAACTTGATCTAATGAGCGGATATCATCAAATGAGAATAAGAGAAGGGGATGAATGGAAAAATGCTTTCAAAACAAAGTATGGTCTTTATGAATAGATTGTGATGCCTTTTAATTTATGTAATTCACCTAGTTTGGTTATGAGGCTAATGAATGAAGTTATTCAATCTTTTCTTGTAATTTTCATTGTGTTATACTTAGACAATATACTTGTGTATAGTAGAAATGACCATGATCATCTTATTCATTTAAGGAAGTTAATTGATAAGTTGAGGGAAACTAAAATCTATGGAAATATGGAGAAATTTGATCTTATGCTTTCAAGTATTGTTTTCCTTGGATATATTGTGAGTAGTGAAGGTGTTAAAGTGGATCCCACAAAGATTAAGGTTATTAAAGATAGGTCGATATCAAAGGATATTCATGAGGTAAGGAGTTTTATGGTTTGGTAAGTTTTTATAGAAAATTCATTAAAGATTTCTCAACTATTACCGCACCAATAACACAACTCATAAAGATGGGCGGATTTAATTGAAGTGAGGATGCAACTAAATCCTTCCAAACTTTGAAAAAAAAATTCTATGTAATACACTGGTATTATTTTTACCCAACTTTGATAAATTATTTGAGGTTACATGTGATGCAAGTGGGGTAGAGATAGGAGGCGTACTCTTACAAGAAAAATAGGCTATTATATTTTTTTTGTGAGAAATTAAATGGGGAAAAACTTAACTATTCAACATATGATAAAGAATTCTATGTCATCATAAGAAGTAGAGAAACATGGAGCCGTTACTTAAGACTTAAGCCATTTGTTTTGCTTTCGAATCATGAAATTTTAAAATATTTGCATAGTCAAAAGAAGATTAGTCCTGATATGCCAAATGGTTTAGTTTATGATAGTCCTTAATGTTTTTTATCAAATATTTTGATGGTAAAGAAAATATTGTGGAAGATGATTTTTCTAGAAGATCCATGATATTAGTTATGTTGGATGTTAAATTATTAGGTTTTGAAATTTTAAAGGAATTGTATGCTAAAGATGAAGATTTTATTGAAATCTATAATCCATGTAAAAAGAATAATAGTTGTGGTAATTATGTGCTAGAAGATGACTTTCTTTTCACTTAATAAGATGTGTATACCTCATTCTAGTGTACATGATTTACTTGTTAAATAAGTGCATGCGGAGGTATATTTGGTCATTTTGGAGTTCATAAAACCATGGAAATATTAAAAGAAAACATATACTGGCCATGAATGATAAAATTGGCACAAGATATTATTGGAAGATGTGTGATTTGTCAAAAGAGTAAAAGTTTCTTCCATAAAGGGTTGTATACTCCTTTATCAGTTCTTAATCAACCTTGAAAAAGTGTTAGTATATATTTTTATCTTGGGCTTACCAAGGACACAAAAGGGAAAGGATTCTATTCTAGATGTAGTAGATTGGTTCTCTAAAATGACACATGATACAGTGAGTTTCAACCATATTTTTACCTCTCTTTCCCTTGGATTTGGAACTTCATTTAATCTCTTTTATATTTTTTGCCATGTTTTTGGCCTATTAGTTGCACTACTTTTTTTTTAGCCTTATGTTGTAGGATTTCCCGCAAAAACACAAAGATCGAGAAAGAATTGCTTATTTTTGGAACTAAAGACCTAGTAATGAAAGCTCGGAGGAGAGTGCATCAACCCAACATGCTTATGAAAATGCATTAAAGCTATGAGAGCCAAAAGATATACTAAGAAATCTCTAAGAAGACTCAAAAAGGGAGTGCATGGCTAGCAAGTGCCAGAGCTGCACAGTCGTGCAGCACCCCTAGATATTTATAGAATAAAACACAATCTCACAGCCAACCCATGCCAGACCTGCACGATTGTGCAAGATTCTGAGCTGAAAAGTCAAGGCCAAAAATATTGCACGACCATGTAATATCGCATTTTCCAAATTGCCAAGAGTTGAGAAACTGCACACGTAGGCCATTCAAGGGTCACACGGTTGTGTAGAAGCGGTCCTCCCCACGATCTTCGTGTGCGAAATAGCAGCCGTGATGGGGAATTCTGTGGCATGACTCGGGGACTTCTTAAGGAGAGAGAGGACGTTTTAAAGGAGGAGAGACCTCTCATTACCGAGTATAGCTTCTTGTAATATCTCGTTTTCTTTAGTTTTAATTGTTTGAAAGATTCAATTGTGTAATTTGTGAAGGTCAGTTTGAATCAACATTGTATTCTTCCAAATTATAATTATTTCAATATAATTCTTCTTTTCTTTATCTATTTCGTTGCTATTGTTCATCATGTTATTTATTTTGTTCATTTTATCTGCAGTATGAGTGAGTAGTCTCATTTCTAGGATTTGACTTAGGTACCATTTTAGTAATCTAAATGGTGAAATAAAGAATTGTGTCGTATGATTGATTCATTGATATTGTTTAAGCAATCACGAAAGTAGATGTTTATCTTTTAGGGACTCTATAATTGGTGGTGCTTAATGGGTTTAATTTAGTTTGTGAGTCACAAAAGTAGTCAGTAAATAAGATTAAATACGTTCTTAGACCTTGAAAGAGGCTAACGAATATGATTTCACCAATTGTCCATAGTTAGTGAATTAATATGTGGCATAAGTATTGTTTCATTATTGAATATTAATTCGGAGACCAAAGTTTGATCTTAGATTTTATTCCTATTGTTTAGCATCTCCAAGTTAGAAAGCTTTTCGTAATTAATCTTTTCATCCGAACGAATACCTCCACCTTTTATAGAATTAGATAGTTAAAATAGTAAAGAAATTTAATCAATTACAAAGTCCTTGTGGATACGACCTTGAAATGCTATAACGAATCCATGCACTTACGAAAATAACACAAAAAGTTTTTGGCACCGTTGTCGGGGACTTTGGCAAATTGATATTCTGTACTTTGTTATTTTAGCTAGACTAAATCCTTTGATTCCCTTATATTCTTTATCTTCGTTGGTTGATTGTTTGTTGTATTCACTTTCAGGAACCTTTTATGCAACGATCCTTTGGACTTAGACTCCCAAGAGAGCTTGACCCTGAGATCGAATAAACATTAACTGGATTGTGGAGGTGGATAGTTGAGACAAAAGAAAGCGCGAGTTCAAAAACCATGGCTGACATTGACGGAGATGAGGAGAAGCATTGCTCTCTTAAAGAGTTTGCATCTCCAAATGCTTACAGGATGCAATCCATCATCCAAAAGCCTAATGTAGCTGCCAAAAATTTCAAACTCAAACCTACTTTACTCAATATGGTTCAGTAGAATCAATTTAGTGGTATCCTAATGGAGGACCCTAACTTACATATTTCTATTTTTATGGAGTATTGTGACGGCCTGAAAATGAACGGAGTGTCATATGATGCAATAAACTTTGTTTATTTCTGTTTTCGTTGTGGGACAAAGTAAGGGCCTGGTTGCAATTACTTCCCCTTGGGTCCATTACCACTTGGGATTAGCTTTCTCGAGCCTTCCTCAACAAATACTTCCCACCATCTAAAATAGTTCAATTGAGGAACCTGATTACAAGCTTTAGCTAAAAGGACGGTGAATCACTCTATGATGCATGAGAGTTCTATAAAGACATGATAAGAATATGCCCACATCATGGGTTAGAAGAATGGTTGCTGGTCCATACATTTTATAATGGCTTGCATTATAACACCAGGTTGACTTTAGATGCAGCAGTAGGAGGCACCCTCATGAATAAAAGTATACCAGAAGCCAAGAAACTATTTGAAGATATGGCTCATAATCATTACCAATGGTTAGGTGACTGCTCTATAGCTAAGAAGAGCGGCAGGTATGACATTGATACACTAGATCATCTTTCTTTGCGAGTTGATGCGTTATTTTAGAAAATTGATAAACTAAGTGTTAATGCATTAACCACCCCCTACTATTTGTGAGATTTGTGGCATTATAGGACATTCATCGGTGGAATGTCAATACGTCACTCCTCTACCTCCTGAAGCAACCCTAGAGGACCATGTTAATTATGTCAATAACTTCAACCAAAAGGGATATCCATTTGCCCCCACCTACAACCCTGGATGGTGAAACCATCCAAACCTATCTTACAAGAACCCACCTTAGAACCCCATCCCTCAATCAAAGTTTAGGCCACCAGATTTCCAAAACCTTAGACCACCATTCTCATCTCCTCCCAAGTCAAATCTTTAGTTGATATTAGAGAACCTCATAGTATCTCAAAACAAACAAACAAAGGCTTTGAAGAATTTGGTTAAAAGCTTAAGCTTTAAGGTTGAATCCCTAGCCACCCACAATAAAATGCTAGAAAATCAAATCATCCAAGTGGCTCAACAATCAGGATCCTCCTCTCGACCCACTGGAATGCTTCCAGGATAGGCAAAGACAAATCCTAAGGGATCCGTTAACATTATAGCCCTTCAAAGTGTAAAAGAGTTAGAGGGACCTATTTTACGGAAGGAAATAGAAGAAGGAAGTAGAGGATTCGAAGAGGGAGTGGAAACACAATAGGAAGATGCACAGATTGAGAGTGAGATCATTTTAGGGAAAGAGACCAATGTAGAAGAGTATGTCCCTCCACCACCATATAAACCTCCCCTACCTTTCCCTCAACAACAAGTAAATGAGAGATTGGAAAAACAATTTGGAAGGTTTGTAGAAATTTTAAAGAAATAGCAAATCAATATTCCATTTGTAGAAGCCATATCACAAATGCCTACCTATGCCAAATTTTTGAAAGAAATCCTCTCCAATAAAAGATTGTTAGAAGAGTATGAGATAGTAGCACTAATGTAGGAATATAGTGATATTATTCAAAACAAGCTTCCAATCAAGCTTAAAGATCCTGGTTCATTCTCTATTCCCTGCACTATAGGTGATATGTCCATTAATCGTGCACTATGTGATCTTGGAGCTAGTCTTAGTCTAATGTTCCTCTTTGTTTGTAAGAAACTGCAGATGGGAGATTTGAAGCCTACCACCATCTACCTTCAACTAGCAGATTGGTTGGTAAAATACCCAGTAGGTATATTAGAAGATGTACATATTCAAGTTGGTAAGTTTCATGTTTTGGTTAACTTTTTCATTTTAGAAATAGAGGAAGATGGTCAAATTCCCATCATTTTGGAAAGACCTTTCTTAGCAGTTGTAGGAGTAGTAATAGATGTGAAGAATGGAAAACTCTCCCTCAACATTGGGGAAGAGAAAGTAGATTTCCACTTACCTTCTATAGTGAAATTTCCATTAATTAACGATACTTGTTGCAGGATTGATACGGTGGACAGAATGATTCAAGAAGATCTTGCTGATTTGATCTCAGAAGATCCACTAGAGAAATGTTTAATGGGGAATGAGCTAATCCATGAAGGTGATGAAGTAGTAGCTACTTATGCTGCCATGCTCGGAGAGGATCATGCTTATGCAAAACAATAAGGTGTAGTGACCCCGATTGGAAGATAATTATATGGCTCAGCTTGTACGAAAAAAGTTGCACCTAAGGTAGAGACAAAACCTCTCCCTTCCTCTCTCAAGTATGAATTTCTGGATTCAAAAGGTGAATATCGTGTCATTGTAAATGCTAGCCTGAATAAAGAAGAAGTTAAAAAATTGCTTAAAGTTCTTAGGCTACATAAAGATGCTATAATTTATTCCATTGAAGACATAAAAGGCATACATCCTTCATTCTACATGCACCGTATTTTATTAGAGGAAGGACATAAGTCCTCCATTGAGCATCAAAGACGGTTAAACCCAAATATGAAGGAAGTTGTGAAAAAGGAAGTGCTTAAACTCTTAGATGCAGGAATCATTTAATCTATCTCAGATAGTGAGTGGGTAAGCCCGGTTCAAGTTATACCTAAGAAAAAAGGCATGACTATCATAAGAAATGAGCAAAATGAACGAATTCCTAAAAGAACAGTCACTGGGGGGCACATGTGTATAGACTATAGGAAGTTAAATAAAGCCACCCGAAAAGATCATTTCCCAATTCCTTTTATTGATCAGATGATGAAAAGTTTAGCAAGGCACTCTTATTTATACTATCTAGATGGGTACTTGGGATTCTTTCAAATCCCTATCCACCCCAGTGATCAGGAGAGTACAACATTTACATGCCCATATGGTACTTTTGTTTATAGGAGAATGCCTTTTGGTTTGTGTAATGCCCTATCCACTTTTCAACGCTCTATAATGTCCATATTCTTCGATTTTATTAAAAATATTATGGAAGTATTTATGGATGATTTCTCTGTTTATGGCACCACCTTTGATGATTGCCTCGATAATCTCACTAAGGTCTTAAGATGATGTAAAGAAGTGAACCTTGTTCTTAACTAGAAAAAGTGTCATTTTATGGTACTGATGCACTATCGTATGCACAACAAATTTAATAAATAAATCATAATTCCCAAATACGTAGTATATGGCAAGAAGGAGTCGAACCCACAAAGAATGACATTTTAATCACTAATTTTTCTATTGATGTTATAACCCCGTTTATACAATTTCATTGATTCTTATACTAAATTCGATTGTACTAAATCTTAATCACTAACTGACAATTAGGGGAGGAATGAATTGGTGATGGAATTAAAATGCCATACATTCAAATAAGAAGAATGATTCTAAACAATTTAATGTTGACTTAGGAAACTCAGAATAACAAATTCCCATACTTCCTCTTAACCTTAATAAATTGAATATGCTCTCAATTTATATTTATACCCATTTAATAATCTAGGTTACGAACACTAGATTCAATTAATGTTAGCATTATAAACGGGAATCAGCCAACTACAATCATAATCACAAAAGCTCGGATCATGCAATTGCACGAATTAATGAATAAGATGAATAATTAATCTTCTTGCTACTATAGACAAATTTAATTAACAAATACGGGTTAATTTCATTGTATTAGCAAAGATCAAGTTCTAAACCAAATAGGTGATCAATCTAATTAGTTCAAGAATCTTAATCTATGATATGGAATCATTTAATTCGATCCATTAATTCAATTAAACCTCATTTAGAATCAAACATTTAAAGTATGAAAATGGTAATTAGGTTATAATTACATCCTCAAATCATCCTACCCTGTTCTAATTACTCAAATTTCTGCATATTCACAATTCATACAATTACACATTTATCTTGAAAATTAATAACAACAACGCATTCACGAATTCTATTATTGCAACAATTATATGATAATGTAGTGAACACAAATAAAATTACAGAAAATCTACTTAGATTCAGCAAAAATGAAGATACTGAAATTTACAAAGGAATAGAGGAAACTTATCAATTGAAGTGCAGAATGTCAAATCATCAATAGAATTCAAGAAGATCAAAAGTTGGAATTGTGCATTACATGTATGTTCTAAAGGAATAAAGGAAGAAAAATACATTCCAAATGTTTTTCGATCCCCTCGTTCTTTCCCGAACCCTGTTCTCAGATAAAATTTATCAGAAACAAGCCGCGCGGACAGTTACACGTTTTTAAATGGAAACACGGTCCGTGTTTATGAAACACGGGACCCCAGTGTTTTCTTCCAACTGCTCTGCTGATAAGGATTTAAAGATTGATACTCGGGATAAATAACACGGTCCGTGTTTATGAAACACCGGACCCCCGTGTTTTTTATCTTTCCACTCAATTCCTTTGAAAGTTTCAGCTTAGGTTCTCTTGATGTATTTATTCCCTTTCCAACTTTACTCTCCTTGATTCAACATTTCTTGATGTGTTCTCTACTTGATTTCTTCTTTTCATTGATTTCTCCTTGAATTTCTTCAATTCTTTTCTTTCCTGTAAAATTTATTCAAAGGAGGAAAACTCGACGAAAAGATTAAATCTAATAGAATTAATGAGGGATAAATGATATTTTTAGACATGAAAATAATCAATAAATCTCATCTATCAGGTACAAGAAGGCATTGTTTTAGGTCACCTAATCTCCCATAGGGGGATTGAAGTTGACAGAGTAAAAAATGATATTATTGATAAAATGCCTCCCCCAACTAATGTCAAAGGTGTTCAGAGTTTTCTAGGCCATGCTGGATTCTATAGGAGGTTCATAAAAGATTTCTCAAAAATTGCTAAGCCTCTAACCCACCTCCTTGTCAAGGATACCCCTTTTGCATTTGATCAATCTTGTTTGAGTGCTTTTAGCAGGTTAAAAGAAGCATTGACCACTACCCCGATTATGAGACCCCTCGATTGGAGCCTTCCTTTCGAGGTAATGTGTGATGCTAGTGACTATGCCGTTGGAGATGTTCTTAGATAAAGGAAGGACGGGAAGGTTTATGCCATATACTATGTCAGCAGGACATTAGATGATGCACAAATGAATTAAGCTACAACCAAAAAGGAACTCCTAGTTGTGGTGTTTTCCTTGGAAAAGTTCAGATCTTAACTTTTCGAATCGAGAGTCATTGTGTTCATCGATCATGCAGCTCTTAGGCATCTCTTGGAAAAGAAAGATGCAAAACCAAGACTAATTAGGTGGATCCTCTTCTTGCAAGAATTTGATTTAGAGATCAAAGACAAGAAAGGTGCTGAAAATGTAGTAGCAGGTCATCTTTCCAAGCTGAGGCAAGAGATGCACGAAGAAGACAAGAATGAATGCCCTTTCGATGATTCATTCCCTGATGACAATCTCTTTGCTGTAGAGAGTCTCCAAGCCCCATGATTCGCAGATCTTGTCAATTACATTGTTTGTGGGGTGTTACCTGAGGAGTTATCCTATCAACAGTATAAGAAATTCCTTTCTGAATTCAAACATTATTTTTGGGATGATCCTTGTCTTTACAAGCACTACACAGATGAAGTATTTCGGTGATGCATTCCAGAAGATGAAATTTTGGATGACATTACCCATTGTCATTCATCACTATATAACGGGCATGCTAGTGCCTCCAAAATGGCCGCAAGGGGTACTTCTTGTAGGGTTCTATTGGCCAATGCTCTTTAAAGACGTGAGGAGTTTTGTGCTGGCATGTGATCGCTACTAAAGGACCGAGAATATTTTACGACGGAATGAGATTCCCTTGAAAAACATTTTTGAGGTTGAGTTATTGGACATATGGGGAATTGATTTCATGGGACCATTTTCCTTGTCTCACAATAATAAGTATATACTGGTCACAGTGGATTATGTTTCAAAATGGGCAGAAGCGCTAGCGTCTCCAACGAATGATGTAAAGGTATTCCTTAAGCTTTTTCAGAAGGTTATTTTCCCCCGTTTTGGAATTCCTAGGGCTGTGATTAGTGATGGGGGATCCCACTTTGCTAACGAGGTCTTAAGCAAGCTCTTTAGGAAATATGGCATAGCTCACAAAATGGATGCTCCATACCATCCTCAAACGAGTGGTTAAGTGGAGATTACTAACTGAGAGATAAAAGGAATCCTCGAAAAGATGGTGTCCAAGTCAAGGAAAGTTGGTTCTCCCGGCCAGACGACATTCTTTAGGCAAA
The DNA here is from genome assembly GCA_030549775.1 of Tamarix chinensis. Taxonomy (NCBI): domain Eukaryota; kingdom Viridiplantae; phylum Streptophyta; class Magnoliopsida; order Caryophyllales; family Tamaricaceae; genus Tamarix; species Tamarix chinensis. The sequence continues at coordinate 25,606,459 of CM060178.1, read as the reverse complement.
CCGGATAGCCTATAAGACTCCTATTGGCACCACACCATTCCCTTTGGTATATGGAAAATCATGTCATCTGCATGTTGTGATCAAATATAAGGCATATTAGACCATAAGGACTATTCATCAGGGTATGAAAGAAGTAGGCAAGCAGAAAATGTTTTAACTCAACAAGCTTGATGAGTTGCGAATAGATGCATATGAAAATGCCAAAATATATAAGGAAAGAATGAAGAGGTGGCATAACCGACGTATTCTCTAAAAAGAATTCAAGGATGGAGAACTGGTACTCCTGTTCAAGGAGCGAATAGATGCATATGAAAATGCCAAAACATATAAGCTTTTTCCCAGGAAACTGCGATCAAGGTGGTCGGGTCCATTACAAGTGCTTAAAGTATATCCTTATAGGGTAGTGAAAGTTTGGAGTGAACCTACCATAAGGTTCACTGTTAATGGGAAATGTTTAAAACACTATGTTTTTGGGTCTCTAGTAGAGAAGATGGGCTCCTTCGCCCTTCTTGAGGTATTATCTATCTAAATAGCATAGAGGTCTAGCTAATGACCCTAAACAAGAGCTTCATGAGAGGAAACCCATGTTTCATGTTTTCGTTTCTTATGTTTCTTTTCATTTCATATGTTTCTTCTGTTTTGTGTTTTTCCTTTTCTTTTGTTTCTTTGTTTGCTATGTTTTTCTTTCTGTGTTACAAATTTTTGGTAGGAAAAATGACTTATCAAAGCTCTCCATTGAATAATAGAAGGATATAGTGCATTTTATGAAAAAAAAAGGAGCAAGAATGTGAAGGATATAGGGTTGCACGGCCTAAGCACGGTTCACTGCATAGCCATGCATGACCCTATCACTAAAAAATGAGAAATCCCAAGAGAAAAAGAATCGCACGGCTAGCCCATGCCAGATTTGCACAGCCGAGCCGATCCATATTCTATTAGGCTAAGAGCAAAATGTTTGCATGGCCCCGTGCATAACCATTTCCTTCTCAACATGGCCAAGCCGTGCCAAACCTGCACGACTGTGCAATCCTATCTATCATTATAAACACATGCTCATGACCCTTTCTTTTTCTCTCTCTCACCGCAACCTCCTCTGCCTTTTGAACCCTAACCCTCTCCAGCCCCTTCCCCTTCCTCCTTCCTCCTAGATCTACCCAGCTAGTACCACCCACCACCATTTCCACCACCATAAACCTCCTCACCATCATTTCACCCCTGCATAGCCAAGCAGTGCACATCTTGCACACACTGTTTTTCCACCCTTTCCTCAACCATGCAGAGCCCAAAACCACACATTTGTACACCACCCTTTGCAGCACCCATTTCACTTACACAACCACAATTCCCACCACCACTTCCACCACCATCTACTACTTAATCAACCCTTCTAAAACCTCCTCTTCATATCTTGCTTGTGTAGGTCTTTTATCTTGCACCTCCTACCCGTGCACCACCACACACCACTCATCCCGCTCCTTGTTCCTGCATTGGCTGTGCACTCAGGCATTTTTCTCAATAAAAGTAACCATGGCCCCAAGACGCGATAAAAATTTTCTTAAGAGGAAGGCCCTCCTGACCGTAGCCTCATCAATTGAAAGGGCGAGGTAGGGCTACAAATACACCACCATCAAATCAATACAGGATTACCTTTACCGACCCCAATGACAAGGATGTCTTTGAAGGGATAGTGAATCGAAACATTACCCCAACTCGATTCGCCGATTGGCATTGTCTCGATACATTAGGGTTAAAGGAGGATGTTGTGTATTTGCTTTCTTGTAGTGGTCTTTACCATTTCTTTTCCAAAGCATATCCTACAAGTAAAAGGCTCACACTCGAGTTCCTTAGTTCCTTCATTTTTTATCGTTCTAATGAATCTCGCACGTTTCAACTTTTTAATAAAGCTCGTCGGATGTCATTGTCTAGGTTTGCATCATTGCTTCGCCTACCTTCTTATGGTCGGTGACTTTCCAAGGGTTCCAAATGTGGGATCCTTAAGACTTTTGGCAAGAAATCACCTTTCTTAAGCCAGGATGTCCGTAAAGTGGACATCACTCAAAGGCCACTTTGATTTATAATCCGGCCTTACGTTATGTCCAATGGCTGTTGGCCGGCTCAATTTTCAATCGAGGGGAGAGCGAGGGGAATGTATGCAAATTGGAGCTCTTTGCTTTGCGTTGTATGCCCTGGGATAATGCCCTCAATGTAGGGTATTATCTCACTAATCATCTAAGTACGGTGAGCTCCAATCTCACCGATGATATTGTCATTAGCGGTATCATCATATACATTGCCACTAAGCTTGATTATATCCTCGATGACATCCATGAGGACTTCCTGCCAACTTACCTTGGGCTTACAACTTGCACAAATATAAAGTTAATTGTGTAGGATCAGTGTCAATAATGATTGTATTATAATCAAGAGGTGTGGTACCCGCTTCCCAACCCGGTCTTCACCACCCTCATCGGGAATGGCACACCAGCTAGTTACCATCTGCTCATACGCCTCACCCAGGTCAGGCTATGCCACCTCCCTCAGATGAAAACCCTAACATGCCGGAGGAAGGCCTCCATTTACCATTGCTTACTCGTCCAACATCTCCTTATTTTGGCACCGATTCAAGCCCTTCTGCCTCAGGCACTTCTTGGGACGCCCAATTCCAGCACATCAATCACCTATTCAATAGGTTGGATGCCCAAGGTGCTAGTCTCCAGGAGGTTGTTTCTTCCATTGACCAAATAAACTCCATGATACATCAAATGTATTAATGGCATTTAGAGCACAACTACCCACAACACCCCCCAGTAATTGAGTTCATCCTCCCCTCGTCCCTCACTTCCACATTACAGATAATGTGGTATTCAAGCATGGGGGAGTTGTTTTCCTTTTTTGATATGTTTTCCATTCTATTTTATGTTACTTGTGTTGTTGTTTAGTGAAATGAATGCCTATGATGACCAAATGGTAGAACCTTCTACATAACCTAGTCATGCACTAGTAAGACTCGTGAATTGCAAGCTATTACATCTATTTTTTTATTTCTTATAGCATAGACACCACCAAATGATAGACTCCCAAACCACTTATTATTATAACACTTTAACTGTTTATTCTCATAGACTTACCTATCTTGACTAAGATTTAGGAGATAATGCTTGTAGCAAGGAACTAGTGAGACTTTGAGCCTTAGAGACTATCCACCTTTATGAAGTCTTACTTTTCCTAATTGTGTGTTCTCTCCTCTTATATGAGAAACTAGAAATTGCAGGCGCTCTCTTTGAAACTACATACGACTTATGCATACGTTAGTGTGATAGAGGCATGTATCTTCTTTGTTAGCTACTTTAGCCATAAGCCACCAAATAACATTTTTTCTCATTTTTTTCAAAACCTTTGAGCCAAAGCCTTTCCCTTTTTTTACTTACATACTAGTTTTTTTTTAAGAAACTGCCCTACCTCGGTCCAAAAACTAGGGAGTGGTAGCTAATGGATTTTATTATGGTAGATAGGGTAAAAATATAAGCATGGAGGGTAATTCTTTTCTTTTCAAAAAAATAAGAGAAAATAAAAAGAAAAGGAAATAGAAAAGTTGCATTATTTCCATTTGTATCTAATTTTTCTTATTTATCATAAAAAAAAGGGAGCCTTAATGTATTTAGGTGTGATCAGAAAGTTTCCCATTCTGATTTGGATTTGTAGTTACCGCTCCTTTAGTTTTAGGCCCGTAGCTACATTCCTAGATCTGCCTTACCTTTTCACCCTAGCCCCATCAAAACCCTATAAAGACCTCTTGATTTTTGTAATGCATAATGTCTTTAAGCAGTGAAGAATAAGAGTTTCTACAAGCATATGGTCGATCTAAGTGAAATTATTATCCATGCAAACACACATAAGCGCATAGTGTTTACACTTAACTAAAGAGAGTAAGTATGTAGCCTTGTTTGAACTATGTTTTGTCGAGACGGCATTTACGTGACCCTAAACTACCTTAGAATGTCATAATAATTCTGATTTGTGCATCTGTGCTAAAGGGTTGTCTCACTTTATTTTTTGTACTACTATTTCCACTCACAATATGGGTCAAACTAGACTTTGTATGCCATGTTTATGTTGTTGGTCCTATCATCAAAGGCTTTGTTTTCATTCCACTCTTTGTGTTTTAGTGTTTCTGTGTTTGCTGGGGGACAAGCAAAGTATAAGCATGGGGGAGTTGATAAAGTGAATTTTACCTCTCTTTCCCTTGGCTTTGGAACTTCATTTAATCTCTTTTATATATTTTGCTATGGTTTTGGCCTATTAGTTGCACTAATACTTTCTTGAGCCTTGTATTGGAAGATTTCTTGTAAAAACACCAAGACCAGAAAGAATTGCTTATTTTTGGAACTAAAGACCTAGAAATGAAAGCTCGGTAGGAGAGTGCATCAATCCAACATGCTTATGAAAATGTATTGAAGCTATGAGAGCCATAAGATATACCAAGACATCTCTAAGAAGAATCAAAAGGGGAGTGCACGGCCAACCAGTGCCAGAGCTGCACATTCGGAATTTATAGAAGAAAACAAAATCGCACGACCAGCTCGTGCCAGATTTGCACGACCATGCGAGATTCTGAGCTGAAAAGTCAAGGCCAAAAATATTTCATGGCCGTGCAATATTTGATTTTTTAAACTGTCGTGAGCTGAGAAACTGCATACGAAGGCTGTGCAAGGACCGCACGACCATGTAGAAGCGATCGTCCCCATGATCTTCATGCACGACATGGTCGGCATGATGGGGAATTCCATGGCACGCCTTAGGGACTTCTTAAGGAGAGAGAGATGACATTTTAAAGGAGGAGAGACCTCTCATTACTAAGCATAACTTCTTGTAATAGCTTGTTTTCCTTAGTTTTAATTGTTCGGAAGATTCAATTGTGTAATTTGTGATGGTCGGTTTGAATCAACATTTCACTCTTCTGGAGTACAGTTATTTCAATGTAATTCTTCTTCTTCTTTTTTTATCTATTTCATTGCTATTTTTCATCATGTTATTTATTTCATTCATTTTATCTGCAAGTATGAGTGAGTAGTCTCTTTTATAAGATTGGACTTAGGTACTGTTTTAGTAATCAAAATGGTGAAATAAAGAATTATGTCATATGATTGATTCATTGATATTGTTAAATATGCTAAATTTGATTTTCATAAAGTGTATTTGACGAAATCCAATGCCCATAGATGTAATCTACAACTGAAAGGTTGAGATTATTATTGGAAATTAGCATATATACGGGAATTTAAGCAATCACGAAAGTAGATGTTTAATTCTTTGGGAATCTATAATTGGTGGTGCTTAATAGGTTTAATTTAGTTTGTGAGTCACGAAAGTAGTCAACAAATTAGATTAAATACGTTCTTAGACCTTGAAAGAGGCTAACAAATACGATTTCACCAATTGTCCACAGTTAGTGAATTAATCTGCAGCATAAGTATTGTTTCATTATTGATTATTAATCTAGACACCAAAGTTCAGTCATAAGTTTTATTCCTATTGTTTATCATCTCCAAGTTAGAACGCTTTTCTTAAACAATCTTTTCATCCGAACGTATACCTCCACCTTTTGTGGATTTAGATATTTAAAATAGTAAAGAAGTGTAATCAATTACAAAGTCCCTATGGATACGACCTTGAAGTGCTATAACGAATTCTTGCGCTTGCAGAAATAGCACAACAACACATTTTATACCTTGTAGCAAAATTGATAATGTAACTCATGTAGACGATTTATATTACCAAGAGATAATAAGGTTATTTGGAGTTCCTAAAAGTATAGTGTTGAATAGAGATGTGAAATTCTTGAGCTACTTTGGGAAGACACTTCGGCATATGTTAGGTACTAAGTTGTTGTTTAGTACTTCTTATCATCCACAAATGAATTGTGAAACCTAAGTGACTTATAGAACTTTAGGAACATTGTTATGAGGATTAGTCAATAAGAGTACTAAGGACTGAGATATAAAACTTGCACATGCTGAATTTGCATATAATGGGATTCCTTATTGTACAACTCATACGAGTCCTTTTGAAGTTGTCTATAGGGTTAATTCTTATTTACCTATAGATATGTTGTCACTAAAAAGAGGATATATTAAGAATTATGATGATCAATAAATATTAAAATTCTTTAAAAAATTCATGAATAAATTAAAAACAACATAGAAAAATATAATGCCAAATACCAAATTGAAGCAAATAAAAATAAAATTCAATAAGTGTTTTCATCAGGAGATTTACTATAATTGAATTTAAGAAAAGAAAGATTTCTAAACTTAAGAAAAAAAATATGCCAAAAGTTGATGGAACATTTAAAATATTAAGAAAATTTGAAAATAATACATTTGAAATATAATTTCCTAAATACTATGCATGAGTATCTAGGGCTCTCAACACTCTTGATTTATCTCCTTACTATAGTGATGCTAATTTGAGAATAAATTCTTCTTGACAAGGGGAGAATGATACAGGAGCATCTCAAGCTCAATATCAATCTTATTCTTCAAATGATGAAGAATAAGAATTAGCATACTTGGAGTTGAAAACCATTATGCTTGTAATGTTTTGTTAACTAACTCTTGCAGGTATTATATATGTTTGCATAAAGTTCAAGCTATTGAAGATCTTTGATGTACATGAAAATAGCATTACAAGAATTACGAAGTTGTATAAAAGACAAGGCTACAAGACATAAAGTTTGATTAAATATTTTAAATTAATGTATTTCATATTTAGAGTTTGTGTAACTTTGTTACCTTGTTGTATACTTTCTAATGCTTGTAAAATGTCATTGTAAATAATATGTATATACTAGTGATGTGCAAATGGATTACTTTTGTTAATAAGCCTGAATGAACTTATTAATAAAAGGCCTGCATGTGTACATGAATATATATATGCCTTGTATGCTTGATCATCATAATGGTTAGAGAATTAAAGAAGCATATTCGAATAGAAAAATTAACACATGAGAGTGTGTTTGATCTTCTTCTTCAAGTGAGGGTCTTGGAGAGTGTTAGAGAGTGTTCTTTAGAGAAAGAGAAGATCTATCTATAGAAGGTTATTGATCTTTGAGTAGATCACTACCACAATCCAACCGAGAAATTGAGATCAACATCACTACAAAACTACATCAAAGGAAACTTGTGAAGACTTGTATAACTCGGGGACTGAGAGAAAAGTTCCTGGAGTGTTGAAGATTGTTTGTTAATGATCTTCCACATCAAAAAAGACCCAAGAGAATAACAACAATTTATAAACAAACCAAATAACATTCAGTCAGACTGGTCAATAATTTCCTGGGTACAGTCAGCTAGTCTGGTCGTACTAGACCTAAACCGAAACAACATCAGAGGACCAATCGACTAGTTGTCCTCACTGATCGACTATTAGTGGGAACTAGTTGATGGGTTTGGTCCAACCGATTGATAATTCTAAGTAGAGACCAACCCATGTTGGCATGTAGAGAAACAAGTCGATGGGTTTAACCAATCGATCGACTAAACATAGAAACCATTCAACTGGTTTGGTCCAATCGGTCGATGGGTCTAAGTAGAGACCAAACCATTTTGGTCTGTAGGGACACCAATCAGTAGGTTTGACAAACTGATTGGTTATTCATCAAAACTAGTCATCTGGTTTATCAAACCAATTGATTGATCTCTTGAACAACTGATCTCACGACCAACCAATCCAAATCTCCAAACCATTCGACTCTTTGCACAACTTGTCAATGGGTTCGAGGAACTGATAGACATGTATGTGTAAAACATTACCCAGACTTGTAATACACACACCAAAATTTTCCACACTTCACCATATTATTACTATCATGATTCTATGTCATAACACACATAAAAATGCATGTTGCATACATAGAATCACATGGATACATAATAATCTAAATACTCAAGCAAATTATGCCTAAATGGCCAACTTATGCTTAAAATTAGATAAATCCAGCAATGCTATCTTGGGAAGAACTATACCACATGCTCAAATTATAGAATACAAATTAAATCATGCTCACATGCACATAAAACTCATGGAACCCCAATAAACCACAGAACCTCATTTATGTTAAAGATAAGAATGCCTTACTTTGAAGTATTTCTTCTTGCACGACAACTCTTACTTGATTTATGCTTTGATTTGTAATAGAATCAATGTTAAAGCCATTAAAATCAAGGAAAAAATCAAAAGAAGAAGAAGAACACAAAATACCACCTTCTTCTCAAAAATAGGGTGTCAAAGGAAATAGTTGAACTCTTCAACCTTTCACAACTTTAATTCTTCCTTTCTTAAGGGAAACAAGGGATAATTAAAGCCAATAATCGAAGAAGAAAATGGAATAAAATGCTCAAACAAAGAGGGGAGAAAATCAGATTGAATATCTATTTTTATCAGTAAAGAGGAGAAAAGGGAAAAATGAAGGGACATTCAATACTTGAGAAATTTTCCACCAATAAAAGGGAGAAGAGAGAAATAAAAATAAGTGAGGAATGAAAATGGATCAGAAATGAAATATATAGTGGTAAGGTTGAATGTGGGCAATCAAGAAGTGAGGGCTAACTTGATGGGTCGATGGGGGGTTGAGACCAGTCAAGAATGAGCATGGTCGTAGGTTGGTGAGTCAGGATATGATGCATAAAGTCAATATCTCACCCTAGATACTAGAATAGAGAGGGATAGGTGAGGGAGAAGAGAGAATGTGAGGTTTTCCTCACAAGTGTTTTTTGAAAGAAATTTGGCAAATTTCCAACGCAATGGCCAAAATACTTGTATCCGGTTAGCCTAACTCTTAGGCATAATCATAAAACTCCAACCCTAAGCAACGCCCTGCCAATGGCCCACAACGTACTCTAAATGAGAGTCATAACTCTATAAATCATCCTGTTCTCCTCGAATCAAAAGCTATATCATCATAGTGACCACACAAGTGTAGTATCAATACGATGAAGTACTTGTAAAACATACTACCTAAAATATGGTAAGGATCATGTAGCACATTAAAGTCACATAATAGCATGGTGATATCATATTTGTGTAGCTCAAATACAACAAGGCATGCTCACATGGATATCATGAAAGTATAAAAATATGTTAAATACATTGCAACCCATACAATATAACCATATGAGAATTCTTCCTTCAGTGACTACACCAATTCTGGTTAATAAGATAGCTCATTCAACCACACCCATTTCTCCACCATGAACAAAATTCATGGCATTACAAAGAAAATGGGATACCACACCCATCACCCAAGGTTTGTATATATCAAATGGGCTTTCTTTGGGGATACCATACCCACCACACATCGAGTGCACCTACCACGAGGGCTCACACAAATTGGGATACAACACCCATCACATGTGGTTGAAGTACACCAAGGGGGCTTGTATTGGGATATCTCACCTACTTCACCTTGAATATCTCTATCGTGAGGGCTAAAAAAGTGGGGATACCACACCCGTTTAAGCAATGGATAATACAAAGTGCCAAACAGATTCTACTTAGATACCTCACCCACCCATATTGGACACCAATGTCATGCTAGCCTGTCATAGTATAATCGTAGACCTCAAAGATATGCACATACCTACCTACCGACCGCAACCTAGTAGAGATAGAAATAGGTACTAAATGAAAATAAAATCATAGGACAACCCACCCACTAAATCCTAGCAGCTACCCTTAGAGCTAGAGAAAAAGGCTCGAACAAAATCTTATTCTATGAATATGTATTTTCAAGTGATATCAAAAATCACTATAACAGCCACACATAATCAAATGAGTGTTTCTAAGTGATAAGAACAAACACAATTAAATTCCATTATTAACCAATTTGGGTGTTTCCAAGTGATAACACCAAAAATTATTAAATCCAATTATTAACCATATTGGGTGTTTCCAAGTGATATCACCAAACACATCACATGGTGCAAACGCCTATGAATTGGGTGTTTGGAGATGAGACCAGACTTAATCCAAAATCAAATCACAATTACCATCATTATGATTCTTATTAAATTAGGGTATTATAATTGAAATCATAATTTAAATGTTTTAAATACATGTAGGGATCAACAAAAAAGGCCCAAGAGAATAACAAAAATCTATAAACAAACCAGGCGGCATTTATTAGGACTAGTTAATTAGTCCCTAAGACCTATCAACGAGTTTGATTATACCTAACTTGAATGACAACATCATCATAGGATCATACAACTGGTAAGCCTCACCAATCAACTAATCATGGTAACTAGTCGATGGGTTTGGTCCAATCGGTCAATGGGTCTAAGTAGATACAAGCCCATGTTGGCCTGTAGAGAAACCTGTTGATGGGTTTGACAAACTGATCAACTAGTCATAGAAACCCACTGACTAACCGATAGATGGGTCTAAGTAGAGACCAAACCATCTCGGTTTATAGGGACACCATTCGATGGGTTTGAAAAACTGATTGACTATTAATTAAAACCCACTGACTGGTTTATCAAACCAATCGACTGATCTCATGACCAACCAATCCAAATCTCCAAACCATTTGACCACTTGCACAAATAGCCTATAGGTTCAAGGAACCGATCAACTGGTCTAGGTAAAACATTACTCAAACTTGCGATACACACACCAAAATTTACCACACTTCAACATATTAATCATAACATGATTCTATGTTATAACACACATATAAATACATGTTGCACATATAGAATCACATGGATATATGGTAATGTAAATAATCAAACAAATCATGCTCATATGATCAACTTATGCTTAAAATCAAATAAATCAAGCAATGGTATCTTGGGAAGAGCTATACCACATGCAAATTAGATCATGCTCACATGCACACTAAACACATGGAACCCTAATAAATTACAGAACCCCATTTACATTAAAGATAAGAATGCCTTACCTTAAAGTAATTATTCTAACACAAAAGCTCCCACTTGATGGCTATCTAGCAAAACCTCGATTCCTAAGATAATCAAAGTTAAAACCATTAAAAATAATCTTTCAAAACTACATTAAAATAAAGGAAACATAAGAAGAAGAAGAAGAAGAAGAAGAAAAACACAAAACACCGCCTTTTTCTCAAAAATAGGGTGTTAAAGGAAAGAGTTGAACTATGCAACCTTAATTCTTCCTTTCTTAAGGAAAAAAGGGAGAAATAAAGCCAAGATTAAAGGAAGAAAAAGGAATACAATGCATGCACAAGGAGGGGAGAAAACCATAGCAAATCTCAGTTTTTCTCAAAAGATAGGAGAAAAGGAAAAAAAATGAAGGGATGCTCAACACTTGGGAAATTTTCCACCATGAAAAGGGATAAGAGAGAGAATATAATAATTAAGGAATGAAATTGGATTAGAAATGAAAGGTATACATGAAAGTATTGGTTTACATTCAGAGGAAAGAGGGAGATAGGACTAGTAAGGTTGAGTGTGGGCAACTAAGAAGTGAGGAATGACTTAATGGGGTGATGGGGAGTTGAGTGAAGTCAAGAATGAGCATGGAAGTGGGTTGGTGAGTTAGGAGATGGATATAAAATTATAGGATAACCAATCAATGGGTTTGGTAAAACTATTAGATAGGTTTGTTGAGAACAAAAATATCAATCACTTAGTGCATTAATCGATCAGTTAGGCAAACCAATTGATCGGTATGCCTAATATTTAAATTTTTATTAGAATTTTAAGCCCTTTTCAAAACCAAAAATAATTTATTTTATATCAATATAATTTTAAACACATTTTGATTGATTTTGGGATGGGGGGTATTACAACAATGTCCTCTTAAAAGAGACTTTGTCCCTGAAGTCCACAAAAGAAATGTAATGTTGTAAGCCAAAAACATAAGAAAACCCTAATCCATTAGCCAAAAGAATACAATAATTAAGGGTTATTGCACAAGAGAAGGGTACAATCCCCTTAAAAGAGGTAGTGTTACCCACATAATGCAACTAAGCAAATAACTCTAGATACTACGTCTTAATCTCCTCCAAGGACTCCTAAGTGGCCTCCTCTACCCTATGATGTGACCAGGAGACCTTCACATGTGGAATAATCTTAGAATGTGTCTCCCGAGTCTTGTAATCAAGGATCCTCATTAGTCACTCCTCGTTAGTTAATGTCTCATCGAGCTCAGTTGACTATGGCTAAATGATGTGTGATAGATTCGACACGCACCTCCTCAACTAAGAGATGTGGAAAATTTTATGCACGCATGAAAGCTCAATAGGTGAGGCAAGATGGTAATAAAACCTTTCCAAATCGATCCAAAATATCATATGGCCTAATGAAACTTGGGCTAAGCTTGCCCTTATGACCAAAAATAATGACGCCCTTAGTTGGCCAAGCTCTCAGAAGGACTCGGTCACTTACCTCAAAATCATCTGCCCTCCTCACAAATTTGCATAGCTTTGTTTGTATATCCTAGTTTACCTTCATCCGATCTCGAATCAACATGATTTTTCTAGCATTGTCATCTACCATCTTTGTTCCTAACACAACCATCTCACTACAGTCTCTCCAACACACGGGACTACAACACTTTCGCCCATAGAGTTCATTAAGGGGTGTTATCCCTATGCTTGTATAATGACTATTATTGTAAGAGAATTGCTAGTCTAGGCATTTCTTCCAACTTCCCTAAAAATAAAGTATGTATGCCCAAAGCATCCAAGGTTTAAATAGTACACTCGGTTTGTCCATCTGTAGCTAAATGGAAAGTTGTGCTCATCTTAATCCATGTCCCAAAATCTACTTGTAACTTCTATCAAAAGTGTGACAAGAATATAGAATCTCAGTCCAACACAATGTCCTTAGGCACCCCATGGTACCAAACCACATGCTTCTTGTAAGCACTAGTTATCTACTCCATAATCCACATCGACTTCATCAATATGAATACTGTAGGCTTAGTCAACCAGTTAACCACTACCCAAATTGAATTTAAACCACTATAAGTCTTTGGTAATCGAACCAAAAAGTCCATTGAAACACTATCCTATTTCCACTTAGGGACCTCCAATGGTTGAACTAATCCTTCTAGATGCTTATGTTCCACGTTAACCTTCTGACACATCAAGCACCAAGACACATAGTCTGCATCTTATCACTTTATATAGGGCCACCAATAGATCCATCTCAAATCCTAGTGCAACGTATTTTCTCCAGGATTGATAGAATGAGGTGCACAATGACCCTCCTCTAGGTACCTCCTCTTTAGTTCCCCATAGCTTTGTGGAACGCACCACCTTCCTTAGAGATGGAAACTACAATCCTCAAAAATCTCAAACCCTACTACTCTACCCTTAGATATTACCTTCTTGATCTACTCAAGCTTGAAATCTCTTGATTAACAAGCTCAAATATCATCGAGAATGGTCGTGGTGATGGAGAGAGAGGTTCCCTTCATCTCTAGATCCCCAAATCTAAAGATCTTTATTCTCAACTCTTGAATATCTTTCCAAATCCAATCTAACAAAACCAGCGAACCCAAGGCGTTTGGAATCTTTTTACCGAGATCATCCACTAGGAAATTGGCCTTACCCTCAAGGTAGGTCGAATCCAAATCTTAGTCATTAACCGAATCCGTCCATATCCATAGTCTCATGTTTAGTTCTCGTTGCCTTTCCACTTGCTCTAGGAAAGGGTAAGGATAGAGCCCGATGGTTATTTAATGTGGGTAATGAAGAAAAATATATGGTTAATGTATAAGCTAAAAGGGCTATTATAGGGTGTACATCCTGTGTACATAAATTAGGACTTACGATATTTGGTCATGTGGAGAAAAATCCTATGTTGCCTTTATCATTTTCTCAATTTGACCATGTTTTGACCTTAAGCTTCAACTAGCACAAGAATAAGTTATAGTATTCTCTAGAGTCCATTACATGAGGTATGGAAAGTAATTTGATCAAAGTAATTAAATTTATATTAGGTTTGCAAAGAAAATTTGAAGCCAATACATATAGATTATTTCATGTGAATTTAAAAAAGGAAGGTATATATGACACAAAAGCTCATTGTGGAATATGATGAATCTCAACATGTCATGTTGGTGGTTAGAAAATTAGACATGTTCTTTCTCAATTCACATCTATATATGTAGAAATGTGTTCCTTATATCAAAATTAACGCAAAAAATTTCTGTTCACTTTATCTCAATTTTATGATCCTCTTTTAGTTATATTTCAAAGATATGCTCATCATTAACTAGTGAATGGTTCCTAAGGCTCTAAATAAACCCAAAAAAAAACACACACACATACACACACATATATATATATAAATATTCCTAATTATAATATATTTTTTATGTAAAAAGCACACTAAAACATGCAAGCACACAAAAACACTCACACCCCCGTACGTAAAGCACACATTGTCCTCAATGTTTAGACAAATAAAGAAACATGTAATTTTAAGTGTGGAGAGATAAAAATAAATAAATAAATAAAGGGTAAAAAATCCCCTATCCCATTGGGTTTTCTCCTAATCAGTGCTTGTTTTCATGTCTTCAGCTTGACGTGGTCTTGGTTTACTTAGTCAAGGTGGATACTTCTTGTAATTTCACTTGTTAGTCATCATGCTCTGTGAATGCCTTATATTAGTGTTTAAGCTTATGAGCATTTATGTAACACCCCCAAATTTACTACTGAAAAATTTCGTTTTAAGCGGAAGCGTATAATCAAATATTTGGGTGTTACCATCGTAATTGACATAAGTCTGGCTTACCCCACCATCCTTATGTCAATCAAAAGGAAAAACAATTAGAAAATTAAAAACATGATTAGAAAAAGATGAGACAACCTTTTTATACATCAAATAAGTTTTTGGATATTAACTCTGATTACAATATCTAAATATAACAAAAAGGGATCCCATGGAACTAAGAGTTCAAAAAGGTATTCGGGTGAAAACTCTACCCTAAAATATCTTACTCAGAGTTGATTGTATATTGTTATACCAAACTCAAGACATACAATTAAACACATAAGTATGACCGCATATTTATCCTCAAATGATCATAATACCTTTAGGGTAGATAAGACAATTGTATTCTCCCAAAGATTTATAAAACCCGAAGCATATACATATCCAATTATTATCTGAAGTACATATCCTTAGTTTCCCATAGATATTTTGTAACCAATATTATACCCAAAAATGTACTTACATAATTGTTTTACTCCCAAGAACATCATCTCATAGCATTTCCATAATTAAATTATTCAATACAACATATTCAACATAAAAGTATACATCACCAATACAAGTATCATATAAATCCCTAGCTATGACATGTATCCTTACCGATAAGGACACTAGGCTCTATGCACATAAATCCTATACCTTCTCCAAGATCACCGAAAGATTACCAGGTTCAAATGGAAACTTGAATTGTATGGAAGTATAGAAGAGTGTGTGGTGGAGCTATAGTTTGATTTTGGTGGTGTTTGGATAAGTTTTGGGGTGAAAATAAGGTTGCACGGCTAAAATGGAAAGTTGCACGGCCAGGTGGTGCAAGAGTTGAACGACAATGTAGGAACAATGCATAATAGGTTGAAGGAAGAAAAGACGTACAGTTAGGTGGTGCAAGAATTACATGGCCATGCAGCACTGCCCAAGAGAAAAAAGATGCACGACCATATGGTGTAAGGGTTGCACGGCTGTGCAACAGGGTATCTGAGTGTTTTCATGGTCGTACGGTAGGCCATGTACTCTGAAACTCTACAACAAATGAAGGGAAATAGAAGGAAAAAGAAGCGATGACGACGACGATGAAGATAATTCTGTCAAAAAGAATAAGAGAGAAGAAATAAAAGGATAGGGGGATGGTGATGGTTGCAATGGATGGGAGTTAGGTAAAGGTATAAGGGGGTGATGATGGAGAAGAAAACATGCACGGGAGGAGAAGATAGGGAGAAGAAGGAAGAAGAAGGTGGCAGGATGGTAACATGATGGCTACGGAAAAACAGGGCGGCTAGCAGAGAAAAGAGAAGAAGAAGAAGAAGAAGAAGAAGAAGAAGAAGAAGAAGAAGAAGAAGAAGAAGAAGAAGAAGAAGAAGAAGAAGAAGAAGAAGAAGAAGAAGAAGAAGAAGAAGAAGAAGAAGAAGAAGAAGAAGAAGAATGTCATGAGAGATGGCAGCACAAGGGAGTGGCAGGGATGGTGAGAGGGGTATGAGGGAGGCAAGTGGAGGGGGGTGCATGTGATGGAGAAGCAAAACTTATCACGCCATAATATAGGCGCACAGAAGAAGAGAAGAGAAAAGAAAAGAAAAATGAAGAAAAGGAAAGAAAGGAATAAAAGAAAAGGAGAAAGAAAAAGAAAAAGAGGGAAGGATTAGGGAATTAGGATTAGATTAGAAATTTTAGGATTAGCCAAATAATTTAGATTAGAAAAAATTTTAGCAGTTTTTGGTTTCGGTTTACAAATATTCGGTTTATCTGAATCAAGGTTTTGGTTTTTGGTTAAAGTTTCGAGATTAAGAAATTTGGTTAAGGCTGACAATAAGATTTCTTGGGATTAGAATCAAGTTAGGGCTGATGACACGGAATTAGATTAAGCAAATTTTTTGGGTATTATATTTTACCTTGAATTCATTTCCCATCTTCTCGCTTCTAATTTGTATGGCATCATGAGGTAAAACATGAGTAAAAAATAAAAGGACCAACCCATCTAGAATGCAACTTATGGGGGAATAAGTCAAGCTAAGAATGGTAAAGTAACACTTTTTGGCCCACAACAAATGACTTTCCACAAATCATCTTATCATGAAAAGATTTTTTTCTTCTCTTTGTATACCATAGTATTTTCAGATGCATCATCCATTATCTCTTCAAGCTCATGAAGTTGTAGCTTCTTATGCATTCTCATGGAGTCTATACTCATGTTCAAGTTCTCCACAGCCCACCATACCTTGTATTCAAGCTCCACATATAGATATCTTTCTTATCCATAAACAAGCCAAAAGGGAGACATGACCGTGGGCATTTTATAGGCATTTATATAAGCCCACAAGGCATTATTCAACATTTGGCTCCAATCCTTTCTATTTGGGCTCATGGCCCTCTCTAGTATCTTTTTGATTTCTTAGTTGGAAACTTCTAATTGCCCACTATTTTAAGGGTGATATGGTGTAGATACTTTATGTGTAACCCCATACTTGGATAGCAAAGCTTCAATTTTTCTATAGAAAAAGTGTGATCCTCCATCACTAATGATCACTTTAGGCATACCAAACCTAGAAAAGATGTGACATTGGAGGAAACCAACAACTACATAATAAGACTATACCCAATGCTACTATATGATTATTTAATGATAGAAATACACACATTGGCATAAATTAACTAACGTATTATATGGATTAAATGCTTAAAAATGCATGGTTCATAATCCATGGCTTAGGGCGATGATCTACCTTTTTTTCTTCTCATTGTAGTTTTGTACTTCAGTTTAATCTTCTCTCATCTATTTGAATGTTGTATGGACTTTTGAGGTCTTATTTTGTAAACATTTTTATTTTGTATTAATATATCATGTTTCTTGCACACTTTAATCTTGTTTTGATTGGTTTAGTTTCTCAGCCTTATATCTAACATAGGATGGGGCGGCTGACGCCGATGTTAAGTTAGGTACAGCTGATACCTATCCTAAGTTAGGTACATCAGTGACTCTCCATTTATCCTAGGTGTGTTTTGTTATTTTTCTACTTCTGTAGTATTTTAAAATGACTTTTTTTAGTAGTAAAAAATGGGGGAGTTACAGGTTTTTATAAAACCTTTATTTTTATAATGCTTCAATTTCAAATACTTTTTAGCCGATACCATAGGTAGGTGTTAGAAAATAATTCTAAATTCCTTAAACCTTATAGTATTTTAAGCTAACATCATGATTTACTTTTCACAATTTCTTGATTACCTTGAGTATTTGACTTAGGGTTAAAGTGTTTTCAAACCGAAAATGTCTATGAGTGGGAGTGGGTTAGATATATGTTATAAATAGTTTGTATTACTCATGTTGTATGGGTCTTAAAGCTCAATAAGTGATTTGTTGCTAATTAATCCTAGTCTTTAGAAGTTGATGGTCTCCAACCACTATTACAATTGCATCAAGACATTTATGGAGACATTCGGTGCTTACATCAAAGGCTAAATTCAAGAACCGCAACCGTCGTAAGTGTTAATACCCACCCTAATTCTAAAGTATTAGCTTAAGAGGGTCAGGCATCATCATCCACCAATCTTTGAGGGTCAGAAAGACCTTGAAATCATTAAGATATAGGTCAAGGACATGGAGAAGTCCTTTAATTCTTGTGGGTTTCAGTTAGATAGGAGAGTCAATGTGGCATTGTACTACTTGAAGGGATGAGTGGACGGATGCTGAGGAATGTCTAACAAAGAGGTGGAAAGCCTAAAGTCTGGGGACCCTTCCTTGATTCTCTTTGAGCAGATTCTACCCCACTCATCTCTGTATGAAGAAGTATGATGAGTTTATGGCCCTTTGGTAGGGAGGCATGTCGATAGAGGAGTAATACATGAGGTTTATAGGCTTGGTCCAGTTCACTCTAAAGATAGATGCTAGTGAGGTGATGTAGGTTCACAAATTCAAGATTGATTTGTGGATCAAATATCAGGAGTTTTTGGTGGGATTTATCCCACTAGACATTGTTGGAATGTAAGAGTAAACCTTGGAGGCTTCTCGAGTCATCCAGTCCAGGAGTGCCTAGTTGGGGGTAAGAAAAGTTTGAGGATTTCTAACATCTTGGTGATAGAAATGAGGCCTACTCTAAGGGTAGCTTGTCACCTAGGTATGGCCGGATTATGGGGTCAACACCCTAATTAAGAGGTTAGACTAGAGGATGATTTGAGGAGAGGAACTACCATTGCAAGCATTGTGGAGTAGATCATCCGGGAATGGATTGTGAAGGCAATAAGGCAACATTCCATGGTTGTGGTATGATGGGACATAGTGTGTATGAGTGTCATGTTGAAAGTGGCAGCATCTGGAGGAGTCAGACCTAAGCTTAGAGCACCAAATCTATACAACAACCAAAGCTACAGACTTAGAGAGGTCCTCCATTATCAGCTAGTTTTATCAATTGTACTAGTCAATCTAGTGGTTAAAACCCTACATATTTCAGCAAGGTTAGGGGTCGGGCGGTGCTATGGGGATTCCTTTAGGAGGATTTGGAAATTTGATTAGACAGATAGAAGTAGAGCATCAGACCGATGTAGTAACTAGTATACTTATCATTTCCATCTTCTCAGCTTATGTATTATTTGATTCTAGTGTATCACATTCTTTTATGTCTTCTACATTTGTAGCTAGAGATTCTTTACCTGCTACTTATAGTATTTTTACTTCTGTTGTCTTAGCTTTGGGGGATAGTATTGCTTACTATATACTTTATAAAGGGGTAGCTTTGATATTTAAAGAATTAAGGTTTCCCTTAGATCTCATAGAAATGGAGTTGCACGATTTTGAAGTGATTGTGGGCATGTACATACTAGGGAAGTATTGAGCCCTGATAGATTGCATGTGTAAGACTATATTTCTTTGAGGAATAAAGGGTTCTAGGGTCTCTTATCAGAAGTGTGAACCTAACCCCTTAGTGAAAGTTGTATCAACAATCGTGTTAGGTACCCTCGTTCATAAAGGGTGTCCACTCTTCATATATAGTGTTTGAGATACTGAGGTTGAAGAAGTGTTGCTAGAGAAAATTTTGGTGATCCAAGAGTATCCTAATGTGTTTCCCGGTGAGATCCCTAGCTTGTTTCTAGTTTGAGATGTTGAGTTTACCGTGAACTTGTTACTAGGGATAGAGCTAGTATACAAAGCACTGTATACATGGAACTAATAGCGATGAAGGAGTATAAGGCTCACGTAGAATAATTATTGGATAATGGTTGCATCTGACCAAGTGTATCACGCTAGGGAGCATGAATCATATTCGTTAAGAATAAGGACAAGATTATAAGACTATACATCAACTATTGAGCACTGAATCAAGTTATAGTGAAGATTCGTTATCCATTTCCATGGATCGATGATCTGTTTCACTAGATAAGAATAGCCAAAGTATTCTCTAAGATTACTCTTCATTCAGGTTACCATTAGTTGAGGATAGCGGAATAGGATATTCTAAAGATGACATTTTAGACCAGATATAGCCATTATGAGTTAACAGTAGTGTCTTTCAGACTCACTAATGTGCCAGCAGCATTCATATCTCTCATGAACCAGATATTTTGATAGCTTTGGATCATTTGTTATGGTGTTCATCGACGACATCCTCATCTACTGTAGTGATCGAGAGCAGCATGTACAACATCTGAGACAAACCTTGGCATTGTTATGAATACACTATTTGAATGAAAATATTTCTAAGTGTGATGTTTGGCTGGATCAAGTGGCTTTCTTTGGGTATGTGATTTCTAAGGATAGTGTGCCAATGAACCCATCCAAGGTTCGAGCAATTTATGAGTGGCCAAAACCACTTTTGCCAATAAGGTGCACAGTTTTATGGGATTGACTACTTACTACTATATATTTTTCATAGACTTCTCCAAGATAGCTTTTTCATTGACTACTTTGTTGAAGAAGGCTACACATTTCTAGTGTGATGAGTAGTGTAGTGAACCCTTCTAAGAGTTGAAGAGGAATTTGACTTCATCCCAGTGCTCACGTTATTGAGTGGGATCAAATGGTTTTGAAGTGTATAGTGACACTTCTATGCATAGTTTAGGATGCACGTTGATGCAAAATGGAAGAGTGGGGTGTATACTTCATGACAACTAAAGCAACATAGGCATAAAAACCCAATGCATGATTATTAGCTTGTCGCAATTTGAAGATTTGGAGGCATTACCTCTCTATTATTCTATGCAAGTTCTATGAACATTAGATTGGTTTGCCCAAACTAATCGATCGATTTGAGGAAAGAATGGTCTGGTTTAGTTGGTTTTCTTGATTTTTTTCTTTTTGGTTCAGTTATGATTTGAGGTTATGTTTGGGACTATACCATGATTATTAATGGGATAAAATATATATATACATTATCATGGATTATTATCCTAATGAAAAGGTTTAAATGGATCATATTTCATGGTATACTCTATAAGTGATGTAAAGGCTAAATGGGTATTTCACTTATGATGAGTGATGCTATTGAGAAAAAAGTAAAGAAACTCTATATGGGCTTGAATTAAACCATTTGGTGGACATGAATAATATTAGCTAAGGACAAATGGATAACCCACATGGTTGGAAAAATAGGCAGAAAAGGATTAATATGGATTTCCTTGCTTGCTTTGTATAGGCCTTGTATGATCACCCATCCTTGTGAATAAAATACTAATTATGTAAAGTTTAAGAAAGTTGAGTTGAGTATGGGTCTAGGTTACCCAATTCTCGATTAGCTACTAAGGGTTAGCCAGCCTTAGGGCTTTGCATTCGAGCGAGATCCTAAGAGGTCCCAATGCCTTACATACTCTAGACACTGATTATATGCTAGGGGTATTGATACTAAAGGGTCTAGTTACCTAGGTGGTTGGCTTTTGCTTGGACTTATGTACATATTGGCTGGCTTCGGCCTAGACTTATGTCCACTTGGTGACTGGCTTTAGCCTAGACTTTATGTCCCTTATTTGGATAGGCTTCCATGGTATATGACCCCATGGGGTTGTGCACAGATGATAATTAAATATGGGTTGAAACTTATAAAAAATGACCAAGTGAATGGTTATTGATTGGTTAAGAAATGTAAGTAATGGGATGATTGACCAAAATAAATGAAAGCAAGTTTGTACACTTAGCTAATGGTCAAAATGACTAATTGATTATGGAATGGAATATTGATTGAGTGATTAACCTATCTCATATATGGATAAGTAAATGGTATAACCTAAGGAATTGGATAACTAGAAATAAATCCTAGAGGTTTCTTAGATGCTCTTATTATTACTTATGTAAGTGCTTATGTGAGAAGGTTGTGAATCTAAGCATGATGTATTCTGCTTTGTTGGAATCATGCATGATAACAAGACTTTATGCCCTTGTATATTTATATATGGCCTTATCATGATGCATTTTGTAATTTATATTCATGTATGGTAAATGGGTATACTTGTGTACATTGAGGGAGCAACTTAGCTTACTAAGTACATAGCGTACTGATGAGCCTGCTCATTCCCACAAGTAGAGGACCATGTGTAAGTCTTTGGGGATGACCAGTAAAGGTCCTACCTCAATTAGGTTGGGGCTTAAGATTAAGGATATTCTAGAAGGTTTTAGCGAGCTCCATGGAGGACCATATTTTTAAATTAGGTTTCATGCCCAAATTTATTTTATTGTAACCCCGTACTTTATTCACATGCATTTTATAATGATTAGGTAAGAACCCATTAGGGTCCTCCAATGTAAAAATTTTTAAAATTGTTATTCCGTGCACTCTATTGTTTTAAGATTTTGATTGGTTTAGTCTTGTATATGATATGGGTTAGGTGGTGGATGTTTATCCTATGTCACGTATGACAGTAACACACCCCAATTTTCCTAGGTGGTTTTTTGCTTACGTAATATTTTAATAAAAAATTTTGGTAGTGAAAAATGGGAGTGTTACAAACTATGTCAATATAGTTTATCCTAAGAATCATCCTACTAGGCAGATGACTGGCTCAACTAAGTTTAGATCGTGGTCGTTGTTTCACTCTAATACCATTTTTTTCACCCCGAGTCGATAAGACCACACAGAGGATACCCTATAGCACTTGATTGATCAAATGGCCCCACATATAACCATGAATCCTTTCAACACATTTTGTCCTCACTCATGATCTTCCTTAGATATTTTCAAAAAAAAAATTCCAAAAATTTTCAAGAGGATCACCCATTCTAAAAATTGTTACATGGAAATCATGCTTAATTGTGAAGTTATTAAGATGAAATTACCAAAATGATTGTATACCATGTTGATATAAGTAACCATATTAAACCTTATACCACTCTTCTCGATTTGGGGGTATTATAATTCTATTTCATGGTCCCCTACCTCTTTAATGGATAGTTTTAACTCTATAGTAATATATTAATGATACAAGTTGATTCAATATTTCCATTGTGTTGCTTGAAGTGAGTGTTATTGGGTTTGTTCTAGAGTATTGTTATCCAAAATCTTTCTCTCTATGGACTTTTATGTCTTCTATTTTCATTCTACATGTTTTCTTCTCCAATTTTGTATCATGTATCATAGTTGGATCAAGTGGTTACCACACTTGATTCATAGGTACTAGGTTACTTTTAAATTGTACATGACATAAATTAGGTATAGGGAGTACCTCTTATGTGTTGGATGCAATGCAACACATATACATTTTGTGTTTAAACTTATACAAACTTGTTTTAAAGAAAACTTTTAATTTGTAAATTTTGAGGGTGTTACAACTCAGTTCACTGGTTGGGTTTGGGTCAGGTTGGGTCAATTATATTTGGATCAACATCAGGTGCGGTTAGTTTTGTGTTGGGTTCGAGTCAAATTTTGTGTGGATTATGTCAAGTCAACGTTTATCAACTTTAACTATAACTATCATTTTTCAACTATTGTAAATAAATTAAAAGTATGTTTTACCTTTAAAATAGTGTATAGTTATTTAGCATTCTTTGCAAATGTTGTAGAGCACCATAGTTGAATTGATCTTCCTAAAATATCCTTGTTTAACGAATAAAGTGACTAATATTTGTGCTTGATCCTTCGACTACCTAAACAAATTTTGAATAAAAGAACAAATAACTTGTAAGATGATAGCTAACTGTACATGTGGATGAATGGAGGAGTAACATTTTTATTTTAAAGTGAATCTTGGTTTTTTTTATCATTAACATTATTAATTTATTTAACTATTTTTTATTTTTCTTTTTTATTTTTGTTCCTCAAATGAGTATGTTTTATTTTGTACATATTATTTTCCTTATAGTAAACCTTATATAAAAAAAATAATAATAAATTTCATGAATAATTTTTTTATGTTGATATAATTAGGCTTGTTTACTTTTATTTTTATGCTAAACAAAAAGAAATTAAAAAAATATAAAAAAAAGATATTCAAGTGACCTAAATAAATTCTAGCTTAGAAAACTACGTAATGTTATAAATTTTATCATTTTATTGGTATTACACTAAACATGTTGATAAGGTGGTGCTTAAGTGAAACTAATATCAAAACATGTGGTACTAATAAGTAGAATTATTTAAAACATATAGTACGAAACAAAAATTAGGCCAAATATCTTCATACATAAGAACCTATGTAATGGGGGGTTTCATCCCAATCTCAAATGTCCGCAATTTTAAGGATATGGTTATAGATGTAAAAAGATACTACCTCAAATTTGAGGTTATCTAAAAAATTGGGGATACCTAAAGTGGAAAAAAATGAGGTGCATCGAGCCATACTTGGGAAAAAGTTGTTGAGTGTCACTTACGTAAGGGACATGTGCTTGACATTCGGGACCTTTTGCCTCTCATGTAGGTTGTTGCTTGTCGTTTTACCCATTTCAATGCACTTTTCAATCCAACTACGGAAGTGTATGTGAGTTATTTTTTTATTTATCAAAAAATGCTTGTTACTTATAATGGTAATAAAAAAATATAAATAAGTACATCATATTTGACCCAATAATTTTTATATAGTATTAAAAACAATTTGGCTTTTTATATTTTAATTAATTATTAAATTCATATTATAAATTTATTTGTATACTTATATATGATTAACTTTGATTATATAACATTATTAATTGATATTTATAGTTTAGCATAAATCAAAAATTAAATAGTGTAAAGTGTATGTAATTGCTGATGTGATTGATAAACATACTTGAGTGTTATAAATTTAAGGTAGTTGGAAGTAAAGTAGAGAATTAAATTTGAGATAAATTGATAAAAGTAAGAGAGATGAGATATAAAATAATTGGATAGTATAATTGGATGCCTCAAATTTGATGATGGAATGTGTATGCTCCGGCTATAAATTATATTTATTATTACAACTAGTTTGCTATAGTGCATGAGTATTCTATATGATATTTCCTAATTTATTTACTTAAAAGAAGAAGAAGGGGGTATATAGCCAATAAACTAAGATGGATGAGTAAATTTTTTTAATCAAAAGCATACCTAATTCATAGGCTAGTAGCTTGTTACACATGTATTTGTACGGATGAGTATTTTTTTAAAGTGAAACTTCTCCCATAATTGCAACAATGTTAATTTATTTAACGAATGTTTAGTTTTGTTCCTCAAATGATTATGTTTTGATTTGTGAATTTTTTTTACTTATAGTAAAACTTATATAAAAATTTAATAAATATCATGAATAATTTTTTATTCTGAGCTAATTAGACTCATTTAATTTTATTTTTTTAATAAACGAAAAAATATATAAAAAAATTTTTCAAGCGGCCTACAAAAATTCTAGCTCAAATAAATTATGCAATGTTAAAAATTTTATCATTTTAGTGGTCTTAAACTAAACATATTAATTGGATGGTGCAAAAGTGAAACTAATATTGAAACACGTGCTACTAATAAGTAGAATTGTTTAAAACACATAGTATCAAATTGAAATTAGGCCAAATATTATGATACCTAACTGAAAACTACCTTTATTATCAAAACTAGTTTGTGATAATGCACAAATATTTTATAACATATGTCCTAATTTCTATACTTAAACAAAAATAAGGGAATATATATTCAATAAACTAAGTTGATTAGTTTCATTTTTATTTGACTGATATTTTAATTTTGAAGAGAAGAAATAGTAAGCTTAATCATATGATTTAAATAAGCTGAGCTAAATCTATTATATATTTACATAAAATTAGATATTCATATATAATTTTAGATTTTAATTTTTTATAATAATATCTAAGTATCTTATATATACATTTTAAAGGAAAAATTATCATCAAAATGAAATTGATATATATAAATTGTGTGTTCTATGATATCATACTGTAATACTCCATCTTTTTGTAAGATTTGTTGAATGGGAAGTTTTATTATTTATTAAAATTTGATTATATTTGATTTTGATTTAGAACTACAATTGAGTTTTAGGAAAATTTGGATTTGAATAAGCTTTGGAAATTCAATAAAATGAGTTTTGAGATGAACCGATCAATTGGTTCTATGAATGGATCAACTAGTTTGTTAACTAAAGGGTTTTGCTTGACTCAACTGATCGACTTATTTGGGAAATTGAATTGGTCAGTAGAACAATAGACTAGTAGGCCAAACCAACTAACTAGTTTGTTGAGGTAAGTACATTTTTAAAACATAATTTTTTTTTCAGAAAAATTCCTTATACTAAAATGGAACCTTGCCAATGACATTCTAACATGTTCTTTAGAGATTCTTAACCATTATTATCATGCATTTAGTCCAAGCTTCTACCTCAAACTAATTTGAGGGTTTGATTTAGATAATTGAGGGAGTGGATGACCTTAGCTTTGTCTTATTCACCCACTCGCCTTTGTATACTTCTAGAATCATTGCTATGATTTCTAGACCGGCTTTGCTCAGCTGGAAGATTCCTTCCCACACTGATTGCTCATTTATTCTCTTATGCTTGACATTTTATGGGCTTATTCAACCCGCATTCTCCATAATTCACCATCTTAGCTCTAGAATGGAGGTGATACATAATGCCAAACATAACAGATTAAGCCAAATGTTAGTGTTAGAGTTGGGTAGATTCCAAAAAAATAGAAAAATGTAGAGAAGAGGTAAGAAGACAAGAGATGAACTTAATCTTGATAAAATTTTAAGATTAAGCACATATATCAACCAACTAAGGTTTCAACTCTTATCTTAAATGGTGTAAGATTTTGAAACATTATCAAGACTAAACCTTAGCCTTGAGAAGAGAGTGTGGTTTTGACAACTGGTGGGTTTTTTTTATCATCAAAATATTCTTCTCCTTTTATCCCTTTCAACTCTATATAGAGTGTATTCAAGCCTTTAGAGAGTACATTACAAATCTAACTCATAATGAGCATATTTGGTTACACCCTGAACCTTAGTTTATACTAATACAAGTTAACTAAGGTCATAAGCTCTACAATCAGCTAGTGCTGATTATCGAATTCCCCAAACCTCCCATCACATGATGGCTACTATTACAACCTATTAGTGCTTAGAAACCATAAATTACACATTAGGAAAGTATAATAATATACTTTAACTAGGTTTAACTAAGAAAGAAAACTTTAGTTGATGAAAAAGAAAGAGGTAGTCCTCTCGGTAGGCTGAAGCTTTTGGCCAAGATTCTTGAGGTTACTTCTCCTTATTTTAAGCTTGCTTTGAAGGTTTTGATCTCCCTAATATTATCTTCCCAAGGACCCTTAATACTTCACATGAAATAGGCTGCACAAAATGGTCTTCTTCGACCGAATATGGTGGTGTGTAGGGGTAGATAAAACATGGATTTTGGTAAGCCGTAATGGAGCCAATTATGAGTAACTTTGTGGATCCATAGCCAAAATGGAGCCATCCACGTGTAGGGTTAGTGGATTATTTTAGTCTTTTCATGGCTCCTTGATGATCTTGTTATTCATTAACCCAAGTGAGAAGAGTTTTGAAGTCTTCAACTTTGGAAAAGTTAAAGTAGATTATCTTTATTTTACGATCCTCCTACATCAAAAGGTTAGCCGATATTTGACAAAATTTACCCATTCAGCTCAAATTCAAACTGTAGAAACTATAGTTTTTCTATCTGTGCATAACTGCACTTATTCTTGTATTGATTTGGTTACTATAAATAGCCCTAATCACTCCTTCTATACACTTTTCCTTCATCCTTCGAGGTACTCCAGCTTCCTAGAATTGTGTTCTTTTCTCCACACTTCAAGCCTAATTTCCTTCCACTCATTTGATCCTTCCTATAGCTCCTTCTTATTTATCTTTAAGTAAGGGAGTGTTAGATTTAGGAGGAAGTTGAGTCTCTCTTTCATTATAAACTTCCTCTATTTTTCTCTTAGGTTTGGTAAGTTTGTTTTCTCCTAATTTAAATTCTAATTTATGAAATTATTCATTTGATTTCTAATGTGTTAACTTCTATTTTTAAGGTTTGGAAGTTGAAAATCCTCCAGGTTGAGTTTTTGTATTTGTGGAAATTTTGCTTCCTTTAAGTTAGTCATTCTTACTTCTGAAATGTAACCTAATTAAGCATTTGATGTGTGTGTTCTTTACGATCCTAATTTTATAGGTTTGCCTAAAATTTTGGTTTTAGATTTGATATATGTTGAGTAATTGGTGAATCCTGAGAAAAGGCATGATTTTTTATGGAAATAGGATTGATTTGATTAATTGTGAAGCATGTTTCAATTTATGAGATGATGAAGCATTGCTATAATGTCATGATATGTTTTGGTTTGGATGTGGTAGGATTTTTTAAGGTGACTTGCAAGAAAAATGTCTATTATGTTCTATTTAGGGGCAAATTGATCGGCTAGTTGACCCAAACCAATCGACCCATAGATTTGTAGAGACCTTGGTTTGCTCTCTACTTAAGTCCATCAACGGTTTTAGTAGAACCGATCAAATGATATCTGAATAGTTAACTAGTTTAGCCAAATTGATTGGATGATTCAAGGAAAACCTAGGTTTGGCTGAGCCAAACGAATCGACTAGTTAGGCAAAATCGATCGAATGGTTGGGCCAGATTGTGTGATTTTGATCTTTTGGCATGGATATACTTTAGGAATATGCTTAATATTTCTATATGACAATTTAATGAGTAAAATACACCTATTGATATGGATTGACAACCTAATGGAGGGATTAAATGGATCATGATTCTTGGCAGGCTTAATGGGTGCTAAAAGGCCTAAATGGGAAAGCCCAAATAAGTATTTTATGACTTTAAAGGGGGTAATGTAATATGGATTACTGACATAAAATGGATTTATCTAAGGTATTTGGTAAATATTAAGTAAGTATTAATGGGAATCCCACATATGGTTGGGGAATGGTTATGGTTAAGGTTAATATGGAATAAGTATGTGAGTGCCTTGCTTGTATATTACATGGCCCTTGTATGATCATGTAACTTCAAAAGTAATATACTAATCTCTTAAAGCAAAATATGATTGAGTTGTGTATGCGCTTGGGTTACCCGATCCTCGATTAGCTACCAGGGTTTATTTTGCCTTTGCCCCTTGCCTTTAGGTGAGATCCTCGTAAATCCCGGTGCCTTACCTACTATAGACATTAATGATGTATTATGGGATATCGATACTAAAGGGTCCAATTACTTGGGTAGTTTTGGCTTTGGCCTAGACTTATATCCATTGGTAGTTACTTGGTTTCGCCTTAGACTTATGTCCATAGGTAGTTACTTGGCTTCGGCCGGACTTTATGTCCTTTGGTTTGGATATACTTATATGGTATGTGATACCATAGGAAGGTGCAAAGTGCATCACTCAATAATAATTTGAATAAGCATTTAGATAAGAATTTGAATAGGAATTTGGAATATGAATGTGGCTAAAGAGAAAAATAATATTAGAAAAAAAAAAGTGATAAAAGAGACAATGCGTATGAATAAATGGCCTAAAGGATTAGGTAAGTGGAAAAAATGGCCTATGGTGAAATTATGTACATGAATGAAGCCTTAATGATAGTCGGACAACCTCCTTAGTAGATTGCTTGTAGTCATCTACGAAGTTGTGTTAAGTTACTAAGCATGAAGAGCCATGTATGGTATGAGTTTCCTTTGTATGATATGACCATAATAGAGCATGTATTATGTTTATATAAAATAAGCATGAATTATGTTAGTATGATCTCCATAATATGCAAGGATCTTGTGTGTTTGTGACTTCCATTGATAAGGTAACTTGGCTTACTTAGTATGAGGTGTATCGATGTGTCTGTTTGCTAAGTCACCTACTCATTCCTACAAGTAGAGGGTTATGCCCTATTTTTGTTTCTATAAGTACTATGGATTAATTTTCTTCACGTGTTTGAATACTCACAGATCATCGAGGTTTCTCTTACTTGAAAGTCTTTCTTTCAACAATTATATGATGTGTTTGGGTACACTCTATTTTGGTTTTGGTTGGTTGGTTCTTAGTCTTGAATTAAATATTGGACGGACGGCTGGCATCTATCTTATGTTAGGTGCAACGATAATACCCTATTTTTTTCTAAGTGTTTAGTATTTTTTGCTTCTACAAGGTTTCAAAACAAAATTTTTCGATAGTTAAAATGGGAGTGCTACAAAAATGAATACTATAATTCATGAGAAATTAGCTCAAATAAGTTACAATGACATTAAACATTATAATACATTATACTATTACATTCATTGGCGTAATTTAATTATTTCGTCCCTTCTCATCTCTATTCCATGTATGTGTTCATATATTGACATTAAATACATTGTTACTAAATTATATTTTCAAAACGTAAAGTATAGTAGCAAAATAAAATAACAATCCAACCTATATTTTTAGGCATTTCATTAACATATACAATATTTTTGTTATTTCATTAAGTATATATTCATTATTTGAAGAATTTTTTTCCTAATACTCAATTTAGAGTCACATAATATGAAAAGCCAGAGCTTACAAAAAAGTTTATTGAAAATCATTATTTATTTTATATAGATATTTAATATATTTTTATAATAAATCCATTTGTATTTGTATAGATATTTTATGAATAATAAATAATTTTTTTTCTATTTTGTCACTTAAGTATTTGGCTTACTTGATTATAACTGGATAATGATATCTCTGTTATTCACTTTTACCGAATATATTTTTTCTAAGTATTTTTTTATTTATTTATGTTATAAATTATTATTTTTAAAAAAATTTGAATGATACACCTACAAAACTTGGTAAATGCATATTAATTTTTTTTCAAAAAAAAAGTCCATATGTTGCATTAACACGCATGTTAGTATATATAATAAAAAGAAAAAAAAAAATCTGTATATGAAAACCGGAGAAAGAAGTAAAAGGAAAAAAATAAATAAATATATATTAAAAAAAAAGACATGTGTACAATCTCTCAATGCCACCTTTATAATGAGTATAATTTCTTTCCTATTAAAAAGTAGAGTTTATTCATACATTATCATGTCTCATCCTGCCATCCGTCGCACATAAGTATACTGATAGAGTGGTAGCAAGGTACAATAAGCATTTTAAGGTTAATTATTTTACTTAGATGATGTACTTCTTTTTATAATACTTTCAACGATAAGAGAATATTTTGAGAAATTTATGTCAAAATTGATAGTACGCAACACTTGTCACCAACTCACCGGTACCATTTAGCTTGAAAGTTAAAATAACATGGTTAACAAACAGTAACTTATGGATAATTAAGAACTTTAATTATTCCACAGCCATAGGCTAAAGCTGTACAGTTGAGGAAGTGAATAATAATAATAATTGTTAATAAATAAAAATAAGTTAATCATCTAAGAATGGATTGGCTAGAAGGCTGCGCAGCTCTAAATAAATATTTGTTCATTTCAACGTTTTTTAGCAAGAAAAGTAGAAACCATGGACCCAACAACCGGTATGCCATATTCTTTGATAAGGTAAGTTGGATTGTGTTTTTATCTTAAGCAAAATGTGTAATAAATGAGAGAGAGAAAAGTGATATCCTTGAATATAATTGTCCTACTAATTAACTAAATTTAAATGATAACTAATAAAGCTTTCGTAACTAAATTTATCTCTACCCTTTCTATTTGATATTAAAAATAAAATATTTTTAACTAAAAAAAATAATTATACCTTTTTTTTGTTTTAATTTTTACTAAATACAGATTATATTTAGTATTCGTATATAATACGGGTGAAAACTTAAATTTCATTAAACGATGGCATGGCTTGGAGGTAAAAATATTTAATATCTCATCTAATAAAACTACAGCATATATATTTTGGAACAACTTAAAATAAACTAATTTATAAATAATATGAAATAGAAGGATTTTTTTTTCTTGGCTTTATTTTTTGGATCTCAATTATCCTTCTCTTTGATGATTTCGTTACGGAAAATATTGTCTTGTTGTTATTCATTTATTTTTGTCGAAGGTCAAATGTTATCCTCGAAGCACAAGTTGATAATTTTAAATTTATTTCCCAACCACCCGAGAAAAGAAGAGGATGGGGTCAATCATTGCTCTATCTCAAGGTTCCAAAAAGTAGAGTACAATTATTTGACGCACGAAAAAGAAACGATGGAATATTCCATCGGTTAGAATTTGGACGCTAAGAAGAACGAGTAGGGCGAGAACTTAAAACGGGCTCAGTGCAATCTCGGTAGACCATGCAAGTCAGACTGGCTTATGCTTGATTACCCAGGCCGTAAGAATCCATCCAACAACAGCCAACAGGTACTATATTTTATTACGACAACGACACCCCACGCTGTTATTTGGTCTTAGAGCGTCGGCAGCATATGCTCCAATATTGGTAGCTCATCACAACTTCTAATATCAACAAATAATTTTTAAGCCCATTAAACTTTACCCAATATAACTTTTAATAACAACAATTTTTTTATTAAAATATATTATACTAGGATTATATATATATATATATATATATTATATCATAATATTTATTAAAAAAAAATTCTCTATGAATAGACACCTACAGTAATACAATTTTTACTTAAAAAATTAACATATATCTTTCACCATTATTTTATATCTATCTTTTACAACTTTAGTTCTATTAAATATTTCGCTACAGACTATACATATATTTTAACATATATCCAAGCATCTCTCATTAATGTTAGACTAATATTTTACTACTATTGTACTTATCTTTTACTATAAATGTATTGATATTTCATCACTAATGTACTAATTTTTTACCAACGAATTAATTTTTTATTATCATTATTCTCATTAAAATTGATCTTTCACCACTAATGTATCATTTTTTTTCCTATGAATTGATATTAAACCATTACTCTACTTAAAAATGATATTTAATTACTAATTTACTAATGTTATACAACTAATGTTCTGGTTTTTTTTTTACCAAAGAAATGATATTTTATCATAATTTTTACTTAAAATTGATATTTTCCACTAATATATTGATATTTCACTACTAATATACTGATATTTTTCTTCTGCAATTTAATATTTCACCATTAGTCTACTTAACGCTGATATAAAATAACAAGGCGACCAATAAACCAAATTAATACTTTAAGCTTTGAAATCCATCTCCTAAGAAACTAGATAGAGCAGATGAATTACATGATATAATTTGTTGAAATGACATAACAAGCAAACTAGATACGTTCATGCAATAATTAATTAATCAAATTGCATTGTTATAGTGATTGTGTGGACTGATTCCACGCATAGATTCGATATGTACGTAGTATTATGAAACAAATTCATATCTTGCAATTGCAAGCTTAAGCAATGCGAATGAAGGAAAATAGGGTTCGAATTAATAAAATCCAACCCCTTGCTTGTTAGTTAGATCGAGAAGCTTTAATGGAGTCAAAATTAGATTCAGAAGCTTCGATAACCACTCCCATGCGTTGCATTAATTTTAGTGTTGATTAATTGGATTTGATTATAGAGAGAGGCAAACATAAGAAGAAGAAGAAGAAGAAGAAGAAGAAAAATGTGTTGTTGCTTCATATTTGAATTTATTAGAGCATTTCACAATTTTTATATTTTTTCCTCTTAAATTGCTGACATATTACTTTATGCAACAGGTTGCACAATATAATTTATTCCTACAACAAAAGTTTTAACTTAATATTAAAATATATAAAAAAAAAAGTTGCCCTTTTTTCTTTCTCTCTCATTTTTCTGTCTCTCTCTCCTCGCTTTTTCTTGCATCGGCCCAAATTCTTGCGCATTTTTAAAGCTTAGACAACTTTTGTTGTGGGGGACAATGACGGACTCGAACAACTCAATTTTGCCCATTGAGCTGCTGTTGTGGACCGTCTTAGAAGCGCCCATGGTTTTGGATGGCCTCCTCTCTTTTTTCTAGTCTTCCTTGCAATAGCGTGGGCGTTTTTTCTTTTCGGCCCAAGATTCACGGCTCTTTCTACGAAGTGTGAGTCTTGACCGTGAGCAAATTACGTACGGCTTGAGGCTGTGCGTTAGATATGTGTGATTCATTTTATCATTTTGGGGCCTCATAATCTAAAATCGTAGTTAGGAATGTCTACGGTCCAACTGAGCTCTCAGATAAACCTATACAAGACGCAACGGTCGGATGAACCATTGGTATCGAAAACACTTGATCAAAGATATTGGGCCGAGTCCGCTGACGTTAGTTTTAGTGGTATACCTTGCCACAGTGGCCGGCACCAGCTTTCCCTTACACGAAACACATGCAAGTTAGGTACATGGGCATCAAGGAAACCGAAACCAATTCTCTGCTCAACCATGTTTTTTAGTTGTAACAGTTTAATTAGACTTCAATATGATCTTGGACACAAAGTCAATCTCAATGATCGATTCAAGGTTAGTTTACTTTAATCAAAATAAACTAAAGATAAAATGTTAATATAATGATTAAGGCAAAAATAATACACACACACAAATTATCCTTATGTAGTATGTAAGTGATGGTGTTGAATTATGTCAACTATTACATTTATTGCAAATATTGATTATGTTAAAATATACAATTATATTATAAAATTATTTCAAAATTTTATGGCTAAGGATATAGACACACAAGGTCTAGAGTGGATGCCCCATCAATCCAATCTCAAGGTCAAGCATATGCATTTGATAATTAAATTATTCTTATATTATGATTATATTTTAGCTTGCTTTTCAAAACAATCAAGACTATTACCTTTAATCATAAATACCACAACGTTTTCATCTAAAAATAAATTACTTATCAAAACACATCATTTAATTCCATCTTCAATTCCACTTATTATTTTCTTAACTGAAATCTTACTAGCTAGTTAGCTCTTTTGTTTCTTCATGAATCAAGGCATCTAGATTTTTTTAAAGGTCATTTATTGATCCATAAGAGAATGGCATAAAAAAAGTGCTAATACAGTTGCCAACTTGTAAAATCCAAAACTTGACCCAATTTGATGTGAAAAAATTATATATCAATCACTTGGCCTAACCCAAAAATTGATACAATATGTGCCAAAGTTTTTTTTGATATTTCACTCGAAGTTGATAAGATTTTATACAATTTATAACATTTATGAGAAGATTTTTCAAAATACATATTGTATGCTAGATAGTATTTATAACACTATCTTTACAATTTTCTTATTTTATCTAAAATAAATATTAAAGTATTATTATAAAAGTCTGAACTTGAAAGATAAAATAATTTTAAAAACTTACCAACTAAAGTTATATATTGTTGAAATAATCATCAAATACTAAATCTTTTTTTATGAATTAGATTGCCCAGTAAAAAAAAATTGAACTACATATCTACTTAGGTTTGCTCTGACAAAAATTAGCTTAGATACTCTCAATATTAGATTGCTTTTTTGGATTTTTTTTTCAACAATCTTATCAAAAAGTCATCCAACCTAATTTGACTTGATTTGTTGGATTATCACCTATAAGTATTAAATTGAGAAAAAGGAAAATGTCTAATTTTTTTTGGGGCAATGGGATTTGAGATAGAGCTAATGTACTATATTGGAGAGAGGGAAAATTGAAGATGTGATTCCATAGTCACTTATTCAAGAAAATAATTTTTTTAAAAAAAAAAGAGGAATGCATAAAGTTAAATGGCAATAAATTGATTTCTATTCTCATTTTTGGGTATATTTAGGCATTTTGCAAAATTGAGGCATCTAGATAACACATTTACAAAAGCATATTTAAATGCATAAACGTCTAGAGATTTTTCCTATAAAGATATCAATATTTTTTTATTATAAAAGATATAAACGTTTATACTTGGTTCCCATTCAAACATAATGTTTTAAGTAATTTAAATTTTAGCCAATTCTAGCAATTTTTCTTTATACATTAATAGGAATAAAGTTTAAATGTTTATACCTTAAATGAAACAAAGTTTAAATTAGTATGCCTTAAATGAAACAAAGTCTAAACATTTATGCCCCAAAATTTTTATTTTCAAAATTTTTATGCCTTATTTGGATCAAAGTCAAAACATTTTTGCTTTTATACAACATTCATAAACATTTATGACAGAATAAAACTAAAGTAAAAATATTTATGCCTTTAAATACACTTTTGTCTACACACACACACACACACCCTCTTAAAAGTTAATTAATTTCAGTGAAAGGAAATAAAAGAAAGTGAAAGTAAGATATGCATGTGATACCCAAAGAGTGATGCCTTAATTGTATCATATCACGACTTTCATGCTGTAAATTGATAGATGGAATTTATACACTATTTTTCAACATAAAAATGTCATTTATTCCTCATTAATTTTATAAGATTTAATCTTTTCTTGAGTTTTTCTCTTTTGAGTAGATTTTGTAGGAAAAGATAAAATTAAAGAAATACAAAGGAGAAATCAACAAAAAGAAGAAATAAAGTAAAGAACACGTCAAGAAACATTGAATTAAGGGAAGAAAAGTTGGAAATGAAGCAAATACACCAAGAGAAGTTGTGCTGAAATTTTAAGGGAAGAATAATGAAAGAGCCAAGAACACAGTGCCCCCGTATTTCCTAAACATGGGCTGTATTAAAATCTCAGTTCTTATATTCAGAATCCAAAATTTGGCAAAGAAGTTAGAGAAAAACATAGAGGTCCAGTGTTTTTCTTAAATTTTGTAACCGCTCACGCGACCTGTTTTTTGATATATTCTCTATCAATTCGGGGTTCAAAAATCAGTTTTTAGGATTCGAAACAATTGAATGTGCTCTCTTTCTCTATTCCCTCTAGAAAATACATGTATTTCACAATTCTAACTTCCTTTATCTTTCTTGTATTCTATTGAACAATTGACGATCTACAATTCAAGTGATAAGTCTTTCTCTATTCCTTTATCAATCGCAAGTTCTACATTTTGATTGAATGCAAGTAAAGTTTATGCAATTGTGTTTTTATTTCTCTTGCTTTTAGAGTGTTGTTACTATTATTAAATGTTGTATGTATTAATTACAAGTTATTGCACGTAATAGTGTGATCTACAAGTATGCAGATGTTAGAGTAAATAAAACAGGGTAGGATGATTTGAGGATGGAATTATGTTTCAAATATAACAATGTAATTTGAAGGTTTGATTCTAGATGAAATTTAATTGAATTAATGGATGGAATTGAATGATTTCATATCATAGATTAAGAATTTAAGCTAATTAGATTGATCACCTATTTAGTTTATAATTTAATCTCCGCTAAGACAATATAATTAACCCATAATTATTAATTAATGTGTCTAGAGTAGCAAGAAGGTTAATTATTAATCTTATCCGTTAATTCGTACAATTGCATAATCTGAGCTTATGTGGTTATGGTTGTAGTTTACTGCTTTCCATTCGTAATGCTGCCATTAATTGAACCTAGTGTTCATAACCTAGGTTATTAAATAGTTAGGTGATAACTTGAGAGCTTATTCAATTTATTAGAATTGAGAGAAAGTAAAGAGATGAATTATTATGAGTTTCTAAAGGTCACCATTAAATTATTTAGAATCATCCTCTTTCCATAAGTATTTGATACTTCAATTCCATAATCAATTCATTCTTATCCTCATTCATTAATTAGAGAGCAGATTTGACTATAGTATAGAATTAGCAATATAATTAATGAAATTGTGTAATTGGGGTTTTAACATTAGTTACAAAATTAGTGATTAAACACCATTCCTTATTGGTTCGACTCCTTCTCGCCATTTACTATGTAATTGGGAATTAGGATTTATGTATTAAATTTGTTGTGCATACAACAATGCATCATAAATCACTAAGTCAAATTTTGACAGTTATAATGGAATTTTTCTTTCCTTTATAGATACAAAAGGAAAAAAAAGATATGCATTTGATAGTCATACACACTTTAGCAACAAGCTTGAACAACGATTAATAGTCATTACAATTAAGTACATTTTTGGCAATGACTATTTTATCACCAATTTTTAAAAAAATTTAATTACAATAACTTTTTAACTATTTAATAACCAATTAATTGTTACTAAAAATAAATTATACTAATAATAATAATAATAAAACCATTGCTAAAAAATCTTATATTTTTTTTACCAAAATAATTGATCCATGGTAAAAGATATACACATAATGATGTTAAAAGTTACAAACCTTGCCCCAAATCAAATACTTATGAACCTATCACTATGTCATTTCTAAAAGCCCAAAATATCTAATGACTCCCAAGTGGGGGCCCTAATGGTGAAATTAGCACATGCACATACATTGATATACTTGAAAAGTGTAGAATGATCATTTCACCAATGTGTTGAGTAAAACCATCTCCTCTAAAGAGATAACATGCCACACATAAGCACATATCACAAGGCATGAGGAAAATGGGATAAGATTCATGGAGATCATAATATATTATTAAAAACATGCATGCATGGTTTCACATACAGTAACAAAAACACATAGGATATAAAACACTACACTTGGTAACACATGGTAACAACATGATAACACATCAAGAGAAGTCTTCTCATTACTAATACAATATTATATATTTCAAAGAATGGATATCACACGAAACCACTTCCACTTAAAAAGGATAATACTTAGAAGTAACTACCAACACCAAACACAAATCATTTTTATTTTATTTCTCAAGAGGGATACAAAAGATATAATATTTTTCAACATTTAGTGGTAACCGGTATTTTGGTGCCTAGAGGCTAGTGAGCCACCACAAATATCCATCTCAAAATCCAACACTTAAGTGTACACATCCTCTAAGAGGTCTGTAGATCTCTAATAGAGTAGGCATGAAGCTTTAACTTATAATATTCCATAAATCTAAAATCTATAAAGTATTAAATTTATGTGCTTGATGAGGTTTGGATGATGTTCAATCTTGATTTGGAAATGTATTTTAGAAATGATTTGAAAAGGCTTGAAAATTTAGGAAGAAAGTGTTTTTTGGGTGCACCAATTGATCACTTCTATAAATCGATCAACTGATCTATCTAAAATACCCCGAAATTTTCTAATTTTAAAGATTATATTTAAATAAGGTTTTATTTGAAATTTTAATTTAGTAAATTATTTTTACTAAAATAAAAGGAAATTTAGTAGGGCAAATTAATAAGAGATTTTATAAATATGTTAAGTAAAGGAAATTTTGGTATAATATCTAATTAAGGATTTTAAATTGGGAAATTATTTAAATAAATTATTTTATTCAAATTAAGAAAGATAAAATAGTTTCAAATTAATTTTAATTTTATAAATAATTAAATTAAATAAAATTTGAGGGATTTATTAATTTAAAATTGAAATTTTGAGAAATCCTTTAAAAATACTATTTAGCCTAAAAAAAAGGATTTAAAAATTATTTTATTTAAATATTATTATTTTTAAATATCCTAAATATTCAGATTTATTTAATTTGACCCAACCTAATTAATTCTCTTTTCCTTTTTCCCTTTTTCCTTTTTCTTTCTTCCTTTTCTTTCTTTTCCTTCCTCTTCTTTTCTTTTTCTTTTTCTTCCCCGAATTGGGCCTGTTGCGCCGGCCCAATCCCTTTTTCTTTCCTTCTCCCTCGGCTCAGCCTGGCCCGCGCGTCATTGCCGCCCCCCTTACCTCTCTGCG
The DNA here is from genome assembly GCA_030549775.1 of Tamarix chinensis. Taxonomy (NCBI): domain Eukaryota; kingdom Viridiplantae; phylum Streptophyta; class Magnoliopsida; order Caryophyllales; family Tamaricaceae; genus Tamarix; species Tamarix chinensis. The sequence continues at coordinate 25,566,615 of CM060178.1, read as the reverse complement.
CTACGTTTTACTCCTTATTTCTCCCGAACACCGCGTTCCACTCGTCTTCTTTTTACCTTTGCGCGTCAGCCCAGAACGCCATTCTTTATTCCGTTTTGCACCAAAAACTCGTCGTTTAATTTAACCCTCCCCCACCTCGCGCCGAACCGCCCGACCTCCCTCCCTTTTTCTTTCTTTTCTCTCCCGCGAACCGCCCGGTCCAGCCTCCCCCATCTTCTTCTTCCTCCTCCCGCCCGACGCCATAACCGCCAGCTCCCTTTCTCCCCGAAAATGGCGCCGCCGGCCACACGTGGCGTGACCGGATCTTCTCCCGCTCGTTTTCTTCCTCCCGACCTTCCCGTTAATTTGAACTTTTCCACTCCCCCTCTATTCCCCACGTTTTGTCCCATTTCTCTCGGGAAGGTCGGTAAAAATTCAAAAACATTGCCGCCGACCTTCAGCTCGAATAAACCAATTTCCCTCCCAATTTCAACTCCTGGTAACCTCCCCAATTCAACCTTAACCTCCACAACTATAAAAAAAACCCTCCTCATAACCTGGGTTCGGGATTTTTTATTTCCCCGAAACCCTAAGTTCAGACCGTGCGCCACCGCCCCATTAGACGACTATTAATCCACCTTTGGCCAACTTCAACGCCTCCTCTTGCTCCCAATCTCTTCCCTGCAATACCCTCTAATTAACTAAACTAACCAAAAGCTTCGATTCATCTTGTACAAGCCTCCATAATCGCACAAAGTTGGTTAGTTGCTTCGACAGAAAATTTCACCCCGAGACGTTGAACCACCTTCCACCACCACATGCGCCGCTTCTAACACCTTCCAAACCAACCATTAACTCCTGATAAATCTCCTCCATAGCCCCATAGATTTATTTTATTTTTCTCCTTCCCCCTCACCTCTTTTTCTTCATTTTTAACCCTCTTAGATCCATTTTCCGGCCACCTCCGGGAACCACCGCCGGTTCCACCTACATCCTCCGACTCAAGGTGAAACCATAGACATTTTAAACACTTATTTTTGAATTATTGATAATTATTATATTTTTAGCCTAAATTTTAGTGTTAATTCAACTTTAATTATTATTATTATTGATATCGACTGTATTCTAATTTCTAAATTTTTTTTGACAGGTCTGGGAGTATTATTGAGTAAGATATATTATTCATCTTGGCCTTTACTTATTTAATTAAATTTTTACATGTTTAATGTTATTATTAATAATAATATTAATATTATTATTATTAGTGTAATTATTGGATTGATATTGTAATTATTTCAGGAAGGGAAGAGACCTAAAATTTTAATTATGTCTCGCACTTTTACTTTTCATTAGTATTATTAACATTTTTAACATTATTTTAATTATATTATTATTATTATCTTTATTAAATTATATTATAAGTATATATATATTGTTAATATCATTATTACAATTTCGAATGATGTTAGTATTATTAAAGTGGGGTGGTTAGAAATCCAAATTATAATTTTAAGAATTTTGATATTATTAATATTTAATATTCTACTAATAAAAAAATATCATTAATAGTATTATACCTTATTAATATTATTATTTATTTTTATTACTATTATTATTATTATTATTGTTATTATTATTGTTATTATTATCATCATCATTATTATACTATCATTTCTATTTTGGGTGAAGGATAGAAACCCTTAGATCACCACCCTCTTCGAATGAAAATAATAAATTTATTGTAATAGTTTCTATAGTTAATTTTTAAGTAGTAGTATTTTAATTAAAAACCAAATCTTGGAATAAGTTAGAGGATAATAAAATTATATAAGAGAGTCTAATTCTAGTATGCTTTGATATAATAGGCGAACCCAATCAAATCCCTCAAGTGGAATAGGAGCATGCACCAAGACCGGTGACGTTTTAGGTAAGGGTCTACTAAGGCCATTTATGTGTTTGTATGCACTATGTGTTTGATATGCCATGTATTTTATGTTCGTTATTATTAATTATTTTGCATGTGGCATGATTGTAGAGTTGAAGTATGTTGGTGTGAATAAACTGTGGCATGAGAACTATGCGTATGTTTATGTCATTATTGTATGATATGACTTGAGACATGTTGTTAGGGTTCATGAAATGGCATGGTGTTAGGGTCTTGCATGAAATGATATGATGTTAGGATTTGCATGAAAGGACATGACGTTAGGGTTTGCATGGAATGATATGATGTTAGGGTTTGCATAAAATAACCTGTGGTGTTAGGGTTGCATGGAAGCATGTCTACGTGGAGCTAGGGTTTGCATATGAATTAGGGTTTGCATGGAAGGGTGGTATATGTGAAGCTAGGGTTTGCACATGTGAAGTACGTGGAGTTAGGGTTTGCATGGGAGCTAAGGTTTGCATGGGAGTGTGGTACGTGGAGATTGGGTTTGCATGAAAACGGTTCAAAGGTTTGCATGGGGAGATTAATGTCTGCATGGGTATGAAAATTACGTGTGGAAAGTTAATTTGGGATGTAAGGAGTGCTAAGGCCTTTTATGTGCTTATGTGTATTATGTGTTTCGCATGTTATGTATCTAGTGTTTATTATTATTAAATATTTTATGTGGTATGACTTGGAGTTGAAGTATGTTGTGCATGGTATGTGTATTAATTATGTATGATGATATGTGTTGTGTATGTGAGGAAGTCGATGTGGTTTGTGTGAGAGGAAGGATGAAAAAGGAGGATGGGGAAAGAATTTGATTAAGGGAAGTGAGTTAACCTAATTTTATGGTTTTATAAGGAATAATCTAATGTATGATTTTATGTGTGGAAGAGCAGAATTTATGGTTTGTTTGGGAGAATCTAATTTAGGATGTTATTTGGGAGACGGTAATTTATGATGTTATATGGGAGATTCGAATTTATGGTTTATTTGGGAGAATTTAAATTAGGATGTTAATTGGGAGAAGGTAATTTATGAGGTTATATGGAATAATCGAATTTATGGTTGTTTGGGAGAATCTAATTTTGTTTATGTTATTTGGGAAAATGTAATTTATGATATTATATAGGGGAATCTAATTTATGATTTGCTTGGGGGAATTCAATTTATGGTTTTCCTTGGGAGATTCTAATTTATGATTTTATGTGGAAGAATCTTCATGGTTTGAATCTAGGGTTTGTTATGGATGAATCTTTAGTTTTGTATGGTAGAAATTATGGTTTTGTATAATGGAACTTTAGGGTTTGCATGGTAGTATTTATGGTTTGTATGGTGGTATTTATAGTTGTATGGTGGTATTAGGGTGTACATGGTGGCATTGATGGTTGAATGGCGGTATTAGGGTTTGCATGGTTGAATTTAAAGTCTCACGTGGAAATTTAGGGTTTGCATGGAGTAGGGTTGCATGGGGGTTAGGGCTTTCATAGATTTAGTCACGCATGTCTGGGCAAATGTTTGTGAATGTCAAATATTTTTGAATAAAATATTTAAGACACTAATATCTTAAAGTGGAAGATATTGAGACGGGACCAGCCGATCCACCGGTTAGGAATAGTGGTTAGGGTTTTACCCTATGTGTGACCGATCCACCGGTAATAATAGTAGTTAGGACATGAGGTCCTATGTGTATCCGGCCCACCGGTTATAATAGTGGGGGATCCCGAGCTCAATAAAGACAAACCAAATCGTCAATGCTATTAAAAGATACTAATTACTTACAGTGGAACACCATGCGAGCAGGAACCAAGCCGATCCACCGGTTAGGAATAGTGGTTAGGGTTTTACCCTATGTGTGTCCGGCCCACCGGTTATAATAGTGGGGTGTTCCTGTTTTCGCATGGATCTGATGCGGACAGGAACCAAGCTGATCCACCGGTTAGGAATAGTGGTTAGGGTTTTTACCCTATGTATGACCGGCCCACCGGTTACAATAGTGGGGTGTTCCTGTTTTCGCATGGATTAATAAAAGGCATGGTGTGTATTGACTTTTGATAAAAGAAAGATTAAATGATTAATCCGGACCTTTTTGAGCCTTACGTATGGACCTATTGATTATAAGTGATTTCACTTTATGCTTCTATGTATCATATGTATGGGTTGTAATTGTATGTGATCATTATCCTGCATGAATTAATGTGTTATGTGCCGGCCTTAGTATTCGGTTACCTTACTCAGTACGTAGCGTACTGATCACCCGTTTCATGGGTGCTGCTCATTCCCACGAGCAGAAGGCCCGTCTGACCTGTTGCAGGTAGGAGATATTTACTTTGATGCTATCGATATCTACGGGACATCAGGAGGGGCAGAGTGATAGCTGGGCTGGATCAATCTTTAGAGTGACGTGGTCGTTGTCCTTTTTAAATTTATGATTCATGTTATCTTTTATTATGTTTGAATTGTCGAAACAATTTTACTAAGGTTGTTTAGTTATTATCTGGAAAAACAATAGCCGGTATTTCGAATTATGTAAGACTTACGCGTACTCTGATTTTTGTTTTTATAAATTTGAATTTGTATGGTATTACTGATAATGTTTTCTTAGCCTTAGCACTTGGTACCGGAACGGTAGAAGTAAATTGGTCTGGTACTAAGTGTGGCGGTAACATCCCCAGAATTTACGGTTTTAATTTATGAGTATTGCTTTTAAAAAAAAATTGTGTAAATTTTGGGGTGTTACACTATCATTTTCAGCTTAGGTTTTGATTCAAGTAAAGTAGTTGAATAGTGGACTAGTCGGTCTAACCAATCAACTGATTTATTAGATTGATGCAAAATTTAAACCTGATTTTTATAGGAAAATTCTTCTAACAATTTTAAATCTAGGTAATCAAGCTCTAATTAGTTTTATGAACAATATTTTATCATCTTGATCATTCATTCAAGATTTTCCTTACCTCAAGCGAATGCTAAAGTTGATAAAAAGGGGGAAATTAACCTATTCTCTTCTCTTATTTTTCCCTTTTCTTTTGTGTAGACCTAGATAGGCAATATGTTCTAGATACTCACGACACTCCTAGAGATTTATTTCCGATGTCATTCTATGTCTTTTTATTTCTTATGTTCAAAACTTTTCTAGGATGCATTGACCTATATTGTTCAGCATTCATCATTTAAGTCTGGAGAGAAGTTAGTCATTCCTTGATAAATTTGCCCTTTATTGGCCAAATTTGAGCGCAATAATTAGATTTTTGATCACTACTCTTCCTTCTTTTATTAGATTGTGGGTATATAAATAACCCTAACCCTCTTTTTTTATTCATTTCCTTTGAACCACCAAGATAACCCTATTTCCTCTACACTTGTGTCTCCACCTTTCTCTCCTTTGCACTCTTCATTTTCGACTTACCCTACCTCTTTTGATATTTCTTCTAACCCCTTCTTATTGTACCTTTAATCAATATAGGGTTAAATTTAGGAAATGATTACGATTTTAGTTGGTTATTATACCCCTTCTTATCCATGACAATGATCGTCAAAGAGGTGATACCAAAATAATTCACTCAATTCCAGGGCAAAGCTCGCTAAGGAAGCCACACGACATATCAGTCGTCCATACTAAACCTCAGAACTCAAGTCCTTAAGTACACTTACTCCCTATAGGGCGTATGGAATACCAATAGAGAAGAAGTGAGCCCCTTGACCCGAAGGCCCAAACTATGCAATCGGTGGTCAAGTCTGAGGCATGAGATTCTACAAGGAGGTGGTACCAAAATAATTCACTCAATTCCAAGGCAAAGCTCGCCAAAGAAGCCACATGACATATCAGTTGTCCATACTAAACCTCAAAACTCAAATCCTTAAGTACGAGTACTCCCTATAGTGTGCATGGAATACCTATAGAGCATAAGCGAGCCCCTTGACCCGAAGGCCCAAACTATGCACTCGACGGCTAAGTCCGAGACATGAGATTCCTTTCCAAACTCAAGTCTTCCTCTTTAAATGATTAGTGTCTTATGAAATTTCATATTATTAATTTGAGAACAACAAGGTTCACAATATTACAACTTAGCCATAAATCAATCAACCAAGGGACCATGAGGGTCACAACAATCAACCATCAAATGTCAAATCCAAAAGACCACGAGGGTCACAACAATTCCAAGTCAACACGACCTAGGGTAGGCATCATGCCATAGCCCAAATAATTATCCAATTCAGTTATTCAATCCATTTGTCCAATTATTTCCAAAATTATTCGGAGGCCATCACTTAAGTCAACTAGCCCAATTATTCACTTTGAAACACATTTTTCCCTAATGACCAAAATGCCCTTTGATCTATAACTACCACATTTTCCTTTAATTTATTACCAGGTTTGTCTCCATAGGATATTTGTCATGAAAAAGCTAACATAAAATAACTAATAATACTTTAACATACAATAATTTATTCGATACGACAAAAGACCATGTTACCCCTAAGCATTCACCACACATGGTACATGTACACATTCTTAGCATGCATTTCAAGTATCCCATAAAATTCATGCAATTTCCACAAATAACTTTCAAATATGGACCATGGTATATATAATTTACATTTTTACCCCTAGAACATACAACACATAATAATCACCATTTAAACACATTTATACTCTAAGTTAACATGCTATACGTCCAAAATTATCTAAATTATCCGAAGGAAATATTTAATCCATTTATGGGTCTTACCATGAAACATGACAAATTTTCAGTTGGACTCTAACCCTAAACATGCACATTTCTTTTTAGCATAAATCCATATACATTGTCATAAGCATACACTATTCAATTTTTAGAATACTACCTAGACATGTAAATATTAGCATGGTAACATATATTAGTACCCTAAACATGCACATTTCTTTTTAGCATAAATCCATATACGTTGTCATAAGCATACACTCTTCAATTTTTAGAAAACTACCTAAGTATGTAAATATTAGCATGGTAACATATATTAATTTACACATCATAATATTCACATAGAAACGAACTACAACATGCTTCCATTTCCCACAAAATACCAGTCATTTGATATACTCATCCTAGCATGATTTTTATCCTAGAAAACTAACCTATCATTTTCACACAAAATTCCACCGTCTATGGATTAGTTGGATTTACCTTTGAGCTAAAATAATAATACCACGAAGAGCTTCTTCAAAGAATACCTTAAGAGGGGTTGAGATTACCTAAAAATAAATAACACCATCCACACTATGCATGCATTAGTATCTATGCTAAATAAATTAATAAAATTACAACCTATGTGAACTAATACCCAAAATATGATTAGGGAATTAACCAAGACAGCTGGTGCATGGAATTTCTATGTACCACGCACACCGGAAGATAAAATAATTACGTCGGAATTAGTTGCTGCTTAGAGAGGCAAAACACAAGGGAAAAGGGGTGCTTAGCAAGGCTGCAAGTTGGGTGATGTTTGGGCGGGAGTTTAGTGGTGAAAGGGAGAAGTTTGGGGGCTGCAAACAAGAGCATCAAGTGCTGGAAGTAAGGGGAAGAAGGATAGGATTTGTAGGGAGAAAAATAGAGGACTAAAAGGGAGAGGGAAGGAGGGACTTTGCTGTAGGTTGGGGATTAAGAAGGGAAGGAAAAATAGAGGAAAATGGGGTTGCTATAGGTTGTTTTATGGGAGATGGGTGTCGAAAGCTTGGGAGAACGGAAAGGGTCAGGTTGGTTGCATGGAGAAGGAAGGACATAGATGGATAGAAAAGTTGAGTAGGTGTGCAGGTTGAGAGGAGGAGAGGATGAGGGCTGCTACTTGGTAGGAGGGCTGGGGTTACGTGAGGTTTGGGGCTGCATGTGGCTGGGTTGCGTGAGGTTTTGTGGCTGCATATGGCTGGGCTGGTTTGCTAGGATTTTGCAGGCTGGAATGGCGTGAGGGAGGAGAGGAGTAGGAAGGGTGATGGGCTTCTAGGGGGAAGGGGAAAGGATTCAAAGTTAGTGGGTAAGATAGGTAGGAGTGTAGGGTATGGGCAAAAGGTGTTCAAGTATGGGAGAAAGGTGGTAAGCATGGGAGAAAGGTGACAACTAGCTGCATGGGAGGGGGTAAGGTGCGGCATATTGAGGGGAGTTTAAGCTGCAATTAAAGTGGGAAAAATGATGGGGATTGGTTAGGATTTAGTTAGCAAAAATATCCCAAAGTATTAGGTTTTTAAGAGTATGGTTACTAAGGAAAAATCCTACCTATTCAAAGTTTTATTTTCACCATTATTCTCACTATTATTATTATCATGATCAATATTATCATTATTAGTGTCATCACTAACACTCCTTATTATCATAATTATTTCTAACATTATTATTCTTACACTTATTGTTATCGGCATTATTTTTAAGAGTGTTACTTATCATGAGGTTATTGTTATTACCATCCTTTCTATTTTGATTACTATCTACTCTCTTCTTATTAACGTTATTATTACCATCATCAACTTTTATCTTTCCCTACTCATATATACACTAGTCCGGGTTATTATCTTAATTTAGTAACTATAGACTTACTCGTAACGACGAGAAGTTCATTCTAAAAAAGAATCCTATGATTTATCACACCTGCTAATCAAAATTTTAAGTCTTGCATATTTAAATTAAGGATTTATTAAAACTAGGCATTACATGTATAATCTTAGTTTTTTACACTAGTAATGATATGGGTGTGATGTGGTTGGTAATTGGATTCTAAATTGTGTTTGGAATGCTTGAGTATAATATGTGTAGATTGATCAACTAATCCTCAGAATAGTTAAACCGTTAGCCTGGTCAACTGTTTTTTAATGTAACTTTGATCAATTCTCTTTTTGAACCCATCAATTAGTGTTTTCCTAATAGATCAACTAGTCCGTATAATAGTTTATCGATTAGCAAAACTGATCTACTGGTTCTCTGGTGGTGAATTTTGAGTTGGTCTTTATTTGAATCCTTCGATTAGTATGTCCAAATTGATGGACAAATCTTAGAATGTTTGAATGCTTTGATAAACTAATAGATTGGTGCTAACAAGAGGCTCTAGGGTTTGGTTGGGCCAAACCAATCGACTATTTTACACAACAACTCGACTGGTTTGGTTTGAAAGTCTTATTTACTTCCCTTTTAACCTTCATATGATTTGATACTTGGTATTATGCTATGATATGATCCTTTAATGATGAGAATACATATCTTAGCATAAATTAAAGAACCTATTAGTTAGATTAAATTAGTCCATAATTAATGGTATTATAACTAAGGACCTTTGAAGGATTTTAATGGATAATATGGGAGAAATATGTTATGATATGACTATTTAATAATAAAAATCTAGTTCTAGGCATAAGCAAATTAACTCACTTGATGTATTAAATTCGGCTAAGTATTGATGGAATTTCCATTGAGTAGTTGAATGGTTATGATGGTTAAGATGAAATTATTATATGGATATAGTTGCTTTTGGTACATGATATTGGTAACAATGATTTGGGTTAGATCTGTATTGGGTTAGATCATTTTAGGTTAGGAAAATATTGGGAAGGTTTTAAGTATAATACATAGGGTTTATTCAGGTTTAGGTTTGATTCGTGTTTATAGACTTTGTTTCATATTAGGTTTGGATCTAGTGGATTAGGGTCTACAGATTATAGATTATTTTGGGTTTGGACCAAGTTAATTTAATTTAGAATTTGTATCGACATTGATTGCTATCAATTTAATATAAATAATAAATTATATTTTGTGATTTATTATTATTATTATGTTTATCATAGTAATATTTATGATAATATATGTAATGATATAACAAATTATCATTATAAAATATGTAATAATAATAAAAATTATTATCATCATCATCATCATCATCATCATTATTATTATTATTATTATTATTATTATAAATACAATTATAAATATAATATACATAAATACAATGATTGTTATAATAATTATAATTATTATGTTAATTATAATAATTATTGTTATAATTATACTTAATTGTTGTTGTTGTTATCTTTAGAAATATACAAATATAAATTTTACTATTATTATTATTATTATTATTATTATTATTATAGTTATTATATTTACAATTATAATTTTATGTTTATAATGATTATAATTATAATAATGATAGAAATGTTTATGATATAATCTGGTTGATGCCAATATGATATTAAAATAACATGAGTAAAACACAATCTTACTAGCTTTTTTTATTTGTTGTTATATGGATTTCAAATTTTTGTTTACATAAATTTTTTATTAAAAACATTATTTATGAGATAAAATGTTACCTTTGTTGTAATAACCCATCTTTTTAAAAAGTTTGTTGAATGAGAAGTTATGGTTTTTATTAAGATTTTATAATGTTTGATTTTGATTTGGAACTATAATTGAGTTTGAGGAAAATTTGGATTTGAATAAGGTTTAGAAATCAAATAAAATGAGTTATCAGGTAGATCAAACAACTGGTTCCATGAGATGATCGATTGGTTCTTTGTTTTAGCTATAGGGTTTTGCTTGACCGAACCAATCAATTGATAATTATAGTACAGTATGGGACTTAAGAATCTAAAGGAAAACTAATAGTGATAAAATTCAGACCCAAAGGTATAACTCCATTTTGTCCTAACTCTTAGACCCAACTAAAAATGGAACATCTTCTCTAGGACTTCACTTATCCTACCCACGCTTATAACCTTTTTGCCATTACATGGCCCTCACATAGTCATCTGTAAAAGTAGTATCAATGAGACCTCCTCGTACTGAGTAAATCACAATACCTCATAGGAGGCAGTATATCCACATACCACATAGCCATACAGAAACCAAAAAGCATACATAAGAACAAGGTATAAACCATACAGACAATAATCATGGAGAAACATATACTATAGTCCAAGTCTCAACTCAATGGTAAAGTATACCAAACCATTTTTCATCTTTTTAATGTCTAAAGTTATATTTGATTCGATGAGTACATTCCAATCATAGGGGTAGGGCACTTAGGCAACTACTGAAACAATAATCTAAAAGAGCACCAAAGTAGGGCACTAAGGCGATAACCAAACCAACAAATCCAACATAAATCAAGCTAAGGCACTAAGGTAACTACTCAGCCAACAATCTATTTCTTTTATTTCGACACAAACTTTCCCATTTTACTTCCTTATTCAAAAATGATACAAATTAACCAAAGGATATAGCGGTACATCTATTCATATGAGAGCCCGAAAGTAACATAATACCCTTATCTCGAACCTAGGGACACAACAGCACACCTGGTCATACCGACACCTAAAAGCAACATAGTATCTGTAACACCCCAAAATTTCAAAACTTAAAATTTCATTTTAAATAGTTAATAGCAGAAGCTAAAACGCAGTAGGGGTGTCACACTACATTCAACATAGAAGAGAAACCCCCTATACCTAGTCTATATTAGGTGCAAGGCAAAAGTAATCGTATACCTAGGAATGAGGTGTGGGAAGCACTTGATTCCACCGCGATATAGGATACTAAATAGAGAGAAGGGAATAATTAGTGAAAATAGAGGACTAAGAGTCCAAATAGAGATAGAGATATTCAGATAACCATACCCTTTACCAATTCGTTTAACGCTCACCCAAGGCTAGCACATCAAACTAATAATCATCAATTGCCTGCAACATAGGGCAGATCTGCTCATTGGATTGAGCATCACCCGTGAAAAAGATGATCAATACGCTACGTGTTGAGTAAGGTGACAATACAGTCAAAATAGGGAAAACATATCATTACACACATTCACGGTGGAAAGTAGTATACATGGGAGATACAAGAATCAACACAAGGTAATTACTGGTCTAGATTCGTATTATTAGAATATATTAAGATCTATTCTTTTATTTATGTTGAGTTTAGGGGCCTCACTATTCTCAACTGGTGGAACGGTTATTCCACCTCAATGCAAAATGCTCCTGGCCAATATTCTTACCTGTGGAACTGTTACTAACATATAACCCTAGGAAAATACATCCGTCCACTATTATTACTAGTGGAACGGTTTAATAATATACATTCTTAGGGAAGAATGCTCCCAGCTAATGTTCTTGTCCGGTGGAATGGACATATACAACCGGTCCTGACTCACATAGTATTCCACTTTAAGTGATTAATATCTTATCAATGATTATAATCGTTCTCGGGATTTATTTTAAATTGAGTTCAGGGACCCCATTATTCTCAATCGGTGCAATGGTTATTTCAACCCAAGGTAAAATGCCCCTAGCCATTATTCTAACCGATGGAACGGTTAATAACATACAATTCCGAGGCACCATATCTCATTCTAGTATATCCCAAAGATCTTGAATGAGTATGTATCCCTAATATAGTTTATCCATAAAGGCACCATATTTATAAACTTGCTAAAGTAGTAGACGATGAAACAAATATAATTTTATCAAGGTTTTCTTGAAATGTAAGTTTTTTAGACTCATACTCTTGTTTACCGTTCTAATATAAAATCAGTAAAATTTTACTCATCCTATACTTGAAAATATTAGTATATTTTGTGCATCTATAATTTTTTAAAACATAATAAATATTGATCACAATTTTTTCTCTTCTTAATCATATTTGTAAACATTGAAACATAACAATGTCCAACACATGCATATCTTAACAATAAAATATTTAATTTTTACAAATGTAAATATTTAGCTTTAGTTAGCCAACATTATATGTTATTTCTAAACATGATTTTACTCTATCACAATTTTAGCACATTAAATATAAACCCAAATTATATATATATATATATATATATATATATATATATATATATATATATATATATATATATATATGTATGTATGTATGTCTGTGTGTGTGTGTGTGTGTGTGTGTAGCATGACAACCAACAAATAATATATATTGTAACAAATCTAACAAAATTATAGCATAATTATATACATCCTATCATAATCTATCTATATTATAGCATAATTATGTATAATCTAACATATCTAAGAACATTATAACATAATTATATACAATCTAATAGAATGTATCTATATTATAGCGTAATTATAAACAATCTAACATATATTATAGCAAAATTATATACAATAACATATATTATAATTATTAAGGAAAAAATATAAGAATAAAACCATACCTGATATTTGAGATACAAGAAATAATTGGTAAAATGGAGGCCAAACAAAGATGTAATTACAAGAGAGAAAATAAAAATTGAAGATGAGAGAAAAGAATTGCATAGAGGAAGGGATATGGACGTCGGTCGAGAAGAAGAAAGTGAGGAGGGGAGTGTTGGGTGGGGGTAATGATTAAACGAAACACACTCAACAATTAGGCGTGTTTCATTTAATTCTGATAACTCTTGTATGCTCTAACAATTAAAGATGAGGCCATTTGGTTTTAATGAAATACCTTTGATCATCAACCGAGTTTTAGTAAAATCTAACGTCGTCCCCTCCCATAGACTATTTTGGTTAATTTTTTTAATTAAAGGCTATTTTAGTACTTGTTAAAGTTAATTGGGCTATTATGATAATTGGTTCTAGATAGACTAGTCTAGTCTGTCTTGATTTCAACGTCTTTACATTTTATTCTTTGGACTCATCTTAACTTTAGATAGCAAAAGAAAAAGTGTTATTTTTCAATTTTAGGCTTTGACTGATGCATATTTAAACTTGAATATATAATGTGAATAACTAAAAAACATACATACATTGATAAATAAACAAAATGAAGTATTAATAAAGTACTCCTAGTGATCATTAAATGATTATGAACCTCACATGTATAAAAGTATATTATTAAATGAACTTTTACCCAAGTGAAGAGATTTTTTTTTTGCCTTTTTGAATATTCACATGTACGTTAAAATCTCTAACTATTAGTTAGGATTGTAAACCATGAAGGATGGTTGTATCTATTTGCATTAAGCAACTATATACTAACAATATGTTATTGTTATGAACAAATCTTTGTTAATTACCTGGTAGTTGATAGCATAAAATGCACTAAATAGTTGTGGTTGATATTGAGCTATATAGACTTGAGCAACTTATAATAATTATTGTCTCTACGATGAAGTATATAATACTTGGGGCCAGCCTTGGGTAAAACAATAATAGGCCTGTGCCTATATATATATATATATATATATATATATGATGACATTTAATATAAAAACAAGAATCTAAACTAATATAGATGGTTAGATAATAAGCATAAGAAAGTTTTTAAAGTAGGTTTGATTCCCTATCCAAGCAAAAGTTGAATACATATATAAAATATAGGGTCACAATATTTTTTTTGGCCTAAGGTCCCTGAATGTTAAGGTCGGCCCTTTAATACTTCATCCATTTTATAATATAGGTCGTTTTGAATTCCATAAAAAAAATATTAAAAAACTTTGATAACTACTATATTTTAATACGTATTAATAAAAAATATAAAAATACATTATTATAAAAAGTACTTTTAAACAAAATATAACTATTATATTTTTATATTATAGTGTATTATATTATTGAGAAAAAATGATAGTCAAAATTCGGCTTATATTATAAGACGGAGTGAGTATTGTTTTTGGTAATGTTCATGGTTTATTTTTTTTGGATAAGTAAATATATTTTGCATATCTTAAAGATTATGTTCAAAGTGATCCTAATGCTTATGCAAGGTAATGTTCCTTGTTAGCTGATCAAATGTACAAAATAAACTTTAAAAATATTACTTATAAACAAGTTAATAAAAAATTCTTATATTTTATTTTATCTTTTCTGCAAATAGTTTTACGACTAAACAATTGTTACAAAATCTTTACCAAGCACTCTAATTAGAGATGAAAATAGTCAAAACTGCGATCTACTTCAAAACGTTTTTACTCCGAGCATAGAACATGCGTATTGAGGAATGCTTTATTTAATGGTCTCCTTCGATAAGTTTATTTAACCAACGATAGCTTAGGCGAGAATCTTCGGTTAATCAATCTCTTTCGTTCATTAACTCAATCACAAATGATCAGTAATCAGTAATAACTGCATGCTCAACGCCCCAACCTCATAAGTAAGGAGACTTGTGTCACAAAAACCTAATGATACTGAATAGTACTCCATATCAAAATCATAATTGCTTTAATTAATTAATTATGAGTTTAATTTAGTGAATCTTTTCTGCGTTACATTTCTTTAAACTTCAACTAACATTCCATTTTTCGGCTAAATCTCTTGTGATAAACTACCTTCAAACCAAGCTTCATATATATTGTACGTAGACTATACGTTTCTTACAAGGTTGGATTGCTGGGTTACTAATAAGTGTCCTCGTAAATAATTCTTCCAATCAAAGATTATTTAGCACGGCATGATGTATTCACAAGCCACAAATTATCATGAATCATGAATCATGCCTACAAATTAATTATAGATGACAAATTTAACAACTTTTTTTAAGATTTATAGATAGTTAAATCTCTAATATTCAAGAGCTCACCTTTAACTACAGTGTTAAAATTCACCGATTCAGATTTAACTTCTTATTCTACCTGTGCAAATAGGTGGAGTTAACAAGTATAAAATGAAGGAAGACAAACAACAAACGGGCCACCAAATCTTTTTTTTTTTTGTCTTTTTTTTTTCTTTTTTGTCTCACTCTATAACACATTGTATGAAAAGTATCAAAAATTAAATGTCATTTCTCTAGTTAATACCCTTTTGTTCTATTTTTATTTTTATTTTTTTATTTTGCCTCATATATATAAGTAATTAGATGATTATGAATTCCGATATCACTTATTAGGGACATAATTGTGGAGGAAGAAACACCCAAATCATAGGTTAGATGAAGTTCCATCTTAAAGCTACTTGACAATAAAAATTGTAAATTACTAGACTACAGTAAGTATCAAAAACTTTGTCCGGGGAAAGACGTGAAACTGATTGATACCATAATATAATAAGAGTAGTTGGGTTTCCGGCTTTATATAATGAGAGACAAATTCTAGTTTCTAAATTCTAATACTATTATATGTAAAGTTGTAATTAATGTGGGCAAAAGTCGACTTGATCCATCCGACCCCACCTGATCCGTACAAAAATTAACCCGACATAATCCGATAAATTTATCAATCTAACCTTTTTCAAATCCGACCCGAAATTGATATGATCCAATGATGGCCCGAATATAAGAAACCCACCTAGATTCAAACCTGACCCGACCACAATCCGTAACTCAATATCAGCCCAACCTAACCCGACTTGACAAAATCAAATTAGATATTAATCAATTATAATAATAACAATAATAAAATACACACATCTTATTATTTATTTAAAATTTTTAAAAATATATGATTATTTAAATTTTATTTATTTTTCTTACTTTTAAAATGAACATACTTATTCACTAATGAAATTATAATCTTACCAATTTTTTCGCGTAAAAACACAACATCATAAAGCCATCATAATAAACAAATAGCAATTAATAATACATTATTCATCTTATGCACACATGAAGTTAAATTTAATGATTACTTACGAGGTTAATGATTTAGATTGATTTTGGTGGTTAATGTCTGATTCAACCAAAACCTAAAGTGATTCGATCCAAGATTAACTCGGCCAGAACCCAATCCAACCCGTCAAAGCCTAAAAATATCTAATTCGTCAAATTAAGCCAAACCTGATCTATCAAACTAATTCAAATACAAAATCACCTAAATATGAGCTTTCTCATCCCAATCCCAACCCTTTAAGGATATAAACGGGGATGGATTTAGGGGGTATACACATACCCGTATCCGTACCTATACCTAAATTTGTACTCATACCCAAAAGAATATCCACTTACACATCGATATCCGTATTCGTTGGATATCTGTTATTCGACGAATAACCCATTTACCTGTTAATGCATATTGTTTTGTGGATAAATCCATTTAGAGGTAAGCCAAATGAAAATTTTAACCTTAATTTATACTATATTTACTTTAAAATTAAGGATAAAAGGGTAATTATGTATCAAATAAACAGGTATGGATATAGATATAAGTATGGGTATGGATACAGATACGGATATGAATATCCCATACCCATGTCCAATGGGTACTTTTTTCATCCTCCATAACTATTTATCCATATTTATTTAAGTATCCAATAGATAAAATACATCATATTTCAGGTAAAATATGCCCTATTTACATCCATAGATCGACCCGACCCAATCCGACTTGACAAGCTAATCCGAAATAATCCGAACCCGATCTGACTCAAATCTAAACCCAATAGGGCCTAAACTATAAGGCAACCCAAAATAACCCGATCCAACCCACAACCGACCCACAAAGAAATAATTTACAAACAATCCGATATGAGAACGACCTAACCCTCTATAACCTAATCCGTTAGATCTGCTTGACCCGATTGCCACCTATAGTTATAAGTAAACAAAGATAGCTCATGAGTTTTCTAAGTTCGCCTTATTTATTAAGTTAAATAAGTTAAGTCCGAATCTTTTTTAGACTCGTTTAATAAACGAACAAAATATGAACATAAAAAATATGAGCTTGAGAGCATTTATAGTTCAAAAGCTTGCGAGCTCAATTCATGTACGACAAAAGTAAAATGGTTGGCTCAGCTCATTTTTAAATAAACCAAGTCCGAACCTTATTTTTAGATGAACCGGGCCTAAAATCATTATGGTTCAACATGACTCGGTTCATTTACAACTCTAACCACACAAGCATATCAAGCTAACTCAACCATTGTGATGCCACTTGATTGTAACTTATAAGAAAAGTTTATGGGGGAAGGGGGAGTTAGTCGGATGAAGGCTTTTGTGGCCTTTCTTTAAAACTAATTTGTATTTGGTTTGTGTATGAAAATAAGTTGCTTTAAGTTCAATTTTTTATATAAACAATTATTGTAAAAATATTAAAGCACAATTTCTATATTTATTCTCACTTTTCATATTTATAATGTATTAATTTTACTTAAACATTCTCTATCTACTTTAAAAAATAAAAAAGTAAAGAATATATTTCAAACATTAGGCTTAATTAAATGTCATCCTTAAAAAGTATAAAAATACCTAATGTAACTTATTTTTAATGTATGGAGGGAGCAACTATTATTTGTTTTTGAAAAAAAAAATCACATTTAATAAAATCTTACTTGATTTATTAACATTCATTATTAGTTTCATATGATAAGATGAACATATATTCGAATATAGAAAAAAGTATATTGTAAATTTAGAACAAAACTATTTTTTATTCATGAGAATTCCATTGAACGATTTATGTTTTTAGCGTATAATCTTGCTAGGATTTTCTTATATTTTAAAGCATAATAATAAAATTGATTACACAATGGAAAAATGAAAGTATTTTTATTTCAAAATTTTTGTTTTAAAATAAAAGGTTTTTTTGATAAAATTTAATATTTACTTTCCATTTTAACCTTATTTTTTTAATTTTCTTCTTTCATATTATTTTTAAATAAAGGATATCATTATTATATTAAGGGTATATTTATTAATTTTAAGGTAGTGTATTTTGCTACAAAATTCTTCTAAAAAATGATGGAGTACCTTTTACTAGGAGTTTGTGTGTGGTGAAACTTAGTTTATCCTACAACATTTAAAAAAATAAATTAATGATTTGTAAGTAAACCATCCTCTAGCAATCTCCGGTATAAAATTTAGTACTTTATGAGTTTACTGAGCCCACCCATCCCTAGCTTGAACTTTGAACATTTAGAAAATGAGCCTACTATAAAATTTTAAACTTGGCTATTAAAAGTTTGATTATTGATTCATCTCATTCATACATTAAGAAAAGATCAATTAGACCTATAACTGTAACAAGATAGACCATCTTTTTAGCTCGATTTGGCTTAAGTAGATTGGAAATGAGTACACTAGAGTTACTCTGAGAAAGCTTGTACAACTTCAATGATTTTTCGACGAGCTTTTAACTTGCTTACAAATGTTTTGAATTCATAAACAGTTGAGTTGAGTCTACCTTGACTCTACTTAAGCTCACTTATTAATTACTTGCTTAAAAGTTTGTTAACAAACAAGCTAAATGAGAGTTTAAAAACACGAATCGAGCTATCATTGGATCTAATTAAGCCTTTGCCTTGCAAACCTACACTCCCAGAATGGTTCTAGAGTCTCACACTTTCTCATAGGAATGGCAACGGGGCGGGCACGGATCGGGTACCCCTTATCCATACCCAAACCCGATAAAAAATTTGATAACCATATCTGTACCCGTACCTGTACCCATATGGATATCTGCTACTTTACCCATATCCGTATCCGACGGATACCCGTTACCCGATGGATAATCCGTCAGGTACATCAAACCCGTTATCCGACGGATTAAAATTACCTATTTATCCGTTACCATTACCCGTTCATCCGTTTTTATACCCATTTACCTGTCATAATATAGAGAATTTACCTACAGAATTATTTTTTGATATTAAAATGTATATAAAAAAAATAAAAAAATCCAATAATTCATCAACTAAGTAGCTAAAGTTGATAATGTATCTGTAGCATAATAGAAAAACATAGTAAAATATTCCAACAACAATATTGTTTAAACATAGTAGATAATGTCCAATAAAATAAAAAACTAGTAGAACACAAATGACATTCATAAATCATGATAGGATGAACTTTTCAATCTACATTCTTCAATCTTCAACCTTCAGACTTTAATCATCATGATTCATGCATCTACCTGGTACATAAAAATAGTAAAAATAAATAGTCAAAAAAATAATAATATATATATATATATATATATATATATATATATATATATATTACATTTGCTAATAATATTATAAAATTTATAAACATCTAATTTTTACCTCAATTTCACCATTGTCGGACTCCTCATCCTCAAAAGAAGCACGACAAGCGCCACGATAATGTGATACTTCATAGTCATTATTATCTAGAAAAGAATTGAAATAATAAAATTAATAGAAAAAGAATACATATTTCATAATTAAACTAAATTTTAATAATATAAATAAAATATTACCATTGTCACTCATCATTGCTGCCCAAAGCCAATCTCGACCACACATCAATGCTTCTAAAGTCTTTGGATGTAGCCGATTGTGGTGAGGAGTGATAAACCGACCGCTCATGCTAAAAGCAGATTTTAAAGAAACTATAGAAATAGGAATAGTAAGAATATCTCTAGCCATATTTTGTAAAATTGGAAACTTAGTGTTTGTCTTCCACCATGAAAAAACATTAAAATTATCCATCCTTGGCATAACAGCCTCCTCCAAGCAATAGTCTAGCTCGTTCTTTTGCGATGAATTAGTGACGCCATGGTTAGCTAACCACTTTTCATATATGTCTGCTCCTCTAGAACCGAAACCAACACAACCACCATAGGAAGTATGACTAGAAGTAGTTAAACCACAAGATGTACTATTATTTCTCTCTATACGCTTCAATTTCTCCTCATACTCACGAAATAATTCTTAACATATTCTACAAACTTTCTCTACCTCATCATAAGTGGAGTCTAGATAAATTAAGGAATAATAACATTCCACCAACTTCATTTTATATCGGGGATCCAAAATGGTTGCTACTGCCATAATCCCATGAATAACACTTCAATATTTATTAAATTTCTCTAACATTTTTTCAGCTATATTCTTAATATCTTCATCTTCCTCAAATGCCCATTCAGTCAAAGCTAATCTAATCTGACATACCTTAGGGAAATATAAGTTAGAAGTAGGATACTTATTTCCATAAAACAACGATAATTTTGAACAAATAATCCGAGCCAATTTCCACTCCTCAGAGCTAGGACAACATTTAAAGCTAGGCTCCAACCATGATATCCTCTCAAACACATCTTCATACAACAATGCAACATCAAGCATTAAGAAAGTGGAGTTCCATCTTGTCTTACAGTCTTGTACTAAGGCCTTAGTATATGGAACTTCTTTTTATTGACAAACCTCTACAAACCTTTCTATTATTTTTGGTGTTGCCCTCCAAAAAACCACACTCTCACAAATATTTTCAATTGTCTTTTGGATTACATCTATTCCATCCCTAACAATCAAATTAAGAATATGCACAACACAACGCATGTGAAAATATTTTCCATGCAATAAAAAATAATTCGCTTGTAATCTCCTTTTCATCTCATCAATCATACCATCATTGGTAGTACAATTGTCAACAGTTAGCGTTGTGAGCTTTGTATCAATATTCCAATCCACCAAAATAGTTAACCAAAAATCACAAAGAACTTTAGCTGTGTAGGGAGCAGGAACATATATGAACCTTAACAAAGATAAAAGGAAACAAAACAACAAATAAAAATGAGAACAACACATTATCATATAGCATTAACATCGAAACTTAGAACTTGATGTAGATAAAATATTAAAAGTACCTGAGTATCAGACTTTGTAAATTCCATTGAGTATCAATTCAATGAGTTGTTATAGCCATAAAACCCTTCTTTTGATTTTGAGCGGTCCACATGTCAGTAGTGATTGAAACCCTACTCTTATTACAATGTAATAGGGACATTGTTTTTTTTTTTCTCAAACTCAAACATCTTAAGAATATCACTCTTTAATGTATTCCTCGAAATCAACTTAAAAGATGGTTGAAGACCGGACACGAAATTTTTAAATCCTTCATGTTCCACTATAGAAAGTGGATACTCATGCATGACCACCATATTACACAAGTCTTGCCTTGAAACTTCTTGATTGAATTCAATGATCATTATCTTTCCCTTTCCTTCCCCCTTTTGAGTAAATTGCAACTTGTTTTGGCCTACTCCTCGTATAACCTTAAAACCTACACACTTCTTTATAAGCTCATGCAAATGAGAAGTGCCATTTTTGGGATCCCCACTTAGACTTCTATTACAACCTTTACAAATGGCCTTCTTCTTCCCATAGTTTCCACTGCATTAAAATGTTCCCATACAACAGAAGTTTTCTTTCTTTTTTTCCCTAGAGTAAGTTGTTGCACTTCTACATCTTCCTCTTCCTCATTTGTAGATGGCTCCATGGTATTGGGCTTACTAGCTGCAGCAAATGAATATGGAGGTACTTGACTTGGTGAATCGGTAGTACTAGCTCTAGTTGTCATCCTTAAACCTAAAGAGAAGTATATACTATGTTATCAACAGTACTTGACTTGATGAGTCTTAGTCGGACATTTCAAGATACAACCAACAATGAATTCATGTGCATTACAACAACAACAACAACAAAAAACAGAAAAGTTGAGTCCTTCCGAGCATTTGTCCTAAGAGGAAAAGAAATACCCCATACGGTAAGAACTGGTGAACTACGTACAGTAACCCCCTTTTAATTATAAATTATAAGTATTTAAAACCCAAAATGCAATGAAAATTTTGCTCTATAGATGTTTGGTGTTGTTTTTCCTTTTCCATACTGCTATTACTATTATTATTATTATTATTTACTATATTCTCCTAATTACTGTACTATAACTATCTTCTTCTTCTTCTTCTTCTTCTATATGTTTGATTTTATTTTTTTTCATTACATTTTTATAAATGGTTTGGAATCAAAATATTTTTCCCCAAGATAGACTAAAATCTCTCGTACTGGCTGAATGCTGATACGATAGTAAGGTATTAGTTTAAATCGATCGTTAAATCCTTTTCTGTATCTCATATCCGGAAGTCAATATTCGCCTAAACCCTAAATTTAACAGTATGAATTGCATAACAGAATTGAGTGAATTTTGCAAACCCTAAATTATAACAATTTATGATTAACAAATTTAATTAACAAACTTACAGAGTGAGGACTTTAAGGAGTCAGGCGGCAGGCGGCACTCGCTGACTCACAGATGAAGAGTTAGGGAGACTCGAAGAGGAAGACGACGAACAGATGACGAAGACTCGATTACTCGAACTTGAAGACGACGACGAAGACTGGAGACAGGGATGGCGACCGACGGGCGACTGCGAGTGAGTCGGGCGACGGCCAAGGGGCAATGTACCGTGCGGCTGTGCCCGTGTTTACCACCTCTAACCTCTCGAGTCTTCATAGACAGAAGACTCGACGAGAGAGTCATGAGACAAACGAAACAATTAGACAAACAGTGTTAGCCGTTAGGGAATAGGGATGTTAGATGTAAACGGGTGAATGTAATTTTAACTTTTAAGTTACTTTTAATTTTAAGTAGGGTTAAATGTAAAATGACAATTTAATTTCTAATTATAACCTATTCTTATATAAAAAGTTAAGGGTAAAATGGTAAATATATAACGGGTAAACGGATACAGATATGAGTACGGATACGGATATGGATATCCCGTATCCGTACTCGAACCGGCCGGATATTTTTAACCCTTACCCATATCCGTATCCATATCCGTTTATTATTATTCATATCCATATCCGTCAGGTAAAATCCATCGAGTTTCGGATATTATCTGCCTCGTTTACGTCCATACTTTCTCATCGATCTCATCAAGAGTTTCCAATGATAGAATATGTCTTCCTATTCGTTTACTCCAACAAGTCCAACTGCTTTGCATATGCCGTAAGCAATTGGACGGTGGCTATTTAATTAACGTCATCATGACATGTCATTACGTATCTAGTTGGCTAACACATAAAGGTAGTTTTTTTTCCCTTCTTGCGGATTTATATGTAGAAATTTTGGGTCAATTGTGTCGGCGTTCTTAATATTAAGCTCTATAGGAAAGTAATCAAGAGATGGGAAGGCCATTTTTTACGTCAAAGAACTCAAATCCGTCCGTTTGAACTTATATTTTTTTTTCTAAATAGTGAGGTGATAAAATGTGTTAAAAAATGGGATATATAAGATCTCTAGTGGGCCAGGCATATATATATATATATATATATATATATATATTCACATGCATGTACAAATTGCATTAAAATGGATTAAGCTCTTCAATCTATAGAATGCGTACAAGCAAAGGGAAAGGAGTGGTTATGTTTAGGTGGAAAGAAACAAAACAGTTGGTTAGAAAAAGCTTGTATGTGAAGTCTTAATTGGCACTGCACATCTACTACTATGGCATGGTTGATGGCTTAACTAGGACACTTGTTGAGATATCCGTAACCATGAGGTGTAAGAAAGGACAATATCTATATCATATATATACACACACGTACAGAGACGTACGTACTCTAGTTGTTTAGTTTCGTGCACCCTCTGACTCCCTGGCAATAAATGAAGGATGCCGGTTAATGGAAGATATATATATATATATATATATATATATATACACCTAAAAACCAAGGATCGTATCTTTATTATCGACCTACATTTACTTTCGGTTTCCAGCATATAACTTTGTTTTAAACTGAAAGAGGCTCACTTGCTATCATACTCTAGAGTCTTATGCTTTCTTCCACTTTCTAAAAGAAGGGCCTAGTTTGTGCACACAAGCTGCATAAAGATTTATTAGGTAAATTAGGTGCAGAAACAATAATAATATAATGTAATGTAAATTGAATTTTTTTTTGCATGTACTTGGGTAAAAAACATTTATACAAAAAATAATCATTTATACAAATTGTAATAAAAGATAAGGATAATTTTAAATGCATACAATAAGTAATAGCTCACATCCTCTATGATAATATAACATGCTTGATTGCCAAACACAACTCAGGTGTTTTATGTTATGCACTTGAGCTGCAGTTGGCGAGTTAGATGGGTGATGCTTAGATTTCTAATTGGTGAGAATCAAGAGACGTTCAATTGTACGAAAATAAGACCGAGCTATAAAAAAAAACTTTTGATTTGTACCAATATCGACTGATTATAAATACTTTTACATATAACCCTTATTGATGTTGTGATATACCATGATCCATAGTAGAGAAATCATGAAAAAGATCAAGATAAGTAATTAAGCAAGACAAAAACAACTCCGGGTTTATGTGGTTACCAATATATTCCCCTATGTTTAGAGTTACATGCAAAAAAAAATAATTAGTCAATATAACTACTTATTTTAGAAACTATTTTTGAAAACTTTTAGACTTAATAGTTTCTAAAGTAATCACTTTGGTAATTACTTTTTGTAGGTAGCTTCAAATGAGTCATTAGTTAATGGCTAGAAACAATTTTTTTTTTTGAATACAAGAATCACTCAAATACAGAGTTTCTCTCTTTTAGGTCACACTCTTTTACATCTATACTAGAAACAACAAAGCACAACCTATACATATAAGACATAAAATAAATGGCTTTTAGGTAATGGAAAAATTAACTTCAACACCGACATATTGACCAACATAGGACCTCTTATCTATAAACACAACCATGTTGACCAACATCTCACCCTTGATGACTTAATATGACCCCTTAATGTTTATGAACATGGTCGTGTTGATCAAAACTACCAAGTGGTGTTAATGATTAAGTCTTCTATTTTTGTTTTCGTTCTTTCCAAAACTTCACATCAGTGTGTATATCAACAATAGCTACCCATGTACACATCCATACGCCTTTGAATCAAATCTAATTCCATACACATCTCTATGGGTCTCCTCCATGTTATGCCTACCCAATGAGTCTCGAATTTATAGGCTCCACCATACAATAGTCTCCCACTTGATGATTGGAAAACAACAGAACATCAAGCTATCATTACCTAGCCACAAGTAAACACATCAACTCAATCAAGGAAGGTAGCTAAGGTCATGTATAAACTATATTTCTTAGTGTCAACACATTTAGTGTATATACTTAATACTTTCTATAGGATTAACACTTCATCTTCCACAAGACTACGAATGAAGTAGTATGTCCTCATAATATGATTTATTCTTGTGTGAAATACCATATTTTGTACAAGGAATTACACTCTGACTCTCAACATAAAGCATATCATCATTCTACTTTTATCCTATATCCTCTAGAAACATAGATAACCTCTGTAACACCCTAAAATTCACTACTTTTTTTTAAAAGCGGAAGTAATCAAATTTGAAATTAAAACCCGTGAATTCTGGGGATGTTACCACCACACTTAGTATTAGATCGGTTCACTCCGACCGTTCCAGTACCAAGTGCTAAGGCTAAAGAAAATATTGACATTGAATTCAAACCCATAGTTCATAGAAGAACTAGAAAGAATCATACCTTAAAAATTAGAGTACGCGTAATGAATTATAATTCATTTCCAAAAGAGAAATAAGCTTACAACCGATACAATATTCATTTGAAATACTCAATACAAGGTAATAAATCAAAAAGAATAAATGCGAATCAAAAGAAATAACATAACGAAATAAAATCACATGAATAGAAAAAATATGGCCACAACTCTCGAACCTTGAGCCAAAACAAGCTCAACACACAGCCCCGACTGATGTCTCGCCCACCTGCACAAAGTCAGAAAGGCATACTACTCGTGAGAATGAGCAACACCCATGAAACGGGTGATCAGTACGCTACGTATTGAGCAAGGTAACTAAACACTAAGGCCAACACATAAAATCACATAAACCATGCATAAGAATAAAAGAACATAAAGGCCAACATGATAACATAATAACAAACCATTATTCGGGTGGATACATAAAGGCCCATTTATAGTCCGGATTGATTATTTAATTAATCTCTAATCAGAAATCGATTCACACCATGCTTTTATCGAATCCATACAAGTATAGGAACACCCCACTATTATAACCGGTGGGCCGGTCACACATAGAGCATCGTGCCCTAACCACTATTATTACCGGTGGATCGGTCACATATAGGGTAAAACTCTAACCAATATTATTACCAGTGGATCGGTCACATATAGGGTAAAACCCTAACCATTATTCCTAACCGGTGGATCGCCTGGTTCTTGCTCACATGGTGTTTCACTGTAAGTAATTAGTATCTTTTATTTGCCTTAACAAACTCTCGTTTGTTTTCATTGAGATCGGGATCCCCCACTATTATAACCGGTGGGCTGGTCACATATAGGACATCATGTCCTAACCACTATTACAACAGGTGGATCGGTCGCACATAGGGTAAAAACCCTAACGGCTATTCCTGACCGGTGGATCGGCTAGTCCCGCCTCAATATCTTCCACTTTAAGTAATTAATATCTTAAGTATCTTATTCGGAAGCTTTCACCCTGGACATGCATGAATCATTCATTTTACACTTCACACATCACAAATCATAGATTCCATATTCATAATTACATTTAAATCACCAAATACACATGATAATACAAAAATTGTAAGCAACCACAACAACCCTAATTGTCCACACAACCCTAGTTCGGTCTCCTACAGACCCTTATATAATCTCCACGTACTATTTTTCGTCCAAAATGTTCAACCACCCAAATAACACTTACATTACCTTCCTTATATCCCAAACCAACCTTTCATATGTAATTTCACTCCCATGCAATCTTAACACATCTCATGCAACCTCCCGAACCTTTCATACAAACCCTAAATCCCATGTAATTATTAACTCTCATGCAAAACCCTAACTCTACCATGCAAACCCTAATACAACCATACAACCATTAATACCACCATACAACTATTAATACCACCATGCAAACATTAATACCACTATACAAGCATTAATACCACCATGCAACCATTAATACCACCATCCAAACCCTAATACCACCATGTAAACCCCAATACCACCATGCAAACCCTAATACCACTATACAACTATTAATACTACTATGCAACCATTAATACCACCATGCAACCATTAATACTACCATGTAAACCCTAGATTCCATCATACAAAACCCTAATTTCAATCTACACAAAACCAAAGATCCATCCATACCAAACCTTAGATTCAAACCATATGAAACCCAAAGATTTGTCCATTTAATACAATTGATTAGATTCTTCTATTCATAACCACAAATTAGATTCTCCCATACAAGACCATAAGTTAGATTCTTCCACATAA
Organism: Tamarix chinensis; assembly: GCA_030549775.1. Taxonomy (NCBI): domain Eukaryota; kingdom Viridiplantae; phylum Streptophyta; class Magnoliopsida; order Caryophyllales; family Tamaricaceae; genus Tamarix; species Tamarix chinensis. Next base: position 25,538,666 of record CM060178.1, on the reverse strand, counting down.
AACCATAAATTAGAATCTCCCGTATAAACCATAAATTAGATTCTCCCATATAACATCATAATTTACATTCTCCCATACACACCATAAATTAATTCCTCTCACACATAAATTAGATATTCCTATATAAGACCATAAATTAACTTCTTTTACACAAAACCCTAAATTTCCCATTTTGTCCCTTCACTCATGAATCATTAGAATACTTAGGTCAACTCACATCCCTTGGTCAAATTCTTTCCCCATCCTCCTTTTTCATCCTTTCTCCCACACAAACCACATCAACATCCTCACATGCATGTCTTATAGGGTCACAACACATATCATCACATATACATAATCCATATTCCATGCAAATACACGAAAATATACTTCAACTCCACATCATACCACATACGACATAATTAATAATGATAAACATAGGATATATAGCATGCGAAGCACATAATGCATATAAACACACAAAAGGCCTTAGTAACACCCTTACCTAAAACGACATCGGTCTTGGAGCACGCTCCTACGCCTCCTTAGGGCTTTGACTGGGTTCACCTATTATGAGGGAAAAGCTAAAATTAGACTCCCTACTTATTATAAGACTAGGCTTTTAAATAAATAATAATATATTACTAAAATAACATTAACTAATTAATAACTTTGCTAAAGATATAGAAATAATAGAAATATTATAAAAGTTGATAATATAAAGTTGAAAACTTTACCCTAATAATAATAGTAATAATGATACTAAAATAATAATAGCAAAGATACTAAAAATAATATCAAAGATAATATAAATAATAATAATAATAATAATAATAATAATAATAATAATAATAATAATAATAGTAACAATAATAATAACAAGGACATTATTCAAAACAAAGTGAAATAAGGGCTTCGGCCCCTTTACCAAAATAATACTAATAATAATATTACTAAAATAAATAACCAAATTTAGTAATAATAATAATGATGAAATAATAGTAATAATAATAATGATAAAAACCATAATAATATTGTAATAATAATAATAATAATAATAATGGTAATAACAGTAAGGATAATATTTGAAGATAAAAAGAAGTAGGGTTTCCACCCTACATTGAGTAATAATAACTTAATAAATAATAATAATAACACTAGTAAGAATAAATACTAATAATAATAAAAATACTAATACTCTAATAATAATAAGACATGATATTTATAATACTACTACTAAAATTTAAAATAAGCACAATAGGGTCTCAGCCCTATATAAAATAATAATACTAACACTTGAATATAACAACAACAACAACAACAACAACAACAACCATAATAATAACACTAATGGTAAGGTAGTAATAATAATAATACTGAAATAATAATAATAACAATTTCAAAATATTAAATAATAATAATAATAACATATTAATATTAATAATAAAGATAATAACAATAATAATAATACTAATAATAATAATAAAATTGAATTAAAATATAATAGGGCTTCGGCCCTCAACAAAATAATAATAAAAATAATAATATTAATAATACTAATAATACATATTAAAAATGAAAATATTAATAATAATAATAATAATAGTATTTATATTAGAATAAATGAAATAAATTAATTTAAGGCTTGTAAAAATAGGGAAAAGGGTTGAGAGGGTATAGGGTTCAACCTTAGGCTAGTGGGGATAGGCGGCACCGGCGGTGGTGCACTATGGCGGCACCGGCGGTCAAAAAAAGAGAAGAAAAATGGAAAAGTTGAATGCTGGAAAAAAGATATGGAGAATGGAGGTGGAATTTGGGCTTTTAAGAATGCCTAGAGGGAGAGGAGCAAATTGGAGGTGGCGGCGCACAGCAGCGGCGGCGGTGGCCGAATGGAGAAGAAGGAGAGAAAGAGAGGAGGAGAGGGAGGAAGAGGGAAAGAAGGATAGGGGAAGGTAGAGGGTGGTCTGCAGGATAATTTGAGAGGTAAAAGAAGCGGCGGAAGCGGCGGAGGAGGTGGCTAATGGTGGTTCGAAGGGCGGCGGTGGCAGAAAATGGTTTGGTTGAGGAGAGAACTTTGCACAGCTGGGGTGGCTCGTGCAAGAAGAATCGAGGGAGGAGGAAGGCACAGTTAGTTAGGGGGCGGTGCAAGGAGTGCACGAGTGGCCAGAACGGGCGGCGGTGTTGGCCGGAGACGGCGGAAGTGATGTCTAAAGGGGCGGTGGCGAAAAGGGTCATTTTTCTAGGTTCGAAAACGGAACTCGATTCTAGGGTTGGTTTAGGGATATTTATAGGCCGCCAAGAGTGGAAGGTAAGGTCGAAGGGAATACGGGGAAGTTGGGGCAGGTTAGTTGGGCTCGCCGGTGGCGAAGGTTGCCGGCAAAATTCTAGGCCGAACGTGGCTGGCAGTTGGCTAGGAAAATGGAAACGTGCGAGGAGAGGGGAGTGGGCAGGCACGTGTGTTCGATGAGTTGACGTGGAATAGAGGGGGGGTGGGCAGCGATCGTGCATAGTCGCCGCCAAAATTTTCGGCCAATCGGAAGGAGTTGCAGGTATGGCATCGGGGCTGGAAAAGGAAGAAGAAGATGAGGAGAGTTGGACCGAGCAGTCCGGGCGCGAAGGCTGAGGTGCATTAATCGAAATGCAGCATTCAAAGGGGATAAACGCTAAAACACAGCGCGCCAGAGAAGGGAAGGAGGCATTGCACAAGCTGGGCTGGCCAAGGGAAAGGAAAAGAGGAACGGGGGACTAAGCCACTGGGCTGGCCTAGTTCGGGGAGGAGAAAGGAAAAAGAAAAGAAGAAGAAAGAAAAAGAAAGAAAGAAAAAGAAAGAAAAGGAAAAAGGAAAAAGGAAAAGAGAAAAATAGTTAGGTTAGGTATTTAAATTAATTAAAATATTTGGGATATTTGAAAATAATAATATTTAAATAAAATAATATTTAAATTCCTTTTTAGGCTAAATTAAAATTTTTGAAAGATTTTTCATAAACTCCATTTTAATTAGCCCAAACACCCTAAATTTCTCCAACTAAATTATTTATAAAATTAATATTAATTTGGAACTATTTTTTCTTCCTTATTTTAAACAAAATAATCTATTTAATTAATTTCCAATCTAAAATCTTTAATTAGCTGAAATACTCAAATTTTCTCTAATTAAAATACTTATAAATTTCTTCTTAATTTGCCCTAATTAATTTCTTTTTATTTTAATAAAAATAACTTATTTAATTAATTTTCATAATAAAATCTTATTTAATAATAAATAACAAAATTAAAATTTTTGGGGCATTTCAACCTCACCATCTCTTTTTCTACCTTTGATATAGACACATACTTATCTTATGTAATTGATAAAGTGACACCCTTTTAGAGGTTATAAATCCAACTAATAGTATTACCTCCCATAGTGAAAATGTATCATAAAGTAATCTTATTAATATGAGCATTCCTACTAAAATCAACAACTATTAACCCATAAGCTTTTCATCACCTTTTCTGAACATAAGAGCTTGATTCAAAGTACCCTTTAAAATACCTCTAAATGTGTCTTCCTTGGTTTATCCATAAACTTGTTAAATACTCGAAAAACATGGGAAATATCAAATCTAACCAAGGTTTTTAAATAGTGATTCTACCTAAAATTGATAGGGGTCTTTAGAATCAAATCATAGAATTGTAAGACCTTAAAAATACCACAAAAAAATATGATCTAGATATACTTGTATCCAACAAAATTCCAAAAGTGATGTTGAAGAACACTAAAAACTCTCATTCTAAAGCTGTTATATATTCACCAATTAAGATTTAGCATGTAATAGACAACACAAATTGTCAATTACATACCTACAAAAAATATGATTATATGAGCTATGCACACAACAAAGCTAAAAATTCCACAAATGAAAATAATAATAATAAATATAATTTTGAATTAAATAGACATTAGTAAATGAATAATATCACAAATTTAATATATTTATTTTATGATGTATATATAGTTATAATTTTTTATAATCATTATTTTTTCTAACAATTGAATTTGCTAACGTCTCACTTGTGCATTATTTTCATTGGTTGATCCTTAATATATGGTATTTACAAAGTATTAGGATTAATATTTAGAGTTATGGAAGAAAAATAGTGAGAATTAGATAGAAAATACACTTTTAGTTAAATGGATAAAAATTTATAATAGGTATGTATAATCGTAAGGCTCTAGTGATCTTACATAGGATTGTAAGATCCTATCAATATTCTACTACTTTAATATTTTAACTAGGATTAGGGATCTTTTAGTGACTTTTGGATTATAAAATTGGGAGATCTAGATTAGAAGTTTGATCAATATGGATCTAACACACGTTATAGCATACAAAAGCTTACTAGCTAGTGACTCATAAGAAATACTCTCCATGCATCAATGCTCTTCCCTTTGACAATTTGAAACTATTTCCCAATGGAATTTTCTTTGAATTTATCTTCTAAACATTGAACCTATGAAGTACCTTCTCAATTTAATCCTTTTAAGATCATTACAATATACCTTTGGATAAGTCTTTTGATATTCTCATGCCAATTATATACTTTATAAGACTCATGTCCTTTCAAATGTCTATGATAAATTCATCTTCAAGTCTTCAATGGCTTTCATGTTGGTAAGTATGACCAACATGACATCCACATATAACAATAAAATGATAAAAGAGCCATCAGAACTCCTTAAGTAGTGATAATGATCCTTGTTCTCTTTATCTAAAATTTCTATCATGCATAAAGGCATCAAGCCTCAAGTACCATTATCTTGTTTCCTACTTTAATTCATACACGATCATTTGGATGTTATAGAGTAAGCCCACATGACTTGGAATGCTATTTCCATTTGGTTGTTACATGTATAATCTCCCACATAAGAATGTTATCTTCACATCCATATAATCTAAATGCAGATTCTCAAAAACCATAATACTCAACATCATTATAATAGTAGTCATATTTACTAAAGGAGCAAATATCAAATTATAGTCAATGACTTTCTTTAATTCTTGACCATCACTCTAGCCTTATACCTTTTGGTTCCATTAAATTCCTCTTTAATCTAATACTATTGAATAATGGTTTATCCCAGCTAGTAGTCTAGTCAATTCCTAGGTTCCATGTTTCTTTAGGGAGCTCATCTCATGATCCATGGCTTCCTCCCACTTAGAGCAATCCTCCACATGAAAAAATTATTCAAAAGACTCCAACTCACCAGGATCACTCAATAATAAATAATGTAATGTAAAATATTACTTAATAGATGCATGATATTTAGTACTCCTTATTGGCCTACATAATGTTGGTGCTAGAATAATAGGCTCATTTATTAAACCCCTTGTAGACTTATCACGATCAATAGTAGTCTTCTTAAGCTAATTAGTAGTCTCCTCACAATCAATAGGATCAAATAGTTTGCTTTATTACTACATGAACAAACTTTCTTGTCTTTATATAGAACAATATCACAATGTCTAGGTAGCTTTCTATGCACATCATCTCATAATCTATAACTAGAATCACTAGTACCATAGCAAATAAAACAACATTTAATTAACTTAAGATCAAGCTTATCCTTGTTATCAGGATCAACATGCACATATGAAACAAAATTAAGGGATCTCAAATGAAATTAATTTACCTTATTTTATGATTAAGTGTGTCTTTATGAAACCATATTATTTATTAATGTCTAAATGATTTGACACCTTATTTTTTTTAAAAAAAAATTCAAAACTACAGCTACTTATGACCACAAATTATTATAGAGTAACTTTACATAAATAAAATAGTATTAAAATACATACCCCAAAATGTCAAAATACATCACTTAAGATGAGATTCATATTAGAACTAGTACTCAAATCTCCTCTAGTATCCTATTATCAAGTGATACTGAGATCCCCTTAATTATCAAATAAGCTATGGTGCTAATTATATTAGCCTAAAGCTACTTCAATAATCCTGAGTGCGATCTCATGCTTCTAGCATGATCATTTAAGGTCATGTTCATCCTTTCATTAAGTGTTATGACATACAATATACTACTACAGTAGTATGAAAAAAAAATGACGTATGTTTAGTACGTAGGTAGTACTAACAAGTATCAAAAGCCGAAAGTATAATACTTATAATTGGATCAAGTTAAAATTTCGTTCTCCAAAAATGAATGACGATGCGAGCCGATACGCATGGAGCCGTGAGTAAAATTAAAGTTCTCAAATTTCCCAGCCCGCATTCTCGTTTCAAACTTTAATCTAACAACAATTCATTTCCTTTTTTTTGGGGGGGGACTTTTGTAGCCGAATAACGTGACAAAGTCGCAACCGGGCGTGACTCAACAAAATGAGTCAACCCCCCGTACAGCAAAAGGCCTATCAACTCCCGCCGGATGGAAGCCGACCGAAACGAGAATAAAGAGTACGGTAACGCACGGCGTGATCCGTGGGCCGATTAATCCGGGCGGTAGTCTAGCCCCACGTATCTACTTTCTATCTAGAATCGGAACAAGATGGCGTTCGTCATTATTGGTCCTACTTTTTCTTGAATCCTGCAATTTAATTTGGCGGGTTAAGTAGATGAGCCCTGTGTGTCGCGCCTCTGTGTGGAGATTCTGGTTTTGACTTGGCAGCAGCAGGAGGAGGGAAAACTGAGGTGGATGCATTAAAAGGCAAATGGGGGGGGGGGATAAGATCGTTTCATGTTTGGTGAAATTGCCTAATCATTTTGAATTGAGTCATTCGAAACCTTAACTTATCCAAATTATACTCTACCCCCGATAGTCAAATTTTGAATCGGGTTGTTGATAGACGCGCATTATTTTGTAAGAAATTGGCCTAACTGCCCTGAAGTTCGAAGTTCGAACACATGGTATTATATTTTATACGAAGCTGTAAAGTCGTGCTTTATTCCAGGTTATTTACTTGGTTTATTAAAAAAAAAAAAAAGGTTAGGAATTGATCTTTTCTGATTCATTGAAATATTGCTTAGTGTGGTTCTATTTCTTCGGATCCCAAACAGCAGAGCAGACCAACATGGAGACTCCTCGAGATCCTGCCTCTGACCCACCTTCCCATAATTTTCCTTGCTCTATTTTACGTAAAGCTGGAGACTAATTGGTAACGCAACACATTTTCAACCGTCTCAAAGACAAATCTCCGTCATTTTTCACTCGTTTCACACCTAATAAATAAGCGATCTAAATCTTCACATTGGTGGAGATCTATTAGTTTTTGGCCCTTATGTTGGGCTTTTTTTTTTAAACTTATTTATAAAATAAACTTGTTCAATTTTATCTCCCAAAACTTATAATTGAAAAATAAGTATTGCATAACAAAACCCTCCTTCAAACATACCTATAATAGATCATCAATCTAGCTCGTTAATTCCAAGTGGGCTTTTAGTACCATGACAAACCCGCAATGGTGCAAACTAGATGATATCATAAACAAAGTAAATATGATATTTAACTTATTTACTAATCGTCTCCCGACATATATGACGATTTTCTTTTTATTTCCCAAACCCAATAAGAACAACCCTACTCAAATCCACACATGGACTTAAATAAGAAATTGATAGTTCACCCATACTTAAATATGTCGGATATCCAATACTAGATGGGTAACCATTTTATTTTTTCTCCATAATTTTTTTTAATCATTACACAAGTGGAGATGGTGCCATAGTGGAACTTAGACCCCGGACCATTAGCATGGAGGTGTGCGGCGTATGTCAATAGGCCATCAAACTCGTTCCATTTTATTTTATTTTTCTCTCCTCCTTAATTAAACATGAACATTAAAACCTAAAATTTAGGGGGGAAATACAAGTTGTTCAAACAATAATTGGTCACAATAAAAATTCACAACAAAAAATAAAATCTTGAAGACAAATACAATGTATTGTTCAATAAACACACACAAAAAAATTATATATTTCGCAATCTTCGTTCTTTAAACTTTAAACTCATTCAACATCATGCATCCACTATACACCGCAACTTGGGACATTGAACTAGAGAGAAGAATACGAAGAACATAAAAACAAATACAATCACAAGGATAATAAAAAAGTAAATTGGCAAAATAAGAGAAAAAAGGGGCAAAGTAGTTACAAACATAGTTTTAAAAACCGTACCGGTCATCGAACCGGTATCATAACTGGTTCACTGGTTTAGTGGTCGAAACACTGGTTTGGACTGGTCGAACCAGTGGTACATTTTAAGTCAAAAAATATGAAATACATAGAAAATTAAACTATACATGAATTTGACCGGCTCCAAACCGGTTTTTTGACCGGTTCACCGGTTTTCACTGCTCCGACCGGTTTTTGACCGATTTTCACTGGTTCTGAGATCTTAAAAACCAGCACATAAAATCTGACTGGTGACCCGACCGGTTCGCCGGTTCACCGGTCGGACCCGTCGGTCCGGTCCGGTTTTTAATACTAGGGTTACAACCCTAATAACTAACTTGAGGGTTGAGTCAGGAATGTAGGGCTACTAGTCTAAACTTTCAAGGTAGTGTGACTAACGACGCAAGGGAGTTATAGACATGCTATGATTGATAAAGTGAGGTTGCAGAAGATGAGTTGAAGAGGTCACTAGATTAGACACTACAAAAGAGATGAAATGATAGTGAAATCAATAAAGAGAGTTTAAAAACTAAAATGAAGACCGAACAACTGCATCTTATTTACCAATTGTAGTGTAGGTTTAGGGTTAGATATATTTCCAAATTTAACCCTATATATATATATATGGAAAAATATAATATTACACGAGATAAAAATGGATATGGGTGTAGGTCTAACACCTCAACTTTTATAACTAATTATTTTAAGCCATAGTTTTGAGGAAGCTAAAAATCAAAATATGTGCATTATCACCTTTCTAAGTATAAGTCCAGGTACCACACCATTCTCATACTAATGGCAAGGACAAATAATTTCTCAGATGAGACACCAAATAGAACAAAAAAAGTAGGCCCTAAAATACAACACCTTAAGATGGAACAAAAGAAAGAGTATACGGGATATAAGTGTCTAACAATATTTAGGTCAAAATATCCAACAAAGACTATAATAAATAACTCTCAATCTAAGTCCTAATTTGCAACACCCTCAATTTTTTATTTAATAGAAAATGTGAAATTTACCACCGCATTGAACATTAGAGAGGTGTGGTCATATACTTAACTCATTACAACACCTAAAATGTTGTTTTAATTACTAGAAAATTTTTATTTTACAATACATTTTATTATAACTAAATTAGAAATGTAGGGTATTACCACTGCATCCAATATAGGAGAGGTACGGTCAATACCTAATATATGCTAAGTGCAAGATTAAAAAGTAAATGCATATCCCAATAGGTAGGTGTGATTGTAACCTAACTTGAGTCCGATACAAAACTATACAAGATCAATAGGATCTAATAGAGCTCAACAAGAGCAAAAGAAAATAAAAGGCATGATCATGAGGATCCAAGCCAAAATGCCTATTGAGTCGACTAAGGACTCAACACTCTTAACTCTACAAAAGCAATACACAAGAACTTGCACAAGAATTGAAAGAGTATGGTATTAGTTTGGTGGGTGTACTAGGTAAACACAACCTGCTATAAGTGATAACATGCTCAAATAGTACATGCTAAATGGATAAATACTCATGATACATAGTGAAATAGAGGAGTATATATAACACCCCGAGTCAATAACAACACGTGGGGGCTACCTTGGAGTGTTTTCGGATTGATCAGCTAGCCCTACAGTTCAACACGAGTCTTCTCAACGTACTTTGTCCTCACTCATGCACTTTCCAAGAAATTTTTAGAAAATTTTCAAAACTTCCCTACAGGTCACCCATCCTAAAAATTGCACCACGGCAAGCGCGCTTAATTGTAGAGTTCGTAGGATGGGATCACCAAAAGGATGGTATACCATATTGATATAAATACTAAGATAAATCCTTATAATACTCTACTCAATTTGTGATATTACAGTATACATGAATCATTATAATAAGATAACCATATAAGGCAGCTTTAGTGCTAGCAACCTAGCCTAGAAAATAATATGCAATATTTATACCACAAGGGTATAACAAGTAAAAACAAGGAATCATAAAGGATTCAAAAATCATAGAGAGGAATTGAGAAAAGCCTATGCACATCTCTAGCATGCATCGAAACACATAATAACATCCTGCCACCATGGACACATAGGCTAAGGGAATGATAAAAGAAAATTACATAAGCTATAGGCATTTGGGCACAAACTGTAACGCACAAACATGGACATCCAATCCTACCACCAATATATAAAACCCATAAGGCAAAAACATAACAATAGGGCATAAAATCCAAGCATATAGAGACTCCAATGTCCTACCACAAATGGAAAAAATCTAAGGGTACAAATAATAAATCATAAAAGCATCACGTTTAACTGCAAATGAACATCTATACCGAAGGGTTTGTACTAGACTGTCATGACCACTTAACTCAGAACCATAACATGTCACTGTAGGTTAGCTATATTGTCTACTGCCAAAAGAATCCAACCAAGCTAGTTTCACTAACGGTATCCTAATCTTTAAGTGTGCAACCCTCTATAGAGTTCAATGATCATATAGAATAGAAAATGTACCAAGTTACTATATAGTTGGCAACCCCTATCATTTTATGGAAATGAAAAATGATAGGACCAAAGGACTATGTTTTTAAATGTCAACACAAAATGTTTCCTCAAAAGGAATAACTCAAAGATAACATAATTCACATTAGTATTTCAGCTTAGCACAAACCTAAAGAATGATTAGAAATCACCTAAAGTAATATAAATTGATGATCCATAAGATCAACATGGATCAAAGGATCCCCCAAAATTCTTAGGAAATAACTAAAACTGGCCACAAGAAATACTTTTCAACAAGGAAAAATAGTGCATCTATTACCAAGTTAGAGTTCCTGAAAACAAAATAAAAGTCAAACTTAGGTCAACAAGGTCCTAAATTCAAACCTAACTCATTGTCCTTCTATTTAGTTTATCAATAACAAAAATACACTTCGTAGGAATTGAAACCCAATTTTTAGGTTCAAATAACCCAAAACCAAGGTAAAATGCCAAAATCACTTTTTTCCATCATGACCAAAATTATTGATAAATATAAAAATAATGTAACATCTTAAAATATACTTTAAAAATTTTTAATTTTTATGGAAGCTAAACATAAAATAATTAGGTATTATCAGCATAGTTAATATGAGTCTGATTACAATACCATTATCATATTAAGTACAAGTCAAAAAGGTTAACAAGTATAAATAAGATAAGAACAGAATAAGCAGAATTTCATAGGATAGATAAAAGTTGTGGAGATAAACTCCAAGTGTAACAAAAATTAAAGTATAAGAAAAGAAAATCATGGATCTAAGTGTCCATAAGGAATCCAAATAAAATTTAGCTATAGGATAAGTAAGATTCTATGTCCAACCCAAAAAATATAGTTTATTCTATCAAGAAAGTGTATCAAACTCAACAAAGTTCTCATGATAGACATAAAAAACCTACACGTTAATAACTGGGTTGTTTGATTATGGAAATGAGAAGCACTCATGTAAAAAATGACCAATACTTGGACATTAACTAAGGTAAAAAAGCACATATCACTAGAATAAGGTATGCAAATAACATAAAGCAATGGAAGAAATCTAACATATACATTATTCAAGATGCAAGACAAGCTAAGAGAGAGGCCAGATTTGGGTTTCCTCATTAGTCAATCATATATTTCAATTAACACTACCCCAAAAAGTAGTTTTAATAACGGTTATTTTACAGTTTTAATAACAGTTTTCAACCGTTATTAAAACGCCCGTTATTAAATCTTTAATAACGGTTCATAACCGTTATCAAAAATATAAAAAAACCCGCCAATATGAGCATAAAATGCATTTTTAATAACGGTTTTTGAGAAAAACCGTTGTTAAAAAAGAGGGTTTTAATAACGGTTATGAAGAAAACCGTTATTAAAAGGTAGGTTTTAATAACAGTTCTTATGAAAACCGTTATTAAAATACCAGAGTTTTAATAACGGTTCTTATGAAAACCGTTATTAAAATACCAGAGTTTTAATAACGGTTCTTATGAAAACTGTTATTAAAATACCAGAGTTTTAATAACGGTTTTAGAAGAACCGTTATTAAAACATCTTTTAATAACGGTTTTCATCAGAACCGTTATTAAAACCTACCTTTTAATAACGGTTTTCTTCAGAACCGTTATTAAAACTTCAGTTTTTTTTTTAGTTATTGCAGTTTTGTTCCTGCCCACATACACAGTTGTATGTTCAATAATTACCAAATCTGCATTGTAAAACAACATCAATTGATAACATATCTACAATCACACCATAATTTCATTCAATCCCTTGTCAATACACCGGACATATATACTCAAGAACAAAATTAGTAGGCATACCACAACTTGGTAGCTCTACACACCAAAGCAAAATGTTTATAAATCTAGCTTAATTACAAGACTTAAAGACATTGACAAAATACAAGCCTGCAGAACATATATGCATGTAGAATATATAGATCTCTACCTAATACCGAATGAATGAATGCACATGCTTGGCCCATTGCTCTCTCACTTCATCAATTTCTTCAACACTGTATTGCTGGCCTTGTGCATAATCATCGGTGAAAAACTACAAATCCCAAGTTTTGATTAATATACAGTTAGCACTTACGTCAAGTATCAAACATATATGTCATGATTCATTAATAGAAAAATATCGAAAAGAAAACATACATGGCTTGGATCTATGTTGACCGATCTATTTTGGACTATCAGATCCATTGATCTACATACATAGTATCCACAATCTTTGTCGTTTTGCTGTTGTGGACACTGTCATATAAATTCAGTTAGCTCTCTAACTATTAGATATTAATTTTAATTAAAATAAAATACGAAATAGTTGCCTTCCTACTTACTATGACAGGCTCGTATTGAACATTCTTTGGGTCTGGGACACCATTCCCACCTCTCCTTTGATACGCTGTCCGTAGTGCCCTAATAAATAGAGTTGGATACATAATATTGTAAGTACGCATATATACCTCAAATAATGAAAGCTAGCTAGACAAATATATGTATAAATAAGCTAATGAAGTAAGAAGTGAAAAGTATACTAACATGTCGATAAATTCCTTCCCACCACGACGAGCGACTTCAAAAGGCACGTCATAGGTTCGAAGGGAATCAAACACATAGACTTTATTAAGATCAGGTCGGACGGCGTACAAAACCCAATGTTCAGTTGCGAGGTGAGGAATGAGATAGAGCTTGTTGTGTCCCTCAATCAAAATGCGATCCGCTAAATAGTTTATGTGCCTACCCTCTCTTATTGTACTACCGTCAGCTATGTAGTATGGGCACACAAACACAATAGAGGACAGCATTCCCTCCATCGCAGCTCGAGTAGCTACCAACCTATGGACAACAAAAACAATGCATATTTGTTAATAAATAATAACTCATATAAGTGGTCATAAAAATTCCAATTGTATAAGTTAAGAGTACTAAAATCTCAAAATGAAATTATACTTACGTGACATAGACGGCGACACTTATGGTTGACATCCATTCTTGATTATAAATGTCGCTTATGTCAGCCGTCGATACCATGTAAGTAGCATCGTCCCTCCCAACATACTCAGGACGACAATCAATGAAAATATAATTGTCCCTGAGGTAGTTTTGGGCATAAAAATATAATATAGCTAATGCTGGTGGAGGTTGGCTTTGCTGATCTGAAGAAGGAATCTTTTGTGGGGCAACTGATTTTTCAGATTTAGCTCTCTTTCCTTTAGCAGCGCCCTTTTTTGTGTTGCTCGTTCTGCTAGTACCTCTCTTGGTTTTACTAGCAGAAGCAGTCTTCTTTTTTGATTCCTTAATTGATAATATTAAACAAAATATATATTGAGCATATAAATATATATATATGAAAAAGGTATATATAGTGTAACTACTAAACAAGGTCTAATGAACATGTCAAATGTCAATACCTCTTCAGTAGTGAGACGTATTTGATCCGCAGGCCAAGCCACAAAGCTTCCATGAGCTTCTAGTACTGTGGTTGCCTCATCGCCCTCATTATAACAAGGCAAGTGTGCACTGCCAATGATTGGAGTGTCAATACTCACCGGCCTTGTATTTAGGGCTAAATTGTACCCGTGGATTGTCTGCGTTTCAATACTGTGACTAATGCGGACCCTTCCTTTCGCCAAAATTGTTGAAAGGTCATTCGCTAATAAGTCACATTTATGCAAACCCTAAACAAAAATATTACACATTATTAATAATTTATTACACCGAATACATTTAATAACAATTCATAGTTTGTAATGCTTACCTCGGGAAGAGTAGAAAGAAATGCATCAGCTTCACAACTATCTCTGACGCTATTTACATTAGGTATGTGAAGCTGATCATGGTCTACTGAATCGGATGGCTTATACCCTTGAGATTTAATAAATGACAACTCTTGCTCCATTGTTGCCATCCGTTCAAATGCCACGTTCAATTTTTGGGTGAGGATGGCGACTTGCTCATTAGTGCTACGAGAACCACGAGATCGACCACATATGCTCGTTCTCGTAACACCCAATCCAATGCCCCTGTGTCTTCCAGGGTGTTCTACAATTCCTGTAGCCTGGGCCACAATGCTATATTGGTCCACCTCCTCACCTTTTGATGTTTCAAGTTCGTCCTGTAAATTTAACTTATAGGAATAAGCATAATATAATAGTTTTCTATAAGAAAACTAAGTAGGGTTCTAGATATCTACAAACTTACAATTTTTTTGGCTGCAACATCAACATATTCATTAATATATCCATCTCTTGTTGCTCTAGCCTTCTTCCATAATGTACCAATATTGATGGACGAGGTACATGGGTCCAAGTCTTGGGCTAGGAGCTACAAATCAAAAAATATTCTTAATTAAGAATATTATTATAAAATTCAACATTTACATGTAAATAGATAATGACAAAATGCATACCAACTCCTCTTCAAGGCCCGCATAGCCTTTGCGAGCCATATTATGCCGATATTTATTTTGCTTGGCAATCTCTTTATTTTGGGTACTTTTTTCCTATGTGACAAGCCAAAACATAATGACATAGTTATTTCAATATTAAGCATAATACTGGGATTGATACAAAAAGTTTAATTGTTATCTAACAAGTACCTTAAAATCCACCGTAAGACGATAAGCAATGAATTGGTTCCAACTTTCTTGATCGATGAAACCGTATCGTTTGGGTGGGTTCTGTCGTACAGAACCATCCTTCTTTCTATACATTTTTCTACGAGCTAAATATGACCTAAATGTTCTTAATGTCTAAGAAGCCATTTCTTCCTACTCTCTGGGACATTGAACACTTTCTGCAAAATAAGACATGTAGATGTATACCGATGATAATGTAATAAAATTAATAACATTTGACATACAAAAATGATTACATAAAATAGCATATTTATCGTGATTTCCTGCCAAATATGCTCCTTATGACCCTGTGGAACCTGCTTCCAATTATTATAGGAGATAGGAACACGGTTACGGGTCACAAGGGAAATGTAGGTCAAGAACATATCTGCGTAAGGGCCGATGGGAAGATTGTAAGTATTCCATCCCAAATCGACTACTTCTCCTCTATTCCTCATGTCTACGATAATTCTCATAATCGTAGGTCCCCTCTTCCCTTCTTCATCACTGCTATCCCTATCAATGTTTTTGTTGGCCATATCTCTACAAAAAATAAATAAATAAATTATGTTAGAATGTTATGTATTGAGCATAATAATGTACCATTATATTATCGATACGAATCATGCTTAGAAAGAATTAATCTCAAATATATCATGCTATTCTATATATATATATATACGAATCATGTTAACACGTTTCCAAAAAGATATTAATACTAACCCTAACCCTAATTAACCATAATAAACGATAAACCCTAACCCTAACCCTAGCTAATTAACCATAATTTATTATAATAAAACCTAACCCTAAACCGAAAAAAAAACTAATCCCTAAACCTAGCTAAATGTAATTAAAGCATAATATATAAATCATATTATTAATTATTATTATTATTATTATTATTATTATCATACACAATTATTTCTCTCTATTTAATTAATCTCAAATGTATCATGCTATTCTATATATATATATATATATATATACGAATCATGTTAACACGTTTCCAAAAAGATATTAATACTAACCCTAACCCTAATTAACCCTAATTAACCATAATAAACGATAAACCCTAACCCTAACCCTAGCTAATTAACCATAATTTATTATAATAAAACCTAACCCTAAACCACAAAAAAAACCTAATCCCTAAACCTAGCTAAATGTAATTAAAGCATAATATATAAATCATATTATTAATTATTATTATTATTATTATTATTATTATTATTATTATTCTTATCGATCATACACAATTATTTCTCTCTATTTAATTATTCACTTTTATATATTCCTTATTCTCTATATCTATTTAATCCTCATCAAATAGCAATCATTAATATATGCATATATAAAATATATTTGCATTTCATTATATGACATTTCCTATATCTTATTGCTAGTGATCTCCTATACTTATTAATGAAAATATGTGTGTGTGTGTGTGTGTATATATATAGTTTTTATGAGTGAAAATGTATATAATTCTACACTCACATTCATATTATATATATATATATATATATATATATATATATATATATATATATGTAAAGGTCTCGGCCAACACATGCATTTGTTAATATATAACAATAACGCAACAAATTCAACAAAAAACAACAAAATTTTCAGCCAATACATTAAACAACCCATTTTCGAACGACAAACCACAATCTTTCAATAACAAACAAACGAAACCCTGTACCAACATGCATGCATTTATATATATATACATATATAAGTAGATAAAATGTTACGAGAAGAAGAACAAACACATACATAAAGTGAGCTAGCTACAAACACGACGGTGAGAATGTTGAGAGAGGCAAGGGGCTTCAAACACGACAGAGGATGGTGCAAGTGCTAGCTAGCTTCAGAACAATGACAGCACGCACATGCAGAGCCGGCAATGGCGGAGGCGTGGTGGAGAGTTGGCGGTGCAAGGGTTTCCTTTACTTGAGAGGAGCCGGCCGGTGTGGTCGTGCGAGGGTTTGCAAGGAGAAGGAGAGCAAGAGAACGAAGGTGCAGAGAGTCTGAAAATTTTGGCACGAAACAGAACTGAACGAAATATAAGTTTGATTTTGGGGTTTTAATAACGGTTCCTGAGAGAACCGTTATTAAAAAGATGATTTAATAATGGTTCTCTCAGGAACCGTTATCAAAACATCTTTTAATAACGGTTTCTGGAAGAACCGTTATTAAAAGATTCTGACTTTTGACAACGGTTCTAATATAAACCGTTATTAAATATACTTTTAATAACGGTTTACCTGAAACCGTTATTAAAACATCCGTCCAAATTTTTACGTTGCCCTTTTAATAACGGTTTTTAAATAGAACCGTTATCAAAACTTCCCGCCGATTAATTTCCACGCGTTTGACAATGGTTTTCGAACTACCGTTATTAATGTCCCGTTATTATAACCCGTTTTCATAGTAGTGTAATTAATCATGTTAAATTTAGGGACCCTACTATTCTCATCTAATGGAATGGACTAGTACAACATTTAGGGAAGAATGATGACCACAAATCTTATCTAGTGAAATAGTTTAATACAATTTTAAAGCTATAACACATCTTACCACTATTATCACTCAAAGGGGAAAATTATACAACTTGGTCCTAAAACACACATTCTTACACTTTAAATATTAATATCTTATCATGTGGTTGATTTATTGTCTTGGTTATATGACATACCAAATATTACTCAATTTATTTCAACAATTGATAATATTTGAAACACTTAGAATGCATCATGATTAAAACAAATTGGACATGTTGATCACATGAGGTAAGATTAAGATATAAGATCATACAATAAGTATAAAAAGGAAAAATTCACAAGAAAAAGACCTAATGCCCTTCTAAAATCCTAATTTGCAAGTATACCATAACTCAATCTATAAGGTTATCCAATTCACCAAATTTAATACACTTACCCAAAATATTATTAAAAGTACCATATCCAAAAACCATAACCTAAGTCTAGTATTTCAAACATAAAATATCAATGTTACCCTTTTGGTTATTATTCCCTATGTAAGCCATTTTTCATAAAACCATACATTATGACACTCATAAGTTATCAAAACCTTCACATACCATACTTATTATATCTTAGCCCATGTAATACTTATACAACACCAAAATTTCATATTTAACCTAAAAGGACCGAAATACCCTTAGTTCACCTAAACACTTCCAAATTTATAATTTTCATAACTTGGCCCATACTCATCCAAATACTTACATATTATATATTAAATGTATTTTAAAGGTCTAACAAAATCAAATGATATACTTATTTTTCACAAAAACTCACAGAGACAATTTTTATCCCTAAGGCCAAAATACCCCTATAACCAACAAAAATCTACAAGTCGTCAAACTTCACCAACTATATATAAATCCACCATTACATCATTAGCATCTCAAAGATGTAATTACATTTAATTAAAAAATCTTAAAGGCTATAATTTTGAGACCACCCCAATACCTAAAACTCCCAAATCTTACAGCCATAATATATTACCCTAATTGTCATACTTAAATATAATTAATTATACTCATCCATAGACATATTGATATAACATAATATACTATCATGCTTGAGATTTTATGGTAAATTCTGCCGAGGCATAAAATATAGCAACTTCATATAAAATCATAACACTCATAAAATCATGAATTGCTTATTAACACATGAACATGAATTTAAAATAAATAATAACATGGTTTCTAGCATAAAACATGATGAAATGAAAACATTATAAAATTTAACACATAGAAACATTTAAGTTGTAAACTAGAGACATGTATTCCTCACAAATAGCTACTTTAGTCTCTAAGCACAACTTACACTTGACCACATTTTTCCACCCTTTGGGAACACCTAAAACAAGAATACAAGACTTAGATAAGGGAATATAGCAAGGTTTGGAATAGAAGAAAAAATTAAAAGAGTTGTGAATATCCCTTAAGGTTTAGAAATAGGTGATTGAATAATCTTGAATAAACCTTCACTAATCTATGATTTTAACTCTCTCTTTTTTAAAACAAGCACTAAAGTATTAATGCTCAATATTTTATAATTTAAAAGATGAGAGAAAATAGAGAAGAAATGAAGGGGAGACCTAGCACCAATAGCAACCAATAATAAGAAGAAAAGAGAGAGGAGGGAGCAAATTTGAAGTGTAGAAAATTAGCTAAGTGTAAAAATGATCAACCAAATGGTATAAGCTTCTTTAAAAAAAATAAGCTTATTAACATATCTCTACATATTTGTTGTGTTTGAATGGTGATTTTATAAATGATAACTTTTTTTAAATTGGTTTGCAAGCTTATTTTGATGTGGTGAATATTAATATATCTAAAATTTATGATAATTCAAGCAAGAGTATGTTATTTTTAGAGATGGTTTGTTATCAATGATATTTTATGATAGCATGTCTTATCTTTTGAATCATGGTTAAATAGAAGCGTTATGACTTCTTATATATGAAAAAGTTTTTAAGCCAAACTAGAATATTATATATTTGAATATATATAGTATCCTTTACTTATGTATTAAAGATCATACCAATATTCATCACACATAGGTAATTTACTTATTGTCATCGTGCATAGGAAATTTTATTTAACCTTAAGATTACCTTCGATAGTTGATAGTTTAGCTAATGTTAAGAATGTTAGTAACATAACCTCTCTTTACTCTATAAATTATCTACATGTTCTATAGGGGATATTGATAATTAATGTTAGAGTGTCCTAAGGAGTAGTAGGATCCTCATCCCATGCAATGAGGATGACAACCAACTTTACAAGAGACAATAGTAACAGGAGAATTACAAAGATAAGTAAAATATTTATGAGATAATTAAAGTGATTTTAGGAGAACAAAGGATGAATGTGTGCATGATCACAATCAATAAAAGGAAAGAATAATCAATCTACCTTGCAATTATATGTGTGTTTCAATTTATAAGTGAAAAAGATGTTTATTATGTACAAATGAAATCATGTTAGCACAATAATGTAGAATGTGGTATGATATCTATCTATAAAATTAAAAGTGATTATAAGACCTTATGTTAAATGTGAGGGATTGTGTGATAGTGTAAATAAGGAATATAATAATTACTGGACCTCACATGTATATGAATTATATTATATTGGTGTTGGGTAGCACATTATAAGTGTTCGGTATTAAATCATAAGTGTTTATATAATTTTAGGGTTATGATGAACAGTTTAAATAGTTATAAATAATATGACTATTGATAACTATTTTAAATAATTTAAAATGTTCAATGTGTTCTAAATTCATATAAGCATATGTTCATATATAATGAGTTAGTATGTGAGTGTGTTATAGTATGTTTGCCTATGATATGGGTGGTAACTATGTAAGCATGATAGTAAATAAATTTTGTATGATATTGTTAAGGCATTATAAGGTTTTCATCCATGATAATGTCAATAGTTTTGTGCAAATGCCATTTAAAATATGTTCCAAGTTTTTATTATGAAATTAACATCACTATTTTCTATGACTCTCAATATGTACCTATATGTTTGATGTGAGTATGTTCTCACTTTTAGTAGGGTGTGTCTACTCAGTACATAAATCAGATTGATACTACACTTTTTGGATGCTTGGTTATAAGTGTAATTGTTTCCATTTAGGTTGGGTTGAGATAATAGTTATTTGGTAGTATTAAGGGTTTGTGACCCAATTTTCTTAAGATCTCGTGCCCTTTACTCTTATTGTATTTATTTTTTGGTATTTTAATCTTGTAGTTTTTGGGATCAAGTGGTAAGCCCACTTGATCACTGTATATGTGATTACCTTTTATCTTGTATCGGGTATAAATTAGGTATGAGTTGTACTTTTTTATGTTAGATATGGTGGTAACACCCAAAGTTATTAAAATTATAATTAAACCCTACTATTCTAAAATCCTATGATACAAAATTTAAATAAATAAAAAACTAAAAATCCATGATCTTTGGTATAATCTTAAAGTAATTGAATAATATAGAATATTATGATCCAATGGTAGAATCTTACAATCCTACAATTTTACGTAATAACTATAATGTTAATTGATTTATTTCTAAATATATTTCCCATATTATTTGACTATTTTTCTTCCTTAATCTTTTGATTTTTGACCCTAAATTATTTTACAACAAGTCTTGAGAATGAGTTGACACAAATAAGGTATGACTTAGTTACCATTAAATTAATGAAATTGATTGTTGTAAAATAATGAGAAAAGAATGTAATATCTATATAAATAGTAAAATGAATACATTCTTGTTTGAAATATTATTTATTAAAATATATTCAATTCAAAATTAGTATTTTTTTATGGTCATGTTAGCTTCATAATGTAAATAAGCTTTAGTTTATTATGTACACATGGTTCATATAGTAACGTGTGTTCTTATAGCCAAAACCTCTTTTTCCTTTTTCTAATCTTGATTCATAAATTTTTTTAAATCCAACATAAAAAAATTTTGGGTCACATTCTCTTAAATGATAGAAAATCATGCCATCTCATTGTTGCCTTCATTATCATCTGTTTTTTTCATTATTTGTATGTTTTTATTCAGGTTAAAAATATTATATATTTTGAACAACATAAGTTATAAATTTACTCTACCCATAATCTAATTTTAATTTTCACAATATTTTAACAAAATTATTTTTTATTTGTTTAACTTAATAGAGTTCATAATATGTAAAATAACTTCAACAACTTATGTTACTTGTAAGTTGCTAAAACTCAATTATTGACTATGTGAGAGGTTAAGAGTGTAATCTTTTGTACTTTTAACTTAAACTAAATTATTTTATAGCATATAAGTATAGAATTTTAATATTTTTACAAATTTTGAAGGATCTTATGATCCTAAGATCCAAATTTACAATATGATCCCAAGCCTTCAAATCAATCTTATAAGGAATTTTGATTCTAGCAACCTTGGTAACACCCTACATTTCTTATTTAGCTTAAGCAAAATAATTTTCAAAATAAAAAGTTTTCTAGTGTGAAAATGTGGGTGTTACATGAAAGAAAAATCAATAACACTTAGTTATCTCAATTGTCTCTTAATGAGCTTATATTAAAGGGGAATGAGAAACTTCATTAGTTCAAGTACAACATCAATGTATTATTTGCACTTAAGCTAGTTAGGTGACTTGTTATATTCTTTAAACTAAATGTTAAAAGATTAAAATCACACAAGAATGGATAATTTCATTCATATGGTTTATTTAGATTGGGGTGAAAAGGTGAGGATAAACTTTTAAAATTCACCTAGATAAAGAAAATGGAAGAAAATATTTTAAAATACTATTTGGATATTATTAACATAATATGGGTAAATTTTTGTTTAATCATTCTTGGATTGAGGTGAAGAATTTTTAAAAAATAATAATAAGTATATGGTAGTTGTACTCTTTCATTAAATAAATAACTCTCTTTTACAAAACTTTAGTAAGGGTAATTTTATCCTATCATGTATACGTGTTATTTAATTTTTTATCTTCCCATCAATTTACCCCAAGAATGAGTGATGTAGGAGAATATATGGATTATTATGATGCATCTATGGATTCTCATGATAATGAGGATTTGACATTCTTAGTAATTGAGCCTATTACAATATGTGTTTTTAATGATAATATAACTTTGACTAACCATAACAAGTATATTTTAAGTGATTCTTGTAGGTATGTAACATATTTTAAAGGAAAAGATTCAAGATGTCAAAACATTTAAGCTTTATTCTTATGTTACAAGTTCTTACAAGTTAAAGGAACTATTATGAATCAAATTCAAACTTTTAAGTCAAGGAAGGCCTAGTTATCATTCTTATGTAAATTAGGACATTTGTTAGATGTTTCCATGTAATAATTAGTTGTGTTTGTTCGTAATAAATTTTCATTCAATTCATCTATTACATAGTTTGTTATTGGAGGTTAGTGTGCTATTTAGCCATGTGTACATTAATGTGGATACCTTAGTATGCTACTTAACAAACTTATCACTACTTATATAATGCTTGTCTCGACACATTGTAATATAGAGTAGTCAAATATTATTAAATCTAATAAAACGTATACTTCTTGGTAATCTTCCTCTCTTTGAGTAAAATTTTCTTCCTAATACTACTTGGAGTAATATTAGCTTTAGTACTTTGAATGTGTTCTTAGAAAAACATTCAAAGCTATCTTCTTATTGAATTCTTGTTTGAAGATTCATAGCCTTCTTTAATTCTTGGTTGAATATTGCTTGAATATTCTCATCCTTCTCCTTATTCTTAAACCAACTGATCCTACAATTCATTCTAACCTTCAAATCTCCTCCTTTCCTATGAATATTCACACTAATGAGATTAACAAAAATAAATTTAATGAAGGTAAATGTGGGAGAAGAGTTCACCATGAATAACCCTAGATGAATCTTTTAAAAATGACTCCAAAAAGTGAATGGACATGGATTACTTTATTGACTCTAAACTATCACTACTACATAATGGTCATTTAATAATAGTACATAAATGATGGTTTCCAAAAACCATTAATGAAAGTGCTAAAATGTGAGTGTGGGAATATGATGACTATTTTGATGATGGTTTTAGGGTGGAATCATTATCAAAACCCTAATATTTAATATACCAAGTGGTGATAAATTTTTAATAATGACTTTTGATGGGAAATTTTTATTTAAACTTCAATCTTTAATGACGGTTTTTTCTCATAAACATTATATAAAGTGCCTCATTTGATTCTCTCTACCAATCGCACCTTTTTTACATTTTTTTATGTCAATAACCATTATCAAAAGTCACTCATAAGAACTATGGAATTCCCCCTCATAAAAAAGCTATCACTTTTATTCTATGCTCTCATGACACATATACCCTTCACCCTAGAATCCTCTTACTCAACTAAATATCACCTGTACTCTAGTCATTCTTGATGTCATTTTTCCACACCATTCTCCAGTATATTATTGATGGCTTGGTCCTCTAGTGTTTGTTAAGGGTTTGATTTTCATTAGCTTCACCACTACACCATCATCAGTATACTTCTAATATGCTTCACAATCGTTACATTCATGCCTCCTCCTTCTTCCCATTTTAATTTTTAAAATATTTATTTTTCTTCATTCTTGATCCTTCTTGGTGGTGGTTTGTGGATTTCTGATAGATTGTGAATTTCCACATGTTCTATTCATTTACTTGACTCTTTTTAGTACTAATTCTTTATTTCTATGTTGTTATTGTTGCTTTTTCTTTTCTATTGTTGTCTTCGCTTCTTTAATTTGTTACTTAACTATTATTTGAAATTTAGTTTTTTTTCTAGCCTTTTGATTTTTGTGGTGGTGATCCAATCCTCTTGATTTTGGGGAAAAGGTTCAAAGGCTAACTACGGATTCATATGTTTTGATGTATAGTGTTTGCTTAAGGAATGTAATATATATATATGTGATACATGATTTAGTATATACTCATTTAATTATTGTTGTTGGTTAGGACATGATGGAATATAGCTATGACTAGTTTGGCTAGGAACTTGTAGAATTTTAGAGTTGAGAAGAGTTGGATAATAACTTAGATAATAAGACTTAGTGGTTGTTCCCATTTTTATGGTAAGGAGATGTTTCTCTAACCCTATATTTTCTTCATCATCCTTGTACATGCTGCCTTATAGGGATCCTAAGATATATATATATATAGTTTATTTATATACCCTTTATGTAACAAGGTAAGGAGGTTCCACTCTAACCATGTGCATAAGCTTCACCGTCCTTGTGTATGTCACCACATAGAGATCTTAAGCTATATATTCTAATTACATGAAGATCTAGGTCGTTTGGTGAAGAGAGGTTTGTATTTATAGAAGTATATGTATAGATCATATCACGTATTGTTGAACTTACTTCAATTAGATCCATGTATAAAGGCTAGGATTAGGTATATGGATTTATTCTTCATCAACATTCCATATCTTAACTTTATTGGGGGTGAATGTTTTATGAGTTAATATGAACACATATCTAAGGATCTAATTGTGAGTAATTGTAACACCCCCATTTTTCACTACCAAAAAGTTTTGTTAAAAACAATGCAGAAGCGGGAAATACTATACACCTTTAGGAAAAATGGGGTATTACCACCGTACCTAATACAGGATAGATGCCTGCTACCTATCCTATATTAGATACAAGGCTTAACCAAACCATCCAATTTAAAATATAGTGCACAAATTAAATTGCATAAACATTTGAAAGATCATTTACATCAAAGGACCTCAATGGTCCCTGCCCAAATCAAATACGAGAAGACAAATAAGTTAAGAATACAGGGCTATGTTAAAACGAGATCAGGGCATGTCCCCAGACCATGTTCTGTCACGTACCGCACAAAAAAATCTAGATGTCTACACTCTCAAGCCTTGAACCCAAGCTGAGGTAGGCCCACTACTAGCTATCCCTAAAAGCTTACACATGACCCTCTACTCATGGGAATGCATAGGTGAATGAGAAAAAGGGCACATCAGTATGCTACATACTAAGTAAACCAAGTTGTCTCCTCAATGAAAATCACAAGTATGCAAGATTCTATCATAACATGGATATCATATTTAATATGTGCCACGCTAATGGTGTATACATAAAGGTAGTAATGCTTCAAGATATACAATCATACATAACTCAGCCAACTTAGAATCTAACATGCTTATCTTCATAGCATAATAACATAGATAATTACACATGTATTAGGCAAATTGATTCAGACAACTACTAGGGTTTATTTTCTAACTTGCTCAATCGATTAAATTATACCATTTCCTTATCCATATATTGATATAGGTCAACATCCAGTCAATCCTTCTAATTATTAACTAGTTAGTCATTAAAGCCATTATCCAAGTGTAAATACTAGCTTTTACCATTTTTATTACCCAAACCATTTTTTCCATCATTATCTAATTATTTATTATTCACATATTCCTCATCCAAATTTTATCGTCTAGAGATGGACTATGCACCACCCCATGCTCTCACATACCATGGAAGCCTATCCAAACTAAAAAAACATAAAGTCTAGGCTAAAGCTAATCAATATGGACATAAGTCTAAGCCAAATCCAACCACCTAGTTAACCATAACCTTTAGTATCGATACCCCTTAGTACATCACTAGTATCTAGATTAGGTAAGGTATCAAGATCACAAGGATCCTGCTCAAAGGCAAAGCTCAAAGGCACCAATAAATGTGTAAAGGCGGAGTAACCCTTGGTAGCTAATTAAGGATTGGTAACCCAAACCCATACATAATTTGACTATATTTTTCTTTATGTGATTAGTACATTATTCATGAGGTTAAATGATTACACAAGGCCCATAAAAAGAGCAAGCAAGGCATTCACATGTTTCTTCCATATCAATCCTTTCCATTTCCCAACCATATGGGGGGTTTCCATTTATCCTTGTCTAATATTATTCATGCCCATCATATTATTTTATTCAATTACATATGGTGCTTCATTACTCTTTCCTCAAAGACTATCATATTTCATATGTGGTACACCAATTAAGCTTTTACAATACTCATTGAGTATGTCATAAATTACGGTCCATTAAATCAATTCATTATATCATTAATCCATGATAAAATATATATTTTATTCTTTTAATAATCATAGTACA
The DNA here is from genome assembly GCA_030549775.1 of Tamarix chinensis. Classification (NCBI taxonomy): domain Eukaryota; kingdom Viridiplantae; phylum Streptophyta; class Magnoliopsida; order Caryophyllales; family Tamaricaceae; genus Tamarix; species Tamarix chinensis. Next base: position 25,511,634 of record CM060178.1, on the reverse strand, counting down.
ATCCCATGCATAGCCTCAAAGCATAACCAAACCGAAAGGAACAGAATCACACAAGCTAGTCAAACTAGTCGATCGGTCTGGCCCAACGAGTTAATCTGTTTGACTCGACCAAACCTTGCTTTTTCTCAAACAAGTCAATCATTTTAGGTAAACCAATTGAATTTTTATAGATGAGTCAATCGATTCTTCCCAACAAGTCAATGGGTTTAAGTAGAGAGCAAGACTAAGGTCTCTACAAGCTTACCAATCAATGTGTTGGGTCAACCTATTGATTGTTCTAAGAACCAGTCGATCGATTTATCCTATAACAACACCAAACATTCATTTTCATGCATATCATGTTATAAATCTTTATTATACCACATTAGAACATGTTTTGACATCATATAACACAATTTTAGCCTATTAAAGTTGCAAATCTCAACATTAATCATCAAAACCCATTTTTTTCCTCAATGTCCATGCTTTTCACTCAAAATGACCCATCTAACCATTTGAATCATTTCTATAATCTATATATATATTCATGCCAACATAAAATATCAACTTAAAGAGTTTCATATTATGAAAGATTAATCATAACCTATTTTAGAAGCAAGAATAACTTACTTGATGCAGGCAAAGCTTTCCTTAAACCACAAATCTCAGCTTGTAAAAACGTTAACTTTTAAAACCTTTATACAACAAGTTTTAACTCAAAAATTTGTGCATAAATTTTAAAATTTCAAACTTGAAATAGAAACGAAGGAATGAACATACCACACTGCAAGGAAAATAGAGGATACCCAGCTGAACCACTCAACCTTTTTCCTAAATCTAACTCTTCCTCGCTTAATAATTAAAATAAGAGGAAGCTAGAGAAAGGATCAGAAGAGTGAAAGAAATTTGACTGTAAGGTTTGAAGTGTAGAGGGAGAAGGTAAATACTAGAGAGTTAGCTATTTTTTATGGTTAAAAGAAAATTAAATAAAAGGGGTGATTAGGGCTATTTATAACTAACCAATCAATATGAATCACAATGTGGTAAGGAACAAATCAAAAATCCTAATTTTTACCGTTTGAATTTGATTTAAATGGGTGAATTTCATTCAATATATGCTGACTTATCTTGTAGAGGTCAAATGGTGATTTTGGAAAAATGTAGGTCAATTGGTCCAGAAATAAAATTCACAATAGGGGTAATGGAAGATAAGTGTGGAAGGAATCTTCCAGTTGAGCAAAATGAAGTATGAGATTGAAGCAATGATCTCAAAAATATATAAGGCTAAGGTCATCTCCCCCTCAATTATACCAATTAACCCTCCAAATTGATCTAAGGTAGTATTTTTAGGCTAAATGCATCATGAAAAAGCCTAAGAATCTCTTAGGAATATTTTAGAATGGGTTAGCAAAGTGCCATATCAGTATAAGAAATTTTTCTACCAAAAAGGTTTATAAAATATGTCCAGATTAACAAACCGATTGTATGTCCAAATTAACAAACCAATCAATTGGTTTAGCCTACTAGCTAACTATTCTGCAAACCAGTCAATTGGTTCCCCAACTAGTTAATTAGTTTAGTTGAGTAAAAACCATTTTATTGAATTAATGAACCAGTTGATCGGTTCACCTGAAAAAACTCAATAAATTTAATTTTTCAACCTTATTTTAGATCCAACTTTGCCTCAAACCAAATCATAATACCAAATCTAAATCAAACACCAACATTTACATAAATTCTCATTCAACATTTTCCAAAAGAGAAGGCGTATTACATAAATGATGTATGAAGAGTTCAAAACAAATTACTATCGAGTGTATATCTTGGAAATATAGATGAACCCTCATGATGAAGTGATGGACAAATGATTCTTCTAGTGAAGTGGGCTTAGTAAGGGATAGGTGATTTAGGGACTTAAGGTTAGTCTAGAGTACTTGAGGAGACTTTAGGAATTGCTCTTGGTAAGGTGTTTGGGGTTGTATCAACCTTTTGTTGTGCATATTAATGCTTTTTATTTAGTTTTTTTAGAGATTTTTTGGCCCTATTTTAGCCTCGTTGTGTTCATAACATTTATAGCTTTGAATCCCTATAAATATGAAGCTTATATGTATATTTGATGTGTTTGTTGTTGTGTGCTAAGATATTATTTGCTCCTTTATGTTCCTTTTTCTATCCTTTTACAATATTACAACATCCTTTTTCTTATTATCATAAGTGCTCATTCCTATTTCACCAAAAGAATTAAAATAGACAACATTTGAAGTACTGCAATTGTGAGCCAACCATTCATGGCTCAATAAATAAACCACAACACAAGTTATTTTAAATTAAAATATTTTTAATTTATTATTTATTTTAAAATAATGAGTAATGAAATATTTGATAATCTAATTCATCACTAACTGAATAATTAAATGATTGTGATTTGTAGTTTTTTTCTTCTTCTAATATTAGAGGTTTAATAAACCAAAAATACATGTGAGGAAATTGATGAAGTAATAGATACATGGGGAAAGATTGTACACGTATAAGTCTCAACCCTAATGATATCTAGAGCTTGATATATGGTTGGAATCATGTTGTCGTTCCTCCCTTTGTATATTATATGCATGTCCATCATTATATTTGTGTTAATCCAAGTTTATGTGTACTTTTTGATAGAAGAGCCACCACAGTGTGTATTTTGTTTTGTGTTTGGTATGAAGCTTCGTGTCAAGTGTTTTAGTGTAGAGTTACCAACATATGGTAGCCCTATTATTTTTCATCTCCAATATATGCTTAGAGTGTTCTTTTACATAGAATTCTGCATGGAATATATTCGGAACAACTTGATGCCCCAATATATATGAAAATTGAGATGTGATTAAGTTAATATAATGTATTTGGTAATTTATATGTAAAAAAATGTACTTGGGTTGGAAGAAAAACAAACAAGTTGTAAAAAAGAATTATTTTAATAACGGTTTGACTAGAAATTATTATTAAAACCTACATCCCAATCCAAGAAAAATTAGAAGAAACCACTCATAATAATGGTTTTGAATAGAAACCATTTTTATAACCCAAATCCTAGTCCAAACTTTTGACAACAGCTAATGTGCAAACCAATATCAAAATATAGTTTTAACAATGGTTTTCAAATGAAACCATTGTTAAAGATAGGATTTAGATAATGGTTTTTGTCCAAATCCATTATTAAAAATCCTATTTGATCCCATTTCCCTTATTTTTTTAAAGGAATTTTTAGGATGATTCTAAAATGATTATTAATACCGTAGTCAAGAACACTTTGATAATGGCTCGGAATAGTTATGATAATCTTAAAATTGAAAAGTTGTTACAAACAAACACTTGGTACTAATGTCTCTCTATATGTGTTTTGTTTTAAATTGAAAAGTTGTTACACGGGGATTACATATTATTTGACCTTTATGTATCTATGTTATGGTATATGTTACGAGTTGTTTTCTTCTTGCATTGCATCCTAACGTGAAAATAAATGTAAATGAACAAATTAGAACCAAACACTTTGCCTTTTGTTCGGTCCATTTGGAGATTCCTTTAGCCTCATAATCTTTATTCCTTTTGTGTGATAGAATATTGTCTGCGTACGTAATGAAGCCAACAATGAAAATTTCACTGGCGACATTCTTTAGTAAAGGGAATCTTTCTTCTTCGTACTGATCTTGCATTTCGACTGAACTCGAAGATAACATCTAGGAGGAATGAAAATACAAATGTAACCGAAAGAGCCTAGCATACATAGGTAACATGACCACCCTAACAATCCGTAAAACAAGAAACAAATAAAAAGTAGAACTAATTATAGGAATGCGACTACGCCAAGTAAATAGAGATAAATAAGGCAATATTATTACCATGATAGGAACTAAGTTAGAGATTTGTCATAAACATACTATGAAGTTCCTATTCCTAAGTCCTTACTTGGGAGGAGGGGGGCTCTCTTAGAAGGTCTAACCTACTCCATGCAAATTCCTTATTTAGAGTTAGTCTCTGTTTGGAAAAGTTATTGTTGCTTGTTTGTTATAGTATGTTGTTTTAATATATTTAGTATATATAATAATAATAATAATAATAATAATAATAATAATAATAATAAAATTGAGATTGAGAAGCTTTAGTTTGGATACAAAATAGATCAGAGGATGTAAACGAGAATTAAGGACATTTAACCCCAACTCTTATTACCAATGGAACTAGTAATAGACTACCGGAAATCTTCATCTCCTCAATTTAAATTTACTTCCCTAACCCACACTAAACATGAGAAATATTAATTTCCAAGTTATTTTCGGTTTATTCCCAAAACAAACCAAACAACAATAAGAAATCATCAATTCTCAATATTGTTCCCACGTACCCTCTCAATTATCAAATTTCCATTTCCCCTTATTACTAATAAGATAATATTTATTGAGACAAGTTAAACTAAAAAGAAATGTTTACACAAAATTACATGCTAATAATGAACATAAATAGTATTGAAATGCTACGTAAGCTAGGACACATCTTATTTAATGGGAAAAATCTTGAATAATATCAGAAAACTTGCAATCTAATTTCTGAGGGTAATATATTATTATTATTATTGATATTTTTTTTTAGAAACATAGGCCTTGTTTGATACGTTAATTAAAATTTTATGAGGTAGTTACACTTTTCAAAAATATACCGCTAGAGAAACAATTACATAATCATTTTGTATTTCGCTCACCTTGAAAAAGTAGGAGAGATAGTTTATTTTTATTTTTAATAACTACATATGAGATAGAAATGAATAAGGTAATATAAATTATACTCCCTATGGTATTATTCATGAAGTAAATTCTCCATTAACTAAGAAAGTGAGAGTTCAAAAGAAAGTTTGTAATTCCAATTAACTTATTTACCTACTTCAAACCAAACGACTTTACATTTCCTACTTGGGAAAAGTATAACTTCCTTAATTTATCCACTTCACATCAAAGGATACCTTAGAATATGATATTATATGGGAATGCTATGGGTTGAAATACTATGTTCTCAGGGATGGCAGCGAGGCGGGTCGGGGATGGGGACCCTATCCCCATCTCCGAACCCGATAAGAAAAATAATCTCTGAACCTGACCCGATCTCCAATATTTTTTTATCGGGGATTCCCTGACCCGATCCCCGAGGAAATCAAATCCCCATACCTGACTCAATCCCCGATCTATTTTCTATCCCCGATTTATTTTCCGTTTTTAAAACCCGACCCGATTTCCGAAACCTGACTTTATACCCGATCCCCGATCACATCCCCGATCCTCAAACTATTTTTTTTATATTATATTTTTAATTTATATTCTATAAAAAAATTATATATATTATATATATATAATTATATAAAAATATATATATACAAAAATTTCGGGGCGGGTTCGGGGATGGGGACCCCAAACTCGTCCCCGCCCCGTCCCCAAAAAAAATTTCTGTTAAGAATTCCCAAACCCGAACCCGATCCCCGAATTCTCTCCCCAAACCAGAACCCGAACGGGAAATCCCCGACAGGGCCTCGAACTCGCGGGAAAAATTGTCATCCCTATTCCTCATTTCAATTGTTATTTTCTTTTTAAGTTGATAATAAAAATTACTCATATGAAATTAGAAGAGAATAAAGTAGTATTCTTCTCTCTCCAATTTTAAACCAGAGTTTTCATTATAATATAACTTTTGTTATAAATAAGTATCATTTTTTTTTTGACAATATAAAATTTGAATAATTTTTTCCTGTCTAATGCTTCAACATTAATTATTTCTTAGTTTTATGTATTTATCTGTATTTTATTTTTCACAAATAAATATTATATTTGAATAGTAATAATTTAAATTATTTTTTAATTCTTGTGCTTAAATGGCACTTTAGTATAATTTATCCTTGAACAGTTAGAATAAAAGTCAAAAAAACGAAAGCGTCGCAGCCGCAAAAAATTCACTCAAATTTCCACCTAGGAAGACAAAGCGAAAAGAGGCGGGTAAATCCCTAGGTCCTAATCAAGCACCTTCAGAGATTAACGACCAAACTTGCATTGATTACGGAAGGTGGCGCCCCACTGCATTTTACAGTCGCCTGATCTGCTCCGCTTTGGCCCCACTCCTCGCCTCCATAAATAAGTTGCCAACCTCCCTCCTCTTCCTCACCTGACCATTCGTCCCCCAACTCTAGAACCCGAGTCTCCTGACCTCGAATCCCCGCAATGGCTTCCTTCGCCACAGTCTTCGCGGACGCTCTCCCCCTCATTTCCCTCACTTTACTGCTCTCAATGTCCCTGATCGACGCTCGAATCCCCGGCGTTTACACCGGCAGCTCATGGGATACCGCCCACGCCACCTTCTACGGGGGCAGTGACGCCTCTGGAACCATGGGTAAGAGCTAGAGTCGAACAAGATCGAACCAAAATCCCCCGTTTCTGTCGTTTTCTGGTTCTAAGTAGTGTACTTTTCGTAATTGAGGTGTTAATTGTGATCACTGCAGGAGGAGCTTGTGGTTACGGGAATCTATATAGCCAAGGATACGGAGTAAATACAGCGGCGCTAAGTACTGCATTATTCAACAAAGGACAGTCATGCGGTGCTTGTTTTGAGTTGAAGTGCGCGAACGAACCACAGTGGTGTCATCCCGGTAGTCCCTCAATTCTGATTACTGCAACGAACTTTTGTCCGCCGAATTATGCGCTTCCAAACGATAATGGCGGTTGGTGCAACCCTCCTCGTTCTCATTTCGATCTCGCTATGCCTATGTTTCTGAAGCTTGCTCAGTACCGCGCCGGGATTGTACCCGTTAGTTACCGTCGGTGAGTCTCTGTTATCATCTTGTTGGCTTGCTCTGCCATGTGTGTTTGTTTTCCTTCTTTAATTCATAGGGGCCGAACACAGTTACAAAGAACCACCAATTACGTCTTACAATACATATAGATTCAAAGCTGCGGTCTTTGGTTGCTGGCACCGCCGGCCAAACTGTTTCCCATTTTTGGTTGTTTTTTTCTGAAGTTGTACGTATTTGTGCTCTCTGTTTGTCTAGAAAATTTTTCACTAAATTCCTTGTATGTAAGGTATAAATGGGGCTATAAATGTGATCTGTACGCCGTATATGAAAGGATCCTCCGTAACTGGCCAAGTCGTAGTTGATGTTGAGATTTTGAAGGCGGAGAGTCTTGGTTCGAATTCTCTGTTAAACAGAGTAAATTTTATGATAACCTATATGAGTCGGAAGTCATTGGATTGAGTTTGATGGGAGAGGAAAAAGTGGAGGGATGGTTTGATTACGGGGTAATAGAGATAGAATTTTTTTTTTCTATAATTTTATTTTTTATATTAAATATTGTATAAAAAATTTTTTTTTATTAAATATTTATTTTAGATTAAATTAAAATTTAAAATAAATATTTATTTAATTTTATATATATTATAAAAGATATAAAAAAATATAAAAGTAAAATATTTATTTCTATTATTCGGTAACAAATGAGCACTGAAATATCGAGTTGTGTTGCTGTTGTTTTTGGGAGTGAATTTTGTTGCTGTAGAGCGGTGGCGAATTGTGTTAAGTTATTCCATATTTTTGAGGAAAATAACCGAAAGTTAGATAAAATTTAAAAGGGCAAGTTCAAAAATTGAAGCTCATTTTATAACATAGTTCCTGACAAGTTTAGATGTTCAGAGTTTTCTTTTCTTAGGAAAAAAGAAAAAAGAAAAAAAAAAACTTTTAACTAGCTAAAATGAACGGTGAAAACTCAGTTTAAGTCGGAAGAGTAGAAGTGGAAGATGATTGGTTGGTATTAAATTTATGTGGCATCAATAAAAGTGCTAAAGTACTTATAAGCTGTGATGTACGGGAATGTTGGGTGCCGTCCCCGTCCCTGAAACGTTTTGAGGACATTTTTTTTATTAAAAATATTCCGTCTTTTTAGACGTTTCCTTTATTGAAAATATTTCATCTTTTTTTTAAAAAAAAATTTAATTTTTTTTAATTTTTTCTCTTAATTTTAGTAGATTTAATATATTATATATATATATATATAATTTTTTAAATATTTTTTATTGTTTTTTTCTTAAGTTGTTAAGAAATAATATTTTCGTATTTTTTAAATTCTTTATATTTTTTTAACAATTAATAAAATCAAATCTTAAAATTGTACTCACTACTTCATTTATAAAAAAAAAAACAAAACATATATAATTTATTATTTTTTTTTAAAAAAAAGAAGATAAAAGTAAAAGGATGGTGTAACTTTTTTTGTCCGAAAAACAAAAAAGAGGATACCTTTCCTTTTTGTTACAAATATTTATGCCAAGGACAGGATACCTTTTTTATACAGGGAAAGAGTAAAAGATTGGGATATAAAGTCAAAGCTCGTATCTTTACGAGAACGCGGCAATTAGAGTGGAATCCATAGCGAATATCACTAGGGCACACGAAACAAACCTCACCGTGTAATATATGCTGTGCTTTCGCACAAATACGTACGCGTCTACCAACATTATTTGATGCCAATTTCCCTCAATTGTAGCCTACTCTAGTCCTACATTAAAAGCAGGGTATTCGGCTTTTCTATTGTATTGTTATTATTATTATTATTGGAAAAAGAGAAAGCAACAACTTTGGACCGTCTATAATGGAAAAAGGACGAAAAGAATTGAAATTTCCTAAAGAGAATTACAACCATTAATCTCAACACTATTATTACTGTTCGCGCGCAGGGTGCCATGCAGGAGGAGAGGTGGGATTCGGTTCACAATCAACGGGTTCCGGTACTTCAACTTGGTGCTAATAACAAACGTAGGGGGAGCCGGTGATATCGTGAGGGCGAGCGTGAAAGGAAGCAGGACCGGTTGGATGGACATGAGCAGGAATTGGGGTCAGAACTGGCAGTCTAATGCCCTTCTCGTCGGTCAATCGCTTTCGTTCCGGGTCACCGCAAGTGATCGGAGGTCTTCTACCTCCTGGAATATTGTTCCACAAAATTGGCAGTTCGGACAGACCTTCTCCGGAAAGAATTTCCGGGTCTGAGTGAACAAACACTCGATAATTATAACAAATATATATATATATATATATATTACCCCAGTAACGAAAACTGGGTTTTTTTTTTTTTCCTTCCCTTCTCCCTGGGCAGTGGGCTGGGGATTGTTAACGGAACCTTTTGACTTCGGCTTCTGATGTTACCAGAAAGAAAAACTAAACTGGGATTAAAGAAGAAGCGATTTTCCGGGGTAGCAAACCCCGGCGGCTAAGATCGAGGACGATGGACAGCGGAGCTGAACCGGCGATTAAACTTGCTTGTACTACCCCCGCAGCTTGCGCTTAATAATAGTTAATATATACTAATCATTATTAGCATACATCTAATTATGTACTAAATCAAAGTTTTTCTTGTCAATCTCACATCTTGTCGTGCACAAGCACTGTTGTTTAGAACAAGTTTTGGGGTGAAAACAGACCATGAAAAGACACCGGGATAAATACATATATATACACAAAACTAGCTTAATCGTCCAAGAAAAACATCGAATCTCGGCGATGGCGCTCTTCCTAGCTAAAGTCGGTTTAGCTAAAGGTCGAAGATATAAAGATGTGGATTGCGTGACTAAGACTTGTATGTCTCAAACGGACGTCGAATAAGATCACATATCGATGATGATAGAAGTCGGTGGTGGTGGTGCATGATGATGGGGGGGGGGCGGTGGGGTGGGGTTGGTTTAGGGGTTATCGATGTGTTTGGTTTGAATCCGATATCAAAACTATTCAATAACCCACATAAATATCACTAAAGAAGAGGGCTCATTGGCCCGTAACTCACACAGTTATTGCTCGAAGGTAATAAATCTCGCTCAGAGAAATTGTATTTGTAATGATAACGTGGCTCAGTTGCGTTTCATATTGATACATGGTTTTGGGGTCTTTTTAAAAAAGATATTCAAACTTTGGTTAAATGAAAGGCACTCCTAACAGACTTTGTCGGAGTTGAAATACAAACTAATTACGTAATATAACAAAATTAAATGGGTTATAAAAGTGTTACAACTTACCTAGGGTCCCCACTCCCCATATAGTTCTCATGTCATTTATAGCCCGTCCTCATTCCATCAGATCATGCATATTGGAGAGTGTTAAGCCCCGTACCGGAAGCATTAAAATTCGACTCTATGACTATGAGAGTAGGGGTTTCGGTAATAAATTTGATCTATATGTTCCTACGTCATTCCTCCTTCATGGGAAGACATTTCTTCCATAAATCTTCATCTCGAGCCTGGGAGAAAGTTCTCCCACATTAAATGTAGTACTAATGTGTGTATAGTCATTGGGAAGATCAATCTTGCATGTGTTCTCTCCATGCTCCTCACCGACTTTAGAAGGACCATTTGCTCTATGCAGGAGCATGTTCTTGAGCTTACGTAGGAAACATTCCTTTCTTATGTGCAAACGTACAAATTCTATGGGCTTGAACTCGCTATACTTAAAAGTATTATTGAACTTTTCCTTGCGGCGTGCATTAGGTCTTTCAATCTAGGCTTTAATTTGAGCACCTTACATTTGAACCATCTTAATACTCGTTCATCTTGAAATTCAATAGATACCGTTAGGAATGTAGACTAAATCTATAGGAAAAAAGAAGAAGAAGGGAGTATGTCACACACAAATATGGACAAGAATTTGTAATACATGTAGAACTTCTATTATAAGCAAACTCTACATGTGCTAGCTTCACATCTCAATTTCATGTGCTCTTGCTAGTAAGCCCTCTTAATATTTTTTTTCCTAATGTCCTACTAGTCACCTCAATTTTTCCATCATTTTATGGGTGATGATTACTTAGCATTTAATATCTAACATATGTCTTCCAAAAGTAACTCATAATCTTCACATCTTGATATTAAATTATACTCTTCATACCTCCATGTAAGTGCGCTACTTCCTTTATAGCACCATCCATCTTTTGACGTAGGATAATATGAGTTACCTTCAACAATATATCAACAACAGCATCTTTTCCCTTGGAGTGTTAACACCAAGGACAATTAGGACTAGGTAAGGGAACATACATGCCTTTATGAAAAGGAGCTCTTTGATTTCTAACAAATAGAACACATTTCCATAATATCTTCAACACTCCTAAGCATCCTTGGCCAATGAAGATGTTACTTAAGTAGTTCTAAGGTCTTACTGAGACTAAAGGGTTATGTAATACTCCTTCGTGCACTTCATTCACAAAATAGTCTCAAACCAAACTCTTAGGTACACAATGTTTGTTATCTTTGACGATAAGTTCTTCTTACAAAGAGTATGTTCCATACACTACTTGAAGATTTTGGGGGGAAAACTCATATTTCTTGTAAAGTTCCTTAAGCATCTTAAATCCTAGCAACTTTACATAGAAATTATTGCTTTTAATGATGGATTTATTTAATCTTTATCAAACTTTTAGTTTTTATAAAGATTTATGAAATGATTATGATAATGGTGTAAATTTGAATTAAAACAATTGTAATTATTATGGCCCCTAAATCCCTAGAAAAACATAATCATTATTAAAAAAATATATTTTCAAAATTAGTTTAAATATTAACATTTGAAATATTATTTTTGTGCCTTGTATTTTAATAGAATTATTTAGATAAATACTTTTATAATATCTTCATGTGCATTTTCAATGCCAACGCTGCTCATTAATTAGATAGACTTGTTATAGAGATAATTGATCTGAATATTTAGATAAAGAATATTATCCCAAGTATATAGCATTGTAAATAAAGTTAACAATAATTACATGTTATATGTCATGAAAAAAGTATGTTGTAAAATTTTAGTCATTAGATTTAACTAATGCCATCTGCATAATAATGAGTTCATTATCTCTTTCATTATTTATGTGATAATTTTTGCATAACATTCCTACTTAATACAAAATCAAAAGCATTATAACTCAAATGTAGATGATAATACTAGTTAAATCACATGAGCTTCCATACTTATTATAATGATGGTATATAAGAAATAACACTCTAAGGCTTATTTTTTAATAAAATAAAATTTTCTGACTATCAAAATGTCCAAAATAGTAGATTGCTATATGAGTAGATATTAGGTTTCTGTATAAAAATGAATATAGTGGGGTTGGGATGATAACTTCTTGGATTTTGGATTGAAGGCCCCTCACGATAAGGACATTCATATCAATATTCATACCCGAATAGATAATCATAGCTCATTCATGCCAAATAATTGTTTACTATATCCAACATATAATTATTTTTTATAACTAAACCTAGACAAATAATATAACTCCAACTTTGATCGTAATATATAGATGTTTACCATAATTTTACCAATTATTTTAAATAGTTTTCATTACCTACAGTGGATAGTTTCCTAACTTGAAAAATAAATATTTGATATTTACAAAAATATTACCATCCTTTTTTTCTTTTAATACTCAAATACTTTCATTTCTTGAGCTTTTTACAATAATTCTCTCTACCTACTAAGATTAATTTTTACCATTTATTGTTGGTAGTTTCTTCAACTAAGAATCCTAGTTATCAGTTTTCACTAAAAGAGCTATTTGTCATTGGATACTCCCTATATATATATATATATATATATGATGAAGTGAAAATAATAATTTTGAAGGGAAAAAATAAATATAGATATGAAAGCTATTGGTTACAAAGACCTTTTTTTTTTAATTAGTATCAAGTGTAAGGTTAAAAAGTCTAAACTTGATATAGCCTTGTTTTATTCATGTGAATTTTTTGATTCGATATGCTCTTATGTAATGAAAATTAAAGTATCATCATCATCATCATCATCATTGTTATTGTTGTTATTGCTGTTATCATTATGGTGGTTGTTGTTGTTGCTATTGTTATAAGAATAATAGTAATAATAATAATAATAATAATAATAATAATAATAATACCAACTATGTCAATAAAATAATAATATTAATGATAATAGTTTTAAAAGGAATAACATTAGTTTTAGTAAAAATAATAAAATAAGTACTATAATAATAATAATGACTTTAATAATAATAATAATTATTATTATTATAATAATAATTATTATTTTCATATATATAAATATAATAGTAAAAAACCAATACCAAATTTTTTTAATTACAATTTTAATTTTTGGTAATACTAATATTATTATCAAATTTATACAAATAATAATAATTATATTTAAAATGAAATAAAAAAATCAATATTATTTATGATAATAGTATTCATTATAATAATTATTTATAGATATAAATATAATATAAATTTTATGATAATTATAATGATGATAATAATAATAATAACAACATTGATGCAAAATAATAATATAATTTTATCTTTATTGATAATAATATTATTATTATAAATAATATGAATATTAATATAAATACTATTTTTATTATACATGATTTTTGTAAATAATAATCATAATATTATTTATAAATAATAAATATAATAATAAGTATTATATTTATAAAAAAAAATTCATAATGTAAATTAATGATTATTTTATTAATAAATATACATTATTATTTTTATATAATTATTATATATATCATTATTTTAAAAATTAATAATGATATTAATTACTACTATTATCTAATCAAATATAGGCATAAATAAAATAAGAGAAATAGTCTAGAAATAAATGTTTGTTTTACTCCAATAGGCTTCTAATAGATTTTGGGAATAACCCATTGATTTCCATATTTAAGATAACAAATTTAAATAGGGGTCAATGATCATCAGACCAAAATATTTACATAGGGTCACTTAGACTAACAAGCTAGGTTAGAAGTAAGGTTGCAACTCATGAGTCTATTTTTTGTGGGAGTAAACACCACATTATATACTAATTAGTCTTCTTGAAATGTATTTTCTTCATATATGACTATCACTACATGAACCCCCTAATTAAAAGAAAACACTCATTTTTTTTCCCAAACATAGGTTTGCCTCTATCTTCATCCTTAACTTCCCACCAACTCACTTCATCATCCACTTAACCATTGAACCCTTCTCATCTCACACTTAATAACTTCCTCTTTGATTCCTTAACCCCTCCCCCTATTTCTCCCCTTATTCCTCTAAATATTCAATCTCATCAATGGTGACCTCTTCTCAATCTTTCTTTCTTCAATATCTCCTCCTTTTATTTATCCTCATCTTCTTCTCGGTTAATCATGGTGGAGGATTATATTGACGCCATTAGTACACTTACAAAATAACTAACAATTGATGACCCTATGTTAATATTTTCAAGAGATGGCAAGAATATTGTTAAATGGTTTAGTTATCTTCTTTTCAAAATTTACTCATCCAAGATCTACCAGACTTCTATCCTACATTCTATTATGAAAAGAATGTAGAAACTAAGTATAAATTTAAGGATTTCTTCACTTTTGGAAGTAGTTTTCATGATCCAATTTGGCTCCCAAACCAACCTTCAATGTTCTCTCTTCAATAGACCATGGTTTATCAACAAGGATGCTATTTATTTGGAGAGGTATTCTCCTAATGAAATCCTCAAGGATTATAGTTTTGACCATGTTTATTTATGGGTTCAATTTCATAATTTATCCATCAATCTTATTACTATACAGATTATAGTAGATATCGCAAGCAAAGTGGGAATTGTCAGACTAATTACTTAAGAAGATGATCATAACTAAAATGAATTGGCTCCCATTAAGATTCTCTAAAACATTGCTTGTTAAGAGTGTGTGAATTGATGTGGATAAATGCAAATCACTTTAAATCCTAATCAAATAGGAGCAATTTTTTTTTCTATTTTTGTGGAAAGCTTTACCATATTATGAGAAACTACCCTTTTTTCTCAACCTTTCAATTCAAAATTAATCCTAATTAGTCAAATGATAAAAAAGAAACATTCATGGACCTTCTCATGCCATCTTATGATGATTTTATATCATCAGACACTAAACAAAAGTAAAAAACTCAAACCACTAACAATAATGAACTTCTAGTTGATTTAGATGCTTTAGGAAAGATCCCACTAGACTCTTCAAATTATTTAACACATTAACTAGTAGATTGTTCTCCTCATATCAACATAAAACCATTCAAAATCAAAGTCAAGGATGTTTATATTGAATCTATGATCATCAATCCTCCTGTCAACTTACTTTTTAATAAATGCCTCTCTTCCTTCATGCATATAATCCATCAACCCCATCTTTCTCTCTTGCCAATTTTTTTTACTATCACTCTTGATTATGATATTAGTAAGCATAGTAATTGTCCAATTTTATCTCATTACAACATCAATTTTGATACCAATGATATCCCTTCCACTTCTTGTAAGATACAATCTAATGTATCCCTCCCCCCAAAACCTCCCTCTAAAATTCCTAAACTATCATTAGAAAATTATCCCGAAAGGGTTATACGAATTATCCTTAAACAACTGAAATTTACACGATACTCTCTTGAAACTGTCACGTTTAAGGAATTACTCGATGGTTCAAGATATACAATTCTTTATTAAATCTGCTAAACTAGCCATATTATTTTTGTCAAAAAATAAATGCAATCTCACTTCATCCACAAGATATTTCCATTTTCTTGGATACCCTCATAATCATATTGTACCTTCCATAGGAAAATCTATTGGACTCATTATATGTTGGTCCATGAATGTACAAGCTTTAGTTATAGAGTTTGCAACCAACTATATCAATCAGTATATCATTTCCTTTCAATATAGAATAGAATGGAAACCATTGGGTCTTTATGGTCCATCGAGAAGTATTCATAGAATAAGATTATGATAGTACACTTAAAATTTATTAGATACTACCATTTTTCCATAGTTTATGATTGGGAATTTCAATGCCATTAGTGGAGCAAATGAAAAATGTGGTGGAAATAGCTATGATTATAACAAGAAGATGGAGAAGGTTTTTTGTTCAATGATCAATCATTGTGAGTTTTTAGATATTTTTTTCATTGGTCCAACAAACACTTGGGACAATAGATGAAAACTAAGTTCAATACTAGATAATGATTGGATAAAGGATTTGTTATTGATGTAATTATTACCCTAATGCTACTATTTATCATCTCTTTATGTTGTCTAGTGTTTATTGTCTTATCTCATTAAGGTTGTTTGATGTTGTTAGAAGGTATAGGGAAACTCCTTAATTTGAGGTTCATTAGTTTGAATACCCCAAATTTTTATAAATAATGTAGAAAATATGCACAAGTTATCATTATATATTTTCCCATTACAATAACAAATAAAATTGCATACCCAAATTACTATCATAGAGGGCTAAGAACATTGGCATCATATTTTCTTAGATTTTCAAACTCAAAGCATATGTGCTTCAACTTTAACATCAACCTTTTTCAGATTCTAATGTGATTTCACTCAAAAAGAAAAATGGAAGACAACATTCGAAACCTATTATCTCTTGAAGAAATATACTAGAAGCAAAGATCAAAAGAATAATGGATTAAATAAGATGATAGATGCACTCTTTCATTATTCTAAAAAATAACATACAAAGCATTTACCTAGAATGTTTGATACTCAAATAAAATATATAAGATTGATGATTATTTTTCCAGTTACTTCAAGAAGGTTTATAAAATAGAATTTGTAGAACTAATATGTGATAGATTTTCTTACAGTAATTGTAATACCCTAAATTTTTTATAACCCTAATTTCTAAATAATTAGGATTCTATTTCACATAAAAAAAATAAATTCTACACTATTTTTTCAAATCATTTACATTCAAATTTGAGTTTTCTAACATTATTTCATTCATTTGTGAATTATCATACTTTTTTGTGATTTCCCCATTCATGTCATTTTAACTTATTTTCCTCTTGAAATGGGGCTTTTGTTACCTCTTCTTGTGGCTTTGACACTAATTCTAGAGCTTTCTCCTCTTCTTTTTGTGCTTCTTAATATTATGGTTCATGTAGCGCATTTCCATTCCTTAATAATATAGAATTAACTTGCTCTTTTGGGTTTATCACCTTGTCTCTTGGCAATATATTAGATGCCCTTTGTAATACCCCCAAATTTACTACTGAAAAATTTCGTTGAAGGCAAAGGTTTTAGCGGAAGCGAAAGAATTAAAACCATAAACTTGGAAGTGTTGCCGCCACACTTGGCACCAGACCGGTTCACTCCTACCGTTCTGATACTAAGTGCTAAGGCTAAAGCAAGAAATTGTAAATAAGAATCATTAAAACATGAATGCATCGTCGACATAAAACATCCATGAAAACAAGATATCGACCATCGTCAGAATGCCGTTAAGATTACAACTTAAAAGTTCCACTTCCAAAATACGAACACAACATAATATAAATACGAAAACTAAGATAGATGAAAGCGAGGATCGTAAAAGAGTCCGGCCAACTCACTCTCGGCCCCAACCAGGATGGGCTCAACACTCGGCCCCACCCGATGCCTCATTGGTATCGTAGGCATTGAACGCAAGGTCTCCTACCTGCACAAGGTCAGATAGGCCCTCTGCTCGTGGGAATGAGCAGCACCCATGAAACGGATGATCAGTTGCTACGTACTGAGCAAGGTAACAGACGAGCTAAGGCACACACCAAGATACACAACATAGCAAACATAGCATAATTACGTAGATAACATGCAATAACACAGATAGACAATTCAAGTTACGAACCAGATAACTTTCTCATCAAGTCTTTGATAATTATAGTCGGTTCACATCATTGTCCTTATCAGTCCATGTGAGTACGGAAACCCCACTATTATAGCCGGTGGAACGGTCACGAGGGCCATGCCCTGCCACTATTATAGCCGGTGGACCGGTCACGAGGGTAATATACCCTGGCACTATTATTTGCCGGTGGACCGGTCTGGCCCCGACTCACAAGGTGTTCCACTGTAAATATTAGTATATTTCCCATGTCTTATCCTCATTCTAATTAGTTTGTTGAGCACGGAATCCCCCACTATTATAGCCGGTGGAACGGTCACGAGGGCCATGCCCTGCCACTATTATAGCCGGTGGACCGGTCACGAGGGTAACATACCCTGCCACTATTATTTGCCGGTGGACCGGTCTGGGTCCGGCTCAACATCTTTCTCTGTAAGTAGTTAATGTCTTAACATATCTTATTCAAAAGGTTTTCACCAAGGATACACATAAATCATTCTCTCTATGCTTTACACATCGCAACCAATAATATTCCGCATTCATAACTACCCTTTAATTGATAATACACATGATAACGCCAAACAACTCTAAGCAGTCATAACCAACCCTAATTGTCCACGCCAACCCATGGTTAACCACTCTCATCCCTATTTTACCATAACCACCGTACTTAGCCATCCCAAACCTTAATTATCCTCAACAGTCACAATTAGTTACTCCATCCCTTCTTAATCACAACGCCCCAGAGTTACTCACTCCAAACCCTGATTCCATACGATCATTAACTCCCATGCAAAACCCTAATACCGCCATACCAACATTAATACCACCATACAACCCATAACACCACCATGTAAACCCTAATACCACCATAAGTCATTAATACCACTATACAATCATTAATACCACCATACGAACATTAATACCACTATACAAACCCTAATACCACCATGCAAACCCTAATACCACCATACAAACCCTAATACCACCATACAACATTAATACCTCCATAAAATCACAAATACCACCATACAACATTAATACCACCATACAACCCATAACACCACCATGTAAACCCTAATACCACCATAAGTCATTAATACCACTATACAATCATTAATACCACCATACGAACATTAATACCACTATACAAACCCAAATACCACCATGCAAACCCTAATACCACCATACATACCCTAATACCACCATACAACATTAATACCTCCATAAAATCACAAATACCACCATACAACATTAATACCTCCATAAATTAACAATACCACCATACGAACCCGAATACCACCATAAGCCATTAATACCACTATGAAATCATTAGTACCACCATACGAACGTTTATGCCACCATACAAACCCTAATCCCACCATACAAACTTCAAGACTCCCATGATGGTTCCCAACTCATATTACCATTTATCCTAACATGCATGTCCTAGTGGGCCATAACATATTACATCATAAACATCATACATATAAATGTCATGCTCATGTCACGGAAGCACATACAACATACCTCAATCTCCAAGCTGCGCTACACATAAGACAAGTTATCCACAAATCATATAATACAGGGCATAGCATGGCATACACAACATTCAACACGTCCCTGTCACACATAACACAAGGCCATTAGCTTCATCCTCACCTAAGGCGACGCCGGGCTTGGAGCACGCTCCTCTAACTCCTTAGGGTTTTGGTAAGGGTTACCTATAAAAGGGGGAAAAGCTAAGTATTAGTTTCCCTTATAAGTACCATAATTCTTTATTCTAGTTTAGGATTAGAGTTTTTATTACTAAAGAGGGTATTATACAAAAACTAGGGTTTTTACCTTAGAATTAGCATACTAAATATTAGTAGTCAAAATGTATTTATTTTGATACTTGTTGTTACACTTATTTTATTAAACCATTAGTTCTAATCTTGTAGTAATAGGGTTTATGCTAGCTATAGGAAAATAGTGTTAGTATTAATAAAATAGTGACACTAGTGTCTAGTGATAGAAACCCTAGCGTTTTAAGGCCAAGTCTATTAATGGAGTTATATTTGAAATAGTAATATTATAATGTCACAATATTACAAGTAACTATTCCTAAGGGTGATAATGATAATAATAATAATACTAATAATGATGATAATAATAGTAATAATAACCATATTAACCCTAGCAATAATAATAACCCGGTATGGTTAACTATTAATAATAATAACCTTAGTAAGATAATAGAGATAATAATAATAATAATAATAGTAGGGTTGTTAATATTAGCACTTATAAAAATAAAACTAAAGTTGAGTATAATAGGAGTTAGGGTTCTAAGGGATGCTAGTATGGTAAAAATGATAACTTTAATATCCGAAGTCACAATATTAGAAACGATAATAATAATAAGAGTAATAATAATAATAATAATAATAATAATAAAAGAATAATAATAATAATAATAATAATAATAATAATAATAATAATAAGCATAATGGTATTAATATTAGTTAACTTAATAATAATTATATGGAAATAAAGTTTAAGGCTTGGGATGAGTAGAAGACCACCTAGGGTCGGTGGTGGTCTGGCGGCGGCGCGCGGCAGCGACGGCGGCGGCGATGGGGGAGGAGAAGAGAGGAAAAGATGGAGGTGGTGGTTAGATGGGAGGGGAAAAGGGGGAGTTAAGTGTGGGGGAGGAGACAGCAGGGAGAGGGGAGTGGAATGAGGGTGGTGGCGTGAGAAAGGAGGCGGCGCGCGGTGGTGGACGCGGCGGCCGAAGGCGGAAGAAGGTGGTGGGAGATGGTGGAGGTTGGTGGAGAAGGAGGTAGGGGGTAAGGATAGTATGGGCAGTTAGGGGAGGACCTGCCAGTTATTTTGGGAGGTGGCAGGGTGGCTGGTAGCGGCGGAGGAGGCGGCAGAAGGTGGCGTAAGGCGGCGACGGTGGCTGGACGAGGGGTTTTTCAGCAGGGAGCTTCGCACGTGCAGGGCAGGGTGGAGGGCAGCGATGGTTTGGTTTTGTCGAGGAAGGTGCAGGGGAGGTTTTGGTGCGTGGAGGTGGTCGCGGCGGCGGCTAGAGGCGGCGGAAAGGGCGTCTGATCTGGCGGCGGCGAGGCAGGGTTTCGGCAAGGTCCAGAAGGAGGGACTTGTTGCCGCCGTTCGGGAGGGGGTATTTATAGGCCATTGGGGAGGAAAACGACGAGAGGAAGGGGGTGGCACGCGGGGCAAGCGCGGCAGGTGGTCGATCGACGATGGCAGCGTCACGTGCCCTGCGATTTGCAGGGTACGTTTGGCTGTTTTCCGCAAAAAGGAAGGGCGGCAGGACGCGTGAGGGAGTGCTGGGTCGAATTGGGGAAGAAAGGGACGGAATGGTAGGGGAGGAAGGTCAGACGGCAGGTGCAGGCGGAAGGTTGCAGGCCTACGCGGGAGGAAGGGGAAGAAGACGGCCCCTGGACCGGCGGTCCAGGAGGAAAAGAAAACAGGGGAACCGGCCAGTTTGGCAATGGTTATAAGGTCTGTAAATGAAACGCTGCGTATTGGGGATTATGGGAGGAAAACACAGTGTTGCGTCGAAGGCTGGCAATGGCTATCTCGTTACTTAGCGCGACACGGCGTCTCAACAAATTGAGTGACGAAACGCTGCGTCGCGATTAGGGGAAGGGGGAAGGAGTTGGGCCGCGCGAGGCCCAATTCTGGTGGAAGAAGAAAAAGAATAAAAAGGGAGGAAAGAAAAAGGAAAAAGGGAGAAAAAGGGTTTCTTTGGGGTTTTGGATTTTTGCACAATTTATTTAGAATTTTTTTGGGTTATTATACATCTAAATATATATTTATTTATTTTTCTCGGATATTTAAAAATTATTTAGATAATAATTTAATTCTATTCTTAGATTAATTTAGGCTATTTTGGGTAATTTTTCCTCCACTTTCATTTTAATTAGTAAAATGTCCAAAATTTCTAAATAAGTTA
The DNA here is from genome assembly GCA_030549775.1 of Tamarix chinensis. NCBI lineage: Eukaryota > Viridiplantae > Streptophyta > Magnoliopsida > Caryophyllales > Tamaricaceae > Tamarix > Tamarix chinensis. The sequence goes on along the minus strand of CM060178.1, from coordinate 25,489,974 downwards.
TTTATTATTTCCTCCTTATTTCCCTTAATTAATTTCTTGTTTATTTAGTGAATTAATTTATTTCTCTTAAATTTTTCCTACTAAATCCCTATTTTACCAAAATTCCCAAGTTAGGGTTTTTGGGGTATTTCGCTCTTATAGAAATTGAATTAGCTAAATACCCAATATGTTCTTCCAAGTTCTTGATTGGGGCTTATTAATTCTAAAAATGTTTCTCTATAGTGCTAATGAAATTGCCCATCATCTCTTCTAAGGAAGACTTTTGCAGTTGTTGAGGTGGAATTAGAGGTAATGACATAGGTCTTTGTGGTAGGAATCTGGGGGGCCTTACCGGATTTTCATTTCTCCAACTCGAGTTATGCATGTTCGAGTAAGGATTATTTTGTCTACCATTGGCAATATAATTAACTTGATCAAAATATAGTTGGAAATGATTACCTACTTGAAACTCTATGCTAACATGTGGTCCACCACATATGTCACTAACAGATACATTCACTTGAATATGCATACATGAAGCACCACACAAAATATCTAATTTCTAAGTGATTAAATCCATTTTAGCCTCTTATCCAATTTCTAAGTGATTAAATCCAAACAAAAGGGTGATAACTTTAACTAACCTAGAGAAGGTGCCTTTGAAAGAAGAAGAAGAAGAAGAAGGGGGGCATTCAGCCATGGAGGGGGAGGCCAAGTTTGAGGAAGCCCCACCAGATGTTGGAGAGGCCTTGATGGTGAGGAGTGTGTTGCGTGAAAAGGAGTTATAGGATGAGGAGTCCTAAAGGGAAAACATATTTCATACTAAGTGCACAATACTTGGTAAAATATTTTCCCTTATTATTGATGGGGGTAGTTGTGCAAATGTAGCTTCTTGCAGTCTTGTAAAGAAGTTTAATTTTCCTACTACTACACATGTTAAGCCATATAAGCTTTAATGGCTTGATGATGGCTCTATGGTTGAGGTCACTAAGCAAGTTATTGTTCCATTTTACATAGGGAAGACTTATCAAGATAAAGTTATTTGTGATGTATATCCAATAGATGCATGCCAATTGTTGTTATGTAGGCCTTGTCAATTTGATAGACATATCAAGCATGATGGGATGAAGAAGACTTATAGATTAAAATATGCCAACAAATTTATTGTACACATACCCCTTAGAATTTGATCCTCACTTGTTAGGGAGGATCCATATTGTAAAAAGTCTATTTTCATAGATGGGAAGGGGTTAAACAAGGCCATAGTCAAGAGAAAAACCATGTATTTTTCAATTGATGCTTGAAAATAATAAGAATGGTAGTCCAATTGACCCAAGGGTCAAGACCTTGCTAGGTGCGTTTCAAGATGTCTTCCCAAATGAACTACCTAGAGAGTTGCCTCCCGTAAGGGGCATAAAGCACCAAATTAACTTTCTCCCTAGTTCTACTATCCCTAATAAACTGGCCTATAGGTATAACCCTAAAGAGGTCATGGAGTTGCAACAATAAGTTGAAGAATTTTTGCAAGAATGTTACATTAGGGAATCATTTATCCCGTATATAGTACCGATCCTTTTGGTACCAAAGACAGATGGCTTAATGAGGATGTATGTCGATAGTATAGCTATCAACAACATTACTATCAAGTATAGCTATCCTATACCTAGGCTTGATGACATGTTAGATTGTTTACACGGGGCAAGTTTATTCTCCAAAATTGACTTGAGAAGTAGTTCCTATCAAATTAAGATAAAGGAAGGAGATCAATGGAAGACCGCTTTCAAGAGTAAAGGAGACTTATGAGTGGATGATTATGCCATTTGGATTGTCCCATGCACCAAGAATCTTCATGAGGCTCATGGATGAAGCCCTTAGCCCCTTTAATACTAAAATTGTAGCTGTGTACTTTGATGATATTCTTATATTATCCTCTAGTGGTGATAATCATGTAAGGCACTTAAAACTTGTATTCTTAGCACTTAGGAACAATAAATTGTACTGTAAACTAGAAAAAAGTGTGAGTTCTTTGTGCCAAAAGTCACCTTTCTAGAATTTGTTATATCTAAAGATGGTATTTCTATGGATGAGTCAATGGTGGAGGCAATAAAAACATGGCATGCACTCACATCCATCACCAAAATTAGATTCTTTCATGGGCTTACCTCCTTCTATAGGCGGTTCATACAAGGATTTAGCACACTTCTAGCACCCATCTCAGAATGTCTCAAAAAGGGAGAATTCAAATGGACTAAACAAGCATAAGAAGCCTTTGAAGTGATCAAGAGTAAGTTGAGTGAAGCCCCAATGTTAAGGTTGCCTAACTTTGACAAGGTGATAGAAATCGAGTGCGATGCAAGTAGAGTGAGCATTTGAGTGGCTTTACTAGAAGAAGGAAAGCCAATATCCTTCTTTAGTGAAAATCTCAATGGATCGGTATCAAAGTATAGCACCTATGATAAAGAATTTTATGTTGTTTTTAGGGCTATAAATCATTGGTCTTATTACCTTAGGCCATCAAAATTTGTATTACATCTTGATCATGAGTCCCTAAAATACATAAATGGGCAACATAAGCTCAACTCTAGGCATACTAGGTGGGTAGATTTTTTACAATCCTTCTCATTTGTAGATAAACATAAGAGTGGCAAAACTAATGTTATAGCAGATGCCCTCTCTAAAAGGTATTATATGTTGTCATTACTTAAACAAGAGTATTAGGATTTGGATGATTGAAGGATCTGTACAAGGACAATGAAGACTTTGCAAGGTTCTTTAAAGATCAGGACAAAGTTCAAGGTCCCTACCTGATTCAAGATGGTTTCCTTTTCAAAGGTAACAAGTTATGTATTCCTAAGAATTCCATCAGAGAGTTGTTGATTCAAGAAGTGCATGGAGGAGGATTAGCCGGACATTCCGGCATTAAAAACCCTTGTGATATAATCCAGGACCACTTTTATTGGCATAGAATGGTAGGGAATATACAATCAATTGTGGAAAGGTGCTCTACTTTCCAAAAGTCCAAGAGTCACTTCCTTTAAGGACTCTATACTCCTTTGCCTATCCCATATCATCCTTGGGATCATGTGATTATGGACTTCATAGTGGCATTACCTAAGACACAAAGGCAAGATGGCGCATATCATCCCTTATCACAAGACAAATGATGCCTCTTACATTTCTAACATATACTTCAAGGAGATATTTAGGTTACGTGGTATTCCTAAGTCGACTATTTCTGATTAAGATACCAAGTTTCTTAGCTACTTCTAGAAAACATTATAGAGGTTGATTGGTACTAAGCTTACTTTTAGCATCGCCTATCACCCAAAAATAGATGGTTAAACAAAAGTCACTAACTATACTAACACAATGCTTTTGAGAAGTTTGGTTCACAAATTCTTGAGGGAATGGGACATCAAACTTAGTCACGCAGAGTTTGCTTACAACTGGTCTCCTAATTATGTCACCGGTTGTTCTCCTTTTGAACTGGTGTATGGAGTGAATCCACCACCCCCATTGATCTCATTCCTCTCCTCATTGAAGAATAATTCAATTTTGAAGCAACAAATAGGGATAACAAATTGAAGAAGTTACATGAGCAAGTGAGGTCCAGAAGTGAGAGAGTTAATGAGATGAATAAAAAGAAAGACAACAAGAATAGAAAAGAGAAAATATTTGAGCCAGGAGATCTAGGTTGGCTTCACCTTAGAAAGGAGATATTCCTTCTAGGAGGAATAATGGAAGAACAAGCTAATGACACGAAGTGATGGACCTTTCAAAGTGCTTGAACAGATTGGAAACAATGCATATAGGTTGGAGCTTCCGCCAAAACTAGGGGATGTATCAACCACACTTAATGTGGGAGATTTACTTCCCTACTTACAAGATAAGCCTTATGAAGATAAGAAAGGTCCTTATCAAGAGGGGGAGGATGATGCAGGAGCATACCCCTCATATGATAACAATAATATATTTATAAATTTGTCTAAGTTAGGAGAATCTAAAACTCCCCTCACTTGAATTTATATATGAGCTAGATTATGATGAGTTATGCAAGTCATGCAACATCAAATAAAATCCATTAACTCACTACCTTTTATTGTATTCATTATGGCTTTAATATGGCTCAAAATATGGCTTGGGGAAAGCCACAACTCACTTGGCCAAACCATCCTACACGCAACCACATGAAGCCTCATTTTAGAAAATTCAAGACTAAAAGAAGGCATGCATGCCTATCTTTTGTGCCGCAGATTTGGGGGGGTTAAGGCTTGTTTTTCCAAGAACTTAATTATCAAGGGGACTTGATAGCCTATTGATTAGCCATGGCAACTGGCTAAGAAAAAGGCATGGGGAAGGGTTACTTTCTCCATTTAGTTAAACATAAGTTAAAGTAATGTACTAGTATTTCCCTTCTTGTAATTTATGTTTCCTAAATCCTAATGCTAGATTGTATGACTAATGTATTAGCTAATATATGTGGAAGGGGTTGTGGGAGGCTCAAAAAATTAGCTCCATGCTAATTGTTTTAGTTGGTTTTTTTCCTACCATAGTTAGCATACATTAGAGTATTGTTTAGTTAAGTTTGTACCCTTATGGTTACCTAAGGGTTGGTTGTAATTTCCTCAACCTCTTACACTCTTTATGATTGTAAAGATAATTGTAAAGGCAGCACATCCTTGGTATTCAGGTAGCCAACTTTTGATAGGCATCAACCCAATACACATAGTGTATGGTTTGTTGTTATCTCTAAAATCTTACATTTTCTTATCATAAGAGTTAATATCGTAAGTGCTGAATGTAAATATTTGATCTCAAGGGTTACTTGAAGATTAAATCCTTTCTCCCATCTCAATCTCCATTTCTATTTTCTCTTTTGTTGGAGCCCAACCCAAGTTATATTATCAACTCTTAGCAAGACCGAATTTATTTAGCAATTTATGGATCAAATTGGATATTATTTTTACTAAAATCGAGTCGAATATCCTAAATATTAGATCAAATTTTTTAGATATTAGATTAGATTTTCATATCCCAAACTATTTGCATAGCCCTAATTGTTAACATGAGGATTCAAACCTACAACCATCATGACATATCTTATGCACCTCAACCATTTATCCAAGAATTGATTCATAATTTTTTTCCAGATGCAAATAGTATATATCCTAAATTGCTTTAATATTTATATTTTATTCATAAGCAAAACACTTATTTATTTGACTTTGGTCATGTTAGTAGCAACTACAAGAATACAACAAGTTAATTTATTTATAGTGTTACTAATAATATATTTTGACATTGTATGATAAATTAATGAATAAATGATTTTTTGATGAGATTTATAAAATAATAATAATTCAATATCATTTATCATGAAAACTATAAATCAAAATAAAATATTGGTTGAATAAAAGAGATGGTATATTATTATGAATTATAAGTATATGCTATGTAATAATAATTAAAAATGAAATATTATTATTATATTTGAAAATTCAAATTATATAATAATAATAATTAAGAAACTTATTACTAGTAGCCTATATCTAGGCATATGTATAGGTGGTAATTGGGTCGGGTGGGTCGAGTTATAGTAGGTTGCGTCATTCTTAGGTCGCTTTGTCTTCGGGTCATTCTTTTTTTTGCGAGTCGAATATGGATTGGGTCGGATCATTTGAATTTGGGTTACCTTATTATTTGGGTCAAGTCAAGATCAGATTTGGTTAGTTGCATATCCGGGTTTTATCAGATTAATTTATCGAGTGGGAGTTGGATTGAGCTAATTCAACTTCGTGTTATTTCAGATTAGTTTGTAGGGTTAAATTTGGTTTGAGCAAGATTATATTTTGATGATTTCGTATTCAGGTTAATTTAATGAATCGAGTCTTTTTAGATTTTGATGAGCCAGAATGGGTTCACGTCGAGATAATTTTAGATCAAATCGGACATTCACAATCAAAATTAATCTAAATCATTAATTTCATAAGCAATTATTAAGTTTGATTTAATGAAGCGAGTCTTTTTAGTATTTTTTTTACTTAAAAATTTTTATAAATTAGAATATGATTGATCAATATGAATATTCATAATAAAAGTAAGAAAAATAAGTAAAATTTATATAATAATATATTTTTAAAATTTTTAAATAAATAATAAGATATATTTAATTCTTATTATTATTATTATTATTAATTAATATCAAATTTAATTTTATCGAATCAGATCGAATTAATAATGAATCGAGTTTATAATAGATCAAATTAATATCAATTTACGAATTGAATTTGAGTCTGATTTTAGTTAGATTAAATTATTTAAATTTAAATCAGCATTAAATTAAATTTAAATTAGATTGAATTGATAATTTTTTAAATTTATATTAAATTAAATTCAATATATGAAGAATCGAATTGGAGGGATCCGATCGGTTCTAAGCATATGGCATGTCAGCTAACTGTGGGTATCTCAGTAGCCTAAATCAGAAGATAGTTTAGTTAATTGTCATGTCCAGTAATAGTTGCCTAAACACTCGTTCTGCGGCCCATTTTAACAACCCGAACTCTACACCTAGGCTCACTGTACTCTGCGACAAGGCTAGCATATCGTCAAGCCCAACACGCGTACTCGAAGTGCATTCCAGCTCTTCGCTGCCCGATACACACATTCTATTGTAGGATTACGGACGACTATGGATCGAGCTGAGGTCGGAATCGATGGGACTTAAATTCGAATCTGTTGATATTATTAAAATTAAGATTTAATTTAGAATCTTCGAACCTTAAAATTTTAAATTCAAACTTAAATTTATTGAATATAATGAATAAATAAATTTTAAATAAATTTAATTATTTAAAATAATAATAATAATCTTTATATTTTATATAATTTAATATATTTTTTTTATTAAAAAAATTCTCCGAGTAAAAAAATTAAATATTTTAAAATACTTACATTACCTTCTCAAACGGTATTTTAATACTTTTGAAATACAATATTATATATATTGCCTATAAAGTAAATATTAAAAATTAAAATTAAAATAAATAAATAAGATTATGACAATGATAAAAAAAATATAATATTAATATGTATATATATATATACACACACTAAACAGATCTAGTGGATCGGATCTGGACTCGTAGACCCAGACTTATTTAGATATATATAGACAAAGATTCAACCTGAGCTCATTAAATTTAAAAATTATGGACTCAAGTATGCTAGACATAAGACGGATATAAATCGGATCTAAATAATCTCAATAATTATTTTCATGTAAAAGATTTTTAAAGGAAGTCTGTCGTGATCAACTCTATCCTAATTAAAATAATATACATAAATTATATTATATATTTTAATAGTTTAGCAAATAAGTATTGATCATTATAGATCCTCATAAGAAGCTAATTATTTAATTAGAGACTTTAGTTACCGTAATTAGATTAAATTCCAATACTGCATTAAGTCAAATTATTATAATTAATTTATCTTAAAAGGTCTACATATTTTATAAACTTAAAATATATATCAAATCTTCGTACAAAAAAAAATTAATAACCAAAATCATTTTTAGTAGCCAAAAAAGAAAAGGACGCAATTATTATTTCTACGCGAGCACCACTTATACGGTTATACCCAACATGAGGAAAGCAATTGCAGGATTAAAAAAAGAAAACTAAAATTGTTCTCAGCTGTATGATACTTAATACCAATAATCGCAGCAATTAACAATAATAATTAAATCAAACCGAGATTAACGTTGTGTCGTGAAATAATCACTGCCCTGAAGTGATTTTCGACAGGACAATGGCGCAGATCCCTTCAATGTCGAATTACCCCCAAGGTTAACACAACCTTCTTCGATCCCGTGCACTCGGAATAGAAGAATGGAATTGCAAAGATTTCAATGACCAGATCGGGATTTTTCAGAATGAGCTCGCGCTAGGGTTAGGGTTTTCAAATGGCCGTCGGTTGCGTTTTCTATCTCAGGAAAAATTAAAGTTCTCTTCGTGTGTATTAAACAAATGAATAATTGTCATTAAATAACCAAAAAAGACCGAGTAAGGCATTAGTGGAACGTCTTCCACTAATCAGCCCACAAAACCGAAACATTTGAATAGGTAAAACCGCAACAGACGAAGACCAAGTAAACCGAAATAAAAAACGGTAAAAGAAAAATCGGGTCGGGTCGGATCAAAGACCACACCACACCCACGCCCAGCCCAGCCCAGCCCGGACCAGACGGGCGGGCGGCAGCGTGCGCGCGCGTGTGTGGTATTTTAGATCCAGCCCACAACCCACAAAACAACCCCAAGCTCATTATTCAAACAACCCAAAGGTGAGGGGATATAAAAAGTGAACAATATCCTTATTCACTACCAATGTGGGACAAGGAAAAACACCCACATGTTGCCATTGCACCAACAATCCCCCACCAATGGCAAACAGAAGAAAAACCCGATTGATCTGGACAAGGAAGGAGTAACACTTAAGTATCAATATCACAAGGATTGAATTGACACGTAGTGAAATGAGGCAACAATCTTATCTGAGGAGTGAACGAGTCTTGAACTACTCAGACTTCGATTGAGACCCTCACAGCACATGTTTTTACCTTAAATTTGCAAATTCCGCGATAGTAACACAAGCGCTTTTAATGGTCATGCACACACCTTGGGTACTCATGAGTGCTCTAGAAAGATAGCCTTAATCTTTCATAGAAGGCGGCCCACCTTCACACTCACCTAGGTGAATCCATCAAGTGCGTCTCACAAGCACCACCAAATCTGGTTATGGATTCATTAAGAGCATAATCATGCTCAACCTTTTAAAAAGTATAGTAGTAAGTTCATCGGATCCGTCTCAAAAGGACCACCCAAATATAGGGCTATGAACTCATCAAATCAGAAAGCTGAACCTTTCCACAACGCACTACAAGGTGCCATAGGAATGGGAACGTAGTGCAGAGGATCAAATGATATGGTATTTACCATACCTTCCTCAACTCAAAGGCTTAAGCCCCATTCCCCTCAACGATTCAAGGATAACTCTCCTTGTTAGACCCTTTGTTAGAAGATCTGCCAGATTCCTTTCGGATCTAACAAACTCTAAAGAGATCACACCATTCCTCAACAGTTGTCTCACACAACTGTGTCTAACACGAATGTGTCTTCTCTTACCATTATAAACAGTGTTCTTAGCAACACATATAGCTGCCTGTGAATCACAATGTAAGGAAACCGGTACACTGGGTTTCTTCCACAAGGGCACATCGGCCAACAGGTTCCTTAACCATTCTGCCTCTTGACCAGCTAACTCAAGGGCAATAAACTCTGACTCCATGGTGGAGCGAGCTATGCAAGTCTGTTTAGAGGACTTCCAAGATATAGCTCCTCCTCCCAAGGTAAACACATAACCACTAGTAGAACTGACTTCATCATTATCTGAAATCCAATTTGCATCCGTAAATCCCTCTAGTACAGCAGGAAATTTACAGAAATGCAAACCCCAATCCTTAGTACCCTTAAGGTATCTAAGTAAACGGCGTAGAGAAGTCCATTGATCATTACCTGGGTTGTGAGTATATCTACTCAATCTACTCACAGCATATGCTATGTCAGGTCTAGTACAATTCATTAGGAACATCACGCTGCCTATGATTTTAGCATATTCACATTGAGAAACACTAGCACCTAGGTTCTTTTTCAAATGTATGATAGGATCATAGGGTGTTTTCACAGGCACTTCATCTTGACACTCAAATTTTTCTAGAATTTTATCAACATAGTGAGATTGACTCAAGCAAAAGCCATTCACTGTTTTTCTCATTTTAATGCCAAGAATTACATCAGCTTCTCCTAAATCTTTCATCTCGAAATGAGAAGATAAAAACACTTTAGTCTCATCGACCACTGACATATTTGTGCCAAGAATCAACATGTCATCCACATATAAGCATATTATCACACATTCATGTCCAATCAATTTAGAATATACACAAGAATCAGATGCATTTACTATATAACCATTGCTGACTAAAGTCTGATCAAACTTTTCATACCATTGTTTAGGAGCTTGTGTAAGGCCATACAATGACTTTCTCAATCTACACACTTTAGTCTCCTGACCTTCAACCTCACAGCCCTCGGGCTGCTCCATATAGATCTCCTCTTTCAAGTCACCATTCAGGAATGCTGTTTTCACATCCATTTGATGGACTATAAGTCCATGGATAGCAGCCAAAGCGACCAAGGAGCGGATAGTGGCAATCTTAGTCACAGGAGAGTAAGTGTCAAAAAAGTCAACGTCTTTCTTTTGCTTGTAGCCTACAGCTACTAATCTAGCCTTAAACTTATCAATGGTCCCGTCAGTTCTTAATTTCTTTCTGAAGACCCATTTGCATCTTATTGGTTTACAACCTTTAGGCAAATCAACCAAATCCCAAGTGTGATTGGACATAATCGATTCTAACTCATTTTTAATTGCTTCTTTCCAAAAATTAGCATCCATAGAAGTTACTGCTTCTTTATAGGATTTAGGATCCTCCTCAATTAGAAATGTAGACACAAAGTCAACATTAATCATATCAATATCATCATTTTCAACAAGAAAAGCAGTAATAAAATCAGGTCCAAAGCTAGTTTCTAGTCTTCGTCTTTTACTCCTCCTAGGCTCATGAATATTATCATTTTCATTTCCAAGAGATGGTGAAGAAGACAAAGGCACAGAAGAAGCATTAGAAGAGTTAGCAAGTTCACATGCATTCTTTTTCAAAGGAAACACATTCTCAAAAAATTCTGCATTTCTAGATTCACAAATAGAATAATCATTCAAACACAGAAATCTATATGCAGCACTATTTTGAGCATACCCAATGAATGCACAGTCAAATGTCTTTGTTCCCACGTTGGTTCTTTTAAAGTCTGGTAAACCAACTTTAGCTAGACACCCCCACACTTTCAAAATTTTCAGATTAGGTTCAAAACCTTTCCATAGTTCATAGGGAGTCTTGTCTAGTTTCTTATGGGGAACCCGATTTAAAACATAGCATGCAGATAGGACAGCCTCCCCTCACATTTGGTCAGACATACCAGAACTCAAAAGCATAGCATTCATCATTTCTTGTAGAGTTCTATTTTTTCTTTCTGCTACACCATTTTGTTGGGGAGTATAAGGGGCACTAGTTTCATGTATTATACCATGATTATCACAAAAATCCTTTAAAAAACTAGTTCCATATTCACCACCCCTATCAGACCTAAGCCTCTTAATTTTTCGGTCCAATTGGTTTTCCACTTCTGCCTTATACTTTAAGAACATACCTTCAGTCTCATCTTTAGACCTAAGGAGGAAAACTCTATTATATCTCGAATAATCATCAATGAATGTCACATAATACCGTTTTCCTCCTCTACTCTCGGTGTTCTTAAAATCAGCTAGATCAGTATGAATTAATTCAAGCAATTCCGTTGTTCTCGCTGTGACTGGTTTAAAGGGCTTTTTAGCATATTTGGCTTCCACACAAATGGGACACTTCTCATAATCATTAGTGTCCAACACATTAATTAAATTCATTCGTTTCAGTTTGTCTATGGAAGCCACATTCACGTGCCCTAGCCTACCATGCCACACAGATACGGATTCAGCAATATAAGCAGAAGCAGATCCAATTTCATTAATAGGAGCAAAAATAACATTCAGAACAAAAAGTCCGTCAGACAGATACCCCTTACCCACAAATTCCCCATTTTTGGTCAACACGACCTTATCAGCTTCAAAAACTAGTTTCAAGCCAGCCCTATTAAGTAAGCTACCAGAAACTAAGTTCCTACGGAGGGAAGGGACATACAACACATCATTCAACATTAAAGGCTTTCCAGAGGTGAGTTTCAGAAGAACCTTTCCTTTTCCCATAACTCCAATAGTTGCAGAGTTTCCCATAAAGACGTGCTCTCCATCTGTAGCATCCTGGAACTGGTGGAATAGTTCTCTGTTCGCGCACAGGTGTTTTGAAGCTCCGGTGTCCAGGATCCAATCTGTCTTGTTCTCAACCAGGTTAGCTTCCACAACCACAGCAGCAATCACTTCCTCAATCTCAGCAACATTAGCTTGTGGAGCAGGAGGACCACCACCTTGTTGATTCTGAGTCTGCGGGCCCTTTCTTTTAAAGCATTGATAAGCCTTATGACCCGACTTACCACACACATAACAGGTGAGCTGTTTCTTCTGAATTCGAGTGTCACCCTTCTTGAAGTTAGGTTGACCTTTCGCTTGACCCTTTTTCTGAGTTCATTTGCCTTTTCCCTTAAACTTGTCAGCTCCAGCAGAAGACTCTACTATATTAGCGCTCATGGAACCTGAGGCATAACGTACTCGGTTGTCCTTCAAGCGATTCGCCTCTTCTGTCCTCATATGACTGATTAACTCTGGCAAGGTCAAATCCCTCTTCTTATGCTTCAGATGGTTTCTGAAATCGCTCCAAGATGCGGGGAACTTTTCTATTAGCATGTTTGCCTGAAAAGTTTCACAGATTTTCATTCCTTCGCCCAATACTTCAGCAATCAGCAGCTCATAGTCATGGACTTGGTTCATAATATGCTTGTCATCAACCATTTGAAATCGTAAAAGATTTCCAACAGCATATTTCTTTCTTCCTGCTTCATCTGAACCATACTTGTTCTTCAGAGTGTCCCAGATATCCTTAGAAGATTCGACACCGAAGAACATATCAAAGAGCTTTTTGTTCATATGTTGCAGAATATGACCACGAACGGTTTTGTTGTCCCGTTCGTATTTTTGTATCACAGCTTCATCACTTTTCTTTTCAACAGGAATGATCAGGGAAGCTGTTGGAGTAGCGAGAGCATCATCTGTATCAATCTAAGTTGGTGGATCAGTAAATAGAACATAATCAACTTCCAAAGCCTCAAATAAAATTGTCATCCTCTGAGACCATCGACGGTAGTTGGTACCATCAAGTGGCTCAACTTTGGACATATCGGGGATGACTCTTGGTACACTTGAAGCCATTTCAAATCCACGAAAATTAATACAGCAAGAATATCGAACCGAAGCTAATAACCAAAGTGGGAATATTCGATTATCCAAAACCGAAACCAAAACCAAACAGATCTTATTTGTAACGAAAGAACACCAAACTCGAGAGGCCAAATTTTCTTCGAATAGGGTACTTTTAATCCAACATCAATTCGAATATAATGCCTAAATTCTAGCAATAATTCGAACAATAATTTCGAATGTAACAGCTTTGATCCAGCAGAATAAATTCCAGCAACAATGGACCTTATTCAAACTCATTATTCAAACAACCCAAAGGTGAGGGGATATAAAAAGTGAACAATATCCTTATTCACTACCAATGTGGGACAAGGAAAAACACCCACATGTTGTCATTGCACCAACATCAGCAACCATAATTAACGGAATTCGTGCGGGCTCGAAAGGAAACTCCACAACATTTACTAGAACCGATATATCCTTCGAACGCTAACAACTAGTGGTTGACTTTGTTAGCAAAGATAACCATGAAATATCATCGCTTAACTCTACATCACCTTGTGCGACAACATCAAATCACAAGTGAAAGCGGGTTAGTGTGAAAGATAATCAAGTCGGTGAAATTAAAATTGCCAAACAGGTTGCGGAAAATAATTCTGGGATGCCAAAGAAATGGTTTGGTGGAACAAACGAGTAATTAAAATTAGGAGTAAGAACGTTAAAAATTCTTATGTCTGCACGACTTGGATGGAATATGTGCCGATATTTGATTTCGAGAAACGACATACATTTGATTCTTCAGCTAGAACAGTAAGAAAAGGGCCCCCAATTATATTCTGATGTGTTGGTCCTGAATGATTATTATTTGGCGTGCCATAGGATTACATAATTATCAGTAATGCTTGTACCCAGATGAAAAAATCAAATTAAAATCCAAATAGATCCCACTTATTAGTTTTTTTATAAAAATAGGGTGAAATGCGGCTGTAATTAACGGGAAATAAATTTTACTTTAAAAAAGAAAACAAAATAGAAATTGTAATGGATCCCACTTAAATAAGTTTTTCAGATAATTGAAAAGAAAAAAAAAAGATATACCATTAGAAGACCCCACTTAGATAAGTTTTTCATTTTTCCAAAACTTAAAATTCAAATTAATAATAAAAAAAGAAAAAACCAAACCAAACGTACGTAGAATTCAGTATTATAATTAATAAATAAAAGGCTGGAAGTCCACCGAGCAACTTTTGTTTATCGTTGTCAATATTCACCGAAGTGGCTCCATTGTTTGCCGTCGTCATCCTTCAGTCTCGCTCTCACCATCGCATTGTTCACTGTTGTTCTTCGCCAACGATTTTCACTGCCGCCACCACTTCTTTTCACAACCACAAATCAACACTGCTCACTGGCGGTGTTCACCATCGAGGAGGAAATTACTTTTCTCCCCCAAGTATGTTCAGATATATCATGTCCATGATGGACTTAAGTCAATTATAAAATACTAGCTAAATCAAGTTTCTTCTTTGGCAAATCGATTGAATTTGTGATTGTATTATGAATGTTTAGATGGATTATGTTTGTGATGGTGAATTGAATGAATTTATTTATTTTTAATTGTGAATGAAAATGGATTTGGAAGTTGCGTTAGTAATAGTCAACTGATTTCTGGTGGATTTTTGTTTGGATATTTTAGCACAATAGTTTTGTTGGTTTAATCCTTTACAGGTGCTAAGTGAATGGAGGAACCGTCTATAGCATGAAAACTCGTTATTGTTGCAGTGATATATTCTTGAGAACTAAGTACAATATCTCAGATAACCCGATATAGTTTGGTGTTGTACTTTGGGAATTCAAAGATGTTAAGTTCTTAAATGATCTCCTTAGTGAAAAGAAAAGAAAAATTGGGAAGGGGATTTATGATACTAGCCTTCATGTTTAGGTTGGACACTTAATTCATGGATATACTACTAACGATGGAATATTTGTATGGTGATTTTCTTTGATCTTGTACTATTTTTGTTTCTGCAATGATTATTTTAATTTTCATGTCCCTGTAATATCTCTCGATGTGCATGTAATGCAGATGAAGCGATGGACTGATTAAATAGGGGACGAGTGTGGGACATAATAGAAAATGCAAGAGTAGGACAAGTTACCGTCTTAACAACACACTCTATAGGAGAAGCTGATATGATGATATCTTAGGTGGCTAAGGCAGAGGATCGCCACAACAATTATTTCTTGGGCATCCAGTGGATGAAATATGTGGTGTTTGGAACCTCTAGAATTTGCTAGACTTGTTTTGCTTCAAGCACAACAATTTCTCTAGTTTGTTTGACAGATTAATACTACTTCGTAATTTTCTCTAGTGTTTTTACTGGGTTGTAAATGTAATTTTTGAAGTACCTGTAATCGACATTTTGTTGTAAAGAGAGACTAGTTAGTATATATATAATCATGCACATATTAATAAATTGGGTTTGTCTGTGAATTGCCTATCTTATTCTCTATGGATATTGATGGAGTGAGAGGATTGCCATCATTTTGTAGGTAGAAAATTAGGTTCCTATCTTGTTCATTACAAATGTGAATATTAGCACCCACTGGTTATCAAAAGTCTGCACATTTTTTTTAAACATGATTGCTTGGGATCATGAACAATGAAATAGAACAAACAAAATTACTAAGACATTCCATCGACCTAAGTCCTTTAGTTTCCATCAACAAAAGCTAAAGCTAGGAAGAACCTAATAAACCAGCACAATATTTTAAAAATACATTAAAAGAACTTGATTTTTAAGTATTTGGAAGAGAATTTAGATCAATAAAAGCAGCCCTAGCTTGGGAATCCTGAGAAGAAGAAAAAAGCGAGAAACATTACATTGGTGTTAATTTGATGTAAGTCGTGTACTTATTCATATGAGCTAGTTGGCTCAAAAGTAAACTTTAAAAGACTAAGAAGAAAAAAATAAAATCAACGTAGGTAACAAAAGAACTAAACAAAGTTTACCTGTGTGGAAGGGATTGTAAAACAAATAACTTAAGTTTACCTGTGTGGAAGGGATTGTCAAGGGTGGAGCTATTTCTAAGCCCATATCCGACAACTGGTGAAAAGGATATGTGACCTATAATAAAAGTTAGACCTTAAGAGCCATTGACAAATAACTTAAGTTTAGAGTAAAAGAGAAAAAAAAAATTCATAAATTTAATTATATAGGAAGATATAGAGTATGTAACCTGCGTTTCAGACATTGAAGATTGAAATTTTTTTCTCTTCGCTTTTGTTGCTTTCTCAGCAAGAGAGATCTTCCTCAACTTTTCTGGTCGCCCTCGTTTAGTACCACGACTAGGAGTGCCAATGACATTCAACTGATATTCTAAACTTTCAACAACCTGGATAGGTTTCACCGATGACATATTGCTTGAAATCCCTTGGTTACTTGACTCAATAGCTTATAATAAAATCCCCTTGAGCCACCCACTTTTTTCTTCGAAAAATATCACTCTATCAGCAACCTTATTGAATAAGTCTTGCAACTCATCAAGACGACGCCATTCAGGTTTTTTTTCCAATTAGTGTAACTTAATCTCACATTCGTGTGACTCCTAGCCACATGTTTACGCCATCGATGTAGAATATATTTTTCTGGTACTTCGCGCAATATCTTTTTACTCCAAATACTTAATACATGCGAACATACCATGCCACTACTCTCGAACAACCTACAAATACAACTGGATTCTTTTGTTGTTTCGTTGAAATGAACAGTGAAGCAAACAACCTTTGACCCAGGCCCAGACTTACCGACATGAAGACAATGATCAATAGAATATTGCTCAACTCCATCAACAACAAACCCATCATGCAATCGACACGCAAGTGTATCTACAAATTGTTTCTGGAATAACTTGTATTTTTTTTTGTGTATGAAACCTGAAATTGACGCTCAAAGCCAAATGGGGACATGCTTTGATATTGTGAGTTCAAGGACTTAGAGTCTGCTTCTTCTTCTTTTTGGACCTTATTACGTAATGCATTTTCATATTGCTCTGCAAATTCTTTCAGTGTCGTTTTTGAGTGAATGTAGCCATCAAAGAATGCATTCATACTTTCACTCCTTTGAGCTGTAGACATACCAGCCCAAAATGTGTCTTTGACAAATGTTGGTACCCATCGTTTGCACTCATCAAACATTGAACACAACCACTCATTGTTTTCTAGGCTATAATTTTCTATCAATTCACCCCAACTGTCATCAAAAGCTTGTGCAGTCAAAGAATCATACACTACATTATTGATGTCACGCTGGATTTCTTCATACATAGAATATGACTTGAACTTTTCAAGGATTTTCTTCATAATATGCCACAGGCACCATCAATGTCTAGTTTGGGGAAATACTTTACTAATGGCATTTTGCATTGCCCTACTCTGATCAGTTATGATGGCCTTTGGATGAATGTTGGACATGCAAGCAAGCCATGCCTCAAACAACCAAACAAAAGAATCTGTATCCTCTTGTGTTATTAAGCCACATCTGAAAAGCGTGGATTGACCATGATGGTTAACACCAACAAATGGCACAAAAGGCATTTCATACATGTTGACAAGATAAGTAGTGTCAAATGTCATAGCATCTCCAAATTCCTTGTATGCCTCCCGACTCCTAGCATCTGCCCAAAATACTTTTGTAAGAAAATTTTCTTCATCCAAATCAATGGAATAGAAAAAGTGCTTATTGTCTGCTTGCATCTTTTTGAAATATTGCAACATTGCTTGAGCATCTCCTCCTTTGAGGTCATGTCACCTGACTTTATCATTGTGATTGCGAGCATCCTTTTTCGTCCATGTTCTATCTTGATGCCCCCTTGCACTCCGGTCGAATGAGTTGATCGTTTGATTAATCTTGATTCCCGCCTCACGATTCAACTCAATATTTCTTTGCACATGGGATGGGATCTTCCGGTATCACCTCAAGTATTTAGTATATTCATGATTCATGGGATGGTTGTGCTCTAGATTGATTGTAGTTACCTTCCTCTTGTCATCAATTTGCTTTGCAATTTTCATTGATGCTTTGCAATTTTCATTAATGCTTTGCAATTTGATTTAGTTGTTGGGTTACTGGCTGAAGGATCAACGGAGTTCTTAGACAATCCGCCCTTATGACATTGGAAATGTACCCAACATTTTATTCCTTCTCTCTTTTGTGAATTTGCAATTACCACACCAAATCCTTGAGATTTTGCATATGAAGCATAGAAACTACGGACTGCCATTTCAAAAAAAAAATCATATTATTGCTCAGAGCCATCACCTCATTTACATTTTCAACTTCCATTTCAACATCTTGATCCTCTACCATTATTAAATCCAACTCTCGATGCTCTTCACCCACTTCTAAATCTAATTCTTGATGAATTTCTTCCATTTCGGAATCTAATTCTCTATTAGCTTCTCTAAAATTTGAGTCCATATTTTTTGACATAAATAATACAATTTTAGTTATTATTTAGAATTGAAATGAATATAAAGATCCACAACTTCACCTATGAAAAGCCATATGCACTAAAAAGGAAGAAGGGATATGACCAACTTCACAAACCTTCATTAAACAAAAAAGTAAAAGGATGAAAGCCTTGTGTCAATTTCAATCTATTAAACATCTCTTTGATAATGATGTAGAGTCCATCAATATTAAAAACATGTTCAGACAAATATGATATGTACACAGACTGATAAAAAATAATCCCATATAAAAGAGGACTTATAATATTGATGGCAGCAAAAGAAACTGCAAGCATTGCATGACATTATAAACATCCATCTACCTTCTCAAACTCTTATATTTCTAAGTCAAGTGAGACAGAAGAGCCTGCAATGGTACAAACTAAATCAAGACATATACAAAGACAGTATATTACTATTTAATATAAAGAATATTGTATATCACTCTTTGTAAATTATAGTAGCCAGCACTTAAAAACATAGTTTTTAACTCAGTTTTTCACTTCATTATCTTGATACTCTGAACTTTGCCTCAGAAACCAAAAAGGTATATTTCCACTCTAAAATCTTCACATCTTTATTATTATCTATATAATCATACAAGATGCAATAATTTTACTTGTTGATAGCATTATTGAATAAAATCAAGAGAAAAGAATAATAAGTTTATAGCTCTTGGAGAGTAATGAATAAATTTGGGGTTTTGGCGGTAGCAATTTATCCTCAATATAGTAGTCCACAATTCTTCTTCTTCTTCAGTCAATGGGTTGAAAATTTATACTCTTAAACATTCATTTGATACTATAGGTTATTATGTAAGTATTCAAGTCAAATATTGATATAATTTATTATTACCTGCAGATACCGAAGATTGTGAATAATGGAGGAGATATACAACCGCGGAGGAAAACAGAGGTTGCGTGGGAAAATGGCGAAAACGAACAACACAACAATACGAGTGAATTTTGACAAAAAAAAAGGAGCCGGCAGTTCAATCACAGGAGAAAAAAATTAAAAAATATAGTAGAGGTGAAGCTTGTAGAATACGTTTCAGTTATCTGAAAAACTTATTTAAATTAAAAATTATTTCCTATAAATTACAGCTGCACTCTATTGTACTTTTATAGGAAACTTAATAAGTAGGGCCTATTTGGATTTTAGTTTGGTTTTTCCATCTGGATACGTAGCATTACTGCATAATTATAATGTGCATTATCATGGATTTTTTTTTAATGTTGCTTCAAATGTTCGTACGGACTTACCTTTCTTTGCTTGTTCGATTGACTTGAAGATACATGTTGCTTTATGGCAGCATAACCTACATCTTTAAATAGTAAGTTGTCTACTATTCATTTCATTACGTTACGTAACAATGAATCAGCATCAACCCACATTTAATTTACCCGGATATTTAAAGGTTTTGGGTAGTTCTTTGATTAACCTTTTTTGATAAAACCCAAAAACTTTTTCTATTAAACATTTATAACTAGTAATGTACTAAAATGACTCCTCAATTAAGTTTCACAATCCTAAAATATTCTGTGAGGATGGAAACAAAGGTAGAATTGGCCGGACCACAACAAAATTGTATTTCTACAATAAATAAATAAACTCCTAATTACTGAGACAACGATGTTGCTCAGGTCATCAAAGATACTATTGCGGCCGCCATTGCTGAAGCTCGAACAGCCGCTGCCACATTGATGCCTCTTCCAATCTGCACCATCAACACTAGGTTCCAGTTAGTTGAACTCAGGTTCCTAATCCCCTACCTCTTCCTCATCATTGTTTTTTTTAACCATCTACTGGCTTGTTTGCACTCCAACCATGGTCGAAAACATAGCGGTACTCTATCCAGTGAAGATGTTTACAGAGACCGAGAGAATGACGCCTCATTTGTTAGAGAAGAACATCTTCATTTATAAGAGAAGAATAGCATTTTTTCCCTCCTATTGTTGTTGCTAAAACCTTACCTCTTAAGGGTTCAGGTCGGCTTGATAATGAATTGGGTTTTTAGCATAAAACTTTAGTATTTTGAAAATTTTATATCAATTTTGGTTATGGTGTCTAATTATAATATCAACCCCTTATAAAATTAATTTTCTATTACATTGGAAGATATAATATTATTTGTGGCACTAAATGCATATATAAATAAAAATATATAATATAATTGAAGTAAACATATTTTATTTAATATATATATATATATATCCACAAATATTTTTTTCAATATTTTCTAACATCTCCAATTTTTTATTTTTTTAAAGAGTTATGCATTTTTTATTTCTTTAATCTTTATTTTTGCATTCATACTTCCCGCCATCAATCCTAGCTATAAACATCATCCATAAGTTCTTCAATGTAGGCTGAACGAAACACGGATGTGGTGATTCTTGTCCAAGCACATACTACTGCTAGAAAAGAAAATCCATCAAGATAGTTCCTACAAGTATAGATTGATGATCCCCTACTTCAAGCGGCCTTGGAATCGTGTGACATATAATTAGAGAGAACACAAAAATGAATACCCACATTTGAAAATTGGAAGAAATTATTTCCATCAAATACATAATAAAGAGCTCTTAACAACTAACAAGTGAAGTCTTTTGTTTTTTATAGTTCATTGACAGTAAGAAACAAGCACATCAACTACAAAGCTTGAAAAAGAAAATACAAGGACTCAAGAGTCCATCCTCCCCTCCATAGAAAGAACCAGAAGTAAGCAAAGATGTAAAGCACCTAAGGTCGGATCAGAGCCAGACTTCCTAGAGATCCCAGATATCATAATAAGATTTGCAGCTAATACACAATATCATCAACCCTGTAGTCAAAATTATGTTGGTCATCTTTTAGCCATAAATCCACCCTAGTCTTTACCAATATCAAAATCCAATTCATACATATATTTGCATTATCAAACATCGCTTTATTCCGAAAGAACAATAAAAAAAGGCAGCTACCCAGATTTTACCTTTCATTCCTTTCCATCTCACTCCTAGCCAAGAGCATAGGCATTAAGCGTGTTTTCCAGCATCACTCAATTGTATCCTATCTAGCAACATATGTCATACCATAATCTCCCAGTAATTCTGCAGTGCAGAAATAAATGCATGACAAATTTGGCTTCAGATCCAAAGAAAGGGCAAAACGCATCAATAAACATAATAAGTTGTAACTTTACAAGATTATCCTTAGTGTTTAATATTTGTTAAATCATGAACCAAGTTAATAATTTGATCCTTAGTGGCGCTATACCAATCCAGATTCTTCTAAATTCGTTCTCTATCTCTGCTTCCCCTAAATTATCTCTAAATTGAGCTTCATAAAAACATTTCACTGTAAACATCCCACTATTATCTTGACCCTAGAAGATGCTATCACTCTTATCTTTGCTCAGTAAGGTCTGATTTACCAAGTTCTACTCCTGTTCCTCCTTCCACCTAAATAGTCTTCTCCTCCAAATAATACTCTAATGCCAGTACGGTCCATCCCACACCCCCATGCTTGCAACTTTCTCATTTTATTGACAAGAAATTGAGAATAGCCTTGGGAACATCTCACAAAGGGTGCCATGGCCAACCCAATTGTCATGCCAAAAACTGATTTTTCCTATCCTCTTATCATATCTTAAGGCCCTATACAAGAAGCTTGCTATTCTGGCCGCGGTTGATGATTTCTCCCCAAGTAGTATTTCCCCTGTCATTCGCCGAGATTCCTATGATGCCCTTTTGATTCTTTGGATACAAAGCCTCAAGTAATTGCTTCTATAATGCTCCTTCATTGGTGAAGAAATTCCACCACCATTTAAAAATTAAAGCATTATTTTTTATGGCCAAATCTCTAACACCTAGGCCGTCCATACTTCTCAGTTTCTGAATAGTACTCTAGCGAACAAGAGGCAGATTTTTCCTGTCTCCATTCCTTGTCTAGAAAAAATTCCACTAGACGCAAATGATATCCTTTATTACCCATTTAGGAATGCTAAACATGCTCATGTAATATTGGGGAAGACTATTAAGAACACTCTTGATCATAACCAACCTTCCTGCCCTAGATAGCATCCTATCCTTCCAGCTTTGCAATCTCTTTTTGACCTTATTGACCACTAGCTGCCACGTCTGTTTTCTTATAGGTTTCGCACCTAAAGGTAGGCCAAGGTAGGTAATAGGTAAGTGACCCACCTAACAATTTAGAATTCCAACTGCTTCCTCCATCTTATTTATATCTATATGTTGGATTATTATCCAACGTTGGGCTTGCATGTGAACAATACGAATTGGACGTTGTCGTAACGGGTAATCCCGAATAAATGAGATCGAATTAGGTTTAATTAAGTTGGGCCTAATGTATCTGATTGAATGTAGACCGATATGTGTAGAGACTGTGGGAGTCTTAGATCGTTGATGGACCGAACTAGGATGGCCCGATAGATAACAGGTTTGTTATCTATATATATGTAGTTATGGTCCCTAGGTCACACATACTTCGCTCCAATTGGTTCTCATCACTCATTTGCAAATAGCGGGCATGTGCATGATCTAAAAGACTACAAAACTGATCGTTAGGGTTTGACTTCAGATTCAACGGTATTAGATGAATCTTTATTATTATGGATTCAGGTTCGCTTCCGACTTAATTATATTGATTAATCTTAATGAATTAACTTGCGATCCTATAATTAATTTCTATCAATTGGTATCAGAGCCTGCATGCTTGATTCATTGAGATATATAATTTTTGATTCATATTCGGTTTATGTTCGATTTTTTTTTAATCCGAACCTTGAAACTGTTTGGAATGTGCTGGCTATTTTTCAATTTCTTTGATTCCCATCGGATTCAAATTTGGATATGTATATAGATTAATTGATTAATCTATATATTATTGCTATTATTTTTTTCTTTTCCTCTTCCCGGTTTGGCGTCATTCGACGGCTCCTATTTTTTTTCTTTTTCTTTCGGCCTTCCCCTGCGCCGTTTGCTCCTCTATCTCGGCATATTATGGATTTAGTAAGTGGCGTTTTTTTGCGGTTGGCGGCGTTTGGCAGTGATCGTCGCCGGACGTGCGCTGGGCTTCAGCGTGATGGGCGGCGTTCGCTAGGCCTCATCCCTTGGCCCGGCGTCTAACCGATGGTTTCGGTCTCGGCTTGGTTTCGTTTCGATTTTTCGAAGGTGGAAGAAGGGTGGCCTAATAGGGGAGCGTTCGCCGGTCGTGAGCTCGGCGGTGGATTCCATCTTGCTTCGGCGGCTGGCGGTTGGAGGTAGAAGAAGGATTAGGGTTAGGGTTAATTAAGTAGGGTTGATTAAGTTTTAAACAAAAAAAAAATATTAAGGACGACTACGGCGGTAGGTGCTGCCTCGCACCCTCTCCTTTTTGGTCGAGGTGTTTGGCCCAATTTTCTATCAAAAAAAAAGGGGCAGCGGCATGTTTGGGACACCTGCCGCCCTCTCTTCTTTTCCTTAATTCCTTTTGGTTTGGGATGTTGGGTTTTTGACGGGTATGGCCCAATAGCTCACACCCTCATATATATATATATATATATATATATATATATATATATATATATATATATATATATATATTGGGCTGATAAATCCTTAAGTTGGGCCAGTCTAGCTTTGGGCCTACGGTTTTTTTTTTTCTGTAGCCCAATTTTCCTTTTTTACTATTTGGACTTATAGTTTGGGCCTTATATTTGTTGTGTATTATTATTTCTATATTAAAATAATAATAATACATAATTGACTTAATTAATTTTTTTGAATTGGATATCAAGTTCATTTTTTTTATTCCAATTAACATTTCATATGGGCCTACTTATGTGCGTTACTTGAAATTTATGCAAATAAAGTTAGATTTGATATTGTTATATATATATATTAAATCTAAATAAGGTTGGTCCAAATATTATAGGTCCAAATTTATAAAATAAAATTAAGGGATCAATTTATTTAAATGATTGGTTGTCTAATATTAATAGATAAGCTAGTTGAATAATATGTTGCCAAAGTGACCTCTTTTATGAAAATTGGTTTATCGAACATATTAGATGTTTGTGCATATATCTATTCGTGCGATTATTCAGTCGGCCCAAAGGAAGACAAATATCTGGCAGATTTTTATATGCACGTGCGCTAATAAATATGTGACGATTATTTGGTTGCCATGTGGATAATAAGTCAATCTAAAGATAGGCTTATTATCTGACAGGCCTTATTGTCAGTATTTGATTATTGCAATAGGAACACCACTTGCAGTTAATATTATTGTCCAAAGACTTGATATTAATGTTGCGCCGGTTTCTTGTGGTGGGATCACCAATATTTAAATTCATTGATTATGTGAATTTTTTTTTGTGAGCATGAATATTTATTTATGTTTATGTTTTCTATACAGCCATGTCTGCTACTACTATATCTGCTAACTTAAGCTCTATTCCCATGCTGAACGGGAATAAATTTAAGGAATGGAAGGACAATGTTATCATTGTCCTTGGCTGTATGGATCTGGATCATGCACTCAGGCTTCCGAAACCCGCTGATCTAACAGCTGAAAGTACCTCTGATGATAAGAGGAACTTTGAGAAGTGGGATCGGTCGAATCGCATGAGTCTAATGATCATTAAGCGCAGCATTCCGGAAACCTTTAGGGGTAGTGTGTCTAAGGACATCACCAACGCTAAGAATTTCCTTGTCAAATTGAGAAACGTTTTGCAAAAAACGATAAGGCAGCAACAAGCACTCTCTTGCAGCGCTTGATTTCAATGAAGTACAAAGGCAAAGGAAATATAAGGGAGTACATAATGAAAATGTCCAACATTGCTTCGAAATTGAAAGTGCTAAAGCTTGAGTTATCAGATGATTTGCTCGTGCACTTGGTGTTGCTTTCACTTCCTCCACAATTCAGTTAGTTTAAGATCAGTTATAACTGCCAAAAGGAGAAATGGACTCTCAATGAGCTCATTTCTTATTGTGTGCAAGAAGAGGAAAGACTGAAGCATGACAGGACTGAAAGTGCTCACTTAGCCAGTACATCTAAGGGCAAGGGCAAGAAAAGAAAGGATGAAGCTGCTCCTAAGGGTCCGGTTCAAAAGAAACAGCAGAAGGAAAAGGATAGCTGCTTCTTTTGCAACAAAACTAGACATGTAAGGAAGGATTGTCCTAAATACCACTCTTGGCGTGCAAAGAAAGGTACAATCTATACTTTGGTATGTTCTGAGATTAATTTAGCCTCAGTACCTAGAAACACTTGGTGGTTAGATTCTGGAGCTACTACTCACATAAGTGTTTCTATGCAGGGTTGCCTGAACTGCTGAAAGCTAAGTGATGGCGAAAGATATATCTATGTGGGAGATGACAAGGCAGCACCAGTTGAAGCGATTGTCACCTTTAGGTTATTATTAGAAACTGGTTTCTATTTGGATCTGAAAGACACTTTCGTTGTACCGTCTTTTAGACGGAATTTGGTTTCCATTTCCTTATTGGACAAGTCTGGTTATTTTTTTCATTTGGAAATAATAAATTTAGTCTTTCATTAAATTCAAATATGATTGGCACCGGTTCATTATGCACTTATGATAACCTATATATGCTTGACATCATCACTTCATATCATGAAACCCTGCACGTGGAATCATGTGGTACCAAACGCAAATTAAATAAGGAAAATTCAGCGTCATTATGTCATAAGCGCTTAGGTCATATCTCAAAAGTTAGAATTGAGAGGCTTGTGTCTGATGGTATACTTAATTCCCTTGACTTTGCGGACTTAAACAATTGTATCAATTGTACCAAGGGAAAATAGACCAAAACTAAGAGAACAGGTGCAAATAGATCTTCGGATGTCTTAGAATTGATTCAAACAGATATCTGTGGACTGTTCCCTACGGCTTCTTGGAATGGTCAACAATATTTCATATCATTCATAGACGACTACTCACGTTATGGGTACCTGTATCTCATTCACGAGAAATCACAGTCGCTAGACGTGTTCAAATCATTTTTCCTTTTTCTTTTTTTTGGGCTTTTGATAGTGTTAAAATAAACCAAAGTTGGGACATGATCACATGCTATGATACAAAAATCCTTTGATGCACATGACCAATCCAAAGCCCAAAGGCGCAGCACTGCGTTGTAGAAATCACCATGCTCAGCAATAATTTCAAAGCTTGCAGGAAGAAATATAATAGGTACATTTTAATACTTATAAGATAGCAAGGGGATAGAAAAGCCTTACCGTGGGTGTGGGAGCAACAAAGTTGAGGTGTTGTAGAGTCTGGCGGTGGTAGAAGAGTAGCGGAGCAACGAATTGGCTATCAGAACTAAAACTCTACACTTCAGGATGAATTGGAAAACTCTGCATTTTAAATCAAGACGCAAATGGAAGATGGTCCATGAGTCACTGGTGGACGGTGCTAGGCGGGTAGGGAGAATGCTGCTACTGCTTTGATTCATTTGGATCGAAGCTAAGTAGCAGCCGCAGCCTACAATTCAAAGACAAATGCTCAATTGGAAGGGTGAAGGGGAGGACAGGGCAACTAGGCTAGGCATCATGCACTCGTGCCATCGTGGGCGAAGTTATGGGGCGAGTAGTTTCAGTCGATAGAAATCCTCCAAAACGACGTTGTTTTGGAGGTTTTTTTTCCAAAATTAGCATCTCGTCTCGCGTTTCATCCCTAGAAATGTCCCAGGGACACGAAACGGGCGTACATTAGCGTCCCCATGCTTTATTGTCAAACCCACGGTGTCTTCTGAAATTGCCGAGACCGATGTTGCTCCGATATATTTATAAACTTACACACAATAACTTTCACCCATACAAAAAAAATTATGACCAAAGGAAAGAAGATAAAAAATTGAATTCCATGGGAAGATGGTGCATCCTTGCATATAACATCATCATAAGAGGGCTCCATTTATGCATAGTGGAAAAAAATATACGATTGTTCGAAGTGTCCTACCAACTTAACTTAAAAGTGTCTCAGGTTAAAATTCAAACAAGGTATGTGCCCTACAAATTGCATTACTTCTAAATGGTTTGATTGTTGCTTGTGCGACAATCGTGTTCCATTTTTAATGGCAAAGTTGATAGATTAATATAATCTATAGTTCCAATAAGATCAAATAATAATCTATCAAGATTAATATATAATATATTACAGAAGTGTACCTAAATCCATAACGAGAAAATTATCAATGGATTCGGGACAAGAGTGGTACTGCAGTATTTCGAGTCGGGCACATGTTCGTCAATCTCTATTAACTGATGTGAATCAAATAACACGAAGTGTGTGTGACCTAGAGACCACGACCGTATATGTAGACCACTGACCCATTATCTATCAGGTTATTCTAGTTCAGTCCATCAACAACCTACAATACCCAATGTCTCTACACATATAGGCTCACATCTAATTAGATATATTAAGCCCAATAAGTTATACGTAAATACGATCACTTATATACGGGCTTAATATATATATATATATGACAACTCATAGCTCTTATAGTTCACATATAAGTTCAATATGTTGGATAAAAACCAAACAAAAACTACTATATTCCGATGAGGATAAGGGACAACACTAGAGTTGTGGTGGGGATTTTTACTACCAAAGGTTGTACCAAATTTATAGAGACTCTAGCCCCTGATTTGAATGTTAAATTTATTTTGGTAGTCATTTTAATTCTTGTATAATTTTTGATTTCATATATTGTGTTCGCTTGTTTTATTCTGTAAGCCCTCTACTTCATTTAATGAACTTATTTTTCTTCCTAGGTATCAACGAATGCCACAAGATGTCAACTTTATGTTGTATGCAAAAATTTGGAATACATGGAAAAATAAGCAAACTACAGAACCAAAGGATGATACTCATCAAAGATTCGTTGTGCCTTGAATCCAATCCACTACCCTGAAGCGATTAGAGGCCTGACCAAGGTGTAAATTAGATTTGATGAACCCCCCCCAAGGTTAACACGACGACCTCATTAACATTCACTTGTGAAGAGAGATTCAAAAATTATAGGAACTATGCCCATAATTTGTGAAAAAAATTAACAAAGAGAAAAGCTTAGGATAAGCCATCTATTGCTAGGTTTATTTTTCATATATAAAACGATGGCATAAAGTACCATTAAATAGATAAAAATTGTGAAGAGGGGAATGTCTTCCCCTCCATGCATGAATGGAAGAAAGCCATGGATTGTTCAAAAAAGCTACAAAGTTGCAACTAAAAAAATGAGAAAAACAAATTAAAAACATTAACAAAATTTTAGTAAAAAAAATCGAACCCATTTGGATTTATAATCCAGCCCGCCTAACAAAATGATCCCAAACTTTCAACTCAGACAATGTATTAGGTGAGAGTATATAAAAATTGATGGAAAAATAACATGCCCACCAATGGGGACTTTGAGAAAAGCCAACAACAACATCAACAACGGAGTGTTGTGCTGACACTACTCCAACAATCTCCTACCAATAACAAACAAGAAGTAAATTACAAAAGATCTAGGTAAAGAAGGAATAACATTAAGTATCAATGTCACAAGGATTGAATTGATATTTAGTAAAATAAGGCAACGATCGTATCTAAGGAGTAAATGAATCTTGGACTACCCAAACTTCAATTGAGAACCCTCAGAGTCTTACCTTAAATTCTAAAAAATATGCAATAATAAAACAAGTGCTTTTAATGATCATTTGTGCACCTTAGGTAGTCATGAGTGCATTAGATAAATAGCCTTACTCTATCATAGAAGGCACCATACCATCACACTCACCTAGGTGCATCTATCAAGTACGTCTCATAGGCACCATTATATATGGATATGGATCCATTAAGAGAATATGTATGCTCAAGCTCATATATATCAAGCGATGAGTTCATCAAGTCCATTTTACTAAGACCACCCAATAATAAAGTTATGAACTCATTAAGAGGCTCTTCTCAATCTGCAGTCTAAGTACTATCGTGTGTCATAGGGATAGGACTATAGTGCAACAAAGTAATCATTTAGCTTTATTTGACCACACATGGTATCCACCACATTTTCCTCAACACAAAGGCTTAAGCCCCATCCCCCTCGACAACTTAATAATTACTCTTCTTTCTAGACCCTTCGTGAGAGGATATACCAAGTTTTCTCAGATCTAACAAATTTTAAAGATATCGCATTGTTCCTCAATAGTTATCTTATAGAGTTGTGTCTAATTCGGATGTCTCCTCTTACCATTAAAAACATTGTTCTTAGCGACACATATAGTTGCCTGTGAATCACAATGTAAAAAGACTGATACATAGGATTTCCTCTACAGAGGAACATCGGCTAACCAATCCTTCAACCATTTTGTCTTTTAACCAGCTAATTCAAAGGTAATGAACTCTGTCTCCATAGTGGAGTGAGCAATATAAGTCTACTAAGCAAACTTCCATCTAACAACTAAGAAAGCAATAACCAAATCAGGTTCAAAGCTAGTTTCAATCCTTTGTATTTCAATTCTTCTAGACTTATTCACATCATCATTTTCAAAATTATAAGAGGGAGCCATTTACAACGGTACTAAAGAAGCATTTGAAAAACTAGCAATATAAGATGCATACTTTTGTTATGGGAAATACATTCTTAACAAATTCTGCATTTGCAGATTCACAAATAAAATAATCATTCAAACACAAAATATATATATATGTTACACTATTATGAGCATATCCAATAAATGCATAGTCAAAATTCTTTATTCCCACGTTGGTTCTTCTAAAGTCCGATAAACGAAACTTAGCTAGACACCCCCTTACTTTGAAATATTTCAAGTTAGGTTCAAATAAATTTTCATAATTTATAGGCTTGGGTAGTTTTTTATGGGGAACCCGGTTTAAGACATAGCCTGCAAACAAAATTGCCTACCCCCATATGGTGAAACATACCAGGATTCAATAGCATAACTGTAATCCCCCAAAATTTTAGAAAACTTATAATTTAATAAATAGTTTTATTTGAAATAAATTAGCTTTTAGAAATTATTTAGTTTATATATTATATGGATTTTTGAGTATATAAATGTGGATAGGAGTTTTTAATAAATTAAAAATAAATATTTTGTTATTTTATTATATTACTTTTATTTAAATAATCTTTCAAACTAATATTTTACTAAATTAGCCTTTTGAACCAATATATTAATTTATATTAAATTAAAATTTTAAATTAACTAATTTATCAAAAATATTATATCTCATTATTTTCTAAATTAAATTAAATTATTTTCTCCTATTCTCCCTCTTCCCTCTCTTTCCTTTTCTTTTCCTTCTCCTTTTCTCCTTTTCCTCCTTCCTTTCTTTTTCTTTTTTTTTTCTTTTCCTGGCTCGGGCTGCCAGGCTTGCCCCTCTCCCCCGCACAACTGAATCGATGGCCCATCTGCCCTCTCCCTCTCTTTCCCCTCCTCTCTCCCACGCACCTCGACCCAGCCCAGACCTCCTCTTCTTCTTTTTCTTTCTTCCCTTCACCCTGGACCGGCCCAACTCCTCTTTTTCTTTTCCCTGTGCCGGTCGAGTCTGGTCTCCCTCCCCCTCCCTTCTTTCTTTCTTCTTCGACCTCCACGCCTGACCAGTCTTCATCACCCTGCCACCCCGAACGCCATGCCCGACCACCGAGACGCCCGCCACCGGCCCGCTGCCACCTTCTACCACCACCTGCCTCTCCTCCTCTCTCTCTCTCTCTCTCTCTCTAGTGTTTCTTTCACTATTTTGGAATCGGGCAGCCATGCACCCCATCCCGCATGGCTCCCCTTTCCTCCCCGTCGTCACCCTCTCCCTGCCACCCTAAACACTGCCACCGACTGCTGCATATTCCCCCTACCTTGCCTCTTCTTTTTCTTCTCCTCTCCACCCTTTTTCGGCCCCATATTCTCGAGCCTTATCCCCCGATCTCCCCTTCTCTTTCATTTTCTCCCCCTCCACTTTTCCCCCATGTTTTATGCGCCACCGCCCTCCGCTTCGACAACCCCCTGCACTGCTCCTTGCTTCCCTCCACCTCAGCCTTCCACCACCCCAATATCCCTCTCAAGCCATCCTGCAGCCCTTCTTCCTCCCCATCTATTTTCTCTCCATTTTCCCTTCTTGGCAGTCCTTCTATAACACCACCGATCACTGCCTTCCGGCCACCTCTACCACCACCCAACCCACCATTCAACTCCCTACAACCTCCTCTATAAACCCCATACATTGTTTGGCTGAAACAAGCCCCCGAACCCCTTCATTTTTCTCTTCTCTTTTCCTTCCTTCTCAACCCCTCCACCTCGACCCGCCGCTGCCGCCGCCTCTGCCGCCATTGGCCACCAACAACCCATCCCCAGCATCCACCTACACCCCCTCTTCACTCCTACACCATTCCCTTACCTTAAAACCTCCCCCAACCATCTTCTTTCCTAGCCTAAAGACCTCAACCCGAAAATGACCATCCCTCACCTCTACCCCCTACCTTCGACCCATTTTTCCCATCCCAACCTACATGTGGCTCACGCTGCTCATGCAGCATGAGTTCCAAATTATTTTGGGAGTTTTTATGTTTAATTATTGAGGTATATTAATATTTAAATAAAGTGTGTTATTAATTAAGTTTTTTTCTGTATAAAGTTTTATCCTTTTTAAATTTCTACTTCTAATATAATAAATTGATATTCTTTTTAGGTGTTGATTTTGCTATTTAAATCTTGAATCTTTAACCGGGATACCAGTAAGATTTAATTTTTGCGGGAATTAAGGTAATCGTTAAACCCCACTTAAATGCATGGATAAATGTATGTTTACACATTAAGGTTTTTAATATGTTATTATGTTTGATATTTGGTTGTTAGCATAATTTATATGTTGGCTTGTATTGTTTAATAAAAAGGAAAGTATGCCCTTTATGTGCTATGTGTGGAAATGTTGCTTAAGGAAAGAGTTTGGCTATTAATGGAAGCATTAAGTACCTATCCTTGTTATTTTATGTTATTGTGACCATTTATGCATGAATAATATTATTGTTAGCCCTAAGGGTATTTCAGTAATATTCCTTGTGCTAGATTATGGCCTAATATGTGTGGGTGATAATATGTATTATGTTAAAATATAATGGTTGGTGGAGTTGGATATTGTTAATGGAGTATTAATTTTATTATTCCATGTGGTAATATTAATGTAATAAAAGTGGTGTAATAAAAGGGGCAAAGTAGAAATTTTGAAAGTAAAAGGGCAATATGGTAACTTTACAAGTAAAAAGGGGTATTGTGATAATTTTGGAAGCTAGGGGTATTATGGTAAGTTTGGGAGTATAGGGGAAAATGAAAATTTTTGAGTAAAGGGGTATTATGGTAATTTTGGAAGTAAAGGGTAATATGGTAATTTTGGAAAAGAAGGGCAAAATGGTAATCTTGTAAGGAAAGATAAAAAATGGTCATTTTGGATGAAAAAGGGTAAAATAGTAATTTGTAAAGTAAAAGGGGGTGTTATAGTAATTTTTATAAGTAAAAGAGGTATTGTGGTAATTTTGTAAATAAAAGGATATTATGGTAATTCAGAATTAAGGGGTAGAAGGGTAATTTTGTAAATTAAAAGGATATTTATGGCAAACTTGGGAGTAAGGGGTAACTTGGTAATATTGATAACGACGAAGGATAAATTGGTAAGTAAATTATGATTATAAAAGGGTAATTGGATAATTATGATAATAGAGAAGGATAATTTGGTAAATTAACCAATAAAAGGGCATTATGGTAATTTTAATAATGGAGAAGGGCAATATAGTAATTATAAGAATGGAGAAGGGTAAATTAATAATTATAAATATGGAGAAGGGTAAACTAATAATTATAAATATGGAGAAGGGTAAATTGGTAATTATAATTATGAAGAAGGGTAAATTAATAATTGTAATTATGAAGAAGGGTAATTTGGGATTTATAATAATTGAAAAGGGGTAAAATGGAAATTACAATAATTGAGAGGGTAAAATTGTAATTATGATAAAGGAGAAGGGCAATTTGGTAATTTATCCAACTAAAAGGGCAATTTGGTAATTTAACCGACTAAAGGGTAAATTGGTAATTATATAACCAACTAAAGGGGCAAAATAGTAATCATGATAATGAAGGAGGGAAATTTGGTAATTTATCCAACTCAAGGGCAATTTAGTAATTATAACAAAGGAGAAGGGCAATTTGGTAATCTAACCAACCAAAAAGGGAAATATGTTAAGGTTAACAATTATGAAGGGTGAATGGTGAGATAACTTAGTAACATAAACCGAGTAAGGGGTAATTTGATAATTATACAACCTTAAGGGTAATATGGTAAATTGTCAAGTAAAGGGTAAATGAGTAATTTGTACCTAACATGTCGTTGTGATTGTGGAATTTTATAATATAAATCAAATAATGCTGATTAGTAAGGTAAGAGTAATTGATAATTAGTAAGTATCACGAGAATGAATCCTAATTTGGAATTTGATAAGATTATGATGACCTTAATGATTTCTCCGTGTTATCTTGGATAACCGCCTGAATAAGAAATGACTAATAATATCAGAACGATTGAAAGTGAATGAGTATCTGATTATGGTGTTTTTCGTGATCACTTTAATTAAGATACTAATGCTTAAAGTGAAAGACCTCGAGATCGGGAATGGTGGCTCTTTAGGGATCGCTACTCTAAAGACGTGGTTTAGCCCACGATTATTCTGGTATTTGCTAGTGTGCCTTTGTGCCCCAGCTAGGCCCTATATCTTACTCTATCTAGCTCTACGGACCTAGTTAGGGGGTATGTATACTTATGGATTAGGTGTCCTTGTCGGTAGGGTACTGAGTAGCTTTATGCACCAGTACGACCAGGGTACCTTTGCGTCCCTGGGTTCGTGGTTGAAGGGTACTGAGTAGCTTGTATGCACCGGTACGACCGGTGTACCTTTGTGTCCCGGGTTCTTGATCTCTCATCTGAGGCAAATAAATGGAATTGTTGTGCTGATTAAAGAAAGGAAAAATACTAATCATAAAAGTGAAAGATTATGAGTCGGGCCTAGCTGGATTATGATATTGATTACCGATCCACTGGTTATAAAAGTGGCCCAGGAGCGTGTTGCCCTAGCAAGTGATTATAAGTACCGATCCACCGGATATAATAGTGGCCCAGGAGCGTGTTGTCCTGGCAAGTGATTATGAGTACTGATCCACCGGACATAATAGTGGCCCAAGAGCGTGTTGCCCTAGATGATGTTGATATATATATATATTCCGATCCACCGGCAATAATAGTGGGGGTCCCGAGCTCAATAAAACCAATTATGTATGTGAATAAAGTTATGGAAAAATACTAATCACTTATAGTGGAACACCATGTAAGTCAGGGCCAGACCGGTCCACCGGTGAATAATAGTGGCCAGAAGCGTTATGCCCTGGAGACCGATCCACCAGCATATAATAGTGGTTAGGTGTGTTCTGTCCTATAAGTGACCAATCCACCGGCTATAATAATGGGGTTCCTGCATTCACATGGATATAAAATATGAGATTGATTGAATAATGATGGACTAATGGCTTGAGGCCCGAATGTATTGATTCTGCACTATGACATGGCTTAAGGCCCGAAAGTATCAATTGTTCATAACGACCTATTGATATCTGATGTGATTGTTAATTATGTGAATGTTATATATACACATCTTGTTATATACGCATGTAGTTTTGTATCATGTGTGACATTACGGGCCTACTTTTAAGTGTGACTTTAAAGGGTTACTCAGTACCATAGTACTGAAGGGTTCCATTCGTGGGGCCCCTGCCTATTCAATGGGCAGCGTCCCTTGTAGGTTCAATTTCAGGTGCTACTCAAGTGGGCAACGGGAAAGAGTGTAAGGATTATCCGGACTCTTAGGGTTTTCCCTTTACCTTTACTTTCTGGCTTAAATGTATTCCTTGTTCTTGTAACCACCATTGGTGGAACCTAGTCTTATAAAATGTTTACTTACGCTACTCTGATTTAAAATGGTTTGAATTTCTAGCAACTGATATTTTGTTCTTTAGCCTTAGCACT
Organism: Tamarix chinensis; assembly: GCA_030549775.1. Classification (NCBI taxonomy): domain Eukaryota; kingdom Viridiplantae; phylum Streptophyta; class Magnoliopsida; order Caryophyllales; family Tamaricaceae; genus Tamarix; species Tamarix chinensis. Next base: position 25,454,392 of record CM060178.1, on the reverse strand, counting down.
TGGTATTGGAATGGTATGAGTGAACCGGTCTGGTACTAAGTATAGCGGTAATATCCCCGAAATTCACCGTTCAATATTTTGGCTTCCTCAATTTCTTTTAATAAAACGAAATTTTTCAGTAGTGAATTTTGGGGGTATTACAATAACATTCATCATTTCTTTCAAAGTTTTTTTTTTCAGTTATACCATTTTATTGAGGTGAATAAGGGGCACTAGGTTTATATATAATTCCATGACTATCACAAAATTCCTCGAAGAAAATTGTTCCATGTTCACCACCCTATCACACCTAAGCCTCTTAATCAATTAGTCCAATTGATTTTCTACTTATGCCTTATATTTTAAGAACATACCTTCAGTCTCATATTTAGACCTACGGATGAAAATTTTAGTGTCCACACAAACATACCATTGTGTTGATCTCATTATGACTGGCCTAAGAGGTTTTTCAACATATATGGCTTCCACACAAACTAGACATTTCTCATAATCATTAGTGTCCAACACATTAATCAAGTTCATTCGCTTTAGTTTATCTACGAAAGCCACATTCACTTGCCCTAACCTAACATACCACAATGATACAAACTTAGCAATATAAGTAAAAGTATAACCAATTTTATTAATAGGAGCATAAACAACATTCACAACAAAAATTCCACTAGATAAGTACCCCTTACCCACAAAGTCCCCATTTTTTGTCAACATGACCTTATCAGCCTTAGAAACTAGTTTCAGTTCGGCTCTATTAAGCAAGTTAACCGAATCTAAATTCAAACATACAGAGGAGACATATAAGACATCACTCAACTATAAAGATTTTTGATAATTAAATTTCAAAAGAAAATTTCCATTACCCAAAACTCCTATAGTGGTTGAGTTCCCCATGAAGACGTATTATCCATTAGCGACATCCTTGTCCTAGTGGAAATCTCTATTGTCACACAAATTCTTAAAAGCCTAGATATCTAGAATCTAATATGTCTTGTTGTCAACAAGGTTTGTTTCTACAACCAAAATAGAAATAACCAATTATGTCTCAACAACATTAGCCTATGGAGCTAGAAGGGTACCACCGTTCTGATTCTTAGTCTTACCACACACATAGCAAATCACTTGCTTCTTGTGGATCTTAGTGTCACTATTATTGAAGTTAGGTTGACCATTTAGTTGACCTTGGTTTTGAGTCTTCTTGCCTTTACCCTTAAATTTATCATTTCTAGCAGCAGACTCAATGACGTTAACACTGACAGAGCTTGAAGCATAAGGCAAACGATTGTCCTTTAAGTGATTTGCCTCCAATGTCCTTATGTGACCAATCAATTCTAGCAATATTAGATCCATCTTCTTACGCATTAGATAACTTCTGTAGTTACTCCAATATGGTGGAAATTTCTCTATCAGAATATTAGCCTAAAACATCTAAAATGTTTTCATCCCCTCACCCATAACATTGTTTTCATCACCAGCTAGTCATCAACCATTAGAAATCTCATCAAATTTCCAACATTATACTTATATCTTCAAGCTTCATTGAAACCATTCTTGTTCATGTGTACTTACAAAATTCTTAATATTTATTATGCATGACATGTAAAAACCTATACAAAAAAACACTAGCCCAACAAAGGAACTCATAGCCTATGAATACGAATCAAGTCCAAGAAACACAAATTTACCATCGGTCAGTGGCTTCATTAGCATGTCAATCGGATTATCCAAACTACCTACTTTCTCTAATAAAACTTTGTCAACAACAACCTCAAATAAAATAAAACTTGATGTTAGAGCATTTCATTCAATTGTGAAAAAAAATTCTAATTTTGTTAATCATATAGCACTATAGCTATCACCACGAACGATTAGAACACCATGCCCAAACTCTAACTCAAGTACCATACCACCAAACTACAACGCTTCTTGAAAGGCCTCTGTCTTGTTTCTCCGCCTTAGCATGCCATCTACTAGTATAAATACCCCTCTAACCCTTCATTTTATTATCACCCATCAGCTACCCGACCTTATCCTCTTCTTTCTTCTCCTTTCTCCTTCTTCATCCTCCTTCTTCCTTGTTTTCAACAACCGCAACATCCAATCCACCACCGAGCACCACCCAAGACACCATTATCCACCCTTTGGCCGGTGGACCAACCACCAAGGTCACACCAACCTTCGCCCTAGCCATCGCCACTAACCGCCACCTATTTTCCCTTCTCTTTTCCCTTGATCGCTGTGGAGTTTCAAAGTGCACGGCCTATGTATAGCCTGTTGCACGGCCGTGCAAACACTCAGATACCCTACTGTACAGCTGTGCAACCCCTACACCATCTGTCCGTGCATAACTTTTTCTCTCGGGCTGATTCTACACACCCATGTAACTTTTGCACCACCCAGTCGTGCACCTTTTCTACCTTAAAACTGTTGTACACCGTTGCAGCCTGGCCCTGCAACTTTTGCACCACCTGGTTGTGCATTTTATTTTCTGTTGACCTCTTGTGCTCTGGTGGTGCACAACCATGCAACTTTTGCACTACCTACCAATGCAACTTCATTTTTTAACCGTGCAACCCTATTTTTCCCCAAATATTCTCCAAACACTACCAAAATTTAACTATAGCTCAACCATACATATTTCTACACTTCCATACAAATATAGTTTCCATTCTACTTCAATAAATTTCATTTTTACCCTTCTATACCATAACCTCTCTCTTAATTTTTAACCTATGATCCTAATCGTATTTTATTTTATTTTATAGGTGATTTTTTTGATGATCTCGAAGGAAGTATATGATTTACATGCATAGAGTCTGGTGTCCTTATCAGTAAGGATACATATCATAGCTAGGGTTTATGTGTGCCATGCATTTTCCTTGTATCATTGATGTATACTTTGTGTTAAATATGTTGTATCGAATAATTTAATTACACTACAAAATAAATGATTTGTGCTAACATGACCTTATCTATTGGTAAAAGCTATTTTCTGTTGGCAAAAACCAACAGATATTTTTCTGTTGGCAAAAGCTTTTACCAAAAAATATTTTTTGTGACAAAACTGTGGGTAAAAACTCTGTGCTTAAAAGTTGTACCCACAGATATGTATCATCTGTTGGGAATAATTGATAATGCCCACAGATATTTATCTGATAGTAAAACTTATGCCCACACTTATATCTGTAAGTAAAAGTATTAACCACATAACAATATCTGTGACTAAAAATATTACCCACAAAACATCTGTAACTAAAACTATTACCCACAAAATAATATCTGTGACTAGCAGTATTAGGCACAAAACTATATCTGCAAGAAAAAGAAATAACCACACAATCATATCTGTGTGTAAAAATATTAAACACAATATTATATCTGTTACTAAAACTTATTACCAACATATATATATTATTGGATATACATATTAACCCTGTATGTATGTGTGTATATACATATATATATTTATAAAACCTGTATCGGCCAAAACATACAAAATATCAAATATCCAATATCCACCTGTAATAACAATTTATACATATATATATATATATATATATATATATATATAATTAACTACTCCGTATATAATTATCATTGTGTAGTACAAAATAATTAGTTGCTTAGCTCCCAAAAGCATAACAGTCCTTTAAGTACAATACTATATAAACGACTTATAGCATAAGCTATTATACAAAAACATCTTCATACATTGATATACAAAATCATCGACTATTATACAAAAATATCTTCATATGCTGATATACAAAATCATCGACCGTCTTCGTAAGCTTACGAGCAAAAGCACCGAGCATCTTCGTTAGCTAACATATATACAAAAACATTGAGCATCTTCATAATTTAATATACAAAAATATTCGTAAGCTAACAAACAAAAGCATCAACCATCTTCATAAGCCGACTCACAAAAGCATTTTCATTCTTATCATCCTCCATTTGATAATAATCGTCAACATATTTTCCCTAAAAATATATATACGGCTAAGACTATGTCGTTTGCCTAACAACAACAATAAAATGGTAACTGAGTTATTCATTTTCAACATGGAAAAGGTGGTAATAAATGTTAAAGTAAAGTTATAACATATAGATTTACATGACTTGCAAATGTTAGTATTGGGAATTATATAAGGATCTTGCTCTATCACTTCATTTAGACTATTAATCTTTGAGCAAGAAGATTCTTGTCCACGACGTTTTCCTTAAATAATGAGAAACAAATAACAATAAATGCAAACAATAAAGAAGTTAAAAGACATACAAATAATTAATTTCTACCATTGGATATTTTTTCTTTAGTAATTTTCATATATTACAAGATTATCTATTACCATACAAACAAGATTTCGAACTTACCCATGCGACTAAGTAACATGGACCATATATTAATGGTTGTTTCCTTAGCAATTTTCATATATTCTATCCTTTCCTGCCCTCATAATTAAAAAAAATTGAATGTAATAATAACTTTGAATAAACTCATATCTTAGATTATTAAATATAGTAATAAAATATAATATAAGTAAATATATACCAAATTCAACTCTTTGAGATCCTTCCTCTAGTGACATAGGAGTGAATAGTTCTGCTTAATTGATGAATATATAAATGGATCGATTGCAATCACTTTCTTTAGCCCACGAGCATGTCCTATTACTTCAATTAATTGTTCTTCATTTGGACATTTTGAAATTCTTGATGTTGTAGCAATAACTTCCTACATAAATAATACAATAATAATGACAAATTAATAATGGCTAAGAGGTTAGATACAATTGTTTGACATAAAAGTATTTCCTGGACTTCTACATAAAATGATAACAAAATTATGAAAAAAGAGAATTAGGACAACCATATTCAGTACTACTAAAACAAAATAATTTCTAACTAGCACACGAAAGCAATAATAGTAAAAAATTTGCCCCCAATTGTCCTTGACTTTTTTGAGTTACTTTCTTCTTTCTTTTCACTCATCTTCATGCCATCTCATTAAGGGAGCTATTTTTGATGACATAAACAATCTTTTAAGCCTCGAGATCAAAGGAAAGTGTCGTAATACCTTTAAAGCCTTATTGCCACTAGCTAATTTCACCACAATTCCATCATCGACAACTTTCCATCTTAAAACATTACAAATAGGACAATGACCTAAATCAATCTTTTCCTTCCTAAACAGTGCACAATCATTTAGACATGCATCAATTTTCTCATAATCAAGTCCAAGTTTTTTTATAATCCCCTGCATTTGCCTATGAGAGTTCGACAATGTTGATTCTTTAGGAAGAGCTATTTTAAACAATTTCACTAAGGCATCAAAGGCAACATCGATCACTCCATATAAATATTTCAGATGATACATTTCAACAATGCAGGAGAGTTTACTAAAAGCTTCACGACCGGAATATCAGCTTCTTCATTGCCCCTTTGCTCCCCTACTACTTGCCCAATGAAATTCAAAAATATCTCCTACCATCTCAAAAACATCATTACATGAACCATCATGCACATCATCAAACCCCATATCATCATTGAACCCCAAATCAAAATTTTCATTATCTTCATTGCCTCTTTGCTCCCCATGAAAAAACCAAACACACCTTTGATAGTCTATATCCATTTATCTCATTATAAGATGACCTCTAACCACATTTCTTTCATGATAAAATCGATTTGCACAAGTCGAGCAAGTACAAGCAATCTTATTCCGATCAGTGACCGAGGTTGCAAATGCATAGTCAAGGAAAGTATCTAAGCCTCTTTTGTAAGTATTTTCTACTCTCCTTAGTTTCACTTAACTCTTGTCCTTAAATACATCCATGACATCAAGTTCCTACATAATTTTCAACAAATAGAGACATCAAAATAATGAGAAAAAAAAGGACAAAAGATAATAATAAAGACTAATTTTTTGTAGCACACGATTTGTGTAGCTTTACATATTATAATTATAATATATCTTCAATTTAATTGTAGGTGATCCTACCTAATCCACCAATATAACATGACCATATAATGTCCCTTACATGTTTGGTGAGGTGATTTTGTATTTTTTATTTTTTTCAATATTGAACCATGATTAAACAGAGTAACAAAATGAGACAACATCATACAAATAACAAAAAGGTCAAAAAAAGACAACAACCTCTATATATCAAAAACTCCAATTGATAGATATCTAGAACTATGTCTTAAAAGCCCAATTAACTTTTAGTAAAAAACTTCAATCAACAAATTCGGATAATAATCAAACTCCAATTAGACAAGTGTACAACCACTATATATCAAAAACAAATATAAAACTATTTTAAACGAATCCATTATAGCGTCTTCCTAGATCACCGATAGAAAATGTAAACACTAAGTTAGAAAAACTATTTCAAACATAAAAGAATAGAAAGTGAGTAAATTTTAATAAAAATCACTTACATAATTAGGGCTTACAACCCCAAAATATCAAATCAATCAATTTCATAAAATTGATCCAAACGATAAGTTAAAAACTTCATTTAATTGATTTTAAATCAAAATTAGCTAATTTTAACTCAATTTAATTGAATTCAAAATCTATTCCCAAAACTCAGGGATTTAAAGTCTAAAATACAAATCTGGATCATTCAAACCAATTAATCCAAATTGAATGTGTTAAAATAATATTAAGGTCATTTGAAATAATTCTATAAAATCAATTTTAGAATAAACTATACAAATGATCATTTACATAATTTTATTTGAAAGTTAGGATTTTAGGACAAAAAATACAACTTGGTCAAATTTTATTAATTTATTTAAATTAAATGTTTTGAAATGTAATAAGACTTATTTTGTAACATATTATATACACAATTGATTAAAAAAATAAAAAAAAATACCCAATTTAACATAATAAGCGTTTTTGAGCCCCTACTATAAATTCGGTCAAATCTTGCCAAAATATTTAAATTGACGATTCCAAAATAAAATTAAACATATTATATTACAAAATGTATAATAAATTTAATAAAATAACTCAATTATACAATTCAATTTAAATCCACAAGGATTTGACCTAAAAATCAAATTCCGAATAATTTCGCACAATTTTCTTAAATTGACAATTCCAATACGAAATTAAATATATTTTAAAATATAATGCATAATCAAATTATCCCAAATAGCTTAATCGACCGAATACAACATATTCGGACATAACCGGGTCAATAATCACAAATTCTAGAAATCAACATATATCACATAATTAGTAAATCCAATTCAATCATACAATACATATATACTTAATTAAATAACTAATTTAGCTTAATTAAAGCACATTCTTTCATAATTAATCAAAAAAATAATTAAGGTTTCGGGAAGTTATACCAAACGAATAAGCCAAATCAATGCTGTTAAAGGGCGACGGAGCTTCGTCGATGGGAGGGGAGCAGTCGCCGGTGGCCGACTGACGCTGGAGTTGTCCGGCCGATGGCGCGTCGCTACTGCCTTCTTGCCCTGCGGTTGCGCCTCTTCTGCCCTTCCACTGCTACTACTCCCCTGATGCTGCCATGTGCGACGATTGGGAGCAGTGGCGGCACGGTCGAGCAGCAGTGGCAGTGTGCCACAGTCGCTCGATAGCGAACCACAAGAACCAAGGGAGGGAGCCGAAGGATTCGAGACTCAAACAGGAAAAGGAATAAGGGGCGGGGGTAGCTGCGTGCGTGTTACTGTTAGGTCGACCGACCCTTCTTTTTCCTTTTTCAAATATAATTGTATATAGATTAAATGTAATCAAAATTAATATTTTATAATGTATTATTAAGATAATATTAATCATAATTTATAATAAAATAATAATCATTATTAAAAAAAATTAATAATGGGAAATAAATACAAATATGAATAATATAAATGTTAATCATAATTTCCAACAATTAGTAATAATATTTTTTTATTAAAATAATAATAATAATAATAATAATAATAATAATGTTCTAAAATAATTATTCTTAGTAATCATTAATAAAGAATTATATTAATAAGAATAATATGAATCATTATTTTAAATAAATTAATAATAGTATCTAATAATTACTAATATATTATTAATAATGTGAATGATTATTGATAATATTTATTATTGTTAAGATAATATAGATTTGAATGATAATTGGTATAATTTAATAATAAATTAATTAAATAGTAAATGGTAGTAGATATAATATATATTATTTCATTATAATTGTTAAAAGACACCATTATGAACAATATTAATGTAAAAAATTAGAAATAAAATAATAATTAATAATAATATATGTAAACTATTATTTCTAAGAATGACTAATGACTTAAGAATGACCATATTAATACCAATAAATAAAAAGTTTCTGTGGAAAAAAATACATTATTGTCTACATAAAATTATTTATTTGTATTAGTTACTTTTACCAATTGAAAGAGTATCTGTGGCTAAGTTTCTATTGGAAAAAGTCAATTATTTTGTAGTGTTATGGAAATACTATGACATGGTATTCTTGGGGGTAATGAAATTATATAAAAACATGTTTGGGTATAGTTTTGGTTACAAAATATGTATGAGAAACTAAAGATATGTAAGTAGGAATGTATATACTTTGGGCTTTATAAAGCTTTGAGAGAATACGATTCTCTTGATTTCCCTAATGGTAATATGGTCTTTTAAGAATAATTATGTTGTCATATTTATGTGTTTAATTGTATATCTTCAGTTTGGTACGATAATATACAATCAACTCTAAATAAGAATAGTGGCTCAGGTGTGTTATTCTCAAAAGATGCTTCAATCCATTCCACCAGATTGAGAATAGTGGGAGCTCATACTCAAAGTGAATGAAAATACAATTAAGAGTTAAAGTATAAATGATAATATGCTAATAATTTAAAGTGAAATACTACATTTTCCAAAAGTGATGTGTCAAGTCCGTTCCATCGAATAATAATAGTCACTCAGATGTGTTGTCTCCGAGAGATACTTCGACTGTTCCACTAGTTTAGTAAATAATAGCTCATAAGTATTTTTACTTTGATAGGTGTTGGTTCCGTTCCACCAGATAATAATAATGGCTTGGGTGTGTTGTTCCCAAAAAAAGTTTCAGACCGTTCCACAAGTTTATGAATAGTAGGATCGCTAAATTCAACATAAATAAAAGATTAGAATATGACATATCTAATGAAAGACTTAAAATCAATAGTTAGCTGGATTTCTTTTATTTATGCATATATAATTTGCTTAGGGAATTCTTATATTATGTGTAATCCTACTTGACTATACCGTTACCTTACTCGGTCCGTAAAACATTAATCATTTGTTTCATGGGTACTACTCAATCCAACAAATAATCTACCAAGATGTTTATGTGCAAGTCGATGATTTCATAGCTTTTGATGCGATATATGTGGAGGAGTGATTAATTCATATTAGGGTTGGGCATAGAGTTATCCGAATAATAGTTTTTACCCGGATACTTATTTGATGTATAAAAAGTTATCTCATCTCTTTCTAATTATGTTTTAATGTTTATACTATTTTTGTCTTGTGATTGACCTTAGGATGGTAGGATAAGTAAAACTTATATCAATTACGACGGCAACACCCAAATATTTTAATATGTTCTTCCACATAAAATAAAAATTTTCATTAATAAATTTGGGGATGTTATACGTATATAGTGGACAGGACGATCAACTCTTGCAAAGAAGATGTCTAGCAAAATGTTGAACCACTTAAACAAAAATACATATCCATTAGTAGATCACCTTTAATCAAAATCTCCACTAAAATCATGTTACTCTTAAACCTCTTCACCCAAAAACACAACAACCGAGTCATCCAATCTCTCATACTCTATACAAGCTGAGGTACCCAAAAACACAACCAACGAGTCATCCAATCTCTCATACTCTATACAAGCTGATGTACTCTTCAAGTATCTCATAATCCACTTTATTACTTGCGAGTGGACCTTCCCTAAATTCATCATATTTCAACTAATCACACTAACAGCTTGGGCGATATAGGACCGAGTACAAAACATAATGTACATGATAAAACCAATGGCATTCAAATATGAAACCATAGTCATAAACTCATGTTCCTCTTTTTTAAATCTAATAATCTGGAACAAGTAGTCAGTTGAATGCTCGCCATCTTAACATTAATCATACAAAAGCTCCCTAGCATCTTCTTCATTACTCTCTCATAATCTCTGTTCCGAAAATCCTTTATGCAACTCCAAGATCACTCTTAAACAACGTTCTCCCTTCAACAACGTCAGAAATAGAGCTAGCAAATGTTAATCCAACCCGAAAAATCTGATGAATACCGACTTAATCCTTCCGAAATCTAATCCAATTTTATCTGAATAATTAAAAGTCGAAAATCTATCCGATCTGGTCCGATACATATCCAAGATCTGATATAACCAGAGAAATCGTAAGCCTAAAATAAACCCAACCCACTACTCACCCGAAATCCAATATAACTCGAAAAACTATAAACCTGAAATGACCCGACCCGATCCATTATATTTCCAAAATCTAATATTCTTCGAAAAATTATAAATCTATATATATTCAACCCGATACTATCCAAAAATTAACATAAGCCTTTTACTCAAATATTTTCAAAACTTCATAAAACACAAAATAACAATGTGTAACTAGTACTTACATCAAAATTAAAAAACAACCTACAGTCTTAAAGTTGCTATTACTTCTTATGATATCTATAATATCTATTGATACCAATATTGAAGTATAGAAATCAAATTAGATAAAAAAACGAAACTCTATTATGTTATCTAAATATGAATTCACTCTCATATAGTACCATAACATAATAATACTACAAATATATTCAACACTTTCAACACAAGTAAAAATCGCCATAAGATAATAATAATAATAATAATAATAATAATAATAATAATAATAATAATAATAATAATAATAATAATCCAACATCTTTAACCCAAAATTCAAAAATAAAAAAGCATTAAAAGATACTATATAAATTTTTGAAAAGCCACAAAAGACACACATATAGCACTTTATTTACCAAACATACCTAAACTAATCAAAAACCTAAATTTACTACATATAGGTAGCTTTAATATCAAAATACTACATAATTGATACTTCTGTCTTTCTAGAACATCAATATACATCTAACCTACCACGTGTTGGTAGCTCTCCTAATAAAACAAAAGTTATACACCTAAACTAGTTAAAAATAGTTTTAATATCCAAAAGCTTCTACAATCTTGGATATGATAGTACAAATTCTACAAAAAAGACAGGATATAATAGCTAAGACAACATGGTATGAATACATATAATCATGGATATAATAGCTAAGACAACATGGTATGAATAGATTCTACCATTGTAGAGAAGATGATGATCTAAAATTTATTTTCGATCCCTTACCTACCAAGTCTTGGGGGCTAACACTTTCACAAAACATAAAAAAAAATAAGCTTCGACATCAAAATATAAGCATCCACTTAATGCTAATCTGTATAAATCACAAAAGCTAACAATAAATTATTTCACATTAAATACAGCTATTAACTCAGCAAAGAAAAGACATTAAGTAAAACAAATATGTAATATATAATTAATACTTTAATAATATATACTATAACAGAATCACATACATTTCAAAGAACTATTGCTAATTTTCACACATATTCTCTAAAAATATCAATATTTATATCAAGAAAGTATAATGTTTCCTCATTAACGCCTACTCTAACTTAATTTACAAAATATCAAGAAAGATAAAATGAATTACACCGTGAACAATAAAGGAAGTGCAAAAAAAAATATCAAGTTCATTCAATAACTTCAATAATCCGTCAAAACACCCGATCATTTTTTCACATATTTAAGCCACTAAGAGTATGTAATATGCAGCTTAGAACAAAAGTAGGGAACAAACAACTCAGTAAAAATACTATAGCGAAAAAAAGTCACCTTCAGTTCTTCAGTTAGGATTATTGTTTGGTTCAGAAAAATCTGCAATAGAGTCATCTTTTTCAAGATCTACACAAATACCACAAATACCACAAATATATATTATTTCACACAAAAAAGAAAAAACATAACCATAATAAAATACTTGCATTTGCAAATTCAAATTACCTCTATATTTAAATAACCAATTATGTGCTATTACCAACACATCAACATTTTTGGGCAGAGAATTCCTTCGCTTATTCAATATCTTACCACCTACACTAAAAGTATGCTCTAAAGCAAATGTGGTGATTAAAATAGCAAAAATATCTTTTTCCACAAAACAAAATGTTAAAAAAAACAACTAGATTTATCCTTCCAATGAGAAAGCACATCAAACACAACCAATCACTCCATTCTTTGAATTTCATGATAGTTCTCCAATTCAACTTTTTTCAATATTACTAGCTCCATCAAATATTGAAGAGTCAAATTCCTAAATAAAAAGAAAAAAAAAATTAAACTGTATGTAATAAAGGAATAAACAAATAATATAATGAATATAAAAGATATTAATAAATTTACCCCTATGTCATTGTTTCTTTTACAAGTGTTGACATCTCATTGAATAGGATTAAACATACTTGGAACACAAGAATGTATAAGTCAAGAAGTTGAACATAAACTTCTTTGCTCACCCATAAACCAAGAATCAACCTAGCAATTTTCCTCATAATACTTGTATAAGTCAAGAAGTTTAACATAAACTTCTTTGCTCACCCATAAACCCTTGTCTGTTCTATATAATTTTGTGAAAGCAAAAGTTAGAAACATAGAGTAGTCTGACCAGTATTTTTCAACTTTTTCATTTATCAAAGTCGCCATTCTCCTGCTTTCTCTATGCACCTTTGAACAGTCCATATATTAAAAACGTATAAATTGAATGTCGAATACACAATTCTAGAAAACAAATTTATGATATCTTAGAATGGTTGTAACAAATCACAAATTTTTACCTTGTTCTACTTACCACTTGAAACATACCACATGAAATTATGTTCATTCAATGCATAATAGTCCAAAACACAACTATAGTGTAATGCTCTACTTACATTCAACTTTATAAAATTCCACCTAGTTACAACACCCAACCATAACTTTACAGAAAGAGATGTTTAAATGCACAACATATTCTTAAAACTTAATTATCCTACCTTCTAATCCATGTATATACTAGACACTTTCTCGAATTTTCACCATACATTCTTAAATATTTTTCATTCCTTGTTTCACTATCAAATTTAAATTATGAGCTAAACAAGGAATATAAAAAAAAATTCCATCACACACACCAGGTTTCCAAGCAACTTAAATTTCATATTCATGATTAAAATTCCAAAGTCATAGTAAAAAACTCTTCTTCAATGCCCCAATCCATTATCAATGAATGTAACAAATTATATAACTCTAAGCCAATATGGAGAAGTAGACAATGGTAGAAAATTAACACCTTTCAATTTTAGATTTGCGTTGGTTTTTCCAACGAAACTCAACACTATTGCTTTCTTTCGGAAGGCTCAATCCCACACTCTTACTTTAATGATGGGAACAACAATCTCACTCCGACCCTCCAATGAATCAAATTTCCCTGCCTTACAAGAATGAGAATAGTGGTAGATCTTTCAGGAGTGACGTTCATAACTTAATGTTATGTTCACGCGGTGAGTTTCTATATTGCAAATAGTACAATAAAATAACCACTTTCTGTGCATATTATCCATATATCACAAGCTAAACAAATCTTACTAGAATTTACACTTAAAACTATAAAGAATTATATTATATTCAGCATGCTTCTCCAAACAAATTTTTTTTGCAATATTACTACAAATGAAATAAACATTTGAATTCAAATGCCGATGGACAATTCTCTCTCCTTCATACTCAACATGTGAGAACAACACAACACATTTCATTATCAACTCATAAACTGACCGACTATATAATCTTTGATTAAATTGGACTCCACCGTGTACATGCGTGCCATAGAAAATACACAATGGTTATGCATCCAAAGATGTCATCTATTATCTATATTGTTGGCAGCATACATGGCAAATTTTATATTTAATCATCAAACATTCTCTCTCATATTTAACTAGAATTTATTTAGAATATACAAACGGGTTTGATTTATAACTATCTAGTATAATATTTAATATACATGACTATTTTTAATTAAACAACCATATAAAATATAGCACAATGATTTGAGCAAAATTTAAATAATTGTCCAGCAATTTTTGACACCTTATGTGCTAGTTTTTTTTTAACCTTCATGTATGAAGTTTTCTAAAGCAGTGAATACCTATATTACCAAGAGGTAAATTACGAAAACAATGCAGTTAACTTAAAAAATCACCAAAAGTAATAAAATTGCGCAAAATGATATACAACTCAATTATAAATTAAAATCCTCAATAAGAGAGGTAAATATCAATTTAGGAAATATACGGCGATTATATAAGTTAAAATCAACATATATTTTCTTCTCCACTATTTAGAGTATAAACATTGTTCTTAATTTATTTACCATTAATTATCTCTCTCATTAAGGGTATATGTAATGGTTACAAGTTAAAATTATTAAATTGCCAAAATGCTGTATTCATATTGTTTTTTTATTGGGCAATAAATTAGGCAATGGCTTAGTTTAAAACCTTATTATACTAACTCCTGTTTAATCAAATTTATTTGTATAATAGTAAAAGGGAGTTACTTTTAGAGGTTTAATTGTTTAAAGGCATGTGTTTAGAAATGTAGGTGCTAGGAAGATGAGAGGTTAGGGGAATGATAAAATAGAAAGAGACAACTTGATCATAGATGAGAATTTAAAGTTTGAACTATAATTGTAGTACCAGGTCATCCTCTCGTACCTGGTCGTCAACAACTCTTTCAACACCGAGGGTTGATGGTAATTACTTATTATTCATATACTTGATGTGTCAATTATTTTTCCTATTTGCTACCCCCGGTGTACAATTTTACTTCATCCAACTACTAACTATATAATTTTAAAATTCTTAACAATATAACTTTCGTTTTCGTTGATGATAATCTGCATGACTTAAATTGCAACGTAATTTTATTTTTTTTTAAACTATACAAAGAAATACTCTAGGGTAGAGGGAGTACTATAGTTTATTATCTTAGTTATTTTCTTAGGTTCGTCGTCCTTAGTGGATGAGGGAATGAAAACATATACTAACATGCAAAATTGATGTCGATACAATACCTTCATTTCCCAAGACCCATCAACTCAAAAATTCTCCATTAAAAAGCTCCTGCAGCAAATAGAGTATTAGCAAAATGTACAACGAACATTCGATACATTTTACGAGATTCAGAAACTATATACAATTCTTTATCCTCCAGAAAAGGAACTGGACGAGCCTACAGTGGGATCATGGTTTCAATCATATGTGGCTTTAGAGAGAGTTATTAGTTAAAATCCTAAATCTCATTCCTATTGAATCCACGCCGAGCAACGTCAACAACATACAGAAGCGCAAAGGCAGTTATGGTATAAGAAAGAGGAGTAACTATCAGAAGGATTACGGAGATGCCATATAATTCAAGTGATAACCAGAAAAAAAAAAATACAAAAGGTAATTGCAGACTAAAATAACAGTGAGAGTGAGAGAAAATACCCGATGAGACAGAATGCATTTGGCACTCTCGGTCGCTGTTCCTGAAACAACAAAGAACGATAACTTGACTGATACAATGTCCGCTAGGGAAAATTGAGCGAATTTTTTTGTGATAGAACTAGGGCTGTTGATGTTATCCGATATCTGCTTATCCGATCCGATATCCGAAGCGATCCGATCCGAAAAAACAAATATCCGATCCGGTCAACGAAAAGTCAAACAAATCAAATATCCGATCCGACAAATACAAATAATATCCGATCCGAAGAAAAAATATTTATATATTTTTTATAATTTTTTATTTTATATATAATTGTATATAAATAAATTTAGATGTGTCTGTGTATAATTTTTACTTACTTTATTTATTATTTGAGGCAAAATTTAATTTAATTAAAATTATATTTTTAATATAATCCCTTTTTAGATATTTATAAAAATAAAAATAAAAATACTCTGTATACCGATATACTCCATCCACTCCTTTCTTATTTTAGTTTTAACATTGGATATTTGTTGAGTAAGTCGGATATTTGCTAAGCGAATCGGATATTTGCTCAGCATTCGCTCAACAAATCGGATAATATAAAATATATTTGTCATTTGGTAAATTTTTTTTATATTTGAAATTGTATTCGAATAATATCGGATATATTTGATATCCGATGATATCCGATCCGAAAATTCAAATATCCGATCTTCCGGATATCCGAAGTTTCAAATCAAATATCAAATATCATTTTTAGATATCCGAAATTTCAAATATCCGACAATCAAATATCCGAAATATCGGATATTTGAACCGTGAACAGCCCTAGATAGAACACCAACCTTGTTACTAAACTACCTCAGCCAACAGAATTGTGGTCGCCAATTTTTATTTTAGGAGGGGACTGCACACTACGAAACAGAACAATATCAAAGCATACACTGCTCAATAGGGAAAAGTAGAATTTGCGGGAGGAAGTTAGTAATTACACAAGAGTCGCAACTTCCTGGTTGAGATGGGAAAAGTCGACATTTAAGTAGGGTTCATTAGCAATAGTAGTGGGTGACGAGAGGGTATGATAAATAAAAGGACGAGGCACTGGCTAGGGCTGTTCATATTATTCGATATCTGCTTATCCGATCCGATATCCGAAGCGATCCGATCCGAAAAAATAAATATCCGATCCGGTCAACGAAAAGTCAAACAAATCAAATATCCGATCCGACAAATACAAATAATATCCGATCCGAAGAAAAAATATTTATATATTTTTTATAATTTTTTATTTTATATATAATTGTATATAAATAAATTTAGATGTGTTTGTGTATAATTTTTACTTACTTTATTTATTATTTGAGGCAAAATTTAATTTAATTAAAATTATATTTTTAATATAATCCCTTTTTAGATATTTATAAAAATAAAAATAAAAATATTCTGCATACCGATATACTCCATCCACTCCTTTCTTATTTTAGTTTTAACATTGGATATTTGTTGAGTAAGTCGGATATTTGCTAAGCGAATCGGATATTTGATCAGCATTCGCTCAACAAATCGGATAATATAAAATATATTTGTCATTTGGTAAATTTTTTTTATATTTAAAATTGTATTCGAATAATATCGGATATATTTGATATCCGATGATATCCGATCCGAAAATTCAAATATCCGATCTTCCGGATATCCGAAGTTTCAAATCAAATATCAAATATCATTTTTAGATATCCGAAATTTCAAATATCCGACAATCAAATATCCGAAATATCGGATATTTGAACCGTGAACAGCCCTAGCTCTGGCTGCATTATTTTGACTTGTTTTGGTAGCGATACGGGATGGGAAAATAATAATAATAATAATAATAATAATAATAATAATAATAATAATAATAATAATAATAATAATAGATTATGAAATATATTTAAAAAATAATAAAGATACTAAAATAAAAATAGACAAATATTTTTAAAATAAGTATAGCGACTCAAACAGAGCTTTCTTACGTCATTACTTTTGGTTGGATTCATCAAAATATCTTAGGGTGATAGTTTTTTCTATAAATTTGAGGAGACTTTTTATATAAATTTGGGAGATATTTGAAGAATAGAATTGATGATTAAAAATAAAAAAAGAGAAAGGTACTGCTTCAAATGTGTGTGTATAATCTAAAACAAAATTTTACTATAAAAAAAAATCAAGTATTGAGAATGGAATTGATTATCACTTTAGACTTTAAATTTAAGAAATGAATTAAAAACAAAAAATAAACTAAATATTACATTAAATGTGGATATTAAATCTCACCAATAATTATATATAAAATTCGTTAATAAAATAAAACGGACATTGAGATGAATTTATGAATTAATTCTTTTATTATAAAATAAACTGAATTTTAATAATTTATGTATTTTTTAGTAAAATAATTTGATAATTATATTTACAATATTTATTAGAAAATAATAAAATATAAAATAAATCTTATTTTTTTAAACTAATTTTAAATATAAAAATTTAATAATAGAATTATTTTTATTCGACTATAAACAATATCCTCTCTCTTTCTCGGAAAAGGTGTCGTAGGCCACTTTCAGGAGGAGCTGAAGTATAAAGAAGTGTCTGTACCCGTGCAGGCCTCGTCCTGCTTGTTAATCTCTTTATGGATCTCCTTTGGTTCTTGAGCTTTGTCTGACGATAGAGGAAGGGATAGTTGTCCTGCCCTCTCTTTACTTTTCAGGCCTATTCCGTGTCGCCTTGTCTTAGTCTAGGAAAAGTATTTTGAATTTTGAAGTAGCCTGGAGTTGTGGCAATGTGCTGAGGCAGTTCCAGGCGGAGGATGTGATTCTCTTCGGTAGAGCAAAATCAGTGGGAAGTTTTGGTGGGTAGGAAGAGTTTTGTACTTTATGTCATATTAGATATCCCCCGCGCAGAAGTTTTTAAGATCCGATTATAGCTTAGCAATCGACATTTAAGCTATTTAAGAGGGAGCAAATCAATATACTTAAATATTTTACATATATAATACTAATATAATATTTAAGAGTTAAAGTTAATAAGTTACTATTTATAATGTTCCTAAGTGATAATATTATTTTTGGAGAATTAAATCACTGCAAGACATACAATCTAATAGAGCAATATTAAAGTATCTAATGAGGAAATTATAAATTTATCCTATTAAATATAACTTAATAGGGTATTGATTGTCGAAGCCAAATCTATAATTGATGGTCAAATTTGATCTTAGGTGCCCTATGAAACGTAGAGCACGAAAACTTCTTTTCGGCCTCTAATCTTAGGATTGTCTATCTTGAAATTTCTTTGATAATTTTGATGCTAATTTTCTTTGTTTTTCTCTATTCAAGCATCTAGCAATCACTAATTTGATAGTATTTACATAATTTATTTGTGAGGAGAATATTTCAACACACTATGTAGTAATTAAAAAATAAATTAGTCATGACCCCAAAATGCATGTGCATGTAACCACTTTATAAGGTCTAACTTAATAAGTCATTTATAGGCTTTCTTGTTGGTATATTTCAAATATTCCATCTAACTAATATCTTCTCAAGGCTGATGATGATTCCTAATTCTCCATAATATGTTGTCCATATCTTTTTCATTTTACATGGTAGCAAAAATATTAGATTTCAAATAGAGAATTAACTATATTATACCCTTATGTCAATCTAAGATGAGACATAAATGCTAGTTGTGAGTTAATTTACACTAAATTTTATTTCTTTAAACAACCCCAACTATCAAATGATGCTTAATACTTACTATAATAGTTAACACACTCTTCTACTTACTGTGTAAGTATAAGTATGTCACATCTATAGATATCATCGGAAAAAAGGCACTTAGTCCACTCAATGTTTCGCCCAAATGCCCAACATACTCTCTTGAACATTAATATATTAGGACCATTGATATTTACAACATCTAATTTAGCAACAAAACTATGATTCTCCAGATGTAAACTGATGAGGTTACTACATCTTGCCTTCGCGGATGATCTACTTCTCTTTAGCCGTGGTGATATTGCTTCTGTTAATACTCTCCTTAATGGCCCTAATTTATTTAGCAGAATTGCAGGTCTGGAGGCTAACCTCTTAAATCACAGATATTTTTGGCGGGGGTGACCAATGAGGTTTGAAATGAAATTCTACAATTGTCCCGCATGGCGCTTGGTTCCTTCCCCTTTAGATACTTGGGGGTTCCTCTTAACCCAAGTAAATTAAGGGCGGTTGACTATGATATATTGATTAATGATGTGTGTGATCGGCTAAAAGCATGGAAAGCTAATTCTTTATCTTTTGCAGGTCGGCTTGAACTCCTAAGCTCAGTTATACAAGGAGTGTTAGGTTTTTGGCTTGGCGTCTTCTTCCTCCCGAAAGTGGTCATAAACCACATTGTGTGTCTTTACCGAAGCTTCTTATGGCATGGTAAAGCAGCACAAGTTGCTTGGAGCAAAATTGGTATGCCAAAAAAAGAGGGGGGCCTTGGTCTTAAGAATATTGTTGTATGGAATCTTGCTTTCATGAGCAAATATATTTGGTTCCTACAAGATGAAAAGGTATCTCTCTGAACAAAATGGATCCACATGTATTATTTGCGCTCTCGCACCCTAGGGGAGTTTATGCCTTCCCACGACACATCTCATTTTATGAAGAAAATTTGGTGTGTGTATTGTACTATTGTCGAATGAGAGGGATCTCATGACAAGGCCCGTGATCGGTTGAAATCTTGGAAATGGGGAAACACTTTCTCTACAAGACTAGCTTATGATTTATTCTGTCCTAAAGCGGGGAAATGGCAACACTACTATGTTGTTTGGAAACATTGTAGGACTCGAAGATATACCTTCATATTTTTGCTTACCCTTCTAAGAAGGTTGAATACTTGGGATCGGTTATCATTCCTTCACGACTCTAATGCATGCTTCTTTTGTAACTCGGGATTTGAAACTCATGATCATTTATTCTTTGATTGTCCCATTATTGCTGGGGTTTGGAATTATCTACAATCCTGGCTTGGGATCAATAGGGGGTCCTCAATGTGTAAACAACTAAGAAAACATGTAATTTAAAGTATGGAGAAAACAAACTAAATAAATAAATAACTAAAGGATAGAAAACTCCCTTATGGAATTGGGTTGCCTCCCAAGTAGCGCTTGTTTTTATGTCTTCAGCCTGACGTGATCTCGGTTTTTATCGTTCAAGGTGGATACGTCCACTTCAGAGCTGCTTCACCAAATCCTTCCTTGTGATGCTCATCTTTATCCTGCAAGGAAGAAAAAGACAAAATGTTAGATTTAATGAATGATTTGATCCAACAAGAACGTAACTTACCTAGCATGGAATTTAAGCTCGTGTGTAAAGAGAGAATGTTTTGCCCAATGTTCATGTACGGTAATCTCTCTATCGAAGGAACATATTTTCCCATATTAAAATCTTTAAACACGTCCTTCCAACATAACCTCTCCTTTGGAGCATCACGCTTCTTATTAAATGTATCCAAGGTGATTTGATTACTCTCTTCACTCTTAGATCCATACAACCTGCTAAAAGAGGGAAAACAAGGAGTGTGGTTAGCATAAATAAAATCAAAGTGGTTCAAAGGCTTACCTTGTGTCTCATGGTCATCTCCAAGCAAAAGTGGGGAATAAATGTTCAAAGATGGTATATGGTAGGCGAAAGTGATAGTCTTGTCATCCATATACTTCTCTTTGTTCACTTGATCCTCATTTTGATGAGATTCTTCTTCTACTTTTATAAGCTCTTCTTCCACTTGATCTTGCTCTTCAATGTTTTTCATGGAAACCTCCTCAACTAGCTCATCCTCACATTCAGATATGGCATCATCATCCTCATAACTCTGACTTGAATTTGGAATTGAAGTACTAGAGAGCTCTTCTTGTGCTTGTGATTGATTCATTAGGTTGACCATATAACCCATTTTCTCGTCTAGCACTAACACCCTTTCATTTTGCATAATCTGACTTTGCATCAGTTGATTTTTCCCTTCTACCAACTTGTTTTGACCATTTATCAGTGCTTCAAAAAGTTTTTCCATTTTTTCTGAACTTGAGGGTTCTGAAACTAGAGAAGATTCTTGTTGAGGATATTGATAATATTTTGAAGCTTCATATTCGTGTGTAAGGGTCTTGATATGGAACTTGATAATGATCATTCATCTCTGATCCAAAATTGGGTTGATGCCTCATTCTAGAATAGTATGTGCTTGTATAGGGATCATGCCCTTGAAAACCATTGAAAGATTGAGCACCAGATTGTGTCCATTCTCCTCCTCTCATAGCTTGTTCATGGTAAGCATATGGATTTCCTTGCGTATGACACACTCCACTTGTATTAATAACTCTAATAGCTTCAGCTACCTGCAAAACAAGAGTAGTAAGTTTGTTAAGTTTATTTTCAAGACTACTCATACTTACCTCATTTACTCTTGCGTTAAGATTCGAGCAAAGTTGTCCATAACCAAAGGATCCTCTCATAGCTACCTAAAAACACTAATACTTCAAAGGAAAAGGTTAATAACAAAACACACCAAAAATCCTAAGAAAATCTAAAACAAAACTAAAAGGAAAAAAATACAAAAACACTAAAAATAAAAACACACTAAAAATACTAGCAAAATAAAGGTGAAGTTACCAATCCCCGGCAACGGCGCCAAAAATTGGTGTGACCGTAGCCGACACCCAATTTAAACCCTCTTGTTGTCAATTGTAGCACTGGTAAATAGGGTATCGTTCTAGGCCGGGGATTGAGAGGGCTCACCTCTAATTAACTAGCTTGAAAATAAAACTAAAACTAAAACTAAAAATCCTAAATAACACTAAATAAATAAATAAGAAAAATTTTAATGGGGGTTATAAAAATAATAATAAAGGAGTAAATAAAATAAAATAAACTAATAATAAAAATAATGAAAATAATGGGAAACTCACAGATATGAGGAATATGTTAGGGAAATAAAAATCCACCACTAGATTATGTTGAAAATATAATATTTATTTCTAAGTCATCCTTTAATCTTGAGAAAGAGATCGACCAAGTTGCACACCAAAAGCAGGTCTATACACCTTATATTACTTCCCTTAATTAATTAATACGACAAAGCGTCAATATTAACCCTATTAAATACTAGTAGTATAGCAGCAACAAGCGGTTCCTATATTTAACTAGATTTAATGCATTAAGTGTAAGTGTAAGGCTGTCAATCTAAGTACCTATACTAGTACAAAAAGCATGTCTAGCTGTATTTCTTTTCCTTGACCCACACGTATCGAAAAGTTTTACCACTTCGGTTAGAATCACAAACGATTAGGTGAATTGTTAGCTAACCTAGCTGCAATTTATACATATAAATTCTAGTATATTTAGATGGCCACCTAGCAGGCAAATAATCCTACATACTGTCACTTATAAGGAACCAGAACAAGGAATGCACCAAATAAACTATACTTGACAGAATCATACATATAAACGATAGCAATTAACATAGAATCAAGAAACAATCTCACGAAACAAAGAAAATAAAATTATAATTTAAATCTTAATCCAGGGTTTCAATTTATTCACTAACAATAAATAATCAGCCAACCATAATTAAAGAATTAATTACACAGAAATATATATCTAAAATATAAATTGAAAATAAGAGAAAGAAATAACCGAAATTAATTTTAGATAAAAGATTAAAAATTTATTCAGATAAAAATTAATTTTATCTAAAATAAATTCTACCGGTATAAATTCTCCTCTAATTTCTCTTCTCTCTCGGCTTTGATTTTAGTGTAACGATTCTTTTTCTTTTTCTTCTTTCCGACTGGCGGCTGACAGGGCTGATGCGTCGTTGCTCGAACTCCGTGTCACGCTCAGCTTGGTCCCTACGTCGTCCTTTCTGCGTCGTCTCTCGCCTGTGCCTGTCTTCGCGTCAGAGCCTAACGGCTCGTTCCTCTCTGTCGCACACCACAGAGCCTTGGAAGGCTCTACCTTCTACCGTCCCCCAGATGCACCCTCCTTTCTGCGGCTCTCTGCCGCCTAACGGCAGAAGCTACTTCTCGCTGGCCCCCTTTTGCGTCCCACGTCAGCGTCCATTCTCTTTTTCGTTTCTTTTGCTTCCAGGCCTTTGGGCCTTTGGCCGTTGGTCCAAAGGTCAAAATCTTTTTTTTTTCTTTTTTTTTATGAAACCTACAAAATAAAATTCAATAAATATTAATAAATAATATTTTACTCTAAATTTACTTAATTTATGTCATTTTAGCTCAAATAATAATTTTTATGTAATTTTGACCACTTAAGCATAAAACAACAATTATTCCCCTATATTAGTTAAATAAACTACCAAAAACTAAGATTATAAGGGTATAAAATGTGTCCAAATATGAACTCATCATATGTTGATAAAGAATTATTTTTTTTCCGTAGCATCATATTGCCCCATAGTTAGATATTCTATGAGATCTTGTATTTACTCACCCTATATCTATAAAATTTTACCTACATTTCCTTTTATTCTAATAATGGATTTCACATATAAAACAAATAAACATCAACATGTCACATCAGCAATATTTTACTATAGATTCACTCATTATTAGAGTTGCAACATCGCAACATCAAAGGATCTCTTGATAGATGGGGATCTAATGTTCCTCATGATGCTGCTAGTGTGCTTTATGCCAATTCAAGAGGGTATGTGCTGTGTGATTAGTTTAATAATGTGCAATAGCGTATATGTTGTGTGATTAGGTTAACAATGTGTAATATTAATCCGTTTAGACTCACTAGACTTCACTCTAGAAGAAGTATACTCTCAGGTTATCTCCATCCTTGAGCATAAGCCTTAGAAATGTCACATAATGAATTTTGTAGAATTAATGGCAAGTCCATTTCACTTTCTAGTGTTAAACCTATAACCATTTGTCATCTTATGTTCTATTTTACTATATTATTTAACACATAATTCATGCAAGTCCCTAATGTGGCCATTATTTAACACTCAAATTAAGGCTCAATGAAATGAAATATCATATAAAATTCATAACGAACTATAATGTCATAGAATTATAGCACATGTCAACTTGATTTACCTTACCCAAGGAAAGTTAGTTCATGATAAGATTCAACATGCCAAATAAATGAAAATAATGAAATGAAAGAAGGGAAGGGAAATAAGGGATCTGAGTTTTAACAACTCATATATAGCCAAATCACTCCTTGTTCTTCTTCTGCTTCTTCCTATTCTTCTTTAGCTCATTGGTTTCCTCCCTCCCTTACCCCTATGTGTATGTGTGTGTGTGTGTATCATGTCCTCATTTTGTAACCTTTTCTTCTCCTCTCTTATCATTTTTTTGCACTCTGTTGATTCCCAACATATACAACAAAAAATAGAATATTTTTTATTTATTATTTTAGCTATTCTCTACTAGTGACGGTGATGTGGCTAACTAATTCTATTGTGGGTAATTTTTAGCTCTGGCAAGGTGTGAACTTCAGATGACTCTGCTGAGTTGCGGCCTTTTTTTGAACAATCCTTGCAACATGTCTTAAGATCAAGTGAGTGAGTTTGACCAATTTTGTGAGTTGGCATAGGAATGCCAACAATGTTGTCAACTCATAGGGCATTTAGAATCTAATTATGTGTAAGTTCATACAAGGAATGCATAATTCATAGGATGGAAAATTATCAAAGAAACACACCTTATGACTTTCAAATGCTGCAATAATCTAAAATTTCCTTAGCAATTCAAATAAAAAACAACCTTCGGAGGAATGATGTGATTTACACTACAAGATGGAGTTGCATCCCTGTGTTGTTGCTAATATTTTATATTCTCATAGTTTAAGATTTCTGGTCAAGATTCCTTCAAAAACTTTACATAATGTGGCATCTAATAGAGTGTTCTACCATTAATCACAATAATTTGGACAGGCGTCAAACATTGAGCAATTTATGTTTCGTCTTTACTTAGTTTTAGTTTTATTTGCATTGAAATTGATCAATAAAGAACAAAAAAGAAGTAACAATGTGGGAATTTAAGTGTTATGTGCATGTTACATGCATTATACACACATGATACCATGTATTCATGAAATCAACATATACATGCATGATTTCATTCCTACCCCTGGCATCTATCCATACTTTTTTTGCAAGAAATTTGATATAGAAGGATTGATTTATCCCCTAACTCCATTTTAACCAACTGAGGTTGCACCTTATTTACTCTATGTTTCTATAGAAGTTGTTCTAAGCTAGCCACCTATAATACAAAATTAGTTGGCTCAAGAAATATTCAATATTGTTATTCCTTAGAGAACACCACTACAAGAACCTCATTAATGATAATGGAGGGGGTTGTTTGAGGTGAAACTCCACTACAAGGATTCATTGAGTTTGGAGTATAATTATCAAAGGTATTCTAGCTATTTGGGATCAATTAAAGGTTGAGTTAGGTCATCTTCATGTCAAGGTTATGGTTGAGGTCGTGGGAGAGACAAAGGATAAGGATAAAGGTCATCATTTATGTCTATTATGCCATTAGGACAAATATAGTTCTCATATATGAGGCAATTAAATTGGCATATAATACCATATGTTCATAGCTGGTATAATGTGAATGAAGATTGAAATTGTGGCTTCACATCATTATCATATTATATACTTGGAGATGAGAACAAGTGGGTTTGAATCCATATATTGTTGTATCATGAGGTTCAATTAAGGCATAAACTAAATGAGAGTGTGTTATAATATTTTATGGTTGATTAGCTCCTTCATAATATCATTCACTTAGAAAGGCATTCTCCATAGTCACACTAGATGAAAATGTCAAATATTGGTCATGTAATTGTCACTTAATATAATGTTATTCGTATGTTTATCTCAAGCTAGCACTTCATTTTTGACCAAATTTTGCACAATATGATAGATAGGGTACTTAAAATGAAATGAACGTCTATTTCCTAATGAATCACTCACACTATATATTAGTATGTACTTTCTTATGCCTTATTCCAATATAAACATCAAAGCCTATAACCTTTTTATAATAATTTTTTATGCAGGTAAAATTGTTAGAACATTTTTCATTTCCATCGTATGTAGGGTATCGCATGATAATAGCATTTTGACATGGACTTTACCATATCAATCAAGATTTCAACTATGGAAAAGGTTAAATAATGATGGAACATATCCAATTAAACCACTTTCCATATCTTCAAACAACCACTATCAAGGGCTAAAACTGTTGTAATACCCCATTTTTTACTACTATTTTTTTTTGTTAAAACATATGCTGAAGCATAAAACACCTAGGAAAAATGAGGTATTACTATCGTACCATATATAAGATAGACATCTTCCACCTACCCTATATCAGAAATAAGGCTAAACCAACCAAACATTTAAAACAATAGAGTGCATGAAATAATAATTTAATTTAACAACTTCAAGAGTATTTACATCAAAGGACCCTAACTAGATTCGACCAAATCATTATAAAATATATGTAGATAAAACATGAGGCTACAATAAAATGAATTAGGGTATGCCACCTAATTTAAAATCTGGGTCTGCCACAAACCCCACCAAAACATTATCAATATCCTTGCTCTCAAGCCCTAACCCAACTAAGGTAGGCCCTTTATTGGTCATATATAAAAACCTACAGATGGTCTACTACTCGTGGAGATGAGCATTTGACCACGCAAATGGGGACATCAAAACACTACGTATTGAGTAAGCCAAGTTGTTCCCTTAATATAACACAAGTATATGAATTTATTATACATGAACATAAAGTACAACATGTATCATGATAGAGCCATATATCAATGTACAAATGCATAAAGACATGCTATCATGCACAATTCTAACAAAGTAGAATACATCATGCTTAGTTTCACATCCTCCTCACATATGCACTTACGCAAGTAATAACAAAGAGAATCCAAGCAACCTCAAGTATTTTTCTCCAATTACCCAATTCTTTAGGTTATAACATTTACTTATCCATTTATGAGGCAGATGAGTCAATCATTCAATAAATATTCCATTCCATAACTAATTAGTCATTTCAGCCATTAGCCAAGTGTACAAATTATATTTTATTCATTATGGTTAATCATACCATTACTTCCATTTCTTAACCAATCATTAACCATTCACTTAGTCATCATTCTTACATTGTCAACTAGTATTTACCATCCTTGTTTTATTATCATTGACCGATGGACTGTACACCATCCCATGGTCTTACATACCATGGAAGCCTATCCAAATAAGTGATATAAAGTCCAAGAACAAGCCAATCACTAGAATAAACATAAATTCCAAGCAAAAGCCAATCAATATGGACATAACTCCAATCCAAAGCTAATCACTTAGGTAGCTAGACCCTTTGGTATCAATACTCCCTAGTACATCATCTGTTTCTAGAGAAGGTAAAGTATTAGGAGCTCTCAGGATTCCGCCTAAAGGCACCAAAAATGCCCAAAGCTACACTAACCTCTAGTAGCTAATTGAGGATAGGGTAACCCGGACCCATACTCAACTCGACTATCTTTCACTTTGTGTGATTATTAGTTAATTCATAATGATGGGTGATCATACAAGGCCCATACAAAGCAGCAAGGTGATTTCCCTTGTTAACCTATACGAATCCCTTTATTTCCATTTTTCTAATCATGTGGGTTTTCCCTATGTCCTTGTCCAATATTATTCATAACCACCATATTATTTAATTCAAGCCCATGCCAGTTTTCATTACTCTTTTTCAATGTCACCACTTATCACAAGTGAAATACCCATTTAGCCCTTACATTACTCATAGAGTATACCATAGATTATGATCCATTTTAATCCTTTGATTATTTTAATGATCCATGAATTTTTTTTCATTTTATCCTATTAATAATCATGACATAATCCCAAAAATAACCTCTAAGGATAATCAAACCAAAAAGAAACAAATCATACCAACCAATCGATCAGTTTAGCCCAACCAGTCAATTGGTTAACCCAACTAGTCGATTGGTTGCACTAACAAGTCAATTGGTTTAGGTCAATCAATCAATCGATTTAACTCAACCAAGTCATGCTTTCCTCAAATCGGTTAATGATTTTGGAAAACTAGTCACCTGTTCATAGACCAGTTGATTGGTCCTGCTAAACTAGCTGATGGGTTTAAGCGGATAGTAAGACCAAAGCCTCTATAGGCTTACCAATTGATGTGTTGGGTCAACTAGTAGACTATTCTAGGAACCAGTTAATTGGTTTGACCTAATCAGTTGATTAGTTTGCCTTAACACAACACTAAATCATCAATTTCATGTAAATTCTTACATATAATTCATTCTTAACCATGTTAAATCATGTATCAACACAATATAACATATTTTTAGCCATATCAACATGCATTTCACAAAATAGAACCATTATATCCTATTTTTACCAAATTCCATACTTTTTTTTTCAAATCATGCCATCTAACCATCTAAATCACTGGTGCCACCTGTATTCATTCATACCAAAATGTAAAAATCAGCTAAAGGTAACATCAAACATGTAGGTATATTTATTAAACATTTTAGAAGCAAGAATCACGTACTTGATGCAGGTGAAATCCCCTTAAAACTAGAAATTCCAAGAGTAAAAAATCTCATCTCTAAAAACCTTAAAACCAAAATCTTAAACTCAAAACTTACATTAAAACCTTACCAAATTTTTAAACATAAAAATAGAAAGAAATAAGAACATACCACGTGAAGCCAAAAATAGGGGAACACTTTGAATCGTGCATAATATTAAAGCATTAATCTTAGATTCGTATATAGAAGAGAGGAGGAAGATGACAATGCTGAGGTATCTCTCCCCCTCAACTGTCCCAATCAACCTCCAGATCAATTCGAGGCAATATTTTGTGTTAAATGCATCCTAAAAATTAGTTAGGAAGCTCTTAGGAACAAATTGGCATAGGTTGGTATGGTTCTATTTCGATGTAAGGGATTTTCAAAAAATCAAACTAAAAAAACATGACTAACTCAATAAACCAATCAATGGGTTTGGGTCTACCAATTGCCTTTTCTACCACTAATCAATCAATTTTCCTCAACCAATCAATCAGTTTAGTTGAGAAAATAAAATTTACTAAAATGACAAACTAGTCAATCAATTCATGGATCCAGTCTATAGGTTTGCATAAAAACTCAATAAACTCCATTTTTCAACATCGTTTCAAATCAAACTTTGTCCCAAACCAAATCATAACATTAAATCAAAATCAAAGGCCCAAAATTTGGCATAATTCTCATTTAACCATTTACAAAAATATGGGAGTATTATAGAATAACCCCTTAAAGAGACTCTATCTCTGAAGCATATAATGATTAGTTCACATCATTACACATAAGATAAAACACATACCATATTCACAATTAAGGAAAAGTGTACTGCCCCCTTAAAGAAAAAGGTTTACACTTAGGGTAGCAACTACGAAAAAACTTTGGATACTTGACTTGAACTTTTTCCTCGGCCTCCTAAGTATCTTCCTTAGTACCATGCCATGACCACAAAACTTTCACCAAAGAAACGGTCTTTATATGCATCTCTCTCGTCTTGGTGTCTAGTATTCTCACTGGTTTCTCTTCATAAGTCAAAGACTCATTAATCTCTAGTGGCTTTGATTGGATAATGTGTGAAGGATTTGCTACATACTTCCTCAACTGCGATATGTGAAAGAAATTGTGCACATGTGATAACTCCATTGGTAGAGGTTAGCGATATGCGAATTCATTGACATAGTATAGAATCTCATATGGTCCAAGGTACCTCGAACTAGGCTTACTCTTTCTACTAAACCTAATGACTCCTTTGGTGGGAAAGAGCCTTAAAAGGACTCTGTCACCCACCTCATAACCATCCGTCCGTCTCTTCAAATTTGCTTAGCTCTTCTGTCATTCCCAGTGGATCTCTTCCCATTCTAAATTATATGGATGTACCTAGTCGCCTCCTCGATCATCTCAGGTCCTAACACTAGTGTCTCGCTAATGTCATTCCAACACAAGGGACTACTACACTTCTTCTCATATAAGACTTAAAAGGCACCATCTTGATACTGACATGGCAACTATTGTTGTAGGAGAAGTTGATCATGTTTAGATGATCTTCCCAACTTCCCCTAAAGTTCAATAAACACGCTCAAAACATGTCTTCTAGAGTTTGAATGGTCCTCTCTATCTGACCATCCTTAGTTGGGTGAAAAGCTGTACTCATCTTTAGTTGAGTACCAAGGTGGCATGCAATTTATACCAAAATTAGGACAAGAATCTAGAGTCTAGATTGGACACAATGTCCTTAGGAACTCCATGTAGTCTTACCACGTGATTTTTGTAGGTATTGGCTAGTTGTTCCATGCTCCATGTCACTTTCATCGGTATGAACACATCCGACTTTTTTAGAAGATCCACAATGAACCATTTGGAATCAAAACCACTACATTCCTCAAAAGACAACCCACGAAGTCTATTGATATGCTGTCTAACTTCCACTCGGGAACTTTAAGTGGTTATATAAAGCTTGTCAATCTCTTATGTTTAATCATAACATTCTAATTGGGCAATGAACTTGGCCACTTCCTACTTTATGCAAGGCCACCAATATACCCTCTTCAAATCCTTGTATGGCTTGTCCCCACCACAGTGAAAAGAATAAGGAGTACAATGTCCTTCTTCTAGAATCCTCTTCTTAAGCTCCACACACCCCTATGGTGCACACCATCTACCATGGTACCTGATATTACCATCCTCATGGATTTGGAATCTTTTAGCTCTACATTTAGCAATACCAGTCTAGATTCTCTCGAGCTTAACATCACCAACTTAGTTAGCTAAGATCTCCTCAAAGATTGAAAGTGTAATGGTGAGTGTGCTCATTCTTACCTCTTGACTTCCAAGAGTGATTAGTTTGATCTCCATCTTCTTAATCTCTCAGCATAGATGATTTGACAAAATAATCATGCCTAATGAATTTGATGTCTTTTGGCTAAGTGCATCTTCCACCATATTGGCATTGTCTTTCACCAGTTCCAACCATCGACATTGTCTTAGGTTTAACTCTCATTGAGTGAAAATGCACTTGAGGCTCTTACGATTAGTGTAAAACTTGCAATGAGCTTCATAAAGATAATGCCTCTAGATATTAATAGCAAACACTACTGTAACAAGTTCTATGTTATGCATGGGGTAGTTTTGACCATTCGACTTTAGTTATCGTGAGGCCTAAACAACCACTCTTATATGTTGCATCAGCACGCAACCTAGCCTATGCTTGGAAGCATCATTTTACACCTCCAAACCATCAGACCCACTTCACAATATGAGCACGAGGGTTGAAGTTAAATGCTTATGCAACTCCTCGAAAGCTTCACTACACTTTTTATTCCCATGGAATCATGTAGCCTTCTTCAAAAGTTTGGTTAACTATTGAGCAATTCTGGAAAGTATGCCACAAACCAACGATAGCAACTGGATAACCCTAAAAAATTTTAAACCTCCTTCACAGAAGTGGGAACTGACAACTCAAAGAAAGCTTGGGTGTTGATAGGATCCATTGCCATACCATCTTTAGAGATAACATGACAAAGGAAAGCTACTTGATCTAACCAAAACTCACACTTCAAGAGTTTGGCATATAGTTGGTGTCATCTCTGTAAGGCTAAAGTCTGTCTCAAATGTTGTTCATGCATCTATTAGTTGTTGGAGTAGATGGGAATATCATCAATGAACACTAAGACAAACTGGTTTAAGAAATGAGGGAAGATCAAACTCATCGGGGACATGAAAGCTCTAGGAGTATTAGTGAGTCAAAAGGGCATTACTATAAACTCATAATGGCCATACCTTATTGAGAAAGCATTAGGAATGTATTTCTCTAGTATCCACAACTGATGATAGCCTAATCAAAGATCAATCTTTGAGAACAACTTGGCTCCTTTGAGTTGATTGAATAGCTCATCGATCATTGGCAATGTATAATAGTTCATCATCGTTACATGGTTCAACCCTTGGTAATCAGTGCACAACCCCAAGCTTCCATCCTTCATCCTTAAAAACAACACTATCGCTCCCCACAGTGTTATGCTTGGTTAGATATAACCCTTCTCTACAAGATCTTCTAATCGGGCCTACAGTTCTATCATCTTTATAGATGCCATACGATATGGAGCCTTAGACACCAGCTTTGTTCCTGGCAATACATCTATAGTGAACTCAATATCTTAAACTGGTAGCATTCTTAGAATCTTTTCAGGATATATCAAGAAATTCATGAACCACTGCCATCCGCTCCAAAGGCATCTTAGTCGCTTCTATGTCTCTAACACTGCACAGGTAGAGTAGATACCCCTTACATGTAAGGTTACTTAACATGATGACCAACATAATCTTAATAAAGGGATTAGGTTCACACTTTTGGTATGAAACCCTAATATCCTTTGGTCCTTGAAACACCATGTGTTTTTGTGCATAATCAATTAGTGCTCGATAATTCTCCAGCATATCTATCCCAAAAATTATATCAAAATCACACAGCTATAGCTCTATGAGGTCCAACAAAAACATTATTCCTCCCACTACCAATATAACTCCTTGATACAACCTAGAGCATGCAATCCTATCCCCAAAAGACAAAATGACAAAAGTAGAAATACCACTTGAAAGAGATAAGGTAGCTCTAATAACAAAATTAGTTGCCATAAAAGAATGTGAAGCACTATAATCAAACAACATACAAGCATAATGAATAGAGAAACTAAGCATACCAGTCACCACACAAGCCTAAAATTTAGTCTTTGCTTGACTCATCATGTTCAGGCGTCTTGTTGACAGAACTCTTGAGGCACTAACTGATCTCTACCCTTGTTGAAAAGTGCAAGGTCTCCGACCTTTAGGCTCACTAACTTGGCTAGCAGTACTAGCTGGTGATGGAAGAACTCTCTATATTTGAGGTTGTGGTTGCTAAATAGATCTCATGCTCTAAGCTCTAGTCTGACTTCTCTGAATGCTGCCACTACCAACCCAACACTCATATGCTCTATGTCAAACCATTCCACATCCATGGCACGTCACCTTGTTACCTCTATAGTCGGCCCCTATGTGATCTGACCCGCATCTCTTGTAGTGGTAGTGTAATACCCTAATTTTTACTACTACAAAAGTTTGTATAACAGTAGAAGTAAATAAGTAAAATATTAGGGGTTACCATCATAATTAACATAAGTTTGGTTCTATAGGTAAGATCTAGTACTAAAGAGGAGGATCTGTAAGGTTTTAACAGAGAGGTCAAAACCAGCCTTAGGGAGGTCAGTATCGACACCAGGGTTAGTTAGGAGGTTAGAGTAGATCTTGGGGTCATTTGAGGAGCTTCATGTGATATTTCTATGGTTAGGATAATCTAAAGAGGAGTTGTTGGGGCTCTCTGATTTAGTATAGGACGTGTGGTAATCTAGGCCACCAGTCTTCTGAGGGCCAACATTAGTAGGGTTAGTATCAGTAGCAGGCACCACTGATTCCACATTAGTAAGTATTTCAGCAACGGACCTACTAGTAGCCTCAGCTGCAGCTTTAGTAGAGAACACTTATCCCACCTAATGGATAGTCTAGAGAGAGTTAAGGGGGATTGTAGGTGCCTTGCTCTTTCCCTTAGAAGGGAGGAGGTTAGACTTAGATTTCTAGAGGTTATCGTGGAGGATACCAGGGAGGAAAATTAGGTAAACGCCCAAATGTCATTAGCCAAACAGATGTTGACCGACAGTTGGATGTGGTTATCGGTACGTTCTCAATCCTTTCACTACTATTTTATGTGTTGTTTGATTCGAAATTATCTCTATCATTTGTGTCTTCTTCATTTGTTGCTAAAGCTACGTTGCATTCATCTTCTTTTATATTTATATCTATTTTGTTAACTTTTGAGGACAGATTGGACTATACGAGGCTCTACTCAATTGTGGCCTTAGAGATAGATGGGGTAAACTTTCTAGTAGATCTGGTTGAGATGGACCTTTAGGATTTTGACATCATCCTTGGGATAGATACATTAGGGAAGTATAAGGTGATGATTGATTTTCATAGGAGCGAGTTGTGTTATGGGGACCTCAGGGTGACAGGGTCTCTCATCAGAGATGCAAGCTTAGGCCTACGACGAAGGTCATATATGCCCATACATTGTATTCTTTGGTGTAGAGAGGTTACCTTATGTTTTTGTGTGGGGTTCAAGAGCTAAACAAGGATGTTTTGGGAGATAGATTTCACCATCGAGTTAGTACCGGGGGCCGAACCTATTTCTAAGATGCCCTACCAAATGGCACCGATAGAATTAAAGGAGTTAAAAACTTAGTTGGGGGATTTATTTCGTTCACAGGTATATTGGGCCGAGTGCGTCTCCATAGGGAGAACTAATGTTGTTTGTGAATAAAAAGGACGAGAGCCTTTACCTGTATATAGATTACCGAGGGTTGAATCAGTTGATAGTGAAGAACAGCTATCCGCTTACAAGGTTTGATGACATGTTTGATGAGCTTCTGGGGGTGCTTCAACCTTCTCGAAGGTTGACTTGAGGTCGGGTTATCATCAGTTGTGCATCATCAAGGAAGACATCATGAAGAAAACCTTTAGGACAAGATATGGACACTACGAGTTTATGGTGATGCCTTTTGGACTGACACTACAGCAAACACGGGATATGTAGACGTTTAATTAGGGACGGTTTATGGAACCGTCGCGTGCGGGGAAAAAACCATTAAAATTAGCGACGGTTTTAAACCGTCGGTATATTAGCGACGGTTTTAAACTGTCTGTATATTAGCGACGGTTTTAAACCGTCGGTATATCAGCGACGGTTCTAAACCGTCGGTATATTATCGAGATGGTGTAATTAGCGACGGTTATAAACCGTTTCTAATATACCGACGGTTTAAAACCGTCGGTATAATTTTGACCCAAAACTTAACCCACCCGTTTGAAAATTTCAGCTAAACTCCCCCCGTGCGTTATTCCCTCCCTATTCGGCTGATGTGTGTCTTCTTCCACGCGACCCTGTTCCCATTTTCCTTCGTCGATTCCTTGCTCCGGTGAACAGTGAGAGGCACGCCGCGTGCCGTCCTTCTTGAATCGCCGCCGCGCGTTAGGGGCTTCGTTCTTCCATTGCCGCCGCGCGTCAGGGGCTTCGTTCTTCCATTGCCGCAGCGCGCGCGCTGTTAATTGTTTAACAATTGCTTCATCTGTTCTTCTCCCGTGCAAGGTATGTTCGAGGCCCAAATTTTAATTTTTTGCTGCTGTTAATTTGTTGCAACCATATAACTCAGTGTTGCAGTAACGTAATTCAATGGAGAATTGAATTAAAATAGGCTCAGGGATTAAATCCGATGGATATGCTGGAATTAAATCCGCTGTTAATTGTCGATATCCCCCTGCCGCCCCTCTTCTACAATATGGTATAATTTATAAGATAGGAAGAAATTTTTGCCTGTGATTATATATAATTGAATAAATTTATGCTATACATATTAAAAAGTGGAGGCTTAAATGTTGCTGTAATTAGGTTAGCAAGACTTCAATTCTAGTTATTTGGGAAGGTTAATAGTGCTAGTAGTGTTGCAGGGTAGAAGGCAACCCTTAGACTGGAATTGGGATTTTTAATTTTTATTATTTGTGTGGCTTGATTCTAAACCTTTTCTGATAATTATTTCAATACAAATTAAAGTAGTTCCAACTTCGAAGTGAATTACCTTGGCAAATTTGAGTATAATTTGTGGATGAGAGGGCATTGGTCTAAGTACAATAGTGTGACAATTATATTGACAATGGCTTTCATATTTTGAGCCTTTTGATACACAAGGGAGTAGTGTGAAGATAGAAAAAACATAGGACTTATGACATGAAAACCCAATTACTATAGAAATTATGTTTTTTGGTTATGAAATTATACTTGTTGCAAATCCTAAACACAATCTTATTATCCTGCAGTACCTTAGATAATTAGATATTCTGGTTTGTGTGCAATTTTCAATTTTCCTCTTTACTTACTGAATCGTGAGTCCTTGTTTTATGTTAATTTTACTGAATTTTCCTCTTTACTACAAATTTATACAAGATCTTCTTCGGCAATAAAATTACCTAGTGGAATACACTTGTAATCTGAACATAAAAGAATTGTTAAGTTCCATTATGCTGGAATATTATGATGATGATTAATGTACTTAGTATAATTATGAATGTAAGTAATATAATTAATTATTAATTTTTTATAATTATGAATATAATATCAAGATTTCCCTTTTAGTTTGTCATTGTTGAGTGACTTCAATCTTCTTCTCTACATTCTCAATTTGAGTAGCATTTCCTGCATAATATATTTATATTAATTAATTGATATCATTTGAAATGCCCAGGTAAATTGGGAATATATTTTATCATGGATAAAAGTTGGATAAATTTAAATAGGACCAGTACCAAGTTTCTTGAGGGATTTGATAATTTTTTAAAGCTTGCAACTTCTAAGGCAGCTATAAACGGAAAGATATGGTGCCCTTGTCGAAAGTGTTATAATAGATATCGTTATTCAGCTGATTTTGTCACCGGTCATGTTATGAAGAATGGCTTTCTAAAAAATTACACCAATTGGGTTCTTCATGGGGAACCAATATGGGAACCGGCTAATGATGTGTCTACTAGTATGGATGACATTAGGCCAAATGTTGAGGATAGAGATCAAATTCCTGCACTTGTGAGGGATGCATTTGGAGTATTAGATGAAGGAATTGAAAATCCTGCCATTGAATCATCGAGTCCACTTCAACCAAGATTCAAT
This sequence comes from Tamarix chinensis, assembly GCA_030549775.1. Classification (NCBI taxonomy): domain Eukaryota; kingdom Viridiplantae; phylum Streptophyta; class Magnoliopsida; order Caryophyllales; family Tamaricaceae; genus Tamarix; species Tamarix chinensis. The sequence continues at coordinate 25,416,802 of CM060178.1, read as the reverse complement.
GATGATTCCCATGGTTATGATAATGTAACTGAAAACCAACCTATGAACACTCCTAGTGATGAAGAGGTTCGCTATCATAGGTTGTTGAAGCAGTGTGAGGAAGAATTATATCCTGGGTGCAATAATTATTCGAAACTATCATTCATTTTGCACTTGTGCCATTTGAAAAGCATGAACGGTTGGTCTTCGAAGTCTTTTACTATGCTTCTTGAATTGATGTCCAATGCATTTCCTATGGTATGTCCATTTCCATCTTCTTGGTATGAAGCAAAAAGGTTGATAAATGAATTAGGTCTTAGATATGAAAAGATTGATGCATGTCCAAATGATTGCATGTTATATTGGGATGATGGAAGAAATGATAGGACAATGTTAGACAATTGTTTGGTGTGTAATACTTCACGTTGGGAGAATCCGATTGAAATGGATTGCATCGATGAGGTTGAGCGAGATCCTAATAGAAGGAAAAAACCAAGGAAAGTTCTACGGTACTTTCCATTGATTCCAAGGCTGAAGAGAATATACATGTCATCGAAGATGGCCATGGATATGAGATGGCATGATAGGGATCGTGTGAGCGATGGAAAATTAAGACATCCGGCTGATGGTTTAGCATGGAAAGATATTGATGCTCGTTATCCTGATTTTTCTCTCGATCCTCGCAATATTCGTCTTGGACTTGCTAGTGATGGTTTTAATCCATTTCGAACATTGAGCACGAATCATAGCACTTGGCCTGTTATTCTAGTTCCTTATAATCTCCCGCCGTGGATGTGTATGAAACAATCATCATTTATTTTGTCGATGATTATACCAGGGAAAAAGGGGCCGGGTAATGACATTGATGTGTATTTGCAACCTCTCATATGTGAGTTAAAGAAGTTGTGGGATGGTGTCAATGCATTTGATGCAGCTTCTAAGCAAAACTTCCGATTACGAGCTGCTCTGCTATGGACTATAAATGATTTTCCAGCATATGCAAATTTTTCAGGGTGGAGTACAAAGGGTGCACTTGCTTGCCCATGTTGTGGAAGTGCTACTTCATCAAGATGGTTAAAATTTGGTAAAAAGTTTTGTTATATAAGGCATCGGCGATGGTTACCAGATGATCATTTATTTCGGTTTCAACCTACACAATTTGATGGAACAATAGAGGTTGATAGGGCTACACCTACACCTTCAGGAGTTGCTATTCGTAGGCAAATGGATGTTATAAATCATGTTTATGGCAAGTCATCAGATCGCCCTACAAGATCTACTCAATCTAATCTTAGGCATCCACCAGTATTAGAGATTAATGAGGACATAGATGATGTGGAGGAGGAGGAGGAGGAAGTCTCTTATGATAGCCCTGTGCAACATAATTGGAAGAAAAGAAGTATTTTTTTTGACCTTCCATATTGGCAACATCACCTCATCCGTCACAATTTGGATGTCATGCACATAGAGAAAAATATATGTGATAATTTGTTAGGAACATTTCTGGGTATTGACAGGAAATCGAAAGACAATTATGAAGCACGCATGGATCTTAAGGATATTGGGATACGACAAAATTTACACCCGATCAAACATCCCAACAACAAGTATGTTTTACCTGATGCTTCTTACACCATGAATTCCACTGATAAGGTTCGTTTCTTGTCAGTTTTGCTATTGCTAGAGATGAATTTGTGAGTAATTCATGACAAACCAAAATATAATCTACAAAAGTGTGTTTTATACTTCTTGTTTGATTTATTTTTATTTGATACTTTAGAAGAGATTGGAAGGAAGAGAGCCTGGTGACCTGGAAATGTTTATACAAAATCATAGAAGACGTGATGGGAGTTACTCGATGAATTCAACATCGAAAGAGTTTGTGGTATGAAGTACTGATCTATAGGAACATTTACTCAATGGTATCCTAATTTTTTTGATCTATTTGATTTTGATTATGTGTATCTTATTTTTTCTATTTTAACATAGGATGCTGCCATTGCTTATATCAATGATAAAACTGGCAGTTTTGAGTTGTCGAGTTCTACTGTTGAGACAGAAAAGGAGGCCATCCTAGCCCTATATGGAAAAAATCATAGTGGTAGGGCATTTGGCTATGGGCATGGGGCTACAAAGTCAAAGTTAGATATGTGTCGTGAACATGTAGGAAAACCCAATGAAGAAGTTGAAAGGGTAAGTAAGGAGTTAGCTGTTACTACTGAAAAGCTGCAGAAAACTGAAGAGAAGTTGCAGAAAACCGAAGAAAAGTTGCAAAAAACCGAAGAAGAGATGGCAACCACTAGAGACGAAATGGCTTCTATGAAACAAGTTCAAGAAGCTTTTATGGAAAGGGTTAATGAGTGGATGAGAAGAACAAGCAACACACAGGTATGTTCAATTCCCTTTTGTGCGGATGTATCAACATATAGCAAACTAAAGCTTCTATTGACAGGACCCTACAGGTGCAGAAGGATGAATTTTTGTTAGGATGCTGTCCTCCAAGATGATATTAGGTATGCCATTCAAATTTTACCCACAATCTTTATCCTCAATCTGTCAGCTTCCTTAGGTACTTAGTGTTGCAAGCTTGATTCTCTGATTCCAACTGTCTTATGCCTACTGTCTCTAATTCCAACTGGCTGTGATTCTATTGATTACTGACTGATGTTGGGGTATATATAAAGAAACACTTGGTATCTGAATGGAAATTTACCTTCCAATGGTTCACCACTGTTGGGTATGAATGAGGAGATGCATATTTATTTTAGTTCTGATGTGCCATTATTATGTTCTTTGATCTGGTTCCCTGCCTTTGCTATATTAGATTCTGTTTTTGCTTGGCTGCTCTTGGTCCTACTAGTAGATGCTTTTAGGTTGATCTTTTCAGTTATTTGTTGTGTTTTCTGACATTCAGGTTTTTTTGTATCTTTTAATTCTTTTACCTAAATATACTGCCTTACGCTTATTTTATTGCAGTGTGTTTGGCTGAATAAAAGTGGTTAATTGACTTAGTTAATTGACAAGGTTACTTATACAAAGCTGATCTCATGGATTTCTTAAAAGATATATACATGATATAATTTGTTAGGACATAAAGGTAGACTATCTCACTATACATGAAACACATCATTGTAAAAATTATTGAAAATCAGGAAAGGGTTTGAAAGCTGATTTCCAATAATTAATGCCTGAGATCTACCATTTTGTTGCTCTTCTGTCTTGAGATCTACCATTTTAGAATGCCTGCTTAAACAAACTCATTTTAGAATGAATTTCTAAAATTCTACTTACCTGATATACCAACAGATATCAAACTGCAGAGTTCCCCATTGAGTATGGAGCTATGGTTCAAAGAGTCAGTGATTATCAACCCTCCCTGTTACCTGAATTTTCAAAAAAAAAAAAACTACTAGCTCTTTAAGATGAGTTGTCAGCAATTATAAGATTCACAGCAGTGAATAGATTGAGTAGTAGCAACATATCAGAACTGCTCATTTTCAGGAGATGTAAGCCCATTTTCCAGTGAAAATAGTATGTCTTGACAGGATCAGAAATATAGTTTAGGTTGGGTAATCTCACATTTTCTTTGTCCTTAAATCAATATGTTAGGTGGTGTTGTGTAAAGCCACTCCCTATAGTGAGAAACAGTCCTGCTAGAATGTGTAAAGCCACTCCTGGAATGATGGTAAATATATATAACTGAAAAAGAAACTGTACAAGGTCACAGGGCATACCCTGGAATAGGCCCTTACAGACAAAAATGAAGTACAAGAACCATAGGTGATCTAGTCCCTCAGAGAGGTTTACAACCTGTCTAGTAGCACTTTCTCTGCTCTAAGGTTCTTGACCAAAGTAGAGGGCACTATACACAAATTTTTTCACTAGTACAATGATACTACTAGGAACAAGAGGTTTAGAATCATACAAAATAGAATTTCTTCCCTTCCAGATAAAATACACAGCAGCTGCCACAGCTAGGGCTCTTGCCTTCCAACAAGAGTGGTGCTTGTAGGAGTTTCTCTGTAAAACTCTGACAGCACTGTACAGGTTGGAAGATCCTCTGTGAATACCAAGCCACTGTCTCAACTGCTTCCAAATGCTGTTAGTCTGAACACAGTCAAAGAATAAGTGTTGAAGAGATTCCAATGCTGAGTTACAGAACAAACAGTTTTTGGGCAGAAAAGTCTGTTGTTCTTGGCTGAGAGTTCTCCCTTCTGTGATGACATTAATGTTGAATTCTGTTGAGTCTCTAGCTTTGCCCAACAGATCTCTGTAAAACCTCACAAATTCCTGCTGAATTTCTATCTCGTCCAAAATGACTGAACCATCACTTTTCTGTAGCTGTACTGTTCTGTTTTTTTGAACCCTGGCCCTGAGCATATTATAGAAATATTGAGAGTTCTGGTCCATGCTAAACAGGAACCTGTTCTTGTTAATATGAGAAAGAAAGGAAGCAGCAGCAGTTTTCAGAAATTTGGCCTTCTTCTGCAAATCTGCCAGGTGCTGAAACCCTATCTGAGAATTTTTCTGCAGAAAGTACTCCTGGGCTTCTTTTAGATGAGTCTCTGCAAGATTAGCCCTAGAAACAATGTGAGAAAACTCCAATTTATTGAGCTGTTTCAGAGGTTTCTTGAGGGAAGACAGTTTCATGCAAAGATTGAACTGGCAGGATCCAGGAAAGTTGAATTTCCAATTCTCAATCACCACTTTTCTGAAGTTGGGGTGATTACACCATACCTTTCGATTTGAAATTGTCTCTTCCTGAACTGCTGTCTACCCAATTCCAAAATACATGGGGAGTGATCTGAAGCTGAACCAGGAGGGAAGAAGTGGGCAGAAACCTGCCACTTAGCAGCAAAACCTGCCGCATTCATTAGGGCTCTATCTAGTTTACTTTTAACATTATTAGCAGCAAAGGTATACATACAACCAATTGAAGGTATATCAGACAACTGTGAAATAAGGCAGCAGGACTTAAAGTCTGCTGTTTCATAGTCTGAAACTGGTCTTATACCTATTCTGTCCTCAGCATTAAGTGGGCATTTGAAGTCCCCACATACAATCCAAGGTCCTGTCATACTGTGAGCCAGATTGATTAAAGAATCCCATAGAGATTTTCTGTTTCTAATACTATAAAGCCCATAAACAGCAGTAAGTGTGAAATGTCTGTTAGAGGAACGATCACTCACAGAACCAGTGAGGGTTTGCAGGGTTACCTCCTTTAACTGAAATTCCACAACTAGAGGGTTCCAGATGCAAAGAATCCTCCCATTGGGGTGATTCAAGAAATTATGGAAGAACTTCCATCCTCTGAAAAAAGAATCCATGAGCTGCTGCAGTTTAGCCTCATCAAGTTTAGTTTCCAAAATACATACCAGAGAACAATCTTGGTCTTTACATAGCTTTGCTAAAGTTTTTTGTTTCAGGGGAGAACTCAATCCCCTCACATTCCAGAAAAGAAGCTTCATGAGATCTTCACAGATCTGCTGAGTCTGTTAAGATGAGGACCTCTCTGGCTGCCAATAATCCCAGGTTTTTTCCTTCTTCTCTTTGCTGCTTTGGACACCACCATTTGCCATCCAGAAACCAAATTGATGTCCTCCTCCAAGGACTGAGGCTGAGCAACAGTTACTGGGGAAGGTCCAGTCCTGGTCAACTGAGCAGGAGCCTGTTCCTGTTCTGAAACCCTAGCAACAGGGTCAGCAGGTGCAGAGAACAGAATAACTGGCTGTACAGGTTCAGGGATAGAAGAGGCAGGATCAGAAATATGAGGGTCAGCCCTCCCAGGGGGATCAGCCGGCAAAATTGGAGCAGAAGTGGCTTGGGGAGGTTTCTGTGATCTGGACCTGTTCCTTTTTTTCTTTGTCTGTTGAGGAGCAGAGGGACCAGAAGTAGTAGCAGAAACTTTCTGCTGGGGATCAACATGAGTCTGTGGTTGTTTCCCTATAGAAATATGGTTGACAACAGGAGCCTGCTTATTAGTAGCAGACAAGGGACAGGCAGATTGAAAATGACCTATATTACCACACTGATCACAGAAATGGGGGAGATCTTCATATTCAACCAATTGGGAGTATTTTTCATCTCCTCCTAGGACAGTGATGACAATAGGGAGCTCAGTTTTTAGATTCACTTCAACCAATACTCTCCCATACTCAATCTATTGTTTGTTGGGTAATATCAGAACTGTTCTATCAGAACTGTTCTATTGTTTGTCAACAAATTACAACTTAGTAGTGGGGTCCCTACTTCAAGAGGGAATACTGCCTTTATGCCTTATAAGAAGGTAAATGGAGATTCACCTATTAAGGAGTGAGCAATGGTCTTGTATGAGCATATGAATCTGATTAGTTTGTAGACCTAATTTCCTTTGTCTTGCTAATGATGATCTTGTTTATCCAGTACACCTAATTGTTAGCTTGGGGTATCAAAATGTAAAAAAATATTGAAATTTGATCCTCATTCTTTGCAAAAATCATGAATATCACTTGCTGTTAAAATTTATCTTTTATGGTCTATTTGATCCTCAGTTTTGGATAATATTACTGTCAGTCAAGTAATCACAGGTTATCTGCCTAGTCTTATCCTAATGTTGTTTCTAAAATTGGTCCCTCCTGTCATGGAGTTCCTTTCCTCTATTCAAGGATACATCTCACTGAGTGACATACAAAAGAGTGCATGCAACAAGTTTCTTTGGTTCACAATCTGGAACATCTGTTAAGTTGCAAATGTACTCTCTGGATCAGTTCTGAATCAGCTTTCTATTTTTCTTGACCTTCAGAACATTCCTTCAAAGTTAGCAGTTGCTGTCCCTGCGCAGGTAAGGTCCTTGGCTATCTTTGTTCGTATTTGGATGAATTAAAATTCTGTGAAATGAACATGCTGATAATAGTGCTTCTGTTCTATGAATGTGCAACATATAACAGCTGAATGGATAGTGAACCCTTAATCCTTTACCTATGTTTTCAGAAGGACTACAAACTAATATATGTTACCTGTGTTATGTTTTCAGAAGCACTATTATCAGAAAAGGATTAAGGGTTCGACATATAACAGCCTAGTTTTCATGTGATTTAGTAAAGGACTGAATGCACTTAACAGCTGAACTCTTTTCATGCTAGTAATAATACTAGCAACCCGTATTTAACACCCAATTTCTGAAACACATGTTTTCAGAAGGGTGTCTTCTCTTTCATAGTGACCTTACTTAGATCATATGCTTATTTTGTTCTATATTTTATCTGTAACTAATCATAACAAAAATTTGTTGTACAAAATGGGCACATGAAGAATACAAAATGAAGCTAAACCACTGTCTATGTTAAATTCATCCTGGTTGATTTTTCTTGCAAAAATGTTATTCTGCAAGTTAATACAAATTATTCTTGTCAAATTTTCTGTATGCATATGAATCCTGGTTTGTGATTCTCTTTGGTATTATTGTGTTAAATCTTACTGATACAATTCATTATCTTCAGATGGATGGAAAGCATTTGAATGTCTTCATGTATAACTGGCTGTTGCTTCAGAGATTTATTGGTTAGAAATATTTTTGGATGGATTTTGGAAGCCCTAAAAAGATGTAGTACCAGACCAAGTACTTCTTTGTGGCATTATTGCAGCAGGCTGGCTGGCTTGTGTTGCTTTCACTGGCATCATTGGGATTGCTGCTTTGATTGCCCGGTTGTGGAGATGATGAGGCTGCATATTATTGAGTACTTTGGTTCTTGCAGATGAAAAACCTATCTAGCCAGTGGTGGAAATGTGTAATGTCTGTTGTAAACTATTTTCTGAATAAATTATCTAGGCAGGGGGCTCTATCATATATTTTTAGTGCTAGTATTATGGAGTTTTTTGATAATGTAAATGACTTCATATTGTTAAAGCACAGTTTCTGCATATAAAGTAAGATTTATTTTTGTTTTTAATGGCGTTCATCTGTGCCATCCTTCATGTTTATTTTCTCATGTTTGCTATAAAGTAAGGTTATTAATTTCTTTACAGGTATAATATTAACTTATATTTACTACCGACGGTTTTTAACCGTCACTACAATAAATATTACCGACGGTTTTTAACCGTCACTAAAATAAATATTACCGACGGTGTTTAACCGTCACTAAAATAAACATTACCGACGGTTTTTAACCGTCACTACAATAAATATTACCGACGGTTTTTAACCGTCACTAAAATAAATATTACCGACGGTTTTTAACCGTCACTAAAATAAATATTAGAGACGGTTTTTCACCGTCGGTAATACGTATTAGAGACGGTTAAAAAACGTCGCTAAAATATTTTACCGACGGTTTTCAAAACCGTCGCTAATATTTTACCGACGGTGCGATTAGCGACGGTTTCTGTAACCGTCGGTAAATATTTAGTGACGGTTTTTAACCGTCTCTAATATTTAATTAACCGTCGCTATTAAATATTTTTATTGTAGTGTGACTAATGTACCGTTCATTTTTCTGGACTTGATGGTGAGGATTTTCTGGCTGTTCCTTGATTAGTTTGTTGTGGTTTTCATTGACTATATTTTAGTTTACTTTTGGAACAGAGAGGAGCATTATTTATGGACAATTTTGTCACACCTAGGAGAGCTTCAGTTGTATGCCAAACTTTCTAAGTGTGAGTTATGGCTTCAAGAGGTTACATTTTTGGGACACGCTGTATTAGTAGGAGGAGTCGCTATGGATCTGCTAAATATTCTTGCAGTGACTGAGTAGAAGACACCCACTAGCATCCCCGAGGTATGTAGTTTTCTGGGTTTGCTTGGGTACTATAGTCACTTTGATTAGGGTTTTTTGAAGGTAGCTTATCCTTTGATGAACCTTTTGAAGGAGACAACCAAATTCCAATGGGATGATACTTGTGAGAAATTGTTTCAGGAGTTGAAGGAGTAGTTGATTACAACACTAGTTTTAACTTTGCCTTCATTTACTAGTGGATTTGAGGTCTATAGTGATGCATTAAATCATGGACTGGATTTTGTCTTGATGTAGCATGCTGCTTCTTGTTAGTTGAAGCAGCATAAGCATAACAATCTAGTGCATGATCTGGAGTTAGCAGTGGAGTTTTTGCATCAAAGATTTAGAGGCATTATCTGTATAGGACTAAGTGGATATTCTACACCAACCATAAGATCCTCAAGTATATATTCACTTAGAAGGAGTTGAATATAAGGAAGAGTAGATGACTAGCATTTGTGAAGGACTATAATATCGAGTTAATATTTGATGAGGGTAAGGCCAACATCATTGTAGATGCCTTAAGTAGGAAGACATAAAATGTATAGGTTCTGTTGTGGTGTCTAGTCATTTACTGGATGAGTTTGGTAAGATGGGGATAGGGATCATCTAATAGGGTGGCTTGGAGATTCTAATTTGTGCTTTAACAATTACGCCGATAGTTTTTTATGAGATTCGAGTAGGACAACCTGGGGGTGTTAAGCTCAAGAGGATTTAGTAGAAGATTTAGTATGGGAGAGTAGAGAGTTTCCAAATCCACGAAGATGGCAACATTCCATATAGAGGTCGTTGGTGTGTACCTTAGAGTTGTGCTAATCTGAAGCATCAAATTTTAGAGGAAGGTCACTGTACTTTATATTCTATCCACCCAAGAGAGGATAAGTTGTAAAAGGACCTTAAGAGAATATATTGGTGGCCTCACATTAAGTAAGAGGTATTAGAGTTCATGTCTAGGTGTTTGGCTTGCCAAAAGGTTAAGATTGAGCATCGGAGACTTGTAGGGTTGGTTCAGCCTTTAGATTTTCTGAGGTGGAAGTGGGACTCCACCTTTATAGATTTTGTGAGTGGGATACTGAGGACTCATAGCAAATGTGACACAATTTGGGTTATCATTGAAAGGTTAACTAAGTCTGCTACTTTTGTGCCAATAAAGTCTACTTGTATTATGGATCAATTGGCCGACACATATTTGAGGTTTGTGTTGAGTAGGCATGTTACCCCTACCAACATAGTCTCATATTGGGATTTGAGATTTCTTTCATACTTCTAGAGGAAGATGTAAGAGGCTATGGGCTCAAGATTGAGGATATGTACCTCCTTTTATCTAGCTATGGACGAACAAACAAAGAGGATGATCTAGACTCTAGAGGATATGCTTCGTGCTTATGTTTTGGATTTCTGAGGCAACTGGAAAGATTGTATTCATTTAGTTGAGTTCTCATAGAATAAAATTTATCACGCTAGTATAGGGATGGAACCCTTTGAGGAATTATATGGATGTAAATGTTGAACACCTTTGTGTCAGAGTAACATCAATGAGACTGTTGTAATTATACTAGATTTAATTGAGGAGATAACTCAGTAGGTTCGATTGATTCAAGACATGATGAATGTAGCTCAGAGTCCTTATAAGAGCTACGTAGATCAAAGACATCATAGTGATGATTTTGAGTTGGGGGACAGAGTTCTGTTGAGGGTTTCACCTACTAAGGGAGTGTAGAGATTTGGTTGGAAGGATAATTTGAACCTAAGGTATATTAGTCCATATGAGGTTCTTGTTAGGGCTGGTGAGGTTGTATACTGCCCAACGCTTCCACCAGAGTTTACTCCAGTACACATCATCTTCCACATTTCTTATCAGAGAAAGTATGTTGTAGATCCATCTTGCGTGATCATACTCGATGAAATTGAGCTCGACGATTTGTTATCCTATAAGGAGAGGCACTCGAGTATTCTCGACACTAAGATTTGACGAACCCAAATGAGCTTAGTTCCACTCGTAAACATTCCCTGGAGACATCATGGGGCAAAAGAAGTGACTTCAGAGATTGAGCAGGATATGCGTGAGTCGTATCTCGAGCTTGGTAGCTAAGGTGTGTTATAATTTGGGGGTTTTCTTTCTTTTAAAAGGGTAGTCCTCGATAGTATAGTAGTAACTCTCATAGGATTGACAACCGAAATTGCTACCTTACATCCTTTTTCTCTTCTTTCCTAACCAAAACTTGTTGACTTCGGGAATGAAGTCTCTTTTAAGGGGGTAGTGATTTAAAACTCCAAAAATTTACTTAGCCTAATTTCATATTATTAGCAGTCTAATTTGATTTTAATCTTGAGAAAATTTTTAAAATACCTCAAAACCCTAATGTAAGAAATTATAGCCAAATAAGAAATTATTAAGGAAATTAATTAAATGAATTGTTTTATTAAAATAAGAGGAAGTAATTAAGGTAAAATTAAGGAAAAGATAATAAATAATTTAATTAGAAAAAATTATAATTTTTTGCTACTTAAAATGGAATTAAGGAAAAATACTCAAAATATCCTAAATTAATATAAAAGGGAATTTATTTATTATTTTATTAAAATATTATTATTTTAAAAATTCAAAAATACCATAATGCTCTAAATGATTAACCCATCTATTTTTCCTTTTCCTTTTTTTTCCTTTTTTTTCCTTCCTTCCTCTCATTTCTCCTTTTCTTTTTCTTCTTTCCTCCTCGATTTGGGCCGACCCTCCCCCTTGCAGCCTAGACTTCCTTCTCCCCCCTGTGCAGCCTAAGGCCCGCCTTCCTTTTCTTTTTCCCTCGCAACTTGCCTGGCTCCCTCTCTTTTTCTTTCTTTCTTTTTTCCCCTGAGTCGGCTGGTCCACTCCTTTCTTCTTCCTTCTTCTTCTCCGTCCTTTCTTCTTCCCTAGCTCCTTCCCCTTGTAGGCATGCGACCTCTGCAACACTGCACACTGGATTGCCACCTCCCCTCTCTTCCCTGTCAATTCCTCTCCCTACTCGACCTAATAAGCTCTCCTCTATCTCTACATGCCATTCTCCTCCTTCCTTTATCCTTTCACAACTAGAAAAGACCTACAACTTTGCAGGCCTGTATCGATCATGCATCGCCGATCGATGACCTATCACACATGCCACTCTCTTCCCATCTTCCCCCTTTGTCATTTCCCCCTTCAATGGCCTATAAATACCCCTTAATCGCCCCCATTCAATCTTTTTTCCCTGCCTAGAAAATTCCCCCTTTGTTGCACCTCCGCCTATTCAAACAATCACCTTGTCGCCGCCGCCTAGCACTGCCACCCGAACCACCTCCCAAACCACTCCTTGTACTACCCTCCACCAAACTATACCACTCACTACCCTCGATTATTCCTACATGAGCCACCTTAGCCATGTAAAGTTGGCTATTCGATCAACCTCTTCTCACCCACTGCCGCCCTTCACGTTGCCGTCCACTACCATTCCTACCGCAACCACCAGTAGAACCTCCTCTATCTCCCCTATCTCCCTTTCCCCCTGCCTCCCTCCTTATCCCTTCCTCCCTCTCCACCACCTTTGGCCACCACACCCACCATCGCCTGCGTCACCCTTTTAGCTGCACCACCACCCCCATTCCAGCCCTCTCAAACTAGGGCATCCACCACCACCTCAATCATCTTCTCATTCCCCCTCTTCTATACCTTTCCACCCTCTCTTCCTCCTCCACCGCCAGTGCCGCCTGGTTACCAATATTCCTAAGTGGTACCCTAACCCCCATAACCCTTAAACCCTATTTACACAAATGTTATCTTTGTTATTTGTAGTAATATTAATATTAATATTCTTATCATTATTATTATTATATATAACTTTGGAGCATTAATACTACTATTATTATTAATGGTCCAAACCTTATTTTTATTATTATTATGATTATGATCATCCTCATCATCATCATTATTAATGCTAACTTTGGCATATTATCACTTTTATTATTATTGTAAATATTCGAACCCTATTATTATTATTATTATTATTATTTTCCATTTCAACTATTTTTGTTATTAGTATTATTCTTAACATTATCATCATCATCATCATCATCATCATCATCATCACCATCATCATCATCACTACCGCCACCACCACCATCATCATAATCACTATCACTATTATTATACTTGACCATATTATCACCTAAGTTACTATTATTATGATCACTAGGACACTTACTTATATTAATCTTAAGATTAGAAATATTATTAATATCATCATTATTATTATTATTATTATTATTAATTTGTCATTATTGTTAATATTACTCATACCACTAATATTACTATCACTACTAGCATTATTATTATTATTAGTATCATTTTTGCCACTACTTTAGTATTAATAATATCATTATTATTGTTAATAAGATTTGGGTTGTTATTAGTATTATCACTACAACTATTATTATTATTATTATTATTATTATTATTATTATTATTATTATTATTATTATTATTATTAGTACTATTAAAGCTATTATCTTTAATAATATAAATATGGCTAAAATACCTTAACATGAACTTATGTACCTCCTAAGACCAATTTTGGCTAGTAATAACATGGTTATCTACCTTAAGAATAATAACCCTATTTTTACTTATAAAACTACTATTAATATTAGTAACCCTAATATTAGGCTATGATAAGGTTAAGGTAGGAAATAAAGGTAGTTTTGGTAAGAGGGAAGTTAACCCTTAGTTTTTTTCCTCTTATAGGTGAATTAAGTCAAAATCCTAAGGAGGTGTAGGAGCATGCTCCAAAATTGGTATCGTATTAGGTAAGGATTTAGCTAAGACCATATATGTGTGTGTTATGTGCCTTTTATGTCATGTCTATGTTATGTTTTATACTTTATGATTATTATGACTGTATGTTTGTAGCGCAGCTTGGAGTTGAGGTATGCTTATGTGACTCCGTTATAGCATGTGGATAATGGTATATATATGTTGTGCTTATGATGTTATATGATGTGACCCTTTAGTACATGTATGCTAGGGTGCTTAATAATGTGACGTGGGGTGAAAGGATGAAAAGGAAAAAAGGGGAAGTGAGTTGACAAAAAGGATATGGGATTGACCTAATTATCTCATGATCCATGAGGGGGCAAATAAAAGGGAATTATGAACAAGATAAAAGACTGGGGTGAACCTTGAATGGGATGGAAGGAGTTTGCATGGGAATTTCTAGGGTTGTCTTGGGGTATAAGGAAATTAAGCGAAGAGTTGTTGGGGGTGATTGGAGACTCTGGGTGAAAAATAGTATGTAGGTTGGTATAAGGGTGCATAGGAAAACCTGGCTAGGGTTTGGGAGGAAAACCCTAATTAGAGGTGGTCATGAAATAATTGAGGGTGAGTGGAATATGGGATAAAAAGGGAATATTATCATGTGTTGGGTGAGTATGGGTGTCATGGGAAAGAAAGGATGGCAAGTGAGAAATGGAGGGGTGACATATGGGAAAGAAAGGTGCTAGGGTTTGGAGTGGCCAACTAGGGTTTCATGGTCATATGTGTATTTGGGGAGTAAAGTCAAATGATTGGGGTTGAATCTAAGTAAGATGATTTGTTGAGTGATAAAGGAACTTTTATTAGGTGAGATAGAGGAAGGATGTACCACACAGGTCTAATTAGGGTTTTAGGGAAAAACCCTTGGGGAAGATAGTGAGTGTACTTGGATGTCATAGGGTAGTGGGCCTTGACCCACACACTTAGGATTTAGGCTTCTAGTGTAAGTAAGTGGAAGAAGGAAAGGATGTCGGGGTATGCTAGTAGGTGTAGAAGTCTCAAGATATTGGACCGGCCCTCTTAGGAGAATAATAGTAGACGAATTGTAACATGCATGTCTAGGGTGAAAGTTTATCAAATAAGATACAAATAAGATACTAACGATTTAAAGAGAAAGATTGTTGAGCCGGGCCCATACCGGTCCACTAGTGAATAATAGTGGCCAGGAGCTGGGTGCCCTAGAGACCGATCCACTGGCAAATTGTAGTGGCCAAGAGCATTCCGCCCTACTCATTTCTGATCCACTGGCTATAATAGTGGGGGATCCCGACCTCAATAACCCAAACTCTAAGTTATGATAAAACATGGAAAAGACACTAAGTACTTATAGTGAAACACCATAAGAATTGGGGCCAGACTAATCTACCGACATAATAGTGGCTAGGAGCGTCTTGCCCTAGAGACCGATCCATCGGCATATAATAGTAGTCAGGTGCGTTATTCCCTATACGTTTTCGATACACTGGCTATAATAGTAGGGTTCCCGCACTTGCATGGATTGATAATAAGCATTGTGTGAAATGAGTATTGATCAAAGATTTAAAGAATTAGTTTATTCGAACTATAGCTCGACCTTTGTTATCTATATTGTTTGTATGTTGTATATATGATCATGCTTGTGTTATATGTCTTTGTATGCTTGTCCTTAGATGTATGGTTACTGTTCTCATTATGTAGCATAATAATCACCCATTTCATGGCTGATGCTCATTCCCACGAGCAGAGGGGCCTGCTGAGCTTGTGCAAATAGGAGATGCTATTTTAGATGCCTTCGATGCTTATGAGGCATTGGGCGGGGTTAAGGGTTGAGCTTGGACTTAGCTTGGGGACTGAGAGTGACTTGGCAGGATTTTCTATTATCGTTCATTTACCTTGTATCCGTTTATTTCAATGTTCTTTTATCGTACTGTACCTTTCACCCCTTTGGGGACCTTAATTATGCACTCTTGGATTGTAGACTCTTTTACACGTACACTAATTTCTGTATTATGAATAGTTAAGTTCTTCTATAAGATCTTGTTTTAATTTCTACTCATGATCGACGGTAATTTTTCTTAGCCTTGTGGTTAGTATGAGACTGGCTGGGGGTCGGGCTTATACTGATCACGCCGGTAATATCTTCAAAATTCATAGTTTTATTTTCTTTGCTTCCACTATATCTTTTAATAAATTAAAAATTTTTCAATAGTAAATTTTGGGGGTGTTACAGTCTTATTGTAGCCTTAAACTGATTTCTTAATCCCAAAACTTTAACCTAGTCTAAAATCTTATCTTGGATAAGATGTATTTTGTAAACGAAATTCAAACGCGCTAAAATGACCACTAATCCTAATTATTTTAGCTAATTAAAAAACTGCTTAAACTAATCCCCAATCTTTTCT
This sequence comes from Tamarix chinensis, assembly GCA_030549775.1. NCBI lineage: Eukaryota > Viridiplantae > Streptophyta > Magnoliopsida > Caryophyllales > Tamaricaceae > Tamarix > Tamarix chinensis. The sequence continues at coordinate 25,400,870 of CM060178.1, read as the reverse complement.
CGTTTCCCATTTCTTTCTCCTTTTATTTCTTTCTTCTCCATCTCCCACCGCAATGTTTGTTAACTTTGCAACTTGCTTTTCCTTCTCCGAATGCACCATCATCCATCATCTTCTGCTGACATCCATAAGCCATAATCTTGCTTCCTTTGTTCTTTTTCCTCTTCTTATGCTTCTCTTATCCCTACCAATTTGCACCACCATGCGCACACTCTACCACTCTTCTTCTTCTTCTTCTTCTCATCCTTATACAATGCATACACATAACCATCACCATCACCTGCCATTTTTTCCAACACTCAACCAATATTTCCCTATGCCACCTTATACCAATGATTGTGTGTCTCCCCTCCCCCTCGTCTACTTTTCCTCTCCTTGATTCACACCACTAATGCACACATGTATACATACATACATACATACATACACGCACACACACACACACACACACAATGTTGTATGCTTCTCCCTCATTTGCTTGTGCCATTTCCTACCCAAACCTGTCTAAAATGCCTTGCACAAGATACTTCTTCCTTCTTCTTTCTCCTTTCTTCTTTCTTTCTTCTTCTTCTTCTTCTCCTTCTTCTTTCTCCTTTCTTCTTTCTCTCTTCTTCTTCTTCTTCTTCTTCTTCTTCTTCTTCTTCTTCTTCTTCTTCTTCTTCTTCTTCTTCTTCTTCTTCTTCTTCTTCTTCTTCTTCTTCTTCTTCTTCTTCTTCTTCTTCTTCTTCTTCTTCTTCTTCTTCTTCTTCTTCTTCTTCTTCTTCTTCTTCTTCTTCTTCTTCTTCTTCTTCTTCTTCTTCTTTCTTCTTCTTCTTCTTCTTCTTCTTCTTCTTCTTCTTCTTCTTCTTCTTCTTCTTCTTCTTCTTCTTCTTCTTCTTCTTCTTCTTCTTCTTCTTCTTCTTCTTCTTCTTCTTCTTCTTCTTCTTCTTCTTCTTCTTCTTCTTCTTCTTCTTCTTCTTCTTCTTCTTCTTCTTCTTCTTCTTCTTCTTCTTCTTCTTCTTCTTCTTCTTCTTCTTCTTCTTCTTCTTCTTCTTCTTCTTCTTCTTCTTCTTCCTGTGCATTCCCTATTTTTGGCATGAGCACCACCAATACCACCACTGTGCACCAGCACAACCACCACTCGCCTCTAATTAATCAGTGAATCGACCACCAAGGTCACCCTAACCTTCCCTAGCATCATCACCGTCCATCACTGCTGACCCTCGCCTCTTTTCCCTCCTTCTTTATCTTGTGCTGTTATATTTTTAAGGAATGCACAACCTCAAGCATGGTCGTGCAACACTAAAATTTCCTATCACATGCCCATGCAATCCGACATAACTTGCCTATGCACCCTCTCACACCTTCACATGGACCAAACGCACACTCGTGTGATATTTGGAACCATATGACATGGGATATCTCAATGAAGCTATTTATTAGTAGTGGTAACCATATGAATTTCATAGGAGGCATTATGGCTAATCTTTGGAATTAGGATTTTTGGAGATTTTTATGAGTAATACCTTGGGATAAGATTAGTAAGGTATGTGTAAGACATGGGAAATAGATTGTGCATTTTAGGTATGATAATAATGATGAGATTTGAAGATGATATAATACAAGTTGTGTGGAATAATCAATATCGGAGAATGAATGTTGAGGATGTGAGAATTATAACCTGAGTTATGTGTCTATCTACTTTAATGTTTCAATGCCTAAGAATTAATATTAAATAAGATACTAATCACTTAAAGTGAAGGATTATGCGAGTAGTGCCAATGTGATCTATATATTCCAATTCCACCGGAGAGAATAGTGGCTCAGGAGCATTTTTCCCTAAGAAGGTGATGTTTTTTTTAATCTCTGATCCATCAAAAAGAATAGTGGCTAGGGAGTGTTCTGTCTTGAGAATGTGCTTTAGTCCATTCCTTCAGATTGAGAATAGTGGGGGTCCTACTCATTATGAAATTAAAATATAATAGTATAACCTATGAGAAAGGATACTAATGATTTAAAGTGGAAGAATATGTGAGTCAGGACCAATGTGTTGTTTTCATATGCATGTCCTATTCCACCAATGAGAATAGTAGCTTAATAGCCTTTTGCTCTGAGAGGGTGATATTTTAGATCCGTTCTACCGGATGATAATAATAACTCAAGGGTGGTGTCCTTAAGAAGGTTCTTTAGATCGTTCTAGTGATTTATGAATAGTGGGATTCCTAAAAGAATGAAAATATATTATACTTTATAAAAAAATCTAGATTATTATCTATCTTATGAGAACATTTCATTTATGTGCTTGTATAACTATTATCTATTGTGAACGTATGTGCTAATTTTATCCCTATTTTTATAGTATTATTTCCTTACTTAGTACATAACGTACTGACCACTCATTATATGGGTGCTGCTCATTCCCACGATCATGATACCCTAATTCTTATGTGCAGGTCTCAGAAGATCTGCTAGATGATTATGGTGCCTATGATGCCTTAAGTAGGGATGAGTGACTTCATTTGTATTAGGGGTTGGGTGATGAGTAACATTATCCGATAGATACCTTTTCTGACTCTTAATCTATGGTATTCCCTTCTTTTTATATTTTGTGTATTATTACTCAGAGTTAAAATCTAATTCATTATTGTAATATAAATGTTTATTTTGTTTCTAATTTTGTTGTGTTATTATAACTATTTTAGCCTTGTGATAGATAAGATGATGGTTGAATACACCAAAGTTATGTCAATTATAGAAGCAACCCCCAATATTTTACTTATTTACTTATACTATGAAAAGAAATTTTTTAGTAGTCAAAATCAATGTGTTAGAGGTAGTGCCTTTCCTCAACAAGACCCTTATATAACCCTCTAGATTGGGTTGCTAACCTCATGCTTAGGCTAAATATTGGTGGCAAACTACCTCTAGAAAAGCCTTCTTTTAGTCACTTATATGCTGGCGAATCTCAAACTTCCTTTTGCCCCCTAACTGAGCATTCTGGGCTTGGATGCCTCGAGATGCCTCTTAGGCTCTAACTTTAGGCTAAACTAGACTAAGTCCATGAATCGAGTATAATACTCCTCGATGGACAGGCCTTCCCCCCTGTCGAAGTGCCATGAACTCATTGTACTTCTTCATGAGTAGGTGAGGCAGGTAGAATTAAGCTTGCAACGCCTCCAAGAATGACTCCATCCCATAGGTCCTCCACCCCTATATTAGATGCTCCATAGCCATTTATTACCCCTTCCTCTTAGGTAGTAGATGGTTACGTCTACCCTCCTATCTTTAGGGCTACCGCTAGTTGTAAAATTCTTCTCCATATCTCAAACCCATTATTCCAAGATGTCAAGGTCCTCTTGGCCCTCAAATATCAATGAATGATGATGCCCTACCATCCCAAGTCAATCCTTCAGAGATGGTGTATCTGTGGGCATTAATGAACGTTAAGTTCCTCAAATCCAGCTCTCCAAATATGCTATCACAGTCTCCATCAAAGCTTTGATGAGCTTGTAGTAGCAGTTAGTGGCAATCATGTCCTAAATACTAGAAGAATTTAGGGAAGGAATCAAACCTACCAAGTACTAAGACTCATGTAATAATAATCACAACCCTTCTATAACAGATTTCCAACCCCACTCTCACTCATGGAGGTTTCAGGTTTGAAATAATAAACTTTTTAGAAAATCAGGGAAAAATAATTTCAAATCAAACCGATACCATCTTATGGTATCAACTTAAAATTATTTATGAAGTAAGGCATTTATAGAAAAGTGCTTTGATAAAACCTTATGGTATCAGTTTAACAATTTCCTAAAAGTAGAAAGCTTTTGAGAAAATCTCTAATACCAATGTGTGCTATCAACTTAATAATTCTTACAAGTAGTAAATATTCAAGAAATTCTCTGATACCAACCTGTAACACCCCTATTTTTCACTAATGAAAATTTTTATTCACATATTTGTAGACGTAGAAAATATCTAGAAAAAATGGGGTGTTACCATCGTATCTGGCACAAGATAGATATATGTTGCCTACCCCATATCATATATTAGCCTAAACCAATCAAACATTTAAAATAATAGAGTGCATAGAATAATAATTTAATTAAATAACTTTAAGAGATCGAAGGACCATAACGTGCTCCAACCAAATGATTACAAAATACATGTAGATAAAGTATGTAGTTACAATAAAATGAATTAGGGTATGCCACCTAATTTAAAATCTAAGTCCACTATGAACCTCGCCAAAACAGTGCAGATATCCTTGCTCTCAAGCTTTGACCCAATTGAGGTAGACCCTTTATTGGTCATCTCCAAAAACTTGCACATGGTCCTTTGTATGTGGGAATGAGTAAGTTACCAAGCAAATGGACACATTAGTAAGCTATGTACTGAGTAAGTCAAGTTTCTTCTTCAATGTAAACACATATATCTAAATTCTATCGTACATGGATAAAATACATAACATGCATCATGATAAAGCCATATAAATAAAGGTAAGAGTGCATAAAGACATGTTATTATGCATAATTCCAACAAAGTATAATATATCATGCTTACTTTCACATCCTCCTAACATAAATGCTTACACAATTAATAACAAATAGAATCCAAACAACCTTTAGGGTTTATCTCTAATTACCTAATTCTTTAGGTTACACTATTTAATTATCCATTTATGAGGTAGATGATTCAATCATTCAATCAATATTCTATTTCACAACTAACTAGTCATTTTAACCATTAGCCAAGTGTACAAACTAGCTTTTATTCATTTTTTTTATCAATCATACCATTACTTCCTTTTCTTAACCAATCATTAATCATTCAATTGGTCATCATTCATAAATTATCAACCAGTATTTACCATCTATATTTTATTATCATCGAGAAATGGACTATACACCAACAAATGGTCCCACTTACCATAGAAGCCTATCCAAATAAAGGACATAAAGCCTAGGCTGAAGTCAATCACTAAGTGGACATAAGTCCAGGCTAAAGCCAATCACCATAATGGGCATAATTTTAGGCCAAATCCAACCATTTAGGTAACAAGGCCCTTTAGTATTGATTCCCCCTTGTACATTATCAGTGTCTAGAGTAGGTAAAGTACTGGGAGCTCTCAGGATCCTGCCCGAATGCACCGAAACACCTGAAGGCAAACTAATCCTGAGGAGCTTATTGAGGATCGAGTAACACAGACCCATTCTCAACTTGACTTTCTTTTGATTTATGTGATTAGTATTTTATTCATAAGGATGGGTGATCATACAAGGCCCATACAAAGTTGAAAGGTAATTTCCCATGTTAATCCATATCAATCCTTTTATTTCCATTTTCCTAACCATGTGATTTTTCCATCAATCATAACTGCCATATTATTTAATTCAATCATGTGCTAGTTTTTATTACTCTTTTCTCGATGTCATCACTTATAATAAGTGAAATACCCATTTAGCCCTTACATTACTCATAAAGTATACCATACTTTATGATCCATTTTAATCCTTTCAATAAGAAAATGATTGATGATAAATATGTATATCATCCCATTAATAATCATGGTATAGTCCCAAACATAGCCTCTAAGCATAACCGAACGAAAAAGAAACAAATTATGCAAAACATTCAAACTAGTCGATCGGTCTGACTAGACGGATCGATTGTTTGTGTTAACTAGTTATTCGGTTTAGATCAACTAATCAATCATGAAAACACTCTAGAGGGGGTGAATAGGGTTTTGTGGAATGGGAATGACTAAATAAAAATTTACGCGTAATGAAAATTGGTTTAAGAGTGAATTACTCTTCACATCCACTACTAAAATGTTCTTTTCGACTTTTAAAATAATGATGTGCTTTATTGATGATCACTCTTTTCTCAGTTTATGAGCCTTACAATCTCAATGAACCTATCACGAGATGATTTACAACTTCACCTATTTATCTTCTCCAGATTCACTAAATGAATCTCTTAATAATGATAGGCAACACTTACTAACCCCTTTTATTGATTTTTGAGAGGTGGTTTTGATTGCAAGTGTTTCTAACCAAATATAAGATATAAGCATGTTGATCTTTGAATAATATATAATCTAGATAGACTTAATATATGATATTATAATTTGAGAAAAATTCTAGCTAATATAAGTCAACAAAGAACATTGTTTAGTAAAACTTAGAAATATGAAAGTTTGGAATATTGAATGAGTAATTAAATGATTTTAGTATAAGAAAGTTATTACACAATCAATGATCTGAAATTTTTTTTGTAATAAATGTAGAGGGAACTTTTTTTATAAGATTTAACCTTAAGTGTGGCCATTAGACATAATTTCTCAGAAAACTATTTTACCCAACAAGCACAAAATTACCATTTAATGCTCACTAGTTGATCGGTCTGGAGAAACCAGTTGATAAGTTATACGACCAGCCAGTCGACTATTCATGTTTCAACTAAAATAGAAATTCACCATTGTGTGAGCCATTTGATTGGTATGGAGAATCTATTCAATGTGTTTATGCAAAGAGCAACTGGGTTTCTACATAAATGAAACCCATAGATTGGTTTGTTAAATTAGTCGATCAGTATGTCAACCAGTCAATCAGTTTGGCAAGAACTAGTCGATGTATTCAAGTAGAGAGCAACTGAGTTTATATAGAAATTAAACCCATGGATCAATTTGTCACACTAGTCGATTAGTGTGTCAACTAGTCGATCGATTTGGTAATAGCCAGTCGATATATTTAAATAGAGAGCAACTAGGTCTCTACAGGATTGAGACCTATGGACTGTTTGGTCAAACCAGTTAATCTGTTTTGCTAAATAAGTTGATTGATTTGCCTAAACCAGTCAATGTGTTTAAATAGATACAAAATTGAATTTTAAAAGATTAAAACCCATAGACTAGTTTGTTAAACCAGTCGATCGGTTTCTCAACCAATCAATCGATTTACCTGAACCATTCGATGTGTTTAAATAGAGACAAACTAGTTTTTTTATAAGATTGAAACCCATGGATTTATTGTCAAACTAGTCGATTGGTTTTCAAATCAGACGATCGGTTTGAGGAAACCAGTCAATTAGTTTTATGCACTAGTCAATCCATCTTAGTTTTAAAACAACTAATGGCTTTGTTTAAACTGCAAGAATCTATCAGTCTAATGACCAGTCGGCTAGCTCCAATAGGAACCAATAAATTTGTTTGGAAAATAATTTTAAAAGATTTATAATATGAAATTAAGTAAATTATTTTTCAATAAAGAGTTTTAAAGAGTTTTTGTTTGAAATATGACATTTGCTTAACTTAACTCTTCATAATATACTTAAGACATATCAAATGCTTGGCTTCATGTCTTGGTTCCATTTGTATGTGTTGATTTGTTGAATATGCACACTTACGCAAACACATTTGATACTAAAATCCATTTTTTTATCATTAAAATAAGTATAATGATATTGCTTAACCTTTGAGGTTAACATATCGGTTTGAATCAACTAGACCATGCTTTCCTTAAACTGGTCAATCAGTTTGGAAAAACCAATCAAATTTTCATGACCAGGTGATTGGTTTTATCAAAACAATTGATAGGTTTAAGTAGGGAGAAAGACCAAGGCTATGGTGGCTTACCATTTGATGGGTTAGGTCAAATAGTCACCTATTTTATGAACCAGTTGATTGATTTGACTAAATTAGTTGATGAGTTTACTCTAACACAACACCAAATCATCAATTTTATGTATATTCTTACATATAAAACATTATTAAGTACATTAAAGCATGTATCAACATAGTCTAACATATTTGTAACATGATCAACAAGCATTTCTTAATAGTGAACCATCATATCCTATTTTTACCAAATTTCATACTTTTTACTCAAGTTATGCCACCTAAAAATCCAAATCACTTATATAACCTATCTTCATTCATACCAACATGCAGGAATCAACTAAAAGTAACATCTAACATGCAATAATACTTACGAAACATTTTAGAAGCAAGAATCACTTACTTGATGCAAGGAAAATCCCCTTAAAACCAAAAATTCCAACTACAAGAAATCTCAGCTTTGAAAACCTTAAAACCAAAATATTAAACGCATACATTACACCAAGACCTTATCAAATTTTCAAACTTAACAATAGAAAGAAATAAGATCATACCACTTGAGGCCAAAAATAGAGAAAATATCAATTGGACCACTCAACCTTTTTCCTAGAATCTAACTCTTCCTTGCTTAACAATTAAAATAAGAGAGAGCTAGAAATAGGATTATAAGAGTGTAAGAAGATTGATTAGTAATACTCAAAGTGTGGAAAGAATAGAATGAATACAAGACTTAGGGAAGTTAGTGGCTGAAAGAAAGGTGCATAGAAGGGATGATGGGTTTATTTATAGCTAGCCACTTGAAGGGAAATGTTGAGGGTTTAGGAACCAACTCAAAACCCTATAATTTCCATTTGAATTTGAGAAAAATAGATGAATTTTTACTAGGATTTGCTAACCTATTCTCTAGAGCTCAAATGGTGTCTCTAGATAATGTAGGTTAATTAGATCAATGAATGAAGTAATAGAATGTCAACGTCAAAGGAATCTTCCGGCTACTCATAATAGTGCTTGAGATTGGAGCATGGATCTCAAAATAATGTAGAGGAGAGAGAAGGAAGAAGACAATGCTGAGGTTATCTCTCTCCGTTAATTATACCAATTGAACCTCTAGATCAATTCAAGGTAATATTTCAAGTTAAATGCATAATGAAAATTTATAGGAATCTCTTAGGAACAAATTGACATGGGTTGGTAAGGTTCCATTTTAGTGTATGAGATTTTTCAGAAAATCAAACTCAAAAAATATGACCAACTCAATAAACTAGTATTTGAGTTTAGGTCTACTAGCTCACTATTCTACCACCAGTCGATTAGGTTCCCTAATCATTCGATTGATTTAATCGAGAAAACCAACATTGCTTAAACGATAAACCGATCGATTGGTTCATAGAACCAGTTTTGATCAGTTTGCCTACAAAACTCAAAAAGTTCCATCTTTCAACATAGTTTAAAATCAAACTTTGTCCCAAACCAAATTATAATATTAAATCAAACTTAAAGGCCTAAAATTTAGCATAATTATCATTCAACCATTTAAAAAAATATGGGGTATTACAATTTTTATAGCCTTTTATTATATTATTTGAATTTTAATTTTGAAATATGTTCCTAAAATTTAAATAAAATAAGATCATTCATCTATTTTTATATTTGATCCTTTACGTGATTTGATTGTGTACCCATTTGCTAAAATTTTCACACCTTTATATGACTTTTATATTATCATATGTTAGACTTCCTAGAATGTAAGCGTATTAATGAATCAATGTTTAAACATGATCAATGTTGAGTTTCATACATATTGAAAATTAAACTACATAAAACACAGAATAAATCAAGCACCATGACCATACCCATACCCTTATCCTCTCTTATGGATATAAACACCTAAATTTTGTACAACAACCTCAAGTGTTGTGTGTTATTGCCCATAACTCAAAGTTGGTCCATTAATCCAATTCATATGATAAAGTGTTTTTAATGCATCATCATGAAATCTTTCAGCTTTTATCTCTTCTTCCTCATTACATTACAGAACCAATTGTTGCTCCATTATTGATAGTAAGTACCTATGAGACACTTGGATGTTCTAATCCATGTAGTTAGAATCTATATCCTATAGACTGGTTGTCTGAAAAAATGTGCATTTAGGATATCCTTATACCTTACACCTCACTATGCAAACATGATTGGTGTAGTGAGAATCTATATCCTATGGGTCCGCATGTATAGTTTTTGCTAGTAGTAAGATCTTGGAAAAAAAGTAGTCACTGTGGACTAAATCGATTGTTGACTTATCAACAAATAAAAACAAGCCCAACAACCACAATAGCTGCACCACAACTTTTATATCATGGGTTATCTCATCTCAAATACTCAAATATTAGAGAAATTTGAATTTCAGTTAACCTACTCCAGACACATTGATTACATCCTCCTCATCCATACCAAATAGACCAACTAATACATATACCACCTATAAGTAACAATCATTCATATTATCCATATATAATGAATGACTTTCAACATTTGGCCCTAGTATGTGTTAGAAATCTAAGAGTGTGACTATTATCGTACCCTATAGCATACAGAAGTTAATGTATGTCTACCATCTCTCAAAAAAGGTGGATTTATATGGTTCGTCTATGTAATAAAATGATTTGAAAGGAATATGTTATTTTTTTGTGACCACAAATGAGATTTAAATAATAATAATTAATGATTATAAACCATTTATGTTTATTATCTTATTGAGTATGAACCTTCAACACCTCACAATCCTAAATAATAAAATAAACAAAAATAATGAAAACATGGTCATTAAAAATATAAAATAAGAAATGAACCTAAAACCTCCAAACTTACCAAATGGAAGAAAATCTTTAACACAATATACCACTAATGCTTGGAGACTAAAATAGGGTTATTTGTACCTCTAGGATATGGTCCATGTAAGTGCCAACTATGCTTCATTTTTATTCCTCATAATTCTCTACAAACATCATTATCATTACAATCATTACCACACTCATCATTTTCATTCTCATCTACAGATAGAGGATAATGTACATAGGTTAATTAGGATGGTTAAGCCATGTGGGCTAATGATGATGGAACACTTAAGGATGAACAACCCACTAAAACCCTTTTCCGACAATGTGGTTTACAACTACCCTCAATAGATGTAGGATCTTGTGATGATGAGTGACTTAAATGAGTTTTGGTGATATGAAATAGCCTTTCTCGAACATAATCATTTTTAATGATAGTGTTTTAGTGGATCCTTTAAAGATTCGAGTACTATCAGAGTAGCCAACATAGATGAATATGAGGGAGGTTTGTAGTTGTCTGGGGTTAGTGAGCTACTATAGATGTTTTAGCCAAGGATTTTCTAGTATCACTCGTCCTTTTATGATTTTACAGAAGAAGATAACACACTTATGGAATGATAAGTGCATCGAGGCTTTTAAGGAGCTAAAGAAAAGAATGAATTGAACTCCCGTGCTTACCTTGTTGTTAGGTACGAATGATTTTGAGGTTCATAGTGATGCATTAGAGCATGGTTTAGGGTGTCTACTATTGTAGCATGGGAGGGTAGTAGCATTCGATTCTCACTAGTTCATTGAGCATGAGCAGAACTATTCGACTCATGATATTGAGCTAGCTATAATGGTATTTACTTTGAAGATCTGGAGATATTATCTATATGGAGTGCAATGTATGTTCTTCATAGACCGTGAGAGCCTTAAGTACATCTTCACTTAGGAAGATTATCATGAGACAATAGAGATGGCTAGAGTTAGTGAAAGACTAAGATTTGGAGTTAACCTACCATAACGATAAGGGTATTAGTGTAGCAAATGCTCTCAATAGAAATGCTTTGCACTCTCTAGTCTCATTGGTTGTTTTAGATTGGATATGGCAAGAGATTTAGGATATAACCGTAGAGATCATCAATTTTAAGGATTTTGAGATGAGAACTCTCACGATTATACCAACCATCTTTAACAATATCTGAGCTAGTTAACCAAAAGATGTCAAACTAGAGAGTATTAGGCAAGCTATAGTAAAGGGTAAAGTTATGGGATTTTAAATTTTTGAGGATGATAGCATCAAATTCAAAGTTATGGGGAGATTAAGTAGAAGATTCTATAAAAGGGTCATTATGCACCTTATTATGTCCATCCTAAAAGGGATAAGTTATACAAGGACCTAATGTAGATTTATTAGTGGCCTCGTATAAAGCGGCAGCTTATAGACCTTAGGGATAGGTTCTTAACTTAAAATAAGGTCAAGATTGAGCACAAGTATCAAGTAGGGTTAGTTAAGTCTTTAGAGGAACTTGAGTGGAAATAGGACAGTATGTCAATAGATTTTATTATGGGATTGCTAAGGACCCATAGTTTTTCTAATTCAATCTATATCTAGGTTGTATTTAACCAATTGAACAAGTTGGTATTATTCATACCAAAAAATCTACTTGATGCATGGAGTAGTTAGCCAGTGCTTACAAGAAGGGTGTGGTACAGTACTATAGGGTACCCAAGGAATTTTTCCATACCGATATTCTAGATTCTTATCACACTTCCAAAAGAAGTGGAAAGTAGATTTTGGGATATGGATAAAGATGAGAACTATTTTTTATCCAACTATAGATGGTTAGACTAAGTATACTATTTAAACATTTGAGAATATGCTTTGAGTATGCATACGTGATTTTAGCCATAGTTAAGAAAATTTCGTAGAGTTAATCAAGTTCTCCTATAACAATAATCATCGTGCGAGCAAAGGGATGACACCTTTTGAGGTACTTTATATATAAAAGTGCCATAGTTCCTTATATTGGAACAAATTGAGCCAAGCGGTTATGTTAGGACTGTATATGGTAAAGGAATATACTAGGAAGATTAGACTAATTTAGGATTGGATAAAGGTTGAAAAAGACAAGAAAAAAAAACTATGAAGATCTATGGAGGAGGAAAAATAGGTAAGAGACGGGTGGCCAAGTCATTTTGACGGTATTATCCACTAAGGAAGTGATGTGTTTTAGTCAGAAATATAAGCTTAGTCTAAGGTACATCGGGTCGTATGACATTTTAGACTAGGTTAGAGTGGTTGATTATCAACTTGCCTTGCATATCAAACTTTTGCACGTGCATACCATCTTTCACATCTCTCAGTTGAGGAAGTACATAGCTGAGTCGTATCACATCATCCAACCAGAGATGATCTAGCTTGAAGATACATTGACATATGATTCTAAGACTTGAAACATGTGTTTGAAGGTATTCCCACTAGTGATGATATTATGGTCGTGCCATAGAAGTGAGGATGTAACATGGGAGTCTAAAGATGAGATCAAAAATAAAGTATCCAGAGCTGTTCGCTTAGGTTTACTGGCATGGGTAACGCCGCGTGTTTTAAGGGGGTAGTATCCTTCTCTTGTGCAATAACTCTTGAGGGTTATTTTATTTTACTTGATGGCTTAGAGTTTTAACATGTTTTAAACCTATTTTGATGCTTTTATTTTGAAGACATCAGGAATGAAGTCTCTTTAAATTAGATAGTGCTATAATACTTATAGGTGGCAATCGGGTTGGGTGGATCAGGTTGGATTGAAGTCTCTTTAAATGATGTAGTGCTATAATACATATAGGTGGCAATTGGGTTGGGTGGATTAGGTTAAGTTAGGTTATAATGGGTCAGTTCATCCCTGGTTTGAGTTATTTGTGGGTTATTTTTCTTAGCAAATTAGTTGTGGGTTGGGTCAAGTCATTTTGGATCGTCTTATTATTTGGGTAAAGTCATATTTGGGGTAGGGTCATTGCAAGTTTGGGATATATGAGATTAATTTGTTGGGTCGGGTAGGGTTTGGGTTAAGGTAGTTTAGTATAAAGTTAGGTTTAGCTTAAGATACTTTAGTTTTTGGTCAGTTTTAGGTTAGCTTATTAGGTTAGGTCGAGTTTGGGCCAGGCAAGCTTGTATTTAGGTTATTTTATGTTCAGATTCATTTGAGAGGGTAGGTTTGGGTTAACTTGACAAATCAAGTCTTTTTAGGTTTTGATGGGTTGGATTGGGTTCTGATCAAGCTAATCCTATGTCAAATCACTTTGAATTTGGGTCATATCGGACATTAACCACCAAAATTAATGTAACTCATTAACCTTGTAAGCAAGTATTAAGTTTGAATTTATGGAAGAATGTGATTAATAATATGTTATTAATTAATTATTATTATTATCATGAATTTTTAATGTTGTATTTTTATAAAAAAAAATAAAACTAGAATATCATTGGTGAATAAGTATGTTCACAATAAAACTAAGAAAAATAAGTAAAATTTACATAAAAATATACTTTTAAGAAATGTGTAAATTTTTATTATCATAACTGGTTAATATCAAATTTAGTTTTATCGAGTTGATAATCGGTCGGGTTGATGGTGGTTTAGGTTAATAGAAGGTTGGATTCAGGTTGGGTTTGGGTTGCTCAAGTCACATATATTCGGTTACCACTAGGTCAAGTCCATTTTGTTTTGGGTTTGGATTAGATCGGATTGATGAATTTCTCAAGTTATGTTTGGTTAGCTTTTGTGCGGGGTAGGTCAACTTATGCCAACTCTAATAATACCCCATCCTAAAATCCTTCAAAATATAGTTAACGTTATGTTGATATAAAATATGTTGGTTTTGGTTTAGAAAAGGGCTTAACATTCTAATAAAAATGTGAATTTAAAGTGTACCAGCTAACTAGCAGTCCTAGGCAATTGACAAGTACACTCAAAGAGTGGCACTTTTATTCCTCAATAAACTAGTCGACTAGTTTGCCCAAATTTATTGATTGGTTATCCTATGACTTTATATCATGTTCTTATTTCGGCTTTAAATCTCTTTTCTATGTTTATGAAAACTTCTAGTTAGAATCTATTTTTGTTGATAAGCATATTTTGGTTCCTTAAGATTAATTTTACATTATTTGGATCATTCTATGATTTTATTTAGCTAAAAATTCTCTAAAAGTACTTTTAAGGTATTTCTCTCCTTTTCTCACCCTCCTCACTTTCCTTTCTCCTTAGGTATCCATGGATATGTGTAGGTCGAGTTGCACATTTCCCTCTGACTTATCTACTCCCTATCATCTATCTAATTTCACTCCATCTTCCTCACTCTCATAATTAACCTTTTTACACCTTAGTCCCCCACACTCAAACATAAGTCATCTCTTTTCTATCTCATTATTTCTACTTCCTTTGATTTTTGAGCATAAGGAGGTTACGAAACCTCCTTACTAATTCATTTGCAACTTGGTTCTCAACAAATTTTCTCTTTCTTCCTTCCCTTGGATCAAAATTTCTAAGTGTTGGAGTTTCCTCATTTTTCTCCCTTTTCTTCACTAGGAAAATAAGAGGCTTGCCTCTTTTCTTCCCATTATTGGTTGAATCCTTGCCTCCTCTTTATACTTTAGATATTATTTTAGTTATTTCTTATTTCTCTTAAGTAAGGAAGGATTAATGTTTTTGAAATAGGATTAAAGATCTTGGTTTTTTTCTCTTTGATTTTAGTTTTTAAAAAAAGGTTGAGATATGTTTATGTTCTTCTTCTTTTTATTTTTTCTTCAATGGAATTTTGAAAAGGAATTTTAATTATTTTAATTCTTTATCCTCTTATAAAATCAAGTCTTTGGAGAAATACATCAAGTTAGGAATATTATTTGCTTGAATAATTTCTTAGAGGTAATGCATTCTTATCTCTAACATGAATAAGGCTTGTGTTATTTGTTGTGGTTTATGTCTTTGGTATGTTTCTTTGATGTGCATGTGTTAATTAAGTTCTTATACTCAAGCATGTGGACATATTTTCAACTCTGAAGTTTTAAGCATGTTTTAAATATTTTGATATTATAGATGAGTTTGTTGAAATTTAAGCATGATTATGTTAACTATCAACTTTTTTCATGTTTCATGTGGTTTTATATATGGAGTATGTCTTTTTTTTTATGTTCTGCAACATAGAAGTATGATAGGATTAATTTGGAAAAGATTGGTGATTTTGATTATGTATGTTTCGTGGGTTTGGACGTTATTTTACGCAGATTAGTTAGTTGGTTTTCTATAATTGATCAACTAGTTGTTGAATAGTCTCATAGGTTAGTGACCATGATCATCCGGTTTCTCAAATAAATAATTAGTTTGATGAACTAGTTAACTGGTCTCCATGAGTATTTAATCGGTTTTCCTAAACCTTTTGTTCGGTTCCTCTTTTACTAAAGTGGTTATGGCATTTTGTTAGGCACATTGACTGATTCAACTAAATTGATTAACTAGTTTCTCTGAATAATATATCTGTTATACCAAGCGATTGATTGTTTTTTGTGTTTTTTATTTCATCTCTGGTATGGTATGGAAAGATTAGTCGACTTAACCTATAAACCGATCAACTAGTCATAATGACCTATTGACTGATTCCGCTTAAGAGAGTCGTGCATATTTGTTATTTGACAATCCTTCTTTTGCAACTTCTACCTTAACTATACCATGTAGTTATAACATTTTAATCATGATTTTCAACCCTTCTTAACCATATTTTAATGTGGATCAAAATGTTAATGTTGTGGTTCCTTGTATGGTTAAGTGTGGTATTACCTTTAAAACACCTAATTTGGTGGCTTGTCTGCCTTGGTTAATGTTTGGTGTTGATACTTAAAAAACCTAATTGGTTTAATATTTGGAATAAAATAGTGGAATGTTATAAGCATTCCCACTATTCATACTTAGGGTTTCGGTTATCTTTTGTATCCTTTAACCTAGGATACCAAATGTGGTGGATGTTAAAGATATCTATGAAAAGCCCCTTTGCATTAGTGTTAATGTGGTGGGTGAGGTAAACCCAAAATTGAACATATTCTCCCTCACCCAAGAGATCAAGTGTGGTGGATGTTGAAGATTTCTAAGAAAAGCTCCTTGGCACTAAAGTGATGTCGTGGTGGGAGTTACAATCCTACATTTGTCCTAACCTTAGATATAGACAATGGTTTGATTCCATGGAAATGTACTTCATGTGAGGCTGACCCAAAATTTAGCATATACAACATCACCTAGGATACCAAGTATGGTGGATGAAGAATACCCTTGAGAAAAGCTCCATGGCACTAATGTTATGTGGTGGTGGGAGAGGCAGGCCTATGCAAGTCTCGTGATGGAATATTGATATTATGTGCTCTATTTTTATATGGCTTGATATGGAAACTTGTGTATGTATGGATATGTGAACCCTAAGGTCTTGCCATATCATATATGTTATCAATGATTATAATACCCAACCTAAAATCCTTCAAAATGTGTTTAAAATTATGTTAATATAAAATAAATTAGGTTTGGCTTTAGAAAGAGCTTGACTTTACAATAAAGTTGTGATTTTTAGGTGTACCGATCAATTAGCTTCCCTAACTAATCGACAGTTACACTCAGGAAATAACATTTTTATTTCTTAATGAATTAGTTAACTGGTTTGCTCAAGCTAATCAATTAGTTGTTCTATAATTTTAGATCCTTTTCTAATTTTGATTCAAATCTCTTTCCAATTTATATGGAAACTTCTAATTAGAATCTATTTGTGCTAATAAGCATATTGTGGTTCTTTGGGATTATTTTTACAATATTTAGATCATTATATGATTTTAATTTAATTAAAATATCTTTAGAAGCAATTTTTGATGCAATTCTCACATTCTCCCTTCTCCTTCACTTTCCTCTCTCTTTTGGCAACCATAGATTCATGTTTAACTTCTTACACTCTTTCCTTGACTTACCAACCATCTTCCATGTCCCTTCCCAACTACACTCTACCTCCCTCACTTTATCATGGATTCTCTTACACTTGGTAGCTCCCACTCAACCAAGTTAGTTTTATCTCTCTCCATCTTGTGGATGGTGACCAACTCTCACTTCTATATACTCTATTCCTGATGCATTTCACTTTTTACATTCTACACTTTCTCACTCTCTTCCTTTTCCTTTGTGAAAAATTCCTAAGTGTTGGGTATTCTTCACTTTTCTTCTCTGATAAGAAAATAGAGGCTTTACTTTTGTTTCCTCATCCTATGGTTAAATTATTTTCTCTTCTTTCTTCTACTAATATTAGCTTTAGCTCTTCCTTATCTCTCTCAAGTAAGGAAGGATTAAGTTTTTGAGAAGGGTTGAAGATCTTGGTTTTCTCTCTCTAATTTTAGTTCTAAGAAAAGGTTATTCTATGACATTTTTCTTCTCCTTCTTCTAATTTCATATTTATTTAAGTTTTGAAAAGGATTTTTAATGGTTTTAATGGTTTTGATCCTTGATTCTCTTAGGAAACTAAGATCTTGGTAGAAATAATCAAGTTTGGAGTATTTATTTGCTAGAAGAATTGCTTAAAGGTAAGGCATCCCTATCTCTAATAAGAATAAGGTCTTCTAGTGTCTGTTGAGGTTCTATGTTCTTAGTATATTCTATGATGTGCAGGTATTAGGTTGAGTTCTTAGATTTGAGCATGTTCCCATAGTTTGATTTATGAAGCTTGGAGCATGTTTGAATATTTAAGATATATGAATTTTGGGGAAATTCAAGCATGATCTTGTTGAGTAATGATTCCTACCATGATTTATGTGGCGTATGCTTTTTTATATGTTCTATAATATAGAATCATGTTTGGTTCATATGGTTGGGTGTTGTTTAGCCCAAACTAGTTGACTGGTTTGTCATAAGTAATTGACTGGTTGCTTGAATAGTCGGTCGGGTTGTTAATCGCATTAACTGGTTACCTGGTGACTAAAGTGGTTTAAGACTTAGAAATAATAATGAGGTGATGATGATCGTTGTGAAAAAAATTTATATTGGATGATTTTTAACTGATTATTAACCGAAAATGATAACATAATCATTTTTCATCCCTTCCCACAGTAGGTAAGAGTTGAGGCAGAATTTTTGAAGGGAATAATCAGTTAAAATAACCATTTATAAATTAATTGAACGTTAGGCATTAGCCTATGATCATTGGATGGTGAATAATTCGAATCCTAAGCCTCCAAAAAATATAAAAGAATCATTCAGCTCAATTATGTTGTGACCTTATTTAATATTATGATTCTTCATTATAACACCTTTGTCGTTGAGTTTCATAAAATTTAGGATAATATTCATAACAAAGACTCGATAAAAATCCTGAAATAACAATAAGATGTATAATTTTCTTATTAAACTATGATATAGTAGTAGTAAAATTTTTCTTTCCCAGTTATGATTATGTTTATAATTTGCTGCGGATTTTTATTGTCTATGTGGCTAGTGTCATCTAATTTAGGATAATATTCATAGTAATGACCTAACAAAACAACATAAATAATAATAGTGCATTCATCATGATAAGTTATTCAAATATAATAGGTAAGATTAAACATCATGCATAGATAGGAAAATATCTATTATATGAGAAGAGGAAATCTTAATAATAAGGCATACATGATTGAAACAAAAGTAATACCAAACTGTCTTCTTCTACTACATACTGAAGTCAATAATAGTCTAGGTTATGTTTGGTTTCTCAACCAAATCACAATTGAGTGCCATCAACATAAAATAAAAATTTCAAATGCTAGTTAACAAAGTTAATCGACTTGATGTCACATCAATTCACTCCACTACTATTTGAGCCTAAACTTTTTCTTTTTTAACATTGACCCTATATCTATTTTTCTTAGGAGCTGTAGTGGAATGATCCCCATTCATACACCTTTTTCCAAATTCTTCAATTGTACTCTCAGAATTGCATGTAGTACCCTGATTTGGTGTGCAAACTTCATCAGTTTGAGATTCCACCTATACAAAGAATACATTATCAGGTTATAAAATAATTATTAAACAAATCATTAATTAACTACAATAATTAATTTTTAGTTAGGATTATTACCTGTTCATCAGCTATAGTTTTTAATTTGGAAAGTATATCAGAGTCCTAAAATAATGCACATTCTCATTAAAATTGGTTCATTATATAATATTTCCCTTGAACTAAGGATTAGAAATTATAATAATCTTTTACACTAACCTGACTGTCTAAGGAACTTGGTCCATAATATTTGGAAACCAAAGCTTCGTCCACACTTAGCTTTATAACTGAATATGCTCCCAATTGTTTCTCCCTCACTTGGACTAAGAAAAGAGCCTTCACATCTATGAGTTTTTCCAAATCTTTTGGAAGCTTTGTATATTCAACATCTTCCTGTTTAATACTCTAAAATGTGAATAAAATAGTGTGCATAAACTGAAACGATGCAATTTATATCATATTAAATTAGGACTTACCTTTGCATTGCTTTCCCTAAGTTGCTGCGCTGATTTACCTATAATTTGTGTACATTCCCTATCCCACAGAAGTAGTGGGATATTTCCTATTCCGTCAATAACTCTAATTTGTAGCATGTATCTAAGACTTCCTTTATCATTTTTCATACACTTTTCACAATAGAAAGAGTCTCCAATAGGCTTGAGTTTCTTTAGGCATTTCTTACATGCTACATAAAACCACTCTCCTACTGTTTCAATTCCTGCAACTCTGACATTGATCCGAAACTTTCCCACCTAAACCAAAATTCATTATTTTAGTTAGTAATGAAACATATATTATATGTATTAAAGAAAATTAAAAGTACCTCATTCTCTTGAAGTTGTTCAATTGTTTTGAAAATAGACCTCTCGCTTGCTAGCTCCTCTGTTATTGTTTGTGAAGATAATGATTGCCTCTCTTCACAAACTGTGATTTGTAAAGATTCACATTCAGGTAATCTGTACAAAGGTAATTATGTTTAGTTTCCATATTTTAGTGTTGTCAAAGTAATTAATGTGTAGAAGTGTTGAAAGATATTTTCCTCTTCTCAAAGTCTTTAATCTCATCCATTGTAGTATCAAGAATTAATTTTGTGACATTCCAAGTGTTTGATATCCTGACTTGATCTACAAGTATTAAGTGTAGTTAATGTTAATTGAATAAGGTACAATTTCTAACAAAATAAATATATATTTTACCATTAAACTTGCTAATTCGATAGAATTGAAGAATAATAATAAGCTGGTTTGGATTTGATTGTGAAACATATTCACTTAGTTTTGTAGCATAATCTCTCTAAAGTGTGCATTGTACTCTCTTTTGTCTGAAAAATTATGTGTAAGTAAATACTTGATATTGATGAATGTTTAAAAAGCATAACTATGTCCAAGTATTCATATACACTTATCTTACTTTTCATCCTCCAACACAAAATCCATGTATTTTGTGACTTGGCCATAAACTTCCTTCTCTCATAATGTGTGTACTATGCAAACTCTTCCAATAATGTCTGCCAGTAAATTACTTGTTAGTACGATAGTTAAAGCAAATCAGTAAGTGGTATATAAATTATAAAAATAAAGATGGTTCATGTAAGACATGTTGGTGACCTTGTAGCTAATTCTTCAAATGCTGCAAACTTGAATAGTACAATTGGAAATACTTCTATATTTTTTGACAAATTACACTGTGTAAAATTGTTGGAGTAGATCACATATTTGAATGCAGTAGTTTTTATTTTCATTTGGTTATCTACCACTATGAAATTCTTGACATGGTAGAGTTCTCCTTCAATGAGTTTTGCTTTATATTTTGGAATCTGAGATTTTCTAATTGAAGCATAAACTCTGTTTTCCTGTTTTATTCAAGCAACATAATTTATCAGATTTATTTATATATTTAAAAATAATAATGTAAATAAATAACATAAAATTTGCCTGCCAACTTACCTCACAGTTATGAAAGACACATTCTAAACTATATGATTCGTTTTTGTTCCCATAAGAAGGCTTATCGTAAAGCCTAATCAGTCGAAGTTTTACACACCAGTTGCTTCTGGCAGGGTGTATTTCTCTAAGATTTGTGTAAATTGACATCTTTATCTGTATGTTACACAAATATATCAGTTAAAACTTATGTTACTGAATATGCTAAAAAATTATATCACTGTAAATATGACATTTTTCAGAAAAAAAAATCTAGAAAAGGTTGAAAACTGTCTTTCAATTGTGGTAAAATTGTGATGAAAAAAATGATGCATAAAAATTATTAAAAATTGGTCAAAATAAATGGCCTACCTACGGATGCCGATAAGCCAAAATGGTTCTGCCAACTTACCTTGCAATTCTCATGACTATACCAGCACAGTTTATTTTTGTGATGCATATATAGGCAGGGTGAGTAGTGTTTGAATTCAATTAACAGATCCGACCATCGATTCTGAACTTATCCAATGAAGAGTTGCACAACAAATTAAATTTGGACACATGGTAAAATATACTGCTGCATTGGGCAGGAAGCACAGAATAGCAAATACATTTTGAAGTTACCCATGTCAGCAATGAAAGTGTATAAAAAATTGACACGTGGCCTTCTATTGTCATTGAAAGTCAGATTGAATGTAATTTTGACACCTGACAAGTATACTGTACATAAATGAGCGGGAAAAAATGCTACATGTATTCTTCTTTTATATATATTAAGATTGTTATGTGATTATTATTATTAATTTTTAATGTTAGCATTATTATTATTCTATATAGGGCTGAAACCCTATTGTGCCTATTTGAATTTCTGTAGTTGTAGTAGTAGTAGTAGTAGTAGTGGTATAAATATCATGTCTTATTATTATTATTATTAAGGTTATTAGTATTTTTATTATCATTAGTATTTATTCTTATTAGTGTTATTATTATTATTTCTTAAGTTATTATTATTCAATGTAGGGTGGAAACCCTACTTCTTTTTATCTTCAAATATTATCCTTGCTATTATTACCATTATGATTATTATCATTATTGTAATATTATTATGGTTTTATCATTATTATTATTACTATTTCATTATTATTTTTACTACTAAATTTTATTATTAAAGTTACTAATATTATTATTGGTATTATTTTGGTAAACGAGCTGAAGCCCTTATTTCACTTTATTTTTGAATAATTTCCTTTTTATTATTATTGTTATTTTTATTATTATGGTTATTGTTACTATTGTATTATTATCATTATTGATATTATTGGTATTATTTCTATTTTTATTATTATTAGTATTATTTCTATTTTCATTATTATTATTATTGGAATTAAATCTTTAAACCCTTATATTATCAACTTTTACAATATTACTATTATTTCTATATCTTTAGCAAAGTTAGTAATTAGTTAATTTTATTTTATTAATATGTCATTATTTTATTAAAAGTCTAGTTTTAGAATAAGTTAGTAATTAATAGTATTTTTCATAAGAGGAAGTCTAATTTCTAGTTTTTCCTTCATATAGATGAGATCAGTTAAAGCCCTAAGGAGGCATAGGAGCGTGCTCCAAGACCGGTGCTATTTTAGATAAGGGTGTTATTAAGGCCTCTTATGTGTTGATGTGCATTATATGCTTTGTATGTTATGAATCCTTTATATATTATCGTGATCATCTCTTATGTGGTATGACATGGAGTTGAAGCATATTCTTGTGTTGTTATATGGCCTATGTATTATGTATATGTGATGATATGTGTTGTGACCCTGTAAGACATGCATGTGAGGATGCTAATATGGTTTTTGTGGAGGAAAGGATGAAAAAGGAAGATGGGGAAAGAAGTTAACTAATGGATGTGAGTTGACCTAAGTATTTTTAATGATCCATGAGTGGAAGAGTAAAATGGGGAATATATGGTTTATATGGGAAAATATAATTTATAGTTTTGTATGGGGGAATCTAATTTATGATGTTGTATGGGAGAATCTAATTTATGATGTTATATGGGAGAACCTAAATTATGATGTTGTAAGGGAGAATCTAATTTATGATGTTGTATGAGAGAATCTAATTTATGGTTTTGTATGGGAGAATCTAATTTATAATGTTGTATGGGAGAATCTAATTTATGATTTTGTATGGGAGAATCTAATTTATGATGTTGTATGGGAGAATCTAATTTATGATGCTATATGGGAGAATCTAATTTATGGTTTTGTATGGGAGAATCTAATTTATGATGTTGTATAGGAGAGTCTAATTTATGGTTTGTATGGGAGGATCTAATTTAGGGTTTGGTGTGAAAGAATATTTGGTTTTATATGGTTTGAATCTAAGGTTTAGTATAGATGAATCTTTTGTTTTGTGTGGATTGAATTTAGGGTTTTGTATGAAGGAATCTTAGGTTTTGCATGAAAGAATTTAGGGTTTCGTATGGATGGACTTAGGGTTTTACATGGAAGATTTTATGGTGTTGCATGGGAAAATCTAAACTAGGGTTTTGTTTGGATGAACTTAAGGCTTTGCAATGCAGGTTTTATGGTGTTGCATGGGAGGATCTAATCTAGGGTTTTGTATGGATTGATTCTAAAGTTTTATATGGAGAAATCTAGGGTTTTATACGGATGGATCTAAGGTTTGCATGGTTGATTCTAAGGTTTTTACGTGGGAGTTTTAGGGTTTGCATGAAAAGTTTGAAAGGTTGCATGGGATGTGAAAAGTGTGCATGGGAGTGAAATTTATGTATGAAAAGTTGATTTGGGATGTAAGGAAGGTAATGTAAGAGTTTTTTTTGGGTGTTTGAACACTTTGGATGAAAAATAGTGTGTGGAGCAATATAAAGGTACGTAGGAGACCAAACTAGGGTTTGTGTGGGCAATTAGGGTTCGTGTAGCTGCTTAGGCTTTTTGTGTTAGCATGTGTACTTGGTGATTTAAAGTTTAATTATGAGGGTGGAATCTATGAGTTATGATATGTGGAGTGTTAAAATGATTTGGGTTGTGTGAGGTGGAGTAGAAAGGGCCACTTAGGCCAAAATTAGGGTTTCTGGGAAAACCCTAGAGTAAGGAAATAAGTGGACTTAGAGGTATGTAATAGTGGGCCTTGACCCGCATATTTTGGTGTTAGAGTCCTAGTGTGAGTTGGATTATAGAGGAGAGGTTGTTGGAAAAATTCGAAGGTGTATGGTTCTCATGATATGATACAGATCAATTGGAGGATAAGTGTAAAGGGAGTGATTCATGCATGTCTAGGGTGAAAGCTTCTAAGTAAGATACTTAAGATATTAATCATTTAAAGTGGAAGATATTGAGACAGATCTAGCTGATCCACCAGTTAGGAATAGTGGTTAGGGCTTTTACCCTATGTGTGATCAATCCACCGGTTATAATGTTGGTTAGGGTTTTACCCTATATGTGACCGATCCATCGGTTATAATTGTGGTTAGGGTATGATGCTCTATGTGTGATCGGCCCACCGGTTATAATAGTAGAGGATCCCAAGCTCAATAAACACAAACTAAAGTTTTTCTAAGGCACTTAAAAGTTACTAATTACTTACAGTGGAATACTAAGGGAGCAGGAGTCGAACCGATCCACCGGTTAGGAATAGTGGTTAGGGTTTTTACCCTATATGTGACCGATCCACCAGTTATAATAATGGTTAGGGTTTTTACCCTATGTGTGACCGATCTACCGGTTATAATAGTGGTTAGGGTTTTTACCCTATGTGTGACCGATCCACCGGTTATAATAGTAGTTAGGGAAGGATGCTCTATGTGTGACCGGCCCACCGGTTATATTAGTGGAAGGTTCCCGTACTCGCATGGATTTAATAAAAAGCATGGTGTTAATCGATTTCTGATTAGAGATTAATTAAGTAATTAATTTGGATTATGAATGGGCCTTTATACTTTTACCTGGATGGTCATATGCATTTATGTTATCATGTTGGTCTTATGCTATATTATTATTCGGCATGATATATGTGATTTGTGTGTCGGCCTTAGTGCATGGTTACCTTACTCAGTATGTAGCGTACTGATCACCCTTTTCGTGGATGTTGCTCATTCCCACGAGTAGTATGCCCTTCTGACTTTGTGTAGGTGGGCGAGACATTAGTCGGGACTGAGTGTTGAGCATATTTTGGCTCCAAGTTCAAGAGTGTCATGGCCGTATTCACGCTTTATGCTATTTAATTCCTTTTGTCACTTCTTTTGTATCAGATTTATCGTTTTGATTCATTACCTCGTATTGAGTATTTTAAATGAATCTTTTATCAGTTGTAAGCTATTTCTCTTTTTAATATGAATAATAATTCTTTACACGTACTCTAATTTTTATTTTACAACCGTTTAATGCTTATTTGGAGTTTAGATTATCTTCATTTATAATTGATTATTAATTTTCTTTTAGCCTTAGCACTTGGTACTGGAACGGTTGGAGAAAACCAGTCTGGTACTAAGTGTGGCAGTAACATCCCTAGAATTCACGGGTTTTAATTTAAAATTCTTCCGCTTCTAAAAAAATTTTGAATTTTGGGGTGTTACAGCAGCCCACTTCGCAGCCTCACCACCACCGTTGTCGCCCCCTTGGCTACCAACAACCCATCCCCAACCAACGCCTACACCTCCTCTTCAACCCTGCACCCTTCCCTTGCCCTAAATCCTCCCCCATCTACCTTCTTTCCTAGCCTCAAAACCCCAACCCGAAAATAGCTAGTATTCCCTTTTCTTTCACCCACCTTCGAGCCCTTCTCCTGTTGTGTTGCATACAGCTCATGTTGCATGAGCAGTATAAGCTGCTACATGTCTTGGTTATTTTAATTCATAAATTTTAAGGTATTATAATAATAATAATAATAATAATAATAATAGTAATAATAATAATAAGTTAAGTATTTCATTAATTTTATGCTTTTAGATTTTCTTATTTCTAATGCGATAAATATTGATATTATTTTTATGTGTTGATTTTCCTATTCCAAACTTGAATCCTTAACTGGGATATCAGTAAGGTTCGATTTTTGCGGGATTAAGGTAATCGTTAAATCCCATTTAAAAACATGGATAAGCATATGTTAGCAGAATAAAGTTTTTCATTAATATGTTATTGTGCTCGATATGTATTGGTTAATATAATATATATATTTACTTGTATTGATTGATAAAAAGTAAAGTATGCTAGTTTATATGTCATGTGTGGAAATATTACTTAAGAAAAGAGTTTGGTTACTAATAAAAATTTTAAGTACTTATCCATGCTATAATATGTTATTGTGACCATTGATGCATGAATAATATTATTGTGAGCCATATGGCATTTTAGTAATATGTCTTGTGCAAGAATGTGGCCTAATATGTGTGGGTGCTAATAAGTATTATATTAAAATATAATAGTTGGTGGAGTTGGATAACGTGAATGGAGTATTAATATTATTATTTCTTGTAGTGATGATAATTTAATAAAAGTGGTGTAACAAGGGGCAAAATGGTAATTTTGGAGGTAAAGGATAAAATGGTAATTTTGGAAGTAAAGGGGTAAAATGGTAATTTCATAAGTAAAGGGCGAAATGGTAATTTTAGAAGTAAAGTATAAAATGGTGATTTTGGAAGTAAAGGATAAAATGGTAATTTTATAAGTAAAAGGGTATTATGGTAATTTTGCAAGTAAAAGGGTATTATAGTAATTTTAGAAGTAAAGGGTAAAATGATAATTTTGTAATTAAAAGGATAAAATAGTAATTTTGTAAGTAAGGGGTAAAATGGTAATTTTGAAGGTAAAGGAAAAAATGTTAACTTTGTGAGTAAGGGGTAAAATGGTAATTTTGTAATTAAAGGGCAAATGGTAATTTCATAATTAAAGGGCACAATGGTGATTTTGATAATGGAGAAGAGTAATGTAGTAATTATGATAATAGAGAAGGGCAATTTGATAATTTAACCAACTAAAGGGTAATTTGGTAATTTTGATAATAGAGAAGGGCAATTTGATAATTTAACTAACTAAAGGGTAATTTGGTAATTTTGATAATGGAGAAGGATAATTTGGTAATTATGATAATAGAGAAGGGTAATTTGGTAATTCAAATAATGAAGAAGGGCATTTTAGTAATTATGATAATGGAGAAGAGTAATTTGGTAATTATGATAATAAAAAAGGGTAATTTGGTAATTTATCCAACTAAAGGACAATTTAATAATTATAATAAAGGAAAAGGGCAATTTGTTAATGTAGCCAACAAAGGGGAAATATGATAAGTGCAATAATTATAAAGGGTGATTGGTGACCTAATAAGTGTGGGAGATAGTTTGGAAACCTAAACCGAGTAAGGATGTAGCTAAGAGCAACTATGTGTGGGTTACGTGTCTCGTGTGCCATGTATTATGACATATTGTGTACTTTATGCTTAATGAGTAATCATTTGGAGCGCAACTTAGAGTGAAGGTATGCTTATCTGACTTCCTTATGGCACGTGGATGATGATTATATATGTTGTGTGTACGATGTTATATGATGTGACTCTCTAGGACATGCATAGTAGGATGTTTAATACTATGATATGGGGTGAAAGGATGAAAAGGAACAAATGGGAAGTGAGTTGACTAAGGGAACATGAGAGTGACCTTATTATCTCATGATCCATGAGGGAAAAAAATAAAAGGAGGTTATGATCAAAATGAACGAGTAATGTAACTCTTGCATGGGAGATTTCTAGGATTTGTATGGGGTGGATGGAGTCTGTAGGGGATGATCCTTCTATAAGAAAGGTGCTAGGGTTGAGCGGCCAACTAGGGTTTCACGGTTACATGTATAATTAGTGAGTAGAGTGATAGGTTTTGGGTTGGATCTAAATGAGATGAAGTGTGGGACGATAAAAGAAAGGTTGGCCCACATAGATTCGATTAGGGTTTCAAGGGAAAATCCTGGAGAGTGGTAGTGAGGGAATTTGAATGTCATAAGGTGATGGGCCTCAACCCATACTCTTAGGAGTTGGGTCTTTGTTATGAGTAAATGTAAGGAGGAATGGATGTCGGGGTGTGATATAAGGCCCAAAGGTCTCAAGATATGGGATGGGCCTTTTCGAAAGGATAGAAGTAGATGTCAGTGACATGCATGTCAAGGGTGAAATACTTTCGAATAAGATACGAATAAGATACTAATCACTTAAAGAGAAAGATTGTTGAGCCGGAGCCAGACCAGTCCACCAGCGAATAATAGTGGCCAGGAGCCAGGGTGCCTTGCATGACCGATACATCGGCAAATATTGGTGGCCAAGAGTGTTTTGCCCTGGATGACTGGTCCATTGGCTATAATAGTGGGGGATTCCGTGCTCAACAAACCAAACGTAATGAAGCTATGACATGGGAAATACACTAAATACTTATAGTGAAACACCATGTGAGTCGTGGCCAAACTGGTCCACCGGCAAATAATAGTGGCTAGGAGCATTTTACCCTGCATGACCAGTTCACTGGCTATAATAGTAGGGTTTTCGCACTCACATGGATATATATATATAACCCGTGAGATGATTGAATAATTATGGACTAATGGCTTTTATCCCAGAAGTATTGACTATACATTATGACCTATTAATATATGATTGACTTGTTAAATCTGTGAATATATGGATGTGAATATTATGTATACACCTGACATTATGTATGAATATAGTGTTGTATCATGTTTACATTGCAGGCCTACTTTTAAGTGTGTTTTTAAAGGGTTACTTAGTACCATAGTACTGAAGGGTTCCATTCGTGGAGCCCCTGCCTAGTCAACGGGCAGTGTCCCTTGCAAGTCTTTGTTCAGGTGCTATCCAAGTGGCCATCGGGAAAGAGCGTAAGAATTATCCATACTTTTAAGGTTTCTCCATTTCTCTTTTACTTTCTGGTTTAAATTTATTCCTTGTTCTTGTAACCACCACTAGTGGATTCTAATCTTGTAAATGATTTAAACATGTTTTGAAATTCTAGAAAATTGTATCTCATTCCTTTAGCCTTAGTACTTGGTACTGGAACAGTAGGAGTGAACTGGTCTGGTACTAAGTGTGGCGGTAATATCCACGAAATTCACAGTTTGATATTTTACTTCTGCTATTTCTTTTAATAAAATGAAATTTTTCAGTAGTGAATTTTGGGGGTGTTACATCGTTCTCGTTCCCCAGGCCAAGTCCAAGCTCAACTCTCAGCCCCCCACAATGCCTCATAAGCATTGAAGATGACATCTCCTACCTACACAAGTTTAGAAGGGCCCTCTGCTCATGGAAATGAGCAACACCTATAAAACAGGTGGTCAATGCGCTACATATGAAGCAACATAACCATGCATTGTAATACTTGAAAATTTTGCTTAACCTAATATCATGTCATTAGCCATAATTTGTCTCTAATATCAAGAAATCTTATTGCTAGACTTAACCAAATTTCTTAATCCCAAAACTTTAACTGAAACCGAAACCTAGATTCAGATAAACCAAAATTTGTAAACCAAAATTGAAACTCGCTAAAATTTTCTGTTAATCCAAATTATTTAGCTAATCCCAAAATTCCTAATCTAATCATAATTCCCTAGCATTTCTCTCTTTTCCTTTTCTTCCTTCTTTTCTTTTCATCCTTCCTTTTTCTTTTCTTTCTTTTTCATTCTTCTCCTATGCTGATTTTATGGCGTGAGGAGTTTTGCTTCCTTTGCACCTCCCTCCACTTGCCTCTCATATGCTTCCTCTCTCCATCACCTTGCCAGCCCTACCACTCCCTCATGCCATTCTTCTTCTACTACTCTCACTATTGCTCCTCTGTTTTTGCAACCCCATCATGTCCCTACCAACCTTCTTCTTCCTTCTTCTTTCTTCTTCTCCCTGCCTTCTCCTCCCATGCACGTTTTCTTTTGCATCATCACTCCCTCGTGCCTCATCCTGAATTCCATCTCTATCAACCATCACTATCCCCCCTATCCTTTTCTTTCTTCTTTCTTCTTCTTCTCGGAAGATTCATCATCATTGTTTTCATCACCTGCCATTTTTCTCCTCCAAGGTATGCCACCTTACTAGTATAAATACCCCTTCAACCCTCCATTTTATTGTCATCCATTAGCTGTCCAACCTCTTCTCTTCTTCCTTCTCTTTTATCCTTCTTCTTCCCTATTTTTGGCATTCAAAACACCCAATCCACCACCGAGCACCACCCAAGCCACCATTAGCTGCCCTTTAGCCGATGGACCGACCACCAAGGTTGCCCCAACCTCCCCCCTCACCGTCACCATCCATCATTGTCGACTACTGCCTCTTTTCCCTTATCTTTCCCTTTGATTGTTGTATAGTTTCAAAGTGCACAGCCTTCTGCACAATCGTGAAATGCTCAGATCCCCTATTGCATAGCCGTACAACTCTTACACCATCTGGCCATACGTTTTATTTCCTCTCGGCTCAGTAATGCACAACCGTGTTATTCTTTCACCACCTGGTCGTGCATCTTTTCTTCCTTCGACCTGTTGTGCACTATTGTTGCACAACCATGCAACTTTCCATTTTAGCCGTGCAACCCTATTTTCACCCCAAATCTTGTCCAAACACCACCAAAATTTAACCATAACTCCACCACACATTCTTCTACACTTCCATACAATTCAAGTTTTCATTTGACTCTAGTAAATTCTATTTTTACCCTTCTCTATCATAATCTCCCTCTTAATTTTTAACCTCTGATCCTAATCATATTTGATCTTATTTTCATAGGTGATCTTTCAGTGATCTCAAGGGAGGTATAGGATTTATATGCATAGAGCCCAATTTCCTTGTCGGTAAGGATACATGTCATAGCTAGGGATTTATGTGATAATTACATCTTGATATATGCTTTTGTGTTAAGTATGTTATAATGAAAATTTTAATTACGGAACTACTATGAAATGATATTCTTGAGAGTTGAGAGTAATGGAATTATGTAAGTTCATATTTGGGTATAATATTAGATACAATATATCTATGGGAAACTAAGGATATGTACTTCGAGTAATGATTGGAAATATATATGCATTAGATTTTATAAAGCTTTGGGAGAATATGATCGTCTTGCCTACCCTAAGGGTATTATGGTCATTTAAGAATAATTACATGGTCATACTTATGTGTTCAATTGTATGTCTTAAGTTTGGCATGATAATATACAATCAACTTTGAATAAAATATTAATCATGTAAAGTGAAATATCACTTGGGTCGGGATGAGGTGTTCATATGGCTCCATTCTATCAGATAATAATAGTGGCTCAGGTGTGTTATCCCCGAGAGGTGCTTTAGTCCGTTCCACCAGATTAAGAATAGTGGGATCCCATACACAATGTGAATGAAAATACAATTAAGAGTTAAATTTATAAATAGAAAGATACTAATCATTTAAAGTGAAAGAATACGTGAGTCAGGACTGAGGTGTTGAGTCCGTTCCACCGGATAATAATAGTGGCACGGGTGTGTTGTCACTGAGAGGTGCTTCAGACGTTCCACAGTTTAATAAATAGTGTCTCAGGATTATTTTACTCTGAGAAGTTTTGGCTTCGTTCCATCGGATAATAATAGTGGCTCAGGTGTATTGTCCTCAAAAGGTGTTTCAGATTGTTTTACTGGTTTAAGAATAGTGGGGTCCCTAAACTCAACGTAAATAAAAAGTTGGAATAAGATATATCTAATGAAAGACTTGGGATTATTAGTTATCTAGCATTCTTTTATTTGTGCAATTATGAATTGCTTATGATAATTCCTGTATTATGTGTAACCCTATTTGACTGTATTGTTACCTTACTCAGTACATAGCGTACTGATCATCCGTTTTATGGGTGCTACTCAATCCAATAAGTAAATGACCCAAATGTTTATGTGTAGGTTGATGAGGACTAGGTGGATGATTTCTTAGCCTTTGATGCGATATATGTGGAGTAATGATTCATTCATATCAGAGTTTGGGCGTAGAGTCATATTATCCGGATACTTTTGGACTCTTAGTTCCATGGGATCCCTTTTTTGTTATATTTTGATATTACAATCAGAGTTGATCTCCAAACACTTATTTGATGTTATTAAAATTTGTCTCATCTATTTATAATCATGTTTTAAATTTTCTAATCGTTTTGCCTTGTGATAGATGTAAGGATGGTGGGATAAGCCAAACTTATGTTAATTACAGCGGTAACACCCAAAACTTGATTATACGCTTCCATTTAAAACAAAAATTTTCAGTAGTAAATTTGGGGGTGTTACATGCATCTAAGGCCAAACATGAAAATACATATAACATATGCATAATCATATAGACAACATACAAATAATATAGACAATGAAGATCGAGCTATAGTCCGGATAAACTGATTCTTTAGATCTCTGATCAATTCTCATTTCTCACCATGCTTATTATCAATCCATGCGAGTGTAGGAACCCCACTATTATAGCCGGTGGATTGGAAACATACAGGGCAGAACACTCCTGACCACTATTATTGCCGGTAGATTGGTCTTAAGGGCAAAGTGCTCTTGGCCACTATTATTCGTCGGTGGACCAGTGTGGCCTTGACTCTCATGGTGTTTCATTGTAAATACTTAGGGTCTTTTCCATGTCGTATCACAATTATATTTGATTTGTTGAGTATAGAATCCCCCACTATTATAGCTGATAGTGTAACACCCCGAGTCGACACGACCACACGGGGGCTACCTTGGAGGGATTTCGGATTGATCGGCTGGCCCCACAGATCAACACGAGTCCTTTTAGCACGCTTTGTCCTCACTCATGCACTTCCCGAGAAATTTTCAGAAAATTTCTGAAACTTCCCAGGAGGTCACCCATCCTAAAATTACTCCATGGCCAGCACGCTTAATTGTGGAGTTCTTAGGACGGAATCACCAAAAGGATGGTATACCATGTTTATATAAGTAGCCAGATCAATCCTTATAACACTCTGCTCAAATTGGGGTATTACATTCACCCCCACTCAAAGAACGCAACGTCCTTGTTGCGCCTCAGCCAATGACTGTCTCAATACAGTTCATCCCAAGAATTGTCTCGCTAGGTGACTGACTGGCTCATCCAAGTTCAACTCACGGTCACGGTTTCGCTCTGATACCATTTGTAACACCCCGAGTCAACACGACCACACGGGGGCTACCTTGGAGGGATTTCGGATTGATCGGCTGGCCCCACAGATCAACACGAGTCCTTTTAGCACGCTTTGTCCTCACTCACGCACTTCCCGAGAAATTTTCAGAAAATTTCTGAAACTTCCCAAGAGGTCACCCATCCTAAAATTACTCCATGGCCAGCACGCTTAACTGTGGAGTTCTTAGGACGGAATCACCAAAAGGATGGTATACCATGTTTATATAAGTAGCCAGATCAATCCTTATAACACTCTGCTCAAATTGGGGTATTACAGATATAACAAAAACATACAGAGCAGAATGCTCGTGACCATTATTATTGTTGGTGAATCAGTCTCTAGGACCCTAGCTCCTAGCCACTATTATTCACCGGTGGATCAGTCTAGGTCTGGCTCAACAATCTTCTTCTTTAAATGATTAGTATCTTATTCGTGTCTTATTCGACAAGTTTTCACCCTAGACATGCATGTCACCGACCGTCTACTCTCATTCTCCCAAGAGGACATGCCCCATATCTTGGGACTCCTGCACCTCATAAGACATCCCGACATCCTTTCCTTCTTCAACCTACTCACATTGGAAGCTCAATTCCTAAGTGTATGGGTCAAGGCCCACTACTTTATGCCATCTAAGTCCACTCACTATCTTCCCCTAGGGTTTTCACCTGAAACCCTAATTAGGCCTATATGACCCAACCTTCCTCTGTCTCACCCAACCAAAGTCCCTTTATTACCCAATGTATCATCCCACTTAGATTCAACCCCAACTATTTCACTTTACTCCCCAAATACACATGTGACCATGAAACCCTAATTGGCCACTCCAAACCCTAGCACCATTCTTTCCCATATGTCACCCTTCCATTTCTCACCTACCATCCTTTCTTTTCCATGACACCCATGCTCACCCTACACCTAATATTCTTCCACTCTCATCCCATATTCCACTCACCCTTAATTATTTTTACTTACACAACCACCTCCAATTAGGGTTTTTCTCCCAAACCCTAGTCAGGTTTCCTATGCGCCTTTATACCAACCCACGTCTATTTTTTTACCTAATGTCTCTAGTCATCCCAACAACTCTTCCCTTACCTTACTTACTCCTCAAGAAAAATTTTCTCACATAAAGATCATCTCCATACAGACTCCATCTACTGCATGTAACCCTAGAAATTCCCATACAACTCCTTTTATTCCATACAAACCCTAAAAATTCCCAAGCAGCTCCTTTCATCCCATGCGAACCCTAGAAATTCCCATGCAACTCCTTTCATTCCATGCAAACCATAGAATTTTTCATGCAACCTCCTTCCATCCCATACAAACCCTAGAAACTCCCATGCAAACCCTAGAGACTTCCCATGCAACTCCTTAGAAACTTCCCATGCAACTCCTTAGAGACTTCCCATGAAAACCCAAGAGATCCCCATACCAACTCCTTCCATCCCATGTAAGGTTCACCCCACTTTTTTATTTTGTTCATAATTTCCCTTTTTATTTCTCCCCTCATGTATTGTGAGATAATTAGGTCAATCTCATACCCCCTTTGTCAACTCACTTCCCCCTTCTTCTCTTTTCATCCTTTCACCCCATATCATATTATTAAACACCCTAGTGTGCATGTCCTAAAGGGCCACATCATATAACATCATAAGCACAACACATATATATTATACACATGCCATAAGAAAGCCACATAAGCATACCTCAACTCCAAGTTATGCTACATGTAAAATAATCATAATAATCATAAGGTACACAGCATAACATAGCACAAGGCATACAAGGCACATAACACACACATAGAGGTCCTTAGCTACATCATTACCTAACACAACACTGATCTTGGAGCACACTCATATGCTTCCTTAGGATTTTGACTTGATTCACCTATAAGAGAAAAAAAAACTAATTAATTTCCCTCTTACCAAAATCACCATTATTTCCTACCTTATCCTTAGCATAGCTTAATATTAGGGTTACTAATATTAATAGTAGCTTTATAAGTAAAAGTAGGGTTATTATTCTTAAGGTAGCTAACTATGTTATCACTGGTCAAAATAGATCATAGGAGGTACATAGGTTCATGTTAAAGTACTTATAGCAAAATTTATATTATTAAATATAATAGCTTAATATTACTACTACTACTACTACTACTACTACTTCTACTACTACTACTAATAATAATAATAATAATAGTTGTAGTGATATTACTAAGAATAACCCAAATTTTATTAAAAACAATAATGATATTAGTAATACTAAAGTAGTGACAAAAATGATGTTAATAATAATAATAATAATACTAGTAGTGATAGTAATATTAGTGGTATAGGTAATATTAATAATAACGACAAAGTATTAGTAATAGTAGTAGTAGTAGTAGTGATATTAGTAATAGTTCTAATCTTAAGAATAATACAATTAAGGGTCCTAATAATCATAATATTAGTAACTTTAGTGATAATAATAATAATAATAATAATAATAATAATAGTAACTATAGTAACAATAATAATAAAAGTGTTAAGAATAATAATAATAATAATAATAATAGTCGAATGTTAAATAATAATATTAGGGTTCGAATATATATAATAGCAATAAAAGTGATAACATTCCTAAGTTAGCATTAATAATAATAATAATAATAATAATAATAATAATAATAATGATGATGATGATGATGATGATGATAATAAAAATAATGATAATCGAACTAATAATAAAAATAGGATTTCGACCCTTCACAATAAAAATAGAATTAATATTCCGAGGCTATATTTAATAATAATGATGATGATGATGATGATGATGATAATAATAATAATAATAATAATAATAATAATAATAATAATATAACTACTAATAAAAATATATAACATTTGTATAAATAGGGTTTAAGGATTGTGGGGGTTAAGGTACCACCTCGGGATGGTGGTGACTAGGAGGCACAGGCAGCGGCACATGGTGGTGGCGGTGGAGGGAGAAGAGGAGGTGGAAAGGTGATTGGTTAGAATAGAAGAGGGTGATTGAGGTGGTCGAGGATGCCCTAGGTTGAGAGAGCTAGAATGGCGGTGGTGGTGAGGCAAAAGGGATGATGCAAGCAGTGGCAGGTGTGGTGGCCTAAGGTGGTGGAGAGGGAGGAAGGGAGAAGGAGAGGGAGGTAGGGGAGTAGGGGAGTAGAGGAGGTTCTGCTGGTGGCTTTCGGGGGTAGACGGAGTAGTGGTTGCAGTGGGAACGGCAGCGGACAGCAACAAGAAGGGTGGCAGTGAGTGAGAAGGGGTTAATCAAAGAGCTAATTTTGCATGGCCAAGGTAGCTCATGCAGGGAGAATTAAGGGTGGTGGGTGGTGTAGTTTAGTGGGGGTGGTGTAGAGAGTGCTTTGGGAGGTGGTTTAGGCGGCGGCGACAGTGTGGATGAGTGAATAGGCGACCGCACAACAAAACAAGGAAAATTCTGGGTAGGGGAAAAAGGCTGAATGGGGGGTGGTTGAGAGGTATTTATAGGTCAATGAAGGTGAAAAATGATAGAGGGGGAAGAGGAGAAGAGGATGGCACGTGTGGAAGGTCGCCGGTATAAGACTACAAAATTGCAGGTCCTATCAGCTCAGGAAGGGAGAAAGGAAGTGGTAGAGGAGTACACATGAGGAGAGAGAGAGGGTGATTTGGTGGATAAGGGAGAGGGATAGATGGGGAAGAGATGAGAGGTGACAGGCCTGCGGATGGATTTACATAGGTTGTGTGCCTACAAGGGGAAGAGGGAAAGACAAAGGGTTAGGCGAAGAAGGAAGAAGAAAGGGGGCGGACTAGCTGACCCAGAGGAAAAAGAAAGAAAGAAAAAGAAGGGAGTCGAACCAGGCGGTTGGCGAGGGAAAAACAATGGGTGTGGCCCTTGGGTTGCGTGGGAGAAGAGAAGAGAATGAGGGAGGTTTAGGCCACGAGGATAGGTTGGCCCAAATCAGGGAAGGAAGGGAAAAAGAAAAGAAGAAAAGAGAGGAAGGAGAGAAAAAAAAAGAAGGGGAAAAGAAAAAAGCGAAAAAGGGAAAAAAAGAAAAAATAGATGGATTGGGGTATTTAGAACATTTTGATATTTTGGGATATTTAAAATAATAATATTTTAATAAAATATAAATTAAATTCCCTTTTATGTTAATTTAGGATATTTTGAATAATTTTTCCTTAATTTTATTTTAATTAGCGAAACACCCTAATTTTTCCTAATTAAATTATTTATTATTTTCCTCTTAATTTTACCTTAATTAATTCCTATTATTTTAAATAAAATAATTTATTTAATAAATTTTTGTAATAAATCCTTATTTTGCCATAATTTCCTAAATTAGGGTTTTGGGGTATTTCATCACTACCCCCATAAAGAAAGACTTTGTCCTCGAAGTCACTGACTACTTCCTAGGGTTAAGGCCAAGAAGTTCTAAGTTGATAAGGGAAAAACTATCATTAACAATTATACAACTATCCCCTTAAAAAAAGGGATCTACTAAAAAGTCTACCCCGCTTATGATTGAGGCCACAACTGTAAGATAATTGGGTATATTCCCTTCTGTTACTCAAAGAAAGCACTACAAATAATTATACGCTAGTAGGGGACGACAGTTTAGCCTTTGCAACAATGAAGCACCCACAAAAGACAAGGATGCATTCAAATAAGAGGGAACAAGTATTTGTAGAGAATATATGGTGAACGTAATTAAAAAGATGTCTAGCTCGCAATCAGCCTCCGCTTGACTGATCACATTCAAGTGCCTGTCTAACTAGCCTCCTTTATGAGGGAAGGGTCTGGATCTCTAAGGCCTTCCCCTAACATCTTAGTCTAATGCCTCGGTTGGACCAAGCACCTGATGTTGGAACTGCGAGGGTGAAGTCTAGTCATGCTGCTAGTAGACTTACTACTGACTTTGAAATTACTGGGAGCAAAATGGTCCCCGACACTCAAAAGTTATGTGGCCCCACTTGCCATAGTTAAGGCAGGTCACGAGCCTACCTCCACAATCCCGGCCGGGGTAACTATGGCTACATAGTCTGTATGAAAATCCTCTTAGAGGGTCGTGGACTCTACTACGATCTCTCAGCATGGGTCTCCTCGGTCCTTCCATCCACGGTTGAGTTTTGCTCCCAAAACTCTGACCCTCGAGTTTCCTTTTCTTGAGAATGGTGGCCTGCTCCTGGACTATGGTGGCGGTAATGCAGGCGCATTCGCACAAGTTAGCTAGATCACTCAAGGGAACTACACCCATCATCTGGCAGATTCCAAAGTTCAATCCTTGCTTAAACTGGAACACCACCGTAAACTCATTGGCGGTGATCTCTGGGGTAAATCTGAGCAGCTTGATGAAGTCAGCATAAACTCCCGGAGCTTGTCCCTCTTCAGGATCTTGGGGTATAATATGGAGCGAAGGGAGGTCTTGAAAGCCTCCCAAGTCACAGAAGGATTACCTCAGGCAGGGTGCTCCACCCACCAAGCATCTGTTATGCCTCTCAGGAAGAAAGCTGTGATACTGGGCTATTAGGCCAGTGAACAGTTCACTGCTTCAGAAGTGCGATCCATGTCCCAAATCCACCCTTTGAGGACCATTGGGTCTTTATCACTGTAGTAGGTCGGAGGGTGATGCCTAGTGACCCTTCAGAGCCAGTCCTCACCAGCACCCTCAGTGGGGTGGGGGTGTGGGGTAGGCACTAGGGGATGGTATTGGAAAAACTCCTTGAAGGCCTCAAAGGCTTTCTCCAGATTCTCTACTCGACCGTTCATCATGAAGAGCAGCTATAAGAAAGAAGGAATGTTAGGGGCGAACCTACTAGTTTGAAACAATCATTTCACACCATTTTTCTTTTTCTGGGAAATCCCTAATCTACCCTTTAGTTCCTCATTGTGGCCCAAACTCAGAATTTTTAAAATGGAAAGGCCTTTTTGGGTTAAAAAAACATTTCAAAATCCGAGAAAAACTTTGTAAATCAAAATTTGCTTTGAAAATAAGTGCGGTTGCCAGAACCAATGCTCTGATACCAACATATAACGCCCCCAAATTTTACTACTATTTTTTTTCTTTAGTAAAAGATACAATGGAAGTAAGGAAAATAAAACTGTGAGTTTTGAGGATGTTACTGCCATGATCAGTACAAGCCTAGACCCCCAATTAGTAATTACTAGGATAAAGAAAAATTACCATCAATCATGAGTCAAACTTGGGAATGAGTAACACCCATAAAACGGGTTGTTAGTATGCTGCGTACTGAGTAAGGTAACCATACATCTAAGGCCAAACACGCAAAGACATATAACATATACATAATCATATAGACATCATACAAACGATACAGATAATGAAGGTCAAGTTATAGTTCAAATAAATTAATTCTTTAGATCTCTGATCAATATTCATTTCACACAACGCTTATTATCAATCCATTCGAGTGTGGGAACCTCACTATTATAGCCGGTAGACCAAAAACATACAGGGCAGAACACTCCTAACTACTATTATTACCGGCAGATCAGTCTCTAGGGCAAAATGCTCTTGGCCACTATTACTCGCTGGTGGTCTGGTTTGGCCCCGACCCTCATGATGTTTTGCCATAAATACTTAGCATCTTTCCTATGTCTTATCACAAATGTGTTCAGTTTATTGAGCACGGAATCCCCCACCATTATAACTGATAAACCGGAAACATATAGAGCAGAATGCTCATGACCACTGTTATTGTCGGTGGATTAGTCTCAAGGGCACTCCGGCTCCTGGCCACTAGTATTCGTCGGTGGACCGGTTTGGGCCTGGCTCAACAATATTCCTCTTTAAATGGTTAGTATCTTATTTGTATCTCATTTGAAAAGTTTTTACCCTACACATGCATGTCATCAACCGTCTACTCTTATTATCCCAAGAGGGCCTACCCCATATCTTGGGACTCCTACACCTCCCCACATATCCTAATATCATTTCCTTCTCCCACTTACTCACACTGGTAACCCAACTCCTAAGTGTATTCGTCAAGGCCCAATACCTTATGCCATCCAAGTCCACTCACTATCTTTCCCAAGGGTTTTCCCCTGAAATCCTAATTGGGCCTATATGGCTCAACCTTCCTCTATCTCACCCAACCTAAGTCCCTTTTTCACCCAACGCTCATCTCACACAACATAACATAGCACATGGCATAAAAGGCACATAACATACACATAGAAGGCATTAGCTACATCATTACCTAATACGACACCGGTTTTGGAGCACGCTCCTATGCCTCCTTAGGGTTTTGACTTGATTCACCTATAGAAGGGAAAAACTAAGGGTTAATTTTCCTCTTACCAAAATCACCATATAATAGATTAATATTACTAGTAATAATAATAATAATAATAATAGTTGTAGTGATATTACTAATAACAACCCAAATCTTATTAAAAATAATAATGATATTAGTAATACTAAAGTAGTGACAAAAATGATGTTGATAATAATAATACTAGTAGAGATAGTAATATTAGTGGTATAAGTAATATTAATAATAATGGAAAAGTAATAATAATAGTAGTAGTGGTATTAGTAGTGATATTAGTAATAGTTCTAATCTTAAGAATAATACTAGCAAGGGTCCTAATAATCATAATATTGGTAACTTTAATGATAATATGGCCAAGTATAATAATAATAATAATAATAATAATAATAATAATAATAATAATAAAAGTGTTAAGAATAATACTAATAATACTAATAGTCGAATGGTAAATAATAATATTAGGGTTCGAATATTTATAATAGCAATAAAAGTGATAATATCCCAAATTTAGCATTAATAATAATAATAATTATAATAAAAATAATGATAACTGAAATAATAATAATAATAATAATAATAATAATAGGGTTTCTACCCTTCATAATAATAATAGAATTAATATTCTGAGCTATATTTAATAATAATAATGATAATAATAATAATAGGAATAGTAATAGTAATAATAATAATAATATAATTACTAATAAAAGAGATATCATTTGTATAAATAGGGTTTAAGGGTTGTGGTGGGTTAGGGTACCAGCTCGGGATGGTGGTACCCAGGCAGCACCAGCGGCGCCATGCGGCGACAGTGGTGGAGGGAGAAGAGGAGGTGGCAAGGTGATTGGTTAGAATAGAAGAGGGGGATTGAGAGGGTGATTGAGGTGGTAGAGGATACCCTAAGTTGAGAGGGCTAGATTGGTGGTGGTGCGGCAAAAGGGGCGGTGCAAGTAGTGGGTGTGGTGGCCGAAGGTGGTGGAGAGGGAGGAAGGGAGAAGGAGAGGAGCCTGGGGAAAAGGAAGGTAGGAGGAGGTAGAGGAGGTTTTGCTGGTGGCTTTGGGGGATATAGGGAGTGGCGGTTGCTGTGGGAATGGTGGTGGATGGTGATGCGAAGGGCGGAAGTGGGTGAGAAGAGGTTGATCGAAGAGCTAGCTTTGCATGGCCAATGTGGCTCATGCAGGGAGAATCAAGGGTGGTAGGTGGTGTAGTTCGGTGGAGGGTGGTGCAAGGAGTGTTTTGGGAGGTGGTTCGGGTGGCAGTGCTAGGCAGCTATGATAGCAGGGATGGCTGAACAAAAGGTGGCACAACAAAAGAAAGGAAATTTTAGGTAGGGGAAAAAGGCCAAATGGGGGTGGTTGAAGGGTATTTATAGGTCAATGAAGGTGG
Organism: Tamarix chinensis; assembly: GCA_030549775.1. Lineage (NCBI taxonomy): Eukaryota > Viridiplantae > Streptophyta > Magnoliopsida > Caryophyllales > Tamaricaceae > Tamarix > Tamarix chinensis. The sequence continues at coordinate 25,358,613 of CM060178.1, read as the reverse complement.
AAAATGATAGAGGGGGAAGAGGGGAAGAGGATGACACGCGTGGAAGGTCCCTAGCTGATGGTGCACGGCCAGTACAGGCCTACAAAATTGTAGGTCCTGTCAGATCGAGAAGGGAGAAAGGAAGGGGGAGAGGGGTATGCTTGAGGAGAGAGAGAGGGCGATTGATGGGGAAGAGAGGGGAGGTGGCAAGTCGGCATGTGGCGTTGCAAAGGTTGTGTGCTTGTATAGGGAAGAGGGGAAGACGAAGGATCGGGGAAGAAGGAGGGTCAGGGGAAGAAGGAAGAAGAAAGGGACAGGTCGGCTGACCCAAGGAAAAAAGAAAGAAAGAGAAAGAAGGGAGTTGAACCGGGTGGCTAGTGAGGGAAAAAAGGGGCGGCGGGACTTAGGCCGTGCGAGAGAAGAGAAGAGAAGGAGGGAGGTTTGGGTAGTGGGGGTAGGTTGGCCCAAATCGGGGAAGGAAGGGAAAAAGAAAAGAAGAAATGAGAGGAAGGAGAGGGAAAAAATGAAAAGAATGGAAAAGGGAAAAAAGGAATAGGAGAAAAAAGGAAAAATAGATGGGTTGGAGTATTTAGAACATTTTGATATTTGGGGATATTTAAAATACTGATATTTTAATAAAATAAAAATTAAATCCCCTTTTTAGGTTAATTTAGGATATTTTGAATAATTTTTCCTTAATTCTATTTTAATTAGCAGAATATTCTGATTTTTCCTAATTAAATTATTTATTATTTTTCTCTTGATTTTTCCTTAATTAATTCCTATTATTTTAAATAAAATAATTTATTTAATAAATTTTCCTAACAAATCCTTATTTTTCGATAATTTTATAAATTAGGGTTTTGGGGTATTTCACTCTATTCTTTATATATTGCAATGATGATGCTCATTGGTTAATGATGGCACCCAAGGGCCACATCCTTTATCTTCAAATGAGAATTTTATCTAGAATTGTTGTAATTTTTTTAGTTTATTTGTGTTTACATCTTTGAAACATCGACATGATTTTTAATACAAATTTGTTTTTTTATTAGCTTTCCATAATAGCCTAAGTATCCAATCTATGGTAATCAGATATATTTGTACTTTATTTAGTTTAAGTATCTTGGAGTTCAGCATAATTAATGTAGATTGAATAATACTTTCAACGAATAGATATAAAATAAAAACTATCTAGCATTGTAACAAAACATATTTTAATCAAAGTACGTAACAACGTAGTAATACATTAAGGTTATTGCAAATTCTCACGTCCATGCATACACTCATGTCCATGCCTAGATAGAGTAACTCTTAAATAAAGCACAATATTTTTAATATATATAACTAGCTACTGATAATTTAGAATCAGCTCTCCCCTCCAATAAAATTGACGGATAGTTTTACATCATTCAGACATCTTTCACTTGGAATTTGATATTCATCATGCGGATGTTTAACCAAATATTTTTTCCATCATTTCCAATACATATATGTAGGGCTGTAAATGAGCTGAGCCAGTTCAGTATTCGGCTAGGCTCGGCTCTTTAAAAGCTCAGTTCGGCTCATTCGTTTAATTAAATGAGCCTCAAAATGAGGCTCGGGCTCGGCTCATATTTTGGCTTTGGCTCGTGAGCTCGGCTCGGTTTGGCTCGTTAAAAGCTCGGTTCGGCTCGTTCGTTTAGTTAAACGAGCCGAGCTCAAACAACATTTTAGGCTCGTTTAGTTAAGTGAGCCGAACCCAAGCCTGGGGGTATTCGGCTCGGCTCAGCTCGTTTACAACCCTACATATATGTGAGTTATAAAAACGTATCAATCTATATGGTCATGAGCTATATCCTATGGGTATTAATCTGGCAATTCGAAAACATTCGAATTGGCGTGTGGCTATATCAGGTATATATAGGTCCATTTTGTCCACACAGTGTAGACAACCATGATATAATGCCATTTAAGACAATCCCAATATGGATCAGCTACTCCGTATGGATCACAAATGACCTGTCGCAAAAATTTAAACTAAATGTTGATATCTCTAACATAATATAGTAAAAATATAATAATTTGTGCATGTCTTTGATGCAGGCATAAGACTAATATTTGCTCGAAATTAATCGAGATTCTCTAATTTATTAGCAAATTTATGTCCACAAAACCATCTCATACAACGAGGATGGTCTAAATCATACCCGAATCATTCCTCTCTAAACCCCAGAAAGTATTCATATATTCAAGTATGTTATAATATTCTGTTATTAGATTTATAACTAATATATCCAAGTGTATATATATATATACATACATATATATATATATATATATATATGATAATTATAAAATTACTTGTAATAGAGTAACACATCCCGATATTTAAGCTGTGTTAGCTCTAAAAGTCATCCCAATTTGTCGATGTAGAAAAGCAAGTGTGGTTGCATCTCATACATAACCTTCAACTCGGATAAAATCATAAAGAAAAAAGATATAGTACGGATTAAGTTTATCAACCAACTTATTGACAAACAACGATAGACCAATCAACTAAAATAAATATCTGATCGCTTTTTCCTCATCCCCTAACCAGTATGATTCGCATACTTCTTTTAGTTATTTAAATGGAAGCTCACCCTTTTGATTAACTTCATTCACTTACATTTCTTCTATCCCAAATAAGACATCCATTGCACCGATCAATTATCTACACAAGTCAATAGTCATCTCTAAATGTAATGGATTACCATCAACTCATAACCTTAATATGCAATGTATATCTAAAAGGGTGATTGTCATCTCACCCTATGACATAAAAGTTATTGATGTCTGATTTCCATCTCTCAATAAATGCTAAAATAAGTGGCTTGTTGGCATGCTCAATTGTACAAGCTAGAAGGTGTCACGATCCTATTTGGCATATTAGAGCAAGCATCCATTCATAAATGCTTCTAAAAAAAGTTTTCAGAACCTCATGTCTGGTGTGAATCTTATGACAACTACGATCTTAAAAAAATAAAATCAACATATGTAATGAATATATATGATTGGTTACAAATAAAATAAGAAATATTTCAAAATACATATGGTAAACATACTTTTTCTAACTATAAATCTAAAGCCGCGTGACTGCCAAAATTTTGGATTAAATCGAGAATGATTGGACCTTTAGGACATGACCCAAGCAAGTTCCATTTATTCTTCAATTGTATACCGTGTTCATCTTTACTAACATCACTAACATCCCTATCATCGTCATCGTCGTCGTCATCATCATCATCATCATCATCATCATCATCATCATCATCATGCACATATTGATAACGATGGTTGATCAATAATATAGGGTAATGATGCTGGTAAATCTAATAATAATATAGAACCACCAACAACAGATGAGTGAACTAAGGATGATGGTACTCCCGTATTAGGTTGTGTCGGTGAAGTAAGAAAATATATATATTCTATAGATAATAGAAAACCTCCATACCTAGGACCTCTGACACTCAAATCTTTGTACCCCAAACCTCCGACCTTGAAATCATTGTATACCAAACCTACAAACCTCGAACCCCTACCCCTAAACCTACATACCCTAAACCTCCAAACACCGAGTGCCCTACCCCTGAACCTCTATATCCTGAAATGCTAGCATTAACCATAAATGATGGACGAATAACATAGCCAGCAAATGTTGGAATGGTAGGAGTTTCATGACTAGACCTTGGTCGTTTGGGAGATTTTGCATATTCTTGTTGTTCTGACATTTCTTCCGGTTCTTGTTGGCTATGTTTTTTTTACTTCATCGTAATCCTCTAGTAAGACTTTTTCCCAAACTTTTTTAGACAAGACATCAGAGTAGGTTGTTCCATACTCGTTTTGTTACGCCATGAAGATGCAGTCACAGAATGATCTTCGATTATATCTACTACTTTGTCTTATCTACGACACATTTGAATTTCAATAACAAAATCAATCTATTATCCAATCAATATAATTAAAAACATTCACTAATAACCCCCACCACATAACAATATTTAACATATTTAATGAAAATATAAACAAATCTAATAAATATCAAATCATATATAAATAATACATTAACACAATTAATAGAATATAATAGATCTAAACATATAATGAGAAAATTTAACCAAATTAACCATAATTAAAAAATATAACGAAAAACATAATTAGCAAACCATAATTAATAAACATAATTCCCCCTCCGAATGCCAACCAAAAACCTACAATACCAACAATTTTAGCCAAATCCATATTTAATTAAAATAACATAGCATAATATCGGAGTATAAGAGATCTAAAAATATAAATAACAAATTTAACCAAATTAACCATAATAAAAAAAACCACAATTAACAAACCATAATTAGTAAACATAATCACCCATCTCAATGACAACCGAAAATTCTAGAATACTAATTTTTATTTGGCAAACTCATATTTAATTAAAATAATAGTGCATAATTAATAGAGTATAATATAATAGACCTAAAAATATAATGAACAAGTTTAACTAAATTAAACATAATTTAAAAAAATATAACTAACAAACCATAATTTCGAAAAAAAAATACCCCTCCAAACGGAAATTAAAAACCCTAAAATAATGACAATTTTAGTCAAACCCAAATTTAATTAAAATAATATAGCATAATTAACATATTATAGGAGATCTAAAAATATAAATAAAAAATTTAACCAAATTAACCATAACTAAAAATCATAATTAATAAACTTAATTACCCCTCTAAAAGAGAACCGAAAACCCTAGAATATTGACAGCTTTTACCAAATCATATTCAATTAAAATAACATAGCATAATTAATATGGTATAATAAATCTAAAAATATAATGAACATATTTAACCAAATTATCCATAATATCATAATTAATACAAATATAATTAACAAACTATAATTAATAAACATGATTACAAATATAATTAATATAAACATAATTAATTGGCAATAATTACATTACCTAATTAATACAAATATAATTAACAAACTCATATGCCCAATGAAACTATCCTCCAAGTCACAAACTATAATTATTAATTAATAAACTATAATTAATACAAACATAATAATAATTAACAATTAATAATTAATATTAGTTAATACCAACATAATTAATACATACATATTTAACAAAACATAATAATCAATTTTCTGCCAACCTTCCTAGCACCCAATGGAAACCATTTGGTTTATAGGATAAAATTATGCTTCATTACAAACATCATTAATATTGCACAGATTAATACTAAGACCATACAAACTACAATTATTATAAACATAATAATAATTAATGACTCATAATTAATAATAATTAATACGAACAAATCTTCAACAAAAAATACCCCATTCATCCCCCATTGGCACATTCTGTCGTTGTTCTCCCATAGGCAAGATATGCCATTGAACCTTCCTTCAATAAAATTGACCAATCTCGTCCCTCAATCACTCGAGACAAAAATTTGTCGTTCTCATCACATCCCCGACCACCACTTGGTATATTTTTGCCGATTCCCTTTTCGGAAAGTTACACATAATATCTCTTGGTAAAAATAAAAATAAGAAAATTTTGTGTATGCAACTTCGCTAAGCCCTACCATTCTTATAGCTGAGAAAAAAAAATGCTTACCTTGGCAACTGACGTGAGAGTTGTGAGAAGAACTTGAGATAAGAGACATAAATGAGAGAGAGAGTTTGATAGTGTGAGAGAGAGCCAAAGAGAGTAAGTGAGAGAGAAACACAAGAGGAGAGCATAATATAGGGGAGGGGTAGAATTATTAAAAAAAAACTAATTTTTTATATATATAAATATTTTTTTCTGAATAACAACTATAGAAAAAAATTGGACCTCATTAATCAGGAGCACACAAGAAAAATAAAAGGAAATAAAAAGAATAAAAAATAGAGAAAATGGAAAAAGGCAACAGATAGAAAAAAAAGAAAAAGAAAAAAAAAGAGGCGAATTGGAGAGGGTGGGGTCTAATAATAGTTTTAATATTTATTAAAATAAAAAATACTGATAATAGTATTATTTTCAAACTAATATATTAAGTTTTCGAAAATTTAAAAAAATGTTAATATTCCATGTCAACAATAAAAAAATAAATGTTATTATTTTTTCTGAAAACAAAAATAATACTCAAACGAATAATGAAATAAAAAAATAATTGTGTTATATAAATCGGATATAAATTAATATATTTATATATTTTTTTTATTTTTTTTATTTGATGATAAACATATAGAGGTGAAAATTGTTAAGTGGCAAATAATATTATAATATAATTTAGTATTTTAGAAAAAATTATAGATAGCAAAGTAGGTGGAAGGAGTGGTTTGAGGGACACATGTGCTCTTAGAATATCCATAATCTTACTATTTATTTTACCTCTAATTACACTCATCAATATATTAAATAATAACAAAATAATATATAACTTTTATTTTGTCTCATATATTTTTTACCTTCATATTTATATCTCTTAATATAATAATATATTATATAATTTTACGAACCAATATTTTCACCAACCTATAAAATAAAAAATCTAAGAAAACAAATCACTGCACCCACTCACTTTCTTTTACTCCACCAGACGTTCTCTTCGCCTTCCCTTTTGGCATTTGTTTTTAACTCCCCTTTCTATTTTCCTGTCTGACATTGTTGACCCACCGTTTTTTGCTCCTGCCTTTTCTAGGAGCATCATGGAGTCTCGATGCAAAACTAGCGCAATTTCGCATCTCTTGTCGACCATCGGCATAGATGTGGCGTGATTTCAGAGGCAAAAAATTATTTCGCTTCCCATAACGCCCATGATTCAGGTACCGTTTAGCAGAATTGAATCTATTAAAAAAAAATTTTTAAAAATTCTAAAATTATAATTTATATTAGTTAATGTAAATTATTAATATTTATTTAAAAAAAATAATTAATCAAATATTATTTTATATCAAATTCGATATAAAAAATCTTTTAAAACAAAAAATGATATCTAAATACCATATCCATGCTTTGCTCCGTTAGAGTATCCACAATAGAGGAGCAAAAAAAAACTCAATATATATTTTAAAATTAAAATTAATTTTTTTCTTCTTTTAAACTCTAAATACACAATAAAAACTTAATAATATAATACTAAAATATACTATCTTATCGATCTATACCCCACCACAAACAACTAAAATATACTAAATTACTTATATTATTAATAATTTTTTTTATTTTTGCATGATTGAATTTTTTTGAGCTGGATCAATATTTTACACTCTACCATAATTTTTGATTATTTTGTCCTACTGTTGTAATGTTTTGCACTGGATCAAAGGATGTAAAAAAAATTTTGCACCTCTGTTGTGAACAATCTTAGTGGACTGTTTGGGAGGGTAGGAATGTTGTATTTTATTACATGTTCTATCTTATTTTATTAAAAAAAATTACTCTACAACTGTTTTATCCTATATTTGGTGTATTTTTTTAAGTTATATTTGGATGCACTCGCATCATTATATTTTTATTTTATTTAAGTTTTTTCTCTTATTTTAACTAATGCATATGCCTAGATTATTACTCCTACTTGTTCCATCATTACATTTTAATATAACCTAATTACTATATTTATTTATTTATTTTTAAATTACATATCTTTTTCAAACAAATTAATAAAACTAATATCAATACCACAATTATATTTTTTTTTATTAAAATTTGAAGAGCAATGAATTATTAGTTAATAAAATGAAAAAAAATAAAGGTTGGGTATTAACTTTTATAAAATAATTTTTTAAGTGAAATATCCAATCACAAGATAAATTTATTTCATGGAGTATTAAAAACCATTTTCTCTTCCAATTAAACTTTCTCTTTAGTGGAGGGAGCTTTTATATTTAGATATGAAAATCTTATTAATTTTATCCACTAGAGTTGCAATTAGCTATGCGCAAGCTTAGTTCCACTAATAAAAAGCGAATTTCTTAGCAACAATAGAAGTCATTGCTAAAATCAAAAATTGTTGCAAAAGATATTTTAATAATAACATAAATCGTTATGAGGTTGTTGCGTATGAAATTGTTACAAAAAAAATATTTTTAGCAATATTGTTTTTGTTATAATAAATATATCTCTACTAAAGAAATATCTTTTATAAATTTTGAAAAAAAATTTTGGCTAAAAAAATCGTTGAGAAAACACTTTAATAACAAAAAATTCTTGTTGCAAAAGTTTTTTAGTTACAAAAAAAATATCATTGCAAAAACTATTTGGCAACAAAATATATTATTGCGAAAGTTCTTTAGAAATAAAAGTATATCATCAATAAAACTCTTTTGCAACAAAAAAAGTCATTGTCAAAAATAAGTGACAACAAAAAAATTTATAAAAAATATTTGATGAAAAAATATTTACTATAATAGGAAAAAATGATCAAATATTCCCCTAATGTCATTGCTAAATATATAAATAAAATAAATGAAGAGTAAAAAATTTAAACCCTCGATAGTTCTCTGAAGAGAACTATACCAAATACTCTATTTTCATTTATTTAATACTCAACTTACTTATCATACATGGTCACTAAATAGGATATGAGTCTATAATAACTAAAAAAAGATATTAAAACTAAGTATCGGTAGACCTCCTTTGTAGCTATTGAAATTGAAAGTTAGCTACTTGATTTGTACATAAGAAACATGATCATTCTCATTGTTTGTGTCAAACAAAACATGTACTAACATTACATAACCATCTCTTGTAAAAATGAGCTTAGTATTTAGGCAAATGAGTTGATATACATTGTGAATAAAGAACAACTATCACACAACTCATTACCAACCATATGACTTGTAGAACCTTAAGGGGGAAATGAAAAATGAAGATAAGCATTTTTCGCAATATATGTATCAGAGGGGCACACACATTAAGGAACCATGACCATATTGCCTCCCCCCCAACATAATTGCTATACAATATGACAATCACAATGTAGTAATAATGCATGAAGTGCAAAATTGGAAGGGAACCTCACAATATATGAAAAGCTAAAGTCAGAACTAGACTAAGAAATAGAATTTGATTCATATAAGAAAGGGACCACGATGCATAATTGTTGAACAAATTGGGTCATACTAAGTGTTGATGGCGGAATTTGGGTGAATTCTAACAAATCTGAAAAATGAGAATAGGGATGAGGGGCTATTGGTTGAAAGACTTAATCTTGAAAACCCTATAAAAGTGAGTACTTACATAAACCAATCAAAGTTTTAACACTTGAGATAAATCATGTAATTTTTTTGGGAGATAACACAAAGTTATACACTAAGCTTTGAGTGTTATGAGTTTTGACATTCATGGCTGAATCAAAGGGTTCAAATTGTGCCCATTCATTTCAGCTCTTGACACATATATAGAGTGCAAAAGGTTAAGAAAAATTACAGCTACCCTTAGGTAACCATATCGGTTATAAACTTAACCAAGAATGATTCTAATACAAGCTAACTATGGTGGGGAAGGACTAACACAAATCCATTAACTCTTAGAGTTGATGTTCGACCATGACCTGGCCTTTCCCAATACATCATATCTAGTATATTTATCTTACACACTAATATTAGGATTTAGGAAATGTAAATTACAAGAATGGAAACTCTAGTACAATACTTTAACTTATGCTTAACCAAATGAAGAAATTAACATCTTCCCATGATTATTGAAGTTGACTGCATAGTTGGGAAAGTAGGGCACGTGGAATCCTCGATTTGTGCTAATTAAGGTCTTGGAAACCACATGAATATGCCTCAACTCCGGCTGCATAAATTCAAACTTGAAAAGCTCCCTTGTCTTCTTGATTTTTAAAACTAATAATCGGAAAAGTGCCTTGCTGCATGTGAAGATTTTGACCCATGCTTGGCTGCAGGGATGAAGGTAGTATGGAGCCCATGGGGTCACTTGACCCTAGGTAAATTTATAATATATATATATATATATATATATATATATATAGAGAGAGAGAGAGAGAGATAGATAAATAGATAGATAGATAGATAGATAGAGAGAGAGAGAGAGGTATATTATGGACACTTAATTTTGTTTGTTTTGTTATTATTTTTCACTTGACCCCATATCTACCTATTATGATTTTTGTTATACTTGTGTTTATTTAAGTATTTGTATTTACTGATCCATGAGTTTGAAAGTTGATATTCTCTTTTTATTTTATTATTATATTGTGTAAAATTTTTTTCTGTTTATTTTTTGTTTAATATGTGCTATTAAACTATTAGTATGTAGTTTTGTCAAACTTATATTATAAAACTTTCTCTTTATATTTTATTAGTATACTATGTAAAATTTTCTTCCTTTCATCATTTTATGTCTAGATTTTAAGGATATGTCATATACTTTATCATTTTTTGTAACTTATATGCACACACTAATTATTATTATGAGACTAATTTAATATTTCTCCATTAATAATGTGACTATCATTACTATTTTAAAAATAGAAAAATAAATATCATTATAGAAAGTGGTATATAATAATAATAATAATAATAATAATAATAATAATAATAATAATGTTATTATTATGCATAATTTATATTCCTTAGACATATGTATAAATATTAAAATATTTTTATATTAATATTAATTTAAAAATATACGGGAAAATTTTATATTATTCGGTGTTATTCATTATAATTATTACTAATACGAATAATTTACATGTATACATGTAAGTTTAACTAGACTCTATTATATTATATTTTTGGCTTTGTCTCTACTTAGCTGGTTCCAAGGACCTGCCTTGGAGAATATTTTTTTTGCATGAAACAAAAGCTAGTATTCAACCCCATTATGCTACGTTTTAGGCTTCAAAAGTTCTAGCCATAATTTGCAAATTATTTTTTTAACTTATTGGTACTTTTGGTGCTAGTTATTGTCCATAGGAGATTAAGTAGCTAGGGAAAAAGCTATTGCATATGTGGGTGATCATCCCCCGCATATTAGGCCTATTTTGTATTGCAATTCTTACCCTATTTTGTGGCCTAAGATATCCAAAAAATTAGGGATGCTACTAGCTGCTTTGTGGCTAGAGAGGAGCTATGAAAAAGTGGGAAAAATAAGGCTGATTACTTTAGCCATTTTGACCTGCATAAGTTGGCGTTTTATGTGGGTTTTATACATGGGTGTGCATGGCAATTACTCAACATAATTTGTGACCCAAAGAATTCCAAAAAATGGGATGTTGTAGGAAAAAAATGGGGAAATTTAGGGGTTGAGTTAACATGATTTAGTGGCTCCCAAGTAGGTGGATTTTGTGGCTAATGCATAGCTTTTCATGGCTAGCCATTCAACATCTACATGGTTGCTTATTTTTAGATGAATATTTTACTCCAAGTCAGTAGTGCAGCTTCTTAACTTAGAGAAAATAATTAGTGTCAAAGGAACCTCCTTGATGTAAGATTTTCTAAAGACTTATAATATAGTATTTGCTTGATCAAAAATTAAGCTCAAAACAACTTAAGCTTTAGGCTAAGATATGACCTTATGGCTCGTTTGGATTGGAGTGAATCGGGATGATGATAAACATTAAAAATTAACCTAGGTAAAAAGAATAGAGGTGAATCAAGATAAATATTTTAAAAATACTGTTTGGATGATATTAACCTAACCTCGGTGAATCAGGGTGAATATTTTAAAAATTCTGTTTGGATTGAGGTGAATGAAGGTTACAGAAAAAATAAAGCAAATGACACTTATCCGTTGTATTATATAGATAATTTCCTTCTACAATAACTTACTTAGCAACACTACCACTACCTCCTCCGCCACAACCACCTCCTCCTTTTACTCCTCCTCCTCCGCCACCACCACCACCCCACCTCCTCCACTAACTCCACCACAAGTAACTCCTCCTCCTCCACCACCACCACCTCTATCACAACTCCACCACCACCACCACCACCTCTCCACCACAACCAACTCCTCCTTCTCCACCACCACCACTACCACCTCCACCACAACCAAATCCTCCTCCACCACCACCTCATCACTTCCTCCACCTCCACCACCTCAACCACCACCTCCTCCACCACCACCACCTCATCTTCTATATCCACCTCTTCCTTCTCATCTTTTTGTACTAATAAAATAAATTATATAAAATACATTGAAGAAAGGCATCCATCATCTTTCATTAAAAACAAACTTAATAAGTTAAAGGACATCTATCATTCTGCATTCAATACAATGTTAATAAAATCAAAATATTTCCATCATCATACATAATATAAACTCAAAAGGTGCACAAGATGTTCATCATCTCACAATTTCTTCACAGTCAACAAAGATGAATGATGTCATCATCCTACAGGACATCTTAATTTAAGTGTCTTAAAGTATGAAACTATATATAAGGGGAAGGTTATGATTCATCAATGATTTGTGCTTGCACCGGTATAAGCCATAATGTAAATCGACGTCATTCTAAAGGATACACAATCAACATCTCATATTATGCATGATTCTTTGAAAGATGGAAAGAAGCTAGCATCAGGTACCTTAGATCGAAGTTAAGCTCCTCAACACATTTACTAGCCTCAGCAGAATCAACACATGGGAGTTTGTCTATAACTATGGCAAACTTCTCCACTTGTGCATTTAACATATCAGAACATGCTGTAATAAATGTATCCATTTTCCTCTTACCCTTGTTGCCTTTTCCATAACTCGCACCTACTTGTGGCACACTTGCTTTACTAGCATCTGAACTATATCCTTGATTAGAATGAGGTTGAGTCCTAGAATCAATATAAAATGAACTAAACCCCTCAATGTGAACTTCATCTTGTGAGACTATATTGTTAATATCTTGAATCAGGCTACTAGATCTTCCATGTTGTCCTACAGCTTCCCTTTTCCTTGCTCTTACTTTAGTAATAGTTATAGTATTATCCTCGATTACCCTATCCACAGAAAATAGCTCTTCTAATTTTCATAGAAGGGTATTGTTTCAACCTTCCACGCCGCAGCCTTTAGATTGCTCTATGACAAACAAACAAACAAACAAACAAAGTGAATTAAATCACAAAACTTAACAAATATAGATGATAAACACCATATACAGGCGAATAAAACCTTATGCAAAATAATAATAATAATAATAATTTCATCAAATTGACAATATACACACCTCAATTAGTTAATTCCACACTTCCTCTTCGAGATCACACATTTTAGTGGTAGGATTAAAACCACAACCACTTTGTGAAATATTCTGAAATATGTCATAACATTAAAAAAAACATTCCCTTCAAATATTTTATCCTATTGCAAAATCGGTCCTTATTTAATAAGAAGTTAGGAAACTTTTCTTCAAGTTCTTTTAACACAGAACTATAAGCTACCATAGTATATGTACCACTAGGATAATTACCTATACGTATATGATGTAAGCAAAACATCAAGAAGAACTCCATCTATCTCACATGTCTAAATGTTCCTCTCAACTTGACGAGGTGGCAAGGTTGAATCTACCAAAAAAAAGATGGCAAATATGATAGGTATGTAAATAATAAAAAATACACATATAATCAAGTGATATTAAAAACATTAAAAAAAGACATATGTTTATTAGCCTGTTTAAAATATAATACAACATATTTTAGCAAAACAAAGTCTCACAATTCAATATACATGAAATAGTACATTTGTTCAAATTACATAACTCAAAAGAAATGCTCGTGGACTATAATCTCTCCACATCACCACCGCTGTCGAATTCCTTATAAACTCTCCTCTGGCAGCATCTCCTTCTTCTATAAGATCATGAAACCTATTTTTCCACTCTCCATCATCACCATAGGCAAGTTCTTGATCGACCTCTCTAATTATAGCTTCATCCAGATCAACACTTACTAAAAAATTTATAGACAAAAAAACATGCTAATATAATCTTTATATGTGTACATACATCATAATGGGGTTCGTTTGCACTTATCATAATTGAAAAACACTTTTTTATAACAAAAATTCTTTCAATCGCATTTCTTAAAGAAAAATAATGCAAGTTAAATAGCTCTCGCGTAGATCTTGGTGGATTATGCGAGTACTCTTTCAGATAATACCGCGCTCCTCTATAAGGTGGAATTAAAGCACTCATTATAAGAAATCCAACATCACCAAGATAATATTTACCCATAAAAAGACAAAATGTTAGACAAATTTTAATAAATTAAGTAAAAGTATTTGTTAAGTATGATAATGTAGTTACCATGTGGGATTTTGAGGCTATATTGCCGTCTTAATGCATCTTTTAGTATTCAAACATCAAATGCCAGTCCTTCCCAACCATCTAGAACATAGGTAAATTGTAGATCAAATGTCCAAGCTGCTAGTACATTTTGTGTGGTGTAGTCTTTTCTGCCTCGATATTTAGAAGCATCCGATGTAGAAACTTTTACTCGAACATGAATTCCTTCAATTGCTCCCACACAATCCTAAAATTAATTGCTACAATATTAATAATCTAGATAAATTATTTATTAACTAAAAAAGAAAATTTTATAATAGGCACCTTAAAATAAGGACAGAACTTGGAATGGTCTTGAATCTCTATGGGTGTTGATGATTCAACTAGTTATCTAATAAACATCTCCTCTAACTCGATAATGACTCTTAAGACATAGTGGAAATGACAACTAATAACTTCTCCAAACCTACCAAACACTCTTTGTACCCCCTATTTGTTGTGGCATGCCCTAAAATGTGCATAAATAAAGCAACTTGCTATTTGATATTAACCCATTTAGTTGATTGTAAGGCACCATGATTTGCTAATAACTCACAAAATTTATAAAATGCCTTAGGAACCATACAAATCATATCTCATCGTATGACTCTATTCGTCATCACATATCTTACCAAAAATCTCACTTCTCTAGATTCTTTATGAATATCATCATCATCATCATCCAACATGTCATTTTTTTCCAAATACCAATAAGCCACCACCACCACAACAAACCAATTAAGGATTGTAAAGTAGAATAGAGTAAGAATATCATTATCATTATCCATCTATTAAAATAAAGAACAAAAAATGGAATTAGCATTGATTCATCAACAACATCAATAGAATCAACATAACAAAGAAAGAACAAGGAGAGTAGAATTGATACAAATATTGAGTAGTTTCTCCCATTGGCTCATCAACAACATCATAATGAGTGGTTTTTACAACTAGACTCCCATAACCTATCAATGGTAAGATTCCTTAATGCAAAGTTTTTGTTTTGTGGGATGTAAGAATGTTTTTTGGATTAAATTTGCAGTTTCAAAAGTGCTTATTACTACATTACATAAATTGTAGTTTATTTGTGATAGTTGATTATTTATTTTCTTTTTAATAAGGCTCGAAGATTCTTTTTCGCCTCATTCTCAAAGAGACAAAGTTAAAAAATCTAAAATAGGAACGGATTGTCATTTAATCCATCATTATTTTTAAAAATTATGGTAAATGACATTTGTATTTCATATATAAGGCTTTTGGCTCGTCGATTTTCAATTTTTTCCCTTAATTTTTTCCCTCAACTTTATTACCTTCTTTCCCTTAGCCAAACTTCCCTCAACATCCTCCAACTATTTAATCATATTTTAGAGAAATAAGAACATGGAAATAGACAAATTATTTCTAATAGAAGATCAAATATCAAACAAAGTTTTCATATATAAGTTCTCTCAACTATTTATTTTTCTCATATTTCTTATCCATTTAACCTAATTGCTATAGTTATTAACCATCTTTCAATTATTATGCAAGATTCAACTAATTATAATAATAATAATCTTGACTAAAAATTACTCTTTATTATGATCATACTTACATAAAACAATAAGGTATACAAACATAGGAATACATATAAACCTAATAATAAAACCTATATACATATACATATACATATACATATAAACATCATAAAACCCATTGAATTTAGAATAAAATTATCTAATTAAATATTACATACTTAAATGATTAAAATTTAATTATTTTTTTATATTTAGTCTTATAAAATATATTAAATGTTATATAATTAAAAGATAAAAAATCATTTTATATAGGTATAAAGGATTTAAAAGCTGATACATATTTAATAATCTCTTATCTAGGTTTAATGGTTAATTTTTAATTCCTCCGTATCAATTTTTCTATACCTATTTATACGTCTAACACATAAAATCCAACCATCCAAATGACATCCTTATAAGGCTCAGGCGTTGACATCATCGTATTACACACATTTTATATGCACAAAAATGACATATAGGATATGTACACATTCAAGTACCATATGCATAAATAAAATCTTGTTGGGTTATTTTTTTCATTTAAGCTAAACTTAATGGTGCTTATAAAAGTCTACTATGTTCATCAGTCTAGGATCTAATGATATTGATATTGATATTGACTACACAAATAAAGTCTCATTGGATTATTTTTTCAATTAAACTAAACTTTAATGGTGTTTATAAAATTCTATTGCCTTCATTGGTTTAGGATCCAATGGTATTGATATTGAATGCACAACATAATTAAAATTCATAGTTAGATCGATTAAATATCCCTACAGGCTATAATTTTGTGGTCTCCGGGCCATAAGTGATAATTCATATTACTCGTCTAAGAATTTTATTTCTTTTCTAGCATAACAAAGCTCAAAACAAGACCACATACATAGATCCCATAAACACTAGCGAAGGAAGAAGGGAGTGAGAGCCGATCAAAAAGTAGAGAGGAAAGAAAATATAAATGGTAAAAGATTGTGTAATTGGAAAAAATTAAAAAGAGATCCTATTCTATTTATGCATATGGAAATGCTTGTTTTAAATAGTATCAATTTCAAATATAATTCAATCAATAAAACATGAGTTGGATGTGCACAACACTCCTATAACTAGTTAATGTTGGCTACTAGACTAAGGAGTCCATTCCCTTATAAGGCTGCTAAAATTTAAAAGATGTAAAACCTCCAACATCACCATGATGAAACAATTTGCATAATTGTTTTTCTATGCAATTGTAGACATTAGTTTCATTCCCTTAAGTGCCAACCATCAATTATCATCCATTATCATATCTTTCCTTCAAATTCATATTACAATTTTTTTTTATGAAATTATTTAGCAAAATGAAATATATGTATATAGGCCACAATCCTCGAGCTGAGAAATAAGCTAAAGAATCCACAAGAAGACCAATGAACATATAGTTTTTTCGCACAAATATAAGCTCCAAAAGAATTAGTAATATCTCATGTAAAGCCTTCGATTATGTGCTTCAAATCCAAAGATATGCAAAAACATTCATAGAGAAAACCACTAACCCGTCAACTTGGTACAACTAGTATACCGATTACTGAAATTGAGAGAAATGATGGAATAGAGAATGATCAAACAGTATGAATACATTTTAAAACACCATCATATTGGTGAAATCAAACCAATACGAAATCAATAAAAGTCTCAGTCATCATATCACAACCATCAACCTCCCTGCCCTAATTAAATTCAAAATATGTCATAAACTAATGAAGACTAATATAATCGTTAAGAAGATGAATAATTTTTGCAATTTCAATAGGAATTCAATAGCTATTTTTAAGAAATAAAAGAGCTAAAAAAACCCCTAAATGACAAATATTAACAACTCTTGCACACAAGATGAGCCTCAATATGAGAAAAAGTTATAGTTAATCCCTATTCAAGCTCTCAACCATGTGCTCCTCTCTGCTTACAGATGTAACATCATTAAGTAATGTATAAACTATAGGAATATTCAAAAAAATAATTTCCATGATTGAGCAAGAATAAAGAAAAAAGGAGAGATGGATCAGATAGAGCTAATACAAAGGTCATTACCATCATTCCGACAATTAAACCAATAGGGAAAACAATTTATTCGTCATCTCATCTCCAACATTTAGTTTTAGAAAAACACGGAACAACAAAAAAGAAAGATAATCATACGTGAATCAAGAACTACCTATTCTTCAAGAATGAAATTAACTATGGAAGATAGATAACCAAGGCTCATAATGCATTTGAGATTAAAACCTGAAGATTGATAAAGTTATTTTATAGTGTCCCACCCCCCAGGAGAGTTTCTCAGATTTATGGTATGTTTTGCATAATCAACTCACAAAGCCAGCATAATCACAAATCAGGTAGCACAATTGAATCACAAAGCAAATATAATCCGTTCTACAGCAAAATTAATCGAAAAAATGAAAAGAAAAAGCAGCGTAGCATACTTGGTTGTCGATGCCGGAGAGGAAAATTGGATGTTGTGGTCGCTGCTTACTGCAACCTTAGTTGTCTATGTATCTCCGACCGTCAAAATCCGTAGTTGCCGCTAGGGATGATCCTTTGTCAAGTAAATCCAAATATGATAGAGGAGGGAGGTCAAGGTCATGCGAGGGAGAGGGAGGTCATGTGAGGCAGATTAGAATTGGAAAATAGGAGTATAGGTTTTGAGAGATATTTGGTCCAATTAAGTTAAAATTTTACTTATTCTTTCACCTTCCCCTTGGTTACTCTCAAGATCAGAGGTTAATAAAAATGAGGTTAATAGAGGTAAACGGAGGTGAAGCGTTAACCCTAATTCACCCAGATAGAGTTATTAAAAATGGCACCCAAACGAGGTGAATCAATTAATTCACCTCTATTAACCCCCTTTCACCTCAATCCAAATGCACTATTAGGAATATGTTTAGGAAGTCCACCAAATTCATTATAATTTTGTTAACCAAAATTAAAATAAGGTATATGTTCCTACATTAGACCATCATTAGTTGTTTCCTTAGCTCATGTAAGGATGCAAATCATAATTATTTATTCTAGCACTCTCATTTGATAGTCCTATACTCTTAAGAAGAAGATTGCCCTTAGAGGATGACTTAGAGAACTGGGCAAAATTTCAATTCCATACTCTAAATTGATATTGAAATGTATCTTTTCCTTCTTAGATATCCTTTTTCCTTATAAGATTTACATACTTAAGAAATAAAATGGTACATTCCGAGAGAACTCACCATTATCATATGTTAGCTTTTATACCTAGATAATGTTGATTGAAATATTCATCCCACCATCAACCTTACATTGATAAAGATAAAGACATTTTAGAAATATTAAACTAAATAACAGGTAGTTGTCGGAAACTTTCAAATGTAAATATGGAGGGAACAAACATTACTTGTGGGGGGAATCTTATCTCTGGTTAATCAACCAAAACTTCAATATGGCTTTTCCATACTTTAAGTACCCGCTATTGACATATTGATACTATAATAAAGAAGCATACTATATGATTCATATTTAATTATCTTAGCTCCTCTTTCAAATCCAAAATACATGATGTATTAACTAACAAGGTTACCTTTATGAGAAAAGAGGAGAGTCTGAGAGAAAAATAAACAAGCAAAACATATAATCTCATCAATGTACATTTAAGCTGTCAACTTAATCCATCTAAACAACCATTAATTCCAAATAAAACTAATATAAGCTTGGGATGATCGAGATAGACTTGGAAATAGTAGAAGAGAATACTCCAATCTAATTATCAACCAAAGGTTTAGGATTTTGGAGATCTATTGTTTGCTTATAATTAAAAACTATAGAAATTCTACCTATGAGAACTAGAATCACAGATAAAGAGCTTCAGAGTAAGGATTACTACTACATGTGATCCAAGGATGGTAGGATAAGCTTTAAAATAAACTTTAATTACATTATACTTGAATTATGCAATTCTATTAATTAATAAACATAGATAAAATCAATAACCAATTTGCCAATTACAATTGTATATGTTAATAATTACGAATTAATTATACTATCATAGCATTTGATTAACACTCAAATTACCCAGGTCTCAAATCTAGATAATAAAGTTCTAATCTTAGATCGGTGATCATTAAACTTGATTGGTTAATCTAACCAAAAATACACATAAAAATTGATTCCAATTCTAATCTCATGATTAATTATCCCATAAACTTCAATTATCCTCCTACCCTACTAATCTAGCCTAGTATATTAATAAAACTAGAAAACATTGAATCTAAACACACACAAAAAATCATAACTTTAATAAACGTAGAGAAACAAAATAACAAATATTAAATTAAACTACACAAAATCACAAACTCAATTAAATAAACGAATGACGAGAATTTCATTAAACACAATAATAAGTACGAAACGAATAAATGAAACAAAGGGGAAAAAAAGAACTTAGGTGATAACAAAATAGAAAATACCATATGATCTTTAATCTTTCAATTACATCAATTAACTAATTAAATCTAACAAAAGAATCCTAATGGTTTAGAAATAATGGAAAACTAAGTTGAAGTTCTAACGGCGGTGTTCTTTGATATTCCATTTGACTTAATATAAATTGTATATATAGATATAAGGCCTTACAAATCATATCCAAAATATGTCAAAAATACGATTCGTATTCATAAATATAGGGCACTCGTATTTTTGTACTAACATTTTGTGTGTGGTTGTAATTGATGGAGTACATGGGAAGAGAACCAAAGAAATACGGGGCATATTTACATAAACATAGGGCAACCATATTTCCTATCTCTTGATTTTCTTAACTTTATTTTTCTTCACATGACTTCTGTTTTTGGATCTTACATGATGGTGCATCTAATTTTCCATGAATTCAAGCTTGATTCTCATATTGTGCTTCTTTTACTTAGGTATTGGCCTAAATTACCTTGATTTTATCTTCTTATGCAAAACTAGGCCAATAAAGAAAACTAAAGGAAATTGGTTAGATTATCGTAACAAATACAGAATGTTGGTTCAATATATATCAAATAATTCCATATAATATGCATTTATCAAGTAGTGCAGGTCATAATTCTAGTAATGGAGGTACCCAAGGAGGTCTATTGGTCAGTAGTTTAAATGTGATCAATGATGTTAAGCTCGTGGATATGTAGGTGCCACTGATAGTATACCTTTGTGCACTTGATTGCTTGAAGTTCTTATTTAATTGTGCATACATGTGTGTGATTGATTGATGTTTTTCTCTTCATGTTTATGTGTTAATATTGTGCTCGATCAGGGTTAGTTCTTTTAAAGGGGTATTGACCCTTAACTCGCATAACCTTGGATAGTGAAGGTGAATATAATATAAATTCTACGAAAATTGATTGTCCCCTTTTGATTGTTGGAATTGAAAACAATAACGGAGCATGACAAGTGGTAATTATGATTGTGACATACAATCACAAATTAATAAATTATGAACAAGAATATGTTATTGGTAAATGGAAAGAAAATAGAGTCAAATTTATTGATGAACTGATCATATGTCACGTGAAACCGCAACAAATCACATTGCTTCTTCTAAAAGAGTTTTAAGGAAATGTAAGTATGAGAATCCATATTAATAATGCTCGATAGAATCTTAAGTCAAAAGAAATGGATGGCAGACAATGTTACAACATGAGTTAATATTTTACATGCTTTTTCTTTTGTTTTATAAATGGATTGTATGTATAAGATGAATAGATATGGCATATCTTTACTTGAAATTTTTGTACTAACATTGACATAATTAAATTTTAATATTATATGTGATCATAGAAGAGAATTATTTGTAGATACTTGAGAAGTTGAAGACCTTAATAGATCTGTGGTATCCGTCTATACTTTTTACCACCATTATTATAGGCTAGAAACTTTCTTTCATTTTAGTTATGGAAAATATTTTTTCCATTTTAAAATATTTATTATGTAGGTTTCATATAAACAATCATATGAATGCTAGATGTAAGAGAGTCTCTTATTATTCATCATTTGCATGTGGTTTTATGTCTCAATGAAAAATTTTGATAGATGTCATGGATGAAGAAACGTATGAGAATCGACTCTTATCATTAGAGGAATATTACAGAAACATGTCTAACCTAATTTTATATTGAATTAGCTACAACTATATAAAAAAAATTATTGTTGCTTTCTTCGGTGATATATTTTATATCTATCAGATTACACGAACGAATACGATTTATAGTTTAAAATTATATAATTTCTTTTACTTCTTTTAATTGATAAAATAATATATTGATTTTTGTCGATAAGGTTGAAAGCATCCATGGATTATTGAAGATATTTCTACAGGCATCATATGACACCTTCAACATCGTATTAAAACAAATGTACAAGTTATTAGAATTGCAATATGACAAGATTAGAGCATTGATGGAGAGTTTTTTTGTTCAATATTTCTCATTTTGGTACTGGTGCACTTTATGCCAATTTAAGAGGTCGTATCACTTTATATACAATAGAGTTCACTAATATAGAGTGTAAAAGAAGTAATAATATAGGTATCAATGATGAATTATGTGGATGTTATATGCAATGTACCCACGAGGGATACCATTTACACACAAGCTTAATAACTACATTAATAACTTTATGTCAATCCCCCTATCAACTATTCATCTATTCTAGAAGAAACTCAACATAGGTGGTTCCACTAATCCATGGAAATCACAAGAACCAATAGAGGTTGCACCTCATTTACTCTATATTTCTATTAAAGTTGTTATGAGTTATCTACGAGCAATATAGAATCGTTGATAAGAGATATTTAATATCATTTTCTAAAGAATACATCTCAAGGAGCTACCAATATGATAATATGGGATTGCCTAAAGAATTTCACTAGAAGGGAACCATCTAGTTAGGAGTGCACAAAATAATAACTTTTAAATCATTTGGATCAACAAAAGTTTGAAGTAGGTCATCTCCAGGTCAAAGTCAGGATCGAGCTCGGGCTCGAGGATGCCAATCATCATTTATGACATCATGTCAATTATAATTTCCAAATGTGAGTTAAATGAATTGATATATAGTTTCGTACATTAGTATCTAGTATAATGTGTTAGGATATAAGAACTATAGTGTCTGAACATTAATATATATTATACTAGGAAATGAAGATTGGTGGGTTTAGATCCATAGCGTCTTATATCATGAGATAGTGGATAGACTATAGTTGTATGAGAATGTATTTATATATGATACCATAGATTAAGTTCTCAATACTATTCTCCTTAGGAAGGATCAGCTCTAATGATACATTGGATGGAAATGCTAGATATTAGTTATGTCATTGCAACTCATTATTATGTAATATTTGTATACTACTTGTTGAATGTGTACAACTCATTCCTACCTTTAGTGGCACATTATGAGATTTAAGGTCTTGAACATGAAGTAATTGTATGATTTTTGGAATACAAAAGTCATTATATATCGGCATGTGGATATTTTACGTCTTTTTTTTCAATATCAATATTTTATTAATGTTAGTTTTTATAATATTTTTTTACAATTATATCTTGTGGATAATTTTTTTCTTTGCATTTCAACATGAAATACATTATATTATTCAATATTTCAATAGTGTTAATATTTGGTACATGATAGCATGCAGAAACTATTTTCTCTATCTTCAGACTTAGCTTTTATTTAGAATTGCTATAGTTTTTTCTTCATTAATTTATATCTGACATTTGAAAAAATCTGCATGATGAATTTTTTGTGATTTGTGTTTATTTTCTTGTTACCCTATCATGATGGTTTTTTAATCTTCTAGTATATTAGTGAATATCTTCAATGTTTGTATGTTTTGCAAGATAACTCACATATATGCTCTTTCAGAGACATGTTTTTAAGAAAATTTCCCTCTTTTAGCATAAAAAAACATGATAGCAATGTTACATCAAAGGAAATTCAGCTACACCAAATAACTTTTCCTATTTTTTATCTGAGGCATTTACAACTATAAGCTTATTATACTTTTTGATGTATATAGTTCTATGGTAGTCGGATTTGTTTGTATATTCTTCAACTTAAGTATCACCTTCGACTAATTATTATGAATTGGTGTAAATAGACTTTTATGGACATATTATAAATATATATATTTATAATAATTTAGTTCGCATTAAAATTTTAAAAAATAAGGGTATATTTGAATTTGTAAGAAGAATAGTGGTAACATTAGTTGAAATGAAGTAATACTCTGGAGAGAGAAAAAAACACTCATTATCAAACGAAGCATGATAGGTTAATCAAATTTCTTTCCATATTTAATTCATTGGGAGATTAAAGATTAGTATAATTGGTTTATAAGTCTACAGTCATAATATACTAACACAAAAGTCCCATACTTACTATTGAAACTTGCAACCTAATGTACCTCTACTTCATTCTCAATCACTAGATGATAATTTTGCATTTCACTTCAACATCTATAGCTACATTCGACGACTTCTTAAAGCCATATAACTCTAGAAGTGTCGCCCATAACTCATATTTAGGGAGGTTCTCACCAATTGGCATCAATACAAGGAAATGATATCAACTCGATTAATAGCTTGAGAAGAAATTTGTAACTAGATTAGGATAGAGGATGATGTCACCTACATGATGTTCTTTAGAGGATATCACTATGATATCACCTATAATTGATCAACAAGGCATTAACATCTAAGGATTGTAATCTCATCTCAAGATCTAAAGGTAAAATATGGTACACACAGCAAAAGGTAAAAGGAGTCAAGGAAACCAATGAAAAAAAAATCAAGGAGGAGATGCTACATGGCACTAGAAGGTTGACCATATCAAGAGAATCAAAAGAAGTCGCCTTGCATGGTTGATATGGGAAGAACTACCTTAGCTTAAAGTTTTCCTTTTGTATGATGGCTATATGAAAGAGAGTGTGGCACATGCCATGTGCCTATGTGGTTAATGATTTCTTTTTACCTTAATTGTCGAAATTAAGAGCCACATATCCTATTTAGGGCTAGCCATATGTGGTTGAATCTTAGACAATGGTTATCAAAGGTACGATGTAATTGTTATATATGAGGGCTAACTACCATAATGGAAATGCCCCTTGATTTTAATTTTAATGAAACCCTTAATTGATTTTTAGTTCTTTAGTCTTCCTACCTCCCTCACCCTTGATGAATTTTATTACCTCTTATTTGATGACAAATTATTTTTATGTTATAGACTGTGGAAATTGTTTATTCATCCTTCAAAGAGGGTGGAATACTCCTTTAATCCCTAAAAGTCTTTATTTGGGAACGTTATTGTTGTAGTTTGTTGTTTTATTATACTTAGCAAATAAATTTATCAAAATTAATATATATTTAAAATGTTGCGATTGATAAGTTATGGTTTCAGAGTAAAATGTTCCCCTAAATTTTCATATAAAGCCTTCCAATCCCAACACACACGCACAATCCATCCTCCTTCAAGCCTTCAACTCAATTTATCCAATCTTCATTCCACCATCCACATATAGCCAATTCCTTCACATCTTCATTCCATCCATATTCACCTTCAACTAATTCCTTTACTTTTCATCCCATCTTCATTAACATTCATCGTAAATCCTTCACATCTTTGAACTACAATCTTCCAACCTCCTTTATTTCATTTAGTCTTTCCACCTCCCTAACCTCATCCCAACTCCAATGAAGGTTGTCATCTATTATTCCTGTCCTCTATTCCATCACTCATTTCCCTTACTCTTCAACTTCTCATCATAACACCTCCATATGAACTCCCTTCAATCTACATTGCCATTGATCCTCTTCCATCTATTCCTTTCATTCTTACTTATTTTGTTTTATTAGGTTTGATCATAATCCAAATGCATCACCATACCCAGACCGTCGGGTTTTATAATGCTTAAAAACTTATTTAGAAACAAGGGAATTAAACAAATGTAATAAAAGAACAATTCAAATGGACGACATTCACACTGGTTGCATCCATGATACCTCCACCGTACAAAAGATGTAGTCCTTCCTTGTAAGGAAGTAATTTTCTTTGGTAATTAGACATGCTTCGATAGTTGGATTGATTTTTGTCTAACGAAGAAATAACTCCCCCCTTCCCCCAAAAAAACAAAACTATATTCATAAGTTCCTAATAAGTATTTTACATAAATAAATAGCTATAGCAACACACGTTTAGAAGTCAATTAATTAGTACATACTCTATCACCTCTTCCGCTTATTAGAGTGTGGCTTCAATCGCTGAATTAAATACTCTATCACCTCTTTCAAACTGGCTTTTCTTCCCTCCTTGTAATTCCAGAGTTCAGGCACTATGAACCTGCCACTCGAGTTGTAATCATTCAGCTGTAACAATGAATCAACTACAACCTTATAAACTGTCTCACCCCAAGTAGCTCTTAGCTCCTTCAGTTTACAGTCATCTTCATCAATAAATTCCTGCAATATGACTTTCATATTCAACAGTTTCTGAAGCATCAATTGTCAAAACCATATGCATACGAGGAATGAAGGTACCTGCAACTTTCCATCTACATCTTTATTCCTAAAAGGGTGCCAATTTGGATCACAGATCCTTTCCTGCCATGATGAGCATAGCTGAATGGACTCCAATTGCCAGTCTCCATTAGGATATTTCTCTGCACAGGCCTCTTGGAATGGCTGATCATTAATCTCTCCCATCCGCTTAATTCCTATTGTGGTTTTATCATTGAGTAAATTTGGCAAGACCTAGGTGACAGCATAAATAGATAACAGTTTTTGAATGGTTGTGATAAGACAAAATGTTGTTACCTATTGATAAGCAAACATGAAATTTTATTGCCATCATTTTTAATAGACTATCATCAATTAAGTTAGATATATGCATCAACAGAGAAAAAGAGACTTGCTTTAATAAGAAATTTACGAGCATCCTGCAACTCATTGTTACTGTTGTATTCTCTCTGTATCAGTGCATTGTTCAGAGCTTCCATGCATTGAAATTCGTCAACCTTTTCATCCATTTCTCTTTGCAGAGCATCAATCTACATACTTAGATGTGGCAATGTGTTAGACAGGTTCGACATGGATATGTTGCAGATAAAGAATAAACTGTGCAATCAAATCAGAGTAATGCTAGCAGTCTTGAAAAGCAAATCTAGCAACATTGCAGTAAGTACTATGAGGATATAAATCTGCATTGCAACTTAAGCAATTGGCCTAATATGAGTTCATTCAGCAAACCAAGAACAGTTTCACGGTCATCTTTCACAATGCACAGTAGAAAGCCATCAGATATACCATATTAGTGCACCTCATTTGCTTCCACACATAAGCATTAAGATCATTCTGAACAGGAGAAAGGTCATTGTTATATCTTAAAAAGACTAGATTTCCCAGCGAAATGGTGACTTCTAACATTCACTCTCCGAGGGAGAAAAAATGGTACAGCATATTTTGCTTATGATTGATAAACAAGGCATTAAAATTACCTTTTCCTTCTCAGCAAACATTTGCACCTCTCGCTCCTCCAATTCTTTAGCTCTCAGCTCAAGCTCTTTTTTCTGATTTTCCAAAGCAAAATTTGGCCTCTCATCAAGGAGGCCCATGTGTTGTCTTTTTGGAGTCTCTAATATTAAAAGGGAAAAAAAATAAAAATTGTAGACTTAGTTGAGATTCACATCAGCAGTAAAGCTAGAGCTAGCACTTATTAGAAGATAAAGCCACATAATATGGTTCAGACATCAACATGAGGAAATTTGTCCAACAAAGTGCTTTCAGAGGCACCTATACAAGGTATGCAGGCACAAGTAGAATAGAACTGCAGTATAAATATATAAGATAGTCAGACCTAAAGGAGCAGACAAGATCGGCCTAGGTTACAACCCTTCTCTCATTGCAAGCTTAATGATGCCTAGT
Organism: Tamarix chinensis; assembly: GCA_030549775.1. Lineage (NCBI taxonomy): Eukaryota > Viridiplantae > Streptophyta > Magnoliopsida > Caryophyllales > Tamaricaceae > Tamarix > Tamarix chinensis. Next base: position 25,330,797 of record CM060178.1, on the reverse strand, counting down.
GCCACTGCCACTGCCACTGGATAGTTAGTTGAGGATTATGGTGTACGTGAATTAATGCAGTACAAATGGCCAGTATTGAGGAATCACGACATGAAAATCCATCACTAAGAAAATAAACCAAATAGCAGGACTGCACATGAGTCAAGACCATACTTTCAAAACTGTGTGACATCAAAAGTACAACTTTGGTACTGTTTCCAAAATTCAAAGCAAAGCCATAGCTGACGTGCTAAAAGTTGTTAGAACAATTATTTATTACATACTCTAAATAAATTTGTAAGATTTTTCTTACATTTTATCAGATTTAGCATTTCAATTCACACATCTGCATTGGATAGTGCAAAAATAACCTCGGTGGAATTAGATGTATAGAGATGTCATTAAAAAAAAATATTCATTACCCCCAGCGTGATCTTGATTCCTTGCTTTCTCCTTTGCCATCCTCCTCAGACTTGAAGAGACATTGGTGTATTTCTCTTCTAACTCAGATAACATTGTGTTTTTAACATCAATTTCCATGGCAAGCTTCCTTACAAGTTTACGTAGCTGCTGTACTTCTTCATGGTCTTGATTCTCCATTTGCAGCTAAAAAAAAGAGGTCTCTGATATCCACTAAACTTGAGCAAGTTCCTGCTTCAGAAACTTTGAAGAGGATATAAGATTAGCATACGACCCAACTGTCCAGATATAGGCCAGGGAAGTAGGAGGAAAAGGAACTAAGAAGAAGGGGGGGGGTGACAAACTAGAGAACTGTAAAAAAGATATCAGCTAAGATGAAAATGGGCAATTTCATTTTCATTCATAAAAGTCTATTAAAAAAATAATCCTTGACCAAATTCATAGTCCTACATCAAAACAGGGTTCGTGGAATTCTGAGCTAGAGCATTAAACCAAACATTTAACTATTCACGTATTTTCATAAAGCAGTGGACTTCGCATCCTACATATGCATGCATTCTTAATAAACAGAAACTAGTTTTTAGTATATGTATTTATTAAATATGATTATTTTTGACCTGGAGGGAGGGGATGGTACTGAGACCCCTAGGGGGAGGGAGAGCCCTGGTAATGGGGGAAGGAGAACCCAAGCACCTGAAAGGGGACTTCAGTGGGTAAGGACTAAGAAGCCCTATGCTACCTCACCCCTAGCACCAATAGAAAGATGTCCCCGATGGGATTTGAACCCTAATCACCAGCATGGGAGCAAGGCCCTCCATCACAAGGCCAAGGTGGTCACCCCCTATATATATATATTTATTTGTAATGAACACAACTAGTTTCCTCCGATGTGCTTATTTATTATTTAAGAGTTCTTGCCCCTAAAACCTGTCATCAGGCCTTCATCGTCCTAACTCATCCCACATTGCAGCAAAAAGACCTGCCCCACCCCACCCTCTCATCCGAAGCCAAAAGTGGATACAGAATAATAAGGAAAGAGATAAATAAATTTGATTAGGGGCAACAGGGATACATTTCAATACACCAATTCAATTCCAGGTATCTGCTTGGAAGATTTCACTGGGGATGATCATCCATCATTTTACATAAAAACTAACACACAAAAGATTGTTTTTATAAATACTGAATGTCATACTTCTTGACATAATAAAAAAACATGGGAAAAGAAAAGACAAAGTCCAAAGACAAATCAGCTCCAAATCTAAATACTGGCTCATCCACTCCAAACTCAAATTTTCTGGTTTCAATTAGTTACCCTTGTGTATGAACTACACCTGTGTGCTCTCCTGCATTATCGCTACTTGTTACAGGCCACATCAAAAGGCCCGCATTGAGGTTCCACCGGTGCCGAAATAATCTAAAATATCATTGTATAGTCTAGATAAGTATGGACAGATGTATAGGGTTCTACACTCTCCCACATGGTTCTAGAAGGTTCTAGAGGGGATGTCTCTAGGTACTTCTCCAATTGTGTAGATAAGTATAGATAATTCTATAAACCCTAAGGAAGACTCTAAAAACCCTAACGGACTATTCTAGAAACCATAATGGACCTATTGGGCTATTCTAGAGAGATCCATTAGACCCACATCTAAAACCTTCCTAAGGGAGGGGAAGGGGTGGATCTTCATCCATAAATAAAGGGGGGTAGAGGCATTTGAAAATCATCCAACAAGAGTTGTATTCAGAGATTCTCTCTCTATAATACAATCTCTCTTTTTCTCTCTAAAAACTCTTTCTTGAATTCTCTTGAGTTCTCTTGTAAGTGTTGAGTACACTTGAGGAGGAAGGCTGACTTAGTTTCTCAAAGAGTGAGAAAAGACTAAGGCCGCACGTAGCTAGACTTTGTAAAAAAGTCGGTGTGTGACAAGTGGTATCAGAGCTCGATTCCCGATAGCCCGCAACTCTGAATCATCACAAATCACTCAAGGTAGTGATGTTGAGAAGAAGAAGAAGAGGTCGAAGTTTACCTCCATATCTCATGCCTCGAGTTTGGAGAAACTTCTTGAGAAGATGGATCGCTCCATCACCATGTGCCAGAAGGATATTTCCACCTTAGAGGAGAAGGTGGACGGGTTGGAGAAGAAGATGGAAGCCTCAGTCACCCACGAGGAGCTGCAAGGGCTAGTCAATGCCCTAGCCACCAAGGTCCACGAGGTGATGATGGAGGACTATCGCAAACTCATGGTAGATATGATGGCCCAAATGGACCAATTAATGGCAGAAAACGTTGTCCCGAAGGATCGGCTTGCCAACGTTGAGTCCAAATGTGCCCAAAGTAGAAAAGCGGCACCCCCACAGAGTTGGAAGTTCAAGAGGGCCCATGCCCATGCTAGATACACCTCCACCGCACAAGTACAAGGGTTTGAGGAATGCAAAGGAGATTGATAAATTCCTTTACAGCATCAAAAGGTACTTTTCCGCCATCTATTTACTTGATGATAGTATAAAAATTACTCAAGCTACCCTTTATCTTGAGGAAAATGCTATGTTGTGGTGGCGTGCTCGTCACGGAGATATTAAAAGGGGTGCTAGTGTAATAAGCATGTGGGAAGAATTTAAGGCGAACCTCAAGAGGCACTTCTACCCAGCCAATGCCGAGTTAGATGCCATGAGGAGACTCCGGAATCTCAAGCACACAGGAACCATCAAAGAGTAAATCAAGGCATATAGCTCGTTGATGCTGGAGATTCCCACATGCCAAAGAAGGAAAGATTGCTATACTTCATAGATGGGTTGCAATCATGGGCCGAACAAGAGCTAAGGAGGAGGAATGTTCAAGATCTCCTCGCAGCTTACAGGGAAGCAGAGTCCTTAATCAAGTACAAGTCCGAGAAGAGGGCCAAGGGGCGGAAAGATAGCTCCCATAAAGTTGGGGGGGGGGGGGGAAGCCCCACAAGACCAGTCTAAAGCACCATGAATCCAAGGGCAAGAAAAAGGAAAAGGATCATGCTATTGAGTTGGAGCCGCGTATAACACCGCCTGCAAGAAGTCCTTACATAATGAGTCCTTCAGAGTTAGAAGAATTAAGGATGTAGATGAAAGAGTTGCTCGATGTTGGATTGATCCAATTGTCGAAAGCTCTTTATGCTGCTCCCGTGTTATTTCAGACGAAGCATGACGGGTCATTGAGGATGTGTGTGGACTACCGAGCCTTGCACAAAATTATAGTAAAGAACAAGTATCCTTTATCTTTTATTGATGATTTGTTTGATCGGCTTGGTAGAGCAAGGTACTTTACAAAGATAGACTTCCGCTCGGGATATTGGCAAGTGAGGATTGCTAGTAGAGATGAAGCAAAGACGACATGTGTGACAAGGTATGGTTCCTACAAGTTCCTTGTTATGCCTTTCGATCTTACAAATTCCCCAGCAACATTTTGTACCTTGATGAATAAGATATTCCACCCATATTTGGATAAGTTTGTGATGATCTATCTAGATGATATAGTGTTCTATAGTGAGCCCTTGAAGGAACATTTAGAGCATTCGAAGGTTGTTTTCCAATTACTCCGGAAAAACGAACTGTATGTGAAGAAGGCGAAGTGCTAATTTGCTCTCACAAAAGTGAAGTTCCTAGGCCACTATATCAAAGATGGGAAGATTGGGATGGACCCAGCCAAGGTCCGAGCTATCCAAGAATGGGAAGCCCCGAAGAATATGTCGGAGCTTTGGAGTTTCCTTGGAGTGGTCAACTACTACCACAAGTTCATCCCAAGGTACTCGAGACAAGCTATACCTCTCACCAACTGCTTGAACAAGAAGGTACCATGGAGTTGGGATGAGAGTTGTGTGAAGGCTTTTGAAGAGCTTAAGCAGGCTTGTTGGCAAGATTTCTTGGCTAAATTTAATTATAAGATGGAGTATAAGCCAGGAAATACCGACGTGGTGGCGGAAGCGCAAAGTCGGAAGACCATACTTGATAGCATGAACGGTCTTACAGGGAACATCCTAGATCGAGTCAAAGAGGGGATGTCTAATGATCCCTTTGCTCAGAGTTTGTTAGAGACGGCAAAGGAGGGGAAGACTTGGAGATTTTGGGAGCAGGATGGAATACTCTACACTGTGGGAAACCGTCTCTATGTTCCAAGATGGGGAAGCCTTCGATGGGACTTGATGAACGATTGCTACGATTCAAAGTGGGCTGGACACCCGGGGATAAGACGCACATTGGCATTGATTGGAGATGCTTACTATTGGCCACAGATGAGGGATAATATTGAAGGGTTTGTGCTGACTTTTCTTATGTGCCAACAAGACAAGAATGAGCAAAGATGCTCCACAGGACTATTGGAGCCCTTACCCATTCCTGAAAGACCTTGGGAGAGTGTCTCTATGAACTTCATTTCAACACTCCCAACGTCTGAAAGGTATGGATCAATTATGGTGGTGGTTGACAAGTTAAGCAAATATGGGACATTCGTCCTTGCCCCACGGGATTGCACAGCAGATCAGTGTGCTCAATTGTTCTTCAAGAACATAGTGAAGTATTGGGATTACCGAATAGTATTGTTCGTGACAGAGATCCTCGCTTCACCATGAAATTTTAGAGAGTGTTGTTCAAGCTGATGGGGTCCGAGCTGCACTTCTCTACTAGCTTTCACCCACATACCGATGGACAGACAGAGAGGGTGAATGCCTCGGTTGAGATGTACTTGAGGCACTTTGTAAGTGCGAATCAGAGAGACTGGGCAAAGTTGATGGATGTGGCTTAGTTATCCTACAACTTGCAACAGAGTGAAGCTACAGAACACAGTGCTTTTGAGCTCGTCATGGGACAACAACCTCTCACTTTGCACACGGTGCAACAGGGCTATAAGGGGAGTAGTCCTACGGCACACTCATTTGCTCAAGGATGGTAAGAGCAACTTGATCTAGCCAAGGTACATCTATAAAAGACTTCGAAGAAAATGGAGAAGTGGGCAGAAGCGAACTAAAGACCTTTGAGTTTAATGAAGGGGACTTGATTATGGTGAAGCTATCACCCCAGGTATTCAAGGCTTATCACCAAGTGCACAAAGGCAGGCTTGTTAAGAAGGTAAGAAGAGCCATACCCAGTTCTGAAGAAAGTAGGGAAGGTGTCCTACTGGGTATAGCTGCCACAGAAGTTAAAGATTCACCCGGTCTTCCATGTGAGTTTGCTCAAGCCCTACCACAAAGATAAGGAAGACTTGGCAAGAGGAGAAAGCAAACGTGCACCGCATGCAAATGTGACATCCTTTAATCACGAGGTTGAGAAGATTCTGGATGACCGAGTAATCAAGAGAAGAGGGATGCCGAATTACAAAGAGTATCTCATCAGATGGAAGGGGCTACCTAAGATCTAGAACAATTGGAAAAAGGCAGAAGACTTGTGGCAGTTTCAAGAGGCCATCCAGAGTTATCTGCCTTCTATCATCGCCAAGGACGACGATGGCTTCGGTGGGGGAGAATGTTTTGGGCCGCATCGAAAGCCCCACATTGAGGTTCTACTGGTCCCGAAATAATTTAGAATATCATTGTATAGTCTAGACAAGTATGGAGAGATGTATATGGTTCTACACTTTCCTAGATGGTTCTAGAAGGTTCTAGAGGGGGATGTCTCTAGATCCTTCTCCACTTGTGTAGATAAGTATGGATAATTCTAGAAATCCTAAAGGAGACTCTAATGGACTATTCTAGAAACCATAATGGACCTATTAGGCCATTCTAGAGAGATCCATTAGGCTCATATTTAGAATCTTCCTAGGGGAGGGAAAAAGGTGAATCTTCTACTATAAATAGAGGAGAGATAGAGGCATTTTGAAATCATCTAACAAGAGTTGTATTCAGAGCTTCTCTCTTTATAATACAATCTCCTTTTCTCTCTCTAAAAACTTTCTCTTGAATTTTTTTGTGAAGGGTTCGGTGTGGTGGTCTAAGAGGCATCTCTAGCCTAAGTGTTGAGTACACTTAAAGATAAAGGCTGACTTAGTCTCTCAAGAACTGAGAAAAGACTAAGGCTACACATAGCTAAGCTTGGTGAAGAAGTCGGTGCGTGACATGCTACTTGCCATGTATTTTCCAAAAGGCCACAACATCATGTTTCAACCGCCATATACTTTCATTGGCACCAAATAAACAGAATAAAGTAGAATATAATTTTTCTATTTTCTGGGTATTTATTTTTCCTTTAATTTAGGGGAATAGGGTGGGGAGGAGGGAGGGGTGATAATGTACAGACTGAGTCAATTTTGCCAACTCTTCAAATGAAAGTGCCTTTCAATCTTATATCACCTTGCATCTAAGAGGAAGTAGAAAAATATATTAGATGAGACAAAATCCAAGTAAAAATGGTTGATAGATTGCTGAAAAACAGATTCAAAAATGGGCTGAGGATTAATAATGTTGAAAAACTCAACTTTCAGTACCCTATCTCATGTTCATCAACTGCTCAGAGGTACCAAATTATTACTTTAAATAGCACATCCATTAATACCTAGCTATGATAGATTGTAAAAGCACATACATATTGATATAGGAAGTTTCCTTCAAGGATACCAAGAAAACACATTTTACTCCTAGAATCAGATCTTTGGCATGTTCCATAAAATAACTGATACACCTGACCTATGTTCATTGAACTTTTGGAGCCAATTAACACTTACCGAATCTCACCTCGCAAATCAACAAATTCAGTTACAGTAAAAAAGGGATCCACAATAAAATCAGAAATTGAGGCAAGCCTTACAAAACCTCAAAATTCAATTGGGGTACGCTTGGCACTAGCTGAAAGCTAAAAGATGAAACATAAAAGCTACTTGTCATCCAAACACCTCTAAAATTGATAAATAAATAATAAATTATATAATTTTTTTTTAAAAGATGCCTTTTTGGATCAAATAAGTTAAAAACTAGGTGAAATGATCTTGCCAAACACATATTTGGTAGCCCCTCGTTACATGGTTCACCCTCATTACAAAACGATTCTCATTCCTACTCAATGAAAACACATTTCACAGGCGCCTAAATCCCAGCAGGTTCAGCGGACACATGCACATGAAAATAAACACAAAACTTACTTAATGTGGCCTGAATTCTACAAATCACCCATCAATATTTGTCTCACTATTAGAAAGTGTAAATTTCGACTCTTGAGAACAAGTGACTTATTGCGCTCCAGTTAACCAATAATCTCTGCCGATACATTCTACAATTTATATTATTTTTTGCAAACTAAAGAGTGAAATGTCCCATAACAACATGCTAGATCTTTCACTCAATTCCATTTATCCACCGACTGTACCCATTCAGACTAAAACAACCCACCCCCTCCCCAATTTCTATCAGGATCGACATTCTTCACACATTACTCATTTTTGAGATATAAAAACAGGCCATTTATATGAAACCAAGGCACAACCAGAAAATTATATGATGCCCTTCAGGTTTCCACATTTACTACAAAAATTGGGAAACAAAGAGGAGGGGATGGATAGGGTAAGTGAAATCTTCAAATTTGACGGATAAATCCAGGAAGGAGGAGAAAATATCAGCAATCTTTTTCATCCAACAACGATAAAGGACATGCAGCGTGTCAAATCATAAATCAAATAAGAAAGAAGATTAAGCGTTCACCTTGGTGCGGAAATCTGCGAGAGAGACTGGACGCTGGCATGCAGCATTCCGCTGTGACTGCCGAAACGAATCTATGAATGAGACTGACAAGTCCTACCGAAAATATACTGGCAGTCCTACCACTTTACCTTTCGGTGTTCGCCTGTATTTTTCTTACATTCGGAAATTTTCAATCAATTTTTTGGAGGGGATAGGATATTGGATAGAACAATAAATAGAGACGGACGGGAGAACATCACTTTAAACTCCCCAAATATATTATATGTGCGCCTCTTTTTATAATATACGCTGTTCAAAAAAGGTTATTTTGTTTATTTGACAAATTTAATCTTGTCATTTGTTCCCTACCTCTTCTTGGTCCTCTTTTATTTCACTTCTCGTCAATTAATCACATAGTATTTTTATTATTTCAACATTAAATACAGTAGTTATAAAAGAATATAATAAATTTAATAATTTTTTTAGCAAAAATCAACCAAAAAAACAATCATAAGGTGAAATTTGTTTTCAAACTTTTTGGGATGTAATTGATAAATGATCCGTTAAAACTCTTAGGTGACAGATAAATTGTGTAATACCCCGTATTTTAAAATTTAATTTTATTAAGCTTAATTATTATATTAGCGTAATTTAATATAAATATTTAATTATTTTAGTTATGATTTGTTTTGTGGATTTATCGACGATTTCGACTTCATAATTAAATTTAATTAATCGTTGTTGTTGTGGATGATTCTAAATAAATTCATTTATGATTGTGATTTTATTATATTCATATGATTTCGATTTTCGATTAAAAATATATATTTCCGTTCTTCCTCGTATTTTGATTTTTAATATTTATACATTCGTTTTCGATTATAATTTCGTCGTGTGATTACGACTTTGTTTTGGAGTTATATTTCGTTAACGATATATATGTTATTTAAATTATAAAATTTTCGTTTAAAATAGTCAAGTTTATTTTAATAATTCTATCCGTAGAAAATATTTTCGACTTTGAATTTATTAGTTTCCAAAGTCGTTAAGATCTTCGGAAAGTTTTAAATTAAAAATATTTTCGGAGCTTATTTATGAATTTTCTTCTGAAATTAATTTTCTTCTATTTTACCCTTTTTGGTTTGCGGAAAACTAGTTTCGGAAATTATTTAAATTAGTCTCAGTTTATTAGAATTTAATTTAAATATTTACTTATATACTTTTAAATATTATTTTGAGGTCTTATAATATATTTCCATAAATAATATAAATCTTTACATTCGTTGGTAAATTCTTCCGAAAATACTTCCAAAATTCTTTATATAGCTCTTATATCGATTTTAAGCCTTCGAAACCTTATGAAATGATTTTTCGTTGAATAAATTTTAGATAAAAATTTCCAACAATATTTTTAGATGTTTAGAATTTCTTTATATGTGTATTTGTATATATAAAAAAACAAACAAACCAGTTACCCGACTCCTCCCTCTTTTTCTCTCTTCTTCTCTCCCTTCTCTTCTTTTTCTCTATTCCCGACCTATGCCTGTTCACAACAGCCCAATCCCTACCATCTCCTTTTCCCTACTCCTCCATGCTACCCGACCTCCAGCCACGACCACCACTGCCAGCCACCGCAACAAGCAATAGTTGCGAGCAGCCACAGCAATAGCCGCAACCAGTAGCACCAGCGCACTGCCACCGCAACCGTGCAGGTCGCGCTGCCACCATCTGGTCACCGCCGACGTCTCCCGACCACCAGCAAGTGGTCCTCGACCTCCGGCGAAGCTTCGCCGGCCTTCTCTTCTCCCGATTTGTTGGTTTTGTTTGGTATAAAATTCTGAAAATCCTAACCCTTGTTTGCTATAAAATTCTGAATTAGCTTATGAAAAGCTAAATTGATTGTTTAATTATGTATATATATGTTGTATGATTGATTTAGAGTGGTTAATTGTAGTGTATTTAGTTGATTTGTGAAAATCAGATTTTTGGCCGGGTTATGCCCAAATTTTTCAGATTCGTTCGATTTAGTTATTTTGGGTAAATTGATTATACAATACATTTTAAAATATATCTAATTTTATGTTGGAACCGTTAATTTGAGAAATTTATGTGAAATTAATTGGAATTGACCTTCCATGTCAAAATTCGTATATGATGAAATTGGGTTGCATAATTGATTATATAATTTACATCAAAGTATATTTAATTATATAATTTGAGAAATTTATGTGAAATTGATTGGAATTAGATTTTTAGGTCAAAACTCTTGCGGGTTTAAATTGGATTGTGTAATCGAGTTATTTTATTCAATTAATTATATAATTTACATCAGAGTATATTTAATTACATTTCTAAATCATCAATTTATATATTTTAATAAGAATTGATCGGATTTATGTTCCGGCCTCAAAAATCCAAATTATGTTAAATTGGGTATTTCTTTTATTGGTTTTAAGCAATTGATTATATAATATGTCATAAAGTATGTGTAATTGTATTTCTAAACATTTAATTTAATTAACTTAATAGAATTCAACCGAATTGCATTTTCGAGCCTAAAATCCTAGATTTCAAGTGAAATTATGAAATTGGTCATTTGTATAGTTGTTTTTCTAAAATTGAGTTTATATAAATAGTTGAAATAGTCTTAATTGCATTTTGACACCTTCAATTGGAATTAATTGATTTGAATTATCCGAGTGTGTGTCATGGGCTGTAAAACCCTAATTTTGAAAACGGATAGTCTTAAATTGGCTACTTGGAAGATTGTTTTTGTTGAAATTGATTATCTATATTTATCTAAAATTAGTTTAATTGTGTTTTCAAACTATCAATTTGAGGTAATCAAAGTGATTTGGTTGATTCGTAGTTTAGGCATTAAAAACTCTAATCTTCGGGGATAGTTTTATAAAATTGATTGTGCTATGCTTATTTTACCTAATCGATTTCCAGCTTTGATTTAAAATCATTTGAATTATATTCTTACGTTATCGGGTTGGATTGGTCCCCTAAAAATGGTTGGTTTACCTCTTTAGTTGTAAATCCTAATGAGTAAGTCATTTTCGATAAAATTAACTTATAATCTATTATTCTTTCCCCGGCTTTCCAAATTAACTTGAAATGCCTTAAGCGATATGTGTTAAACTTGATTTGATTAACATTTAATCTTAAATCTTAATAGAGCGATGCTCATGAGTCTTAGGTTTCAGACACATTTTCCAAGAAAGATTGTTTGTGTTTTTTCAATTATAATAATTGAATTATTGAGTAATAAGATAGTTTCTAACCTCGTTCTGATTTCCATTGGTGATCTAGGAAAACTTTTATGTGGATTGTTGAGCTCTTGATAGCTCTCTCTCTTTCTCAATTTGCTTAACTAGCTTCGGACTTAGGTAAGTCATTACTTACCTTTACTTATGACGGAATCTCGATGTATCTCTACTTGGAGTGGAAGGTGATGATGATGCTTATTGATTATTTAACTATGTCAAGCATATGCTATGTTCTATATGGTAATTGTATGAACGTATGCATTTATAGCCTCAATGAAATGTGTGTTAATATGATGCTTGAATATTGTATGTGTGTAAGTGTGTGAAGGGTTGAGGATGGATTGAAGGTGCATGATACCTTATGCTGTATTTTATGCCATGGAATTATTCGACTTTAATGCCCCTAAAATTATTCGGCTTTAATGCCACATAAATTGGATCGACTTTAATGCCTTTGGAATTGATCGGCTTTAATGTCACTTGAATTGATCGGCTTTAATGCCACTTGGGTTGGTTTGGCTTCAATGCCACTTAAAATTGATATAATAATGGAAATTCATTGTGTTTATGGATGCGAGTTAAGTGTTGTTATGTGGGCCTAATTTATGATTGGTTAAATCCTTGAATAAAATATTAATCACTTAAAGTGAAAGATCTTGAGTTGGGTTTCTTTTTTTAATAAAAATAAATTATTTAATTAATTTTCATAATAAAATCTTATTTAATAATAAATAATAAAATTAGAATTTTCAAGGTATTTCAGCTAGCTCGCCTAGAAATGTAACTAGACTACCAATAAATAGGACACCTATACACCTAAGTATGCATACCCCCTATAGGGCCAAAATATAGCGAGACGCCTATAGAGTAGAAGAGGGCTTCTCCGAACCTCGTAAGGCACCCGGGATCACAAAATAGAAAAAAACCAAAATGGTACCAAGTGAATACCAAACTAAACACTTTGGATAGAAAATAGTACGTGGAGCATTATCTGGGTATGTAAGAGACGGAGCTAGGATTTGGAGTGGCTAATTGTGGTTTGTTGTGGCTAACTAAGGTTTGGAATGGCTAATTATGGTTGTTATGGTTAAATAGGATTTTGAGTGGTTAACTAAGGTTTGTTGTGGTTAATTAGGGTTTGGTGCGATTGCTTAGGGTTTTTGTTGTATCATGTGTAATTGGTGATTAAAGTGTAATTATGATGGTAGAATTTATGATTTGTGATGTGTGATGATTCATACATGTCTAGGATGAAAACTTTTGAATAAGATACTTAAAACATTAATCACGTAAAGTGGAAGATGTTGAGCCGAGTCCAGATCGATCCACCGGTCAGAAATAGTAGTTAGGACATGATGTCCTATGTGTAACCGGTCCACCGGTAATAATAGTGGTGTGGACTTTATCCCGCAAGTGACCGGCCCACCGACGATAATAGTGCGGTGACTTGAGCTCAATAAATATAAACAAGAGTTTTCCAAAACGCTTAAAAGATACTAATTACTTACAGTGGAACGCCATGTGAGTAAGAACTAGACCAATCCACCGGTAAGGAATAGTGGTGTGGACTATTGTCCCGCAAGTGACCGATCCACCAGCGAAAAATAGTGGTGTGGACTATTATCTCGCAAGTGACCGGCCCACCGACAATAATAGTGGGGTGTTCCTATACTTACATAGATTTGATAAAAAGCATGGTGTGAATTGACTCCTAATCAGTAATTACTTAAGTATTTAATCCAGATTATATATAGGCCTTTGTACTTTTACCTAGTTGATCATATGCAGTTATGATTGTGTTTTTCTATTCTTCTGTATGATTTATGTGCTTATGTGTGAGCCTTAGTGCTCGGTTACCTTACTCAATACGTAGCGTACTGATCACCCGTTTCATGGGTGCTGCTCATTCCCACGAGTATTATGCCCTTCTAACTTTATGCAGGTGGGCGAGACATCAGTCGGGGCTGAGTATTGAACATGTTTTGGCAGCATGTTTTGGCTCAAAGTTCAAGAGTGTCGTGGCCATATTTTCTCTTCTCGTGATTTCATTTCGTTATGTTATTTCTTCTGATTCGTATGTATTCTTTTTAATTTATTACCTTGTGTTAAGTGTTCCGACTGAAACTTTTATAAATTTTAAGATTATTTCCTTCGAGGAATTTTGATTTCGCACTTTGATTTCTATCTTATTATTAATTATAATTCTTTACGCGTGCTCTGATTTCTAAGTTATTATCTCGTTAATTCATTTTATGAAATCTTGGGTTAAGTTTTATATTAATCTTTTTAGCCTTAACACTCTGATTTCTATCGTATTAAGAATTATAATTCTTTATGCGTGCTCTGATTTCTAAGTTATTATCTCGTTAATTCATTTTATGAAATCTTGGTTTAAGTTCTATTCTTCTGTATGATTTATGTGCTTATGTGTGGGCCTTAGTGCTTGGTTACCTTACTCAGTACGTAGCGTACTGATCACCCATTTCATGGGTGCTGCTCATTCCCACGAGTATTAGGTCCTTCTGACTTTGTGCAGGTGGGCGAGATATCAGTCGAGGCTGAGTGTTGAGCATGTTTTGGCTTAAAGTTCGAAAGTGTCGTGGCGGTATTTTCTCTTCTTGTGATTTCATTTCGTTATGTTATTTCTTCTGATTCGTATTTATTCTTTTTAATTTATTACCTTGTGTTAAGTGTTCCGACTGAACCTTTTATAAATTGTAAGATTATTCCCTTCGAGGAATTTTAATTTCGCACTCTGATTTCTATCTTATTATTAATTATAATTCTTTACGCGTGCTCTGATTTCTAAGTTATTATCTAGTTAATTCATTTTATGAAATCTTGGTTTAAGTTTTATATTAATCTTTTTAGCCTTAGCACTCTGATTTCTATCTTACTATGAATTATAATTATTTACTCGTGCTCTGATTTCTAAGTTATTATCTCGTTAATTCATTTTATAAAATCTTGGTTTAAGTTCTATTCTTCTGTATGATTTATGTGCTTATGTGTGGGCCTTAGTGTTTGGTTACCTTACTCAGTACGTAGCGTACTGATCACCCATTTCATGGGTGCTGCTCATTCCCACGAGTATTATGCCCTTCTGACTTTGTGCAGGTAGGCAAGATATCAGTCGAGGTTGAGTGTTGAGCATGTTTTGGCTCAAAGTTCGAGAGTGTCGTTGCCGTATTTTCTCTTCTTGTGATTTCATTTCGTTATGTTATTTCTGCTGATTCGTATTTATTCTTTTTAATTTATTACCTTGTGTTAAGTGTTCCGACTGAACCTTTTATATATTGTAAGATTATTCCCTTCGAGGAATTTTGATTTCACACTCTGATTTCTATCTTATTATTAATTATAATTCTTTAAGCGTGCTCTGATTTTTAAGTTATTATCTCGTTAATTAATTTATGAAATCTTGGTTTGACTTTTATATTAATCTTTTTAGCCTTAGCACTTGGTACTGAAACGGTCGGAGAGAACCAGTTTGGTACTAAGTGTGGCGGTAACATCCCCAGAATTTCGGGTTTTAAATTAAGTATTTTAATTACTTCCGTTGTAAAAAAAAAGTAGTGAATTTTGGGGTGTTACAAGTTGGTATCAGAGCGGTTGATCCTTTTGGTCATGCTCTTTCATTTTTATTTTTTTTTAAGCTGATACCACAAGTTGGTATTAGAGTGGTTGATATTTTTGACCACGCCTGTGTTTGAAAATAAATTTGGTTTACAAAATTTTTATTTGATTTTAAAGCGTGTTTCAATCGTTCTTCCGTTTTTAAACTTTTTACACTAATACTACAAGTAGTAGCATTTTCAAAAGGAATCTGAGTTACAAAGTCTTCCTTATTTTTCCAATTGTTTTGAATCCAAGAAGAATTTGTTTTGTGTTTTGATTTCGGCCACGTTGAGGAGCGAATGGTAGAATTTTAATTAAGTTTATTCTTAAGGGGATAGTTTTTATAAGTATTATTGTTCGTTTGGTGTCCCTTTTTCCTTAGAACCTTTCAACCCTAACCCTAGGCGCTCCCGGAGACTTGAAGGGCGAAGTCTGTTTTTAAAGGGGTAGTGATGAAATACCCAAAAAATTCTAATTTTATTATTTATTATTAAATAAGATTTTATTACAAAAATTAATTAAATAATTTATTTTTATTAAAATAAAAGGATATTAATTAGGGAAAATTAATAAGAAATTTATAAGTATTTTAATTAGAGGAAATTTGAGTATTTTAACTAATTAAGGATTTTATTTTAAAAATTAATTAAAGTAATTATTTTATTTAAAATAAGAGGGAGAAAATAGTTTCAAATTAATAGGAATTTTATAAATTTTTTAATTTATTAAATTTAGTGTGATTTGCTAATTAAAATGGAATTTATAGAAAATCTTTTAAAAATCCTAATTTAGCCTAAAAAGGGATTTAAATATTATTTTATTTAAATATTATTATTTTTAAATATTCCAAATATTTTAATTAATTTAAATATCCAATCTAATTATTTTTCCTTTTTTTTTTCTTTCTTCCTTTTTCTTTCTTTTTCTTTCTTCTTCTTTTCTTTTTCCTTTTCTTTTCCTCCCCGAATTGGGCCAGTCTGCGGCCCAATTCTTCTTTCCTTCTTTCTTTATCTTCTTCGGCGTTTGGGCTTGCACTCCGCGGCCCGTTCCTTCTCTCCTTTTCCTTTCCTTCAGCGGCCGAGAGGTCTGAGCCGCACTTCGCTTCTGTTGCCCTCAAAACGCAATTTTACTTTAAAATGAAAATTTAGTCGCGCTCGGCCCGATTCTTTCCTCCTTTACCTTTCTTTCTTTTTCTTCTGGACCTCCAATCCAACTTCCCCCCATTTCTTCTTCTTCCCCAGCCCGATCACACCTACCATTCCCGTCGAGCGCCTGCAACCGCGCGCCCTATCCCTGGTTTTTCGCCGCCAATCGCGCCATTGACCTGCCAATACTCTTTTCCCTCTCCCCTTCTAACTCGCAACCCATTCACCCCACTAACTTCCCCCTCCTCGCATGTTTTCCTCTCTCTCTCTGGCGCATAACCCCCTCCCCCAAAAATTGCTGCCACCGGTGACCCTAACCCTACTTTCCTTACTCCCACTCCGACCCATAGAACCCTAACCTCCCTTCTAAGCCTATAAATACTCCCCATAATAGCCCTGTATCGAGCTTTTGTCTCCTACCCAGAATTTTCAATCCTTGTCGCTGCCGCCCCTTTAGACGCCTCGTTCGCCGCCTCCGACCAACTTCACCGCCATCTCTGGCCACCAAAATCTTCCTTACACCTTCCTCTAGCTAGCCAAATCATCCATCCCCCTTGATTCTTCCTGCACAAGCCACCCCAGCTATGCGAAGTCCCCTTCCCAACCAACCATTTTTCTGCCACTGCCGCCCTTCGAACCACCCTTAGCCACCTCTTCCACCGATGCAGCCGCTTCTTTCACCTTCCAAAATGTTCTGCAGACCCTCCTCTTTCTCCCCATAACTTTCTTTTCCTCTCCCTCCCTCTCCTCCTCTCTTTCTCTTCTTCTTCCTCCTTCGGCCACCACCATCGCTGCCGTGCTCCGCCACCTTTGGCTGCGCCGCCACCTCCATTCTACTCCTCTCCCTCTAGGAATTCTTAAACACCCCATCTCCCACTTCCTTTCTCTCTACTTTTCCCAGCATTTAACTTTCCCCTCTTTCTTCTCTTTTTCCGGCCACCTCCACCGCCGCCGTGCACCACCACCGGTGCCCTCTATCCCCACCAGCCTAAGGTTGAACTCTAGACCCTCTCAGCCTTTTTCCCTATTTTTATAACTCTTAAATTATTTTATTTCACTTATTTGCATATAAATATTATTATTATTATTTATATTTTTGATATGTATTATTATTATTAGTATTAATGTTTTTATTATTATTTATGTTGAGGGCTAAAGCCCTATCGTATTTAATTCAATTTTATTATTATTCCCCTTATTTTTTATATTATTTCCATTATTAATATTAATATGTTACAAGTATAATAATAATAATTATTATTATTTCCTATTTCGAATTTCTATTATTCTTATTCCATTATTATTAATACAACTATTTTACCATTAGTGTTGTTAATAATGTTATTGTTATTATTATTGTTATTGTTATTATTATTATTATTATTATTATTATTATTATTAGTAGTAGTAGTACTACTACTACTACTACTACTACTACTACTACTACTATCATTATTATTATTTTCAAGTGTTAGTATTATTATTTTATATAGGACCGAAATCCTATTGTACTTATTTTAAATTTTAGTAGTAGTATTATAAATATCATGTCTTATTATTATTAGGATTATTAGTATCTTTATTATTATTAGCATTATTCTTATTAATGTTATTATTATTATTATTATTATTATTATTATTATTTATTAAGTTATTATTATTCGATGTAGGGTGGAAACCCTACTTCTTTTTATCTTCAATCATTACCTTTACTATTATTACTATTATGGTTATTATTATTTTGTAATATTATTATGGCTTTTATCATTATTAGTATTATTATTTCATCATTATTATTTTACTAAATTTGATTATTTATTTTAGTAATATTATTATCATTATTATTTTAGTAAAGGGGCTGAAGCCCTTATTTCACTATGTTTTTGAGTAATGTCCTTTTTATTATTATTGTTACTATTTTATTATTCTTGTTAATATTAATATTGATATTATTTTTGGTATTTTTGATATTATTATTTTAATATTTTATCAAAAGCCTAGTCTTATATTAAGTTAGTGATTAATAGCATTTTTGATAGGAGGGAGTCTAATTTTAGCTTTTCCCTTATAATAGGTGAAACCAATCAAATCCCTAAGGAGGCGTAGGAGAGTTCTCCAAGACCGGTGTTGTTTTAGGTAAGGGGTGCTAAGGCCTTTTGTATGTTTATATGCATTATATGCTTCGCATGCTATGTATCCTAGGTTTATCATTATTAATTACGTCGTATGTGGTATGATGTGGACTTGAAGTATGATTTCGTGTATTTGCATGGCATGTGTATTATGTATATGTGTTGATATGTGTTGATATGTGTTGTGACCCTATAAGACATGCATGAGAGGATGTTGATGTGGTTTGAGTGGGAGAAAGGATGAAAAAGGAGGATGGGAAAAAAGGTTGACTAAGGGAGGTGAGTTGACCTAATTATTTTAATGATTCATGAGTGGAAGGATAAAATGGAGAATTTTAGGATTTCGTGTGGGAGAATTTGATTTATGATTTTTATGGTTTTGTGTGGGAGAGAATATAATTTATGGTTTTATATGGGGAAAACTAATTTATGATTTTGTATGGGAGAATCCAATTTATGGTGTTACATGGGAGAATATAATTTATGGTTTTATATGAGAGAATCTAATTTATGGTTTTGTGTGGGAGAATATAATTTATGGTTCTATTTGGGAGTACCTAATTTATGGTTTTGTGTGGGAGAATATAATTTATGGTTCTATTTGGGAGAATCTAATTTATGGTTTTGTGTGGGAGAATATAATTTGTGGTTTTATATGGGAGAATATGATTTATGGTTTTATATAGAAGAATCTAATCGATGGTTTTGTATGCGAGGATCCATTCTAGGGTGTGGTATGGATGAATCTTTGGTTTTGTGTGGATTGAATTTAGGGTTTTGTATGATGGAATCTTAGGTTTTGCATTGTGGTATTAGGGTTTGCATGGTGGTATTAATGGTTGTGTGGTGGTATTAGGGTTGCATGGTAGAGTTAGGGTTTTGTATGGGAGTTAATGATTACATGGAATTTAAGGTTTGCATGAAAAGTTCGAATGGTTGCATGGGATGTGTAAAGTTTACATGGGAGTAAAACTTAAGTATGAAAAGTTGATTTGGGATGTAAGGAAGGTAATGTAAATGTTGTTTGGGTGGTTAAACACTTTGGATGGAAAATAGTACGTGGAGCATTATCTGGGTACGTAGGAGACGGAGCTAGGGTTTAGAGTGGCTAATTGTGGTTTGTTGTGGCTAACTAAGGTTTGGAATGGCTAATTATGGTTGTTATAAATAGGGTTTGGAGTGGTTAACTATGGTTTGTTGTGGTTAATCAGGGTTTGGTGTGGCTGCTTAGGGTTTTTGTTGTATCATGTGTAATTGGTGATTAAAGTGTAATTATGATGGTAGAATTTATGATTTGTGATGTGTGATGATTCATGCTTGTCCAGGATGAAAGCTTTTAAATAAGATACTTAAAACATTAATCACGTAAAGTAGAATATGTTGAGTTGGGTCCAGACCGATCCACTAGTTAGAAATAGTGGTTAAGACATGATGTCCTATGTGTAACCGGTCCACCGTTAATAATAGTGGTGTGGATTTTGTCCCGCAAGTGACCGGTCCACCGGCAATAATAGTGGGGTGACTTGAGCTCAATAAATATAAACAAGAGTTTGCCAAAACTCTTAAAAGATACTAATTACTTATAATGGAACACCATGTGAGCAGGAATCAGACCGATCCACCGGTCAGGAATAGTGGTGTGGACTATTATCCCGCAAGTGACCGGCCCACCGACAATAATAGTGGGGTGTTCCTATACTTACATGGATTTGATAAAAAATAATGGTGTGAATCGACTCCTAATCAGTGATTACTTAAGTATTTAATCCAGATTATATATAGGCCTTTATAGTTTTACCTGGTTGATCGTATGCAGTTATGATTGTGTTTTTCTATTCTTCTGTATGATTTATGTCCTTATGTGTGGGCCTTAGTGCTCGGTTACCTTACTCAGTACGTAGCGTACTGATCACCCGTTTCATGGGTGCTGCTCATTCCCACGAGTATTATGCCCTTCTGACTTTGTGTAGGTAGGCGAGACATCGGTCGGGGCTGAGTGTTGAGCATGTTTTGGCTCAAAGTTAAAGAGTTTCATGGCCATACTTTCTCTTCTTGTGATTTCATTTCGTTATATTATTTCTTCTTATTCGTATTTATTCTTTTTAATTTATTACCTTGTGTTAAGTGTTCGGACTGAACCTTTTATAAATTGTAAGATTATTTCCTTCAAGAAATTTTGATTTCGCACTCTGATTTCTATCTTATTGTTAATTATAATTCTTTACGCGTGCTCTGATTTCTAAGTTATTATCTCATTAATTCATTTTTTGAAATCTTGGTTTAAGCTTTATATCAATCTTTTTAGCCTTAGCACTTGGTACTGAGTGTGGCAATAATATCCTCAGAATTCACGGGTTTTAAATTAAGTATTTTAAGTACTTCCGTTGTAAAAAAAAGTAGTGAATTTGGGGTGTTACACCAGCTAGGGCTAGTACCGTTTGAATACTAGATTAGTTATTAAGATCTCTTTGAGTCTCCGTCTTCAAGACAATATAAACAAATGGTGGTGATCACAATAAAAGGAATATAATAATAAATTATTCTCGTTCACTTATGAATTTTATATTTATGTTTCATATTCATGTCTCTTGGTTGTTTATCTTATAATAGTGTTGTCATATGACACATGTCCATGTTTATTTATCACATGATCTACAATTAAAATTATATGTGGGCCTTATGTGCAAAATGATGCCTTCTAGGGTAGTGTGTATTACTTAACATGTGATCATGATTTTCTTGTAAGCTTGTACCTTATGTATTGTCATGTCTAGTCCTGTATTATGAGCATGAGTCTATGACCCCATGTTCTATTGTATGTACTATATGTATAATCGAGGATGAGTTACTATATGAGTAGAATGGTGTATGTATAGCATGTGTAATCGAGGATGTGTTACTGCATGAGTGGAATGGTATATGTATCACATGTATAATAAAGTATGAGTATTGTCAGCTAAATATTGTCATATCTTATGTGTATCATGTTTTCTTCCATGAGTTAGGTAGTCATGATTTACTCAGCACCGGACCCGTACTGATACTACCTTGATTGTTTTGGTCCTATGATGATCCAATGATGGTGGAGAGTAGACCATTTGTGCAGATTTAGTATTAAATGTCTTATTGTTAGGAGGAATGTTTTCCTTGGATTTTGAGAGTAGGATATCCGGTGGTTCGATTTGGTGAGTAAAGTTGGCTCCACTATTGGGATACCTTTGGTTCTCTTCTCAAATTTTATTGTATCCCAAATATATTATTTTGGTATATAAATCATTCGCTCGTATTTAGTTAGTTTGTGATTTTGATGAAGATGTATTTGGATTTAATATCCTTTATCTTTTTAAGTTTTAAAGTCCAGGATTATTTTGTAGGTTTCTGTTGATTTATTCAGCAATGATTTTATTCAGTGAAATTGTTCACTTTCCATCTGCATGTGGATATCTCCTTGTGGGAGTTTATCCTCACTGCATAGATGTTGGTTGAATTTTGTTGGATAGGTTTTAGCCTTAAATCTATCATGAGATAGATGGTAGACGTTTATCTTATGTTAGGTGTGACAGTAATATTCCCCAAATTGTGTTTTAGCTTCCGCATTATTCTCTTAAAAAAATTTCAGGAGTGAAATATGGGGGTGTTACAAATTTTATGTCGTAAAACAAAGCTAACAAACAATTCACCTATCAGAAGATCATTTGACGGGTCAATTACTAGTCATAAGTTAACTTTGCCGGGCAGCTCACCCCTCATTATCTAATATTAACAAACAATTTACCTAGTAGAGGATAAAATCTTTCAAGGCATTGTCCTACAATTTTAAATTCTTGTAGGTAAATTATCCGAAACTCTCCTTTCGTAATTTTTTCCTTTTATATTTATGTATCTTTATATTTTTATATTTTGAATATCATTTATAGAATCAAGATCCAATTAATACTGATTATATTGGATTATTTGCTAAAGATGAGATTTTTAGTGACTTTAAGTCATTAATTGGATGGGTTAAAGAAATTGGAAGGGTATATAATATGGTTTTAAGTATTGAGAGGTCATAAAATGTAGAGTTTGGATATGTTGTGAGAGATGTACACATAGGAGATAACCTACGGTGAATCTCGAATGTATTCAATCTATTGGGGAAAAAATATGGTTGTGAATTTAGGATTCGTAGAAGGGAAAATGCTTGATGCGGTTGGAGAATAGTAGTAAAACGTGGAATGCATAATCATAGATTATGTAAGTATTTGTATGGGTATTCATTTACTTGTTGATTATCTTTAAAAGGACGTAGGTTGGTACACAAACTAAACCAAATAAATGCAAAGCCAAAGGAGAATATCGACAAGTTGAAACGAGGTGATGGGAATAATACTGCATCATTTCAGACAATCTATGATGCTAAACATAAGTTTAAGGTATAAAGCTTCATGGGACGTACATTTATGCAATAATTATTATACTTCATGAAAACCAACAAATAACGTTCATAAGAAAGTCTGAAATACCCCAAAACTCTAATTTAGGAAATTGTTGCAAAATAAGGATTTATTAGAAAAATTAATTAAATAAATTATTTTATTAAAATAAGAGGGAATTAATTAAGGTAAATCAAGGAGAAAATAATAAATAATTTAATTAGGAAAAAATTGAGTGTTTTGCTAATTAAAATAGAATTCAGGAAAAATCTTTCAAAAACCCTAAATTAACCTAAAAAGAGAATTTAATTATTATTTTATTAAAATATTAATATTTTCAAGTATCCCAAAATACCAAAATATATTTTAAATGCCCCAAATCACCTATTTTTCTCTTCTTTCTTTTTTTCCCTTTTCTTTTCCTCTCTCTCTCTTTTTTCTTCCTTCCTCTTTTTCTCTTTTTCTTTCTTCCCCTACCCTTCCCTAACCTAGGCCAGCCCAACCTGGTCCCAATCTTTCTTTTTTTCCCTCCCCATCCCATACAGTCAAGGCCCACGACCCCTCCTCTTTATCCTAGCCGGCATGATTCCCTCTCCCCCCTTTCTTTCTTTCCTTTCTCCCTAGACCGCCAGTCCAGCCTTCTTCTTCCTCCTCCCCGATGCGCGTCTACAACTCCCCTAACCTATAGCTTGATTTCTGCCACTAATTTACTTATCTTTTTGACCTGACTAACGCTCCCCTATCCTCACGCGTGCCCACCTTCCTCCCTGATAGCCATAGCCCTGCAATGGTAGACCTGCATCGGCCTACCATTGTCGGCCAATGTACCCATCCCTCTTGCCCCTGTTTTTCCGCTTCCCTCTATCATTTCCCCCTCCTTTTGGCCTATTAATACCCCATAGGTAGCCCCGAATTCAAATGTTCTTTCACAGCCCAAAAATCTCGTCCCTTGCGCCACCACCCAATCAGATGATCGTGTCGTCACTGCCACTGGAGCCACCCATAGAACTTCCCCCTATATCACCCTCTACCCAACTACACCTCCCTCCTCCCTCTATTTGCCTTGCATGATCCACCCCGCTCTACAAAGTGCCCTTCCTAATTAGCCATACCTCCACCTCCTGCAGCCCTTCGCACCACCATTCACCACCACTCCCGCCGTAACCACTACCCCTTACGCCTCCCAAAATCACCTATAAACCTTCCTATACCTTTCCCTACCCTCCTTTTCCCCTTCCTCCCTTTCCACCACCCTCGGCCACCACAGCGCCGCCTCCTTTGGATGCGCCACCATCCTCATTCCAACCCTCTCAACTTGGGCAATCTCAACCATCCCAACTTCCACCTTGATTCCCCCTCTCCTATTCCCAACACTCAACTAATTCCTTGTTTTTCCTCTTTTCCCACCGCCACCACCGATCACCACCAACCTTAGGTGGTACCCTAAACCACCTCAGCCCTTAAACCCTAATTATGCAAGCCTTATTCATTTTAATTGTATTTATATTGTTATTATTGTTATTGTTATTATTATTATTATTATTATTATTCATATTTATTCATATTTATTCATATTTATTATTTTTATTATCATCCCTTAAATATTATTATTATTAAGGGCTTGAAACCCTACCTTACTATTATTCGATTATTATCATTATTGTTGATGTTGTTATTGTTGATTCTAGATTTGGCATGCTATCGTTTTGTTGATATAAAAGAATGATACTCAAACCTTAATATTATTATTATTCATTATTTCAATATTTCTAATAATATTCCTAATGCCCTTATTATTATTATTATTGTTACTGTAGTATTATTATCATTACTACTACTACTACTACTACTACTACTACTATTATTGTTACCATTATTATTGGGGGTAAAAGTATCTGAACCCTTATATTATCATCATTTCAAATAATACTATTATTAATATTATCCTTAGCAATATTAGTATTTTGATAGCATTACTATTATTATATTACTATTTTATCCATAACCCTATTATTAGCCTTAGCTTTAAAAATACTAGAGTTTCTATCACTAGGAGTAGTAGTATTACTATTATTAGTAATATCTCTATTTTTTATATAACTAGTGTTAGTACTATTATTAGAAGAAATAAGGCTACTAGATTTAATAATATAAATATGGCTATAAATGTTAATATATACTTATTTTGACTAGTAATAATCTAGTAGGCTAACTTGTGGGTAAAAACCCTATTTTTTACTTGTAAAGTTTCCTTTAATAATAGTAACCCTAATCTTAGAATAAAATAGGAAATAATAGTATTTTTGGTAGGATGGAAACTAATCCTTAGTTTTTCCCTCTTATAAGTGAAACCAGTCAAAACCCTAAGGAGGCGTAAGAGCATGCTCCAAGACCGGTGGCGTGTTAGGTAAATGTGTAGTTAAGGCCTTATATATGCTATGTGTCTTATATGCCTTGGATGCCTAAATAATGATATGTTGTATATCTTGTGCTATTGTTATAACTATTTTATGTGTAGCACAACTTGGAGTTGAGATATGCTCTTGTGTTCTCTTATGGCATATGTACAATATATTTGTGCTGTGAATTGTGATGTGATGTGATATGGCCCTTTTAGGACATGCATGTTAGGATAATTAATGTAGTGATATGGGGTGGAAGGATGAAAAATAAAATGGGGAATTAAGTGGACCAAGGGGAAGTAAGTTGGCCAAGGGGAAGTAAGTTGACCAATGAATGTAGGATTGACCTAAAAGTAAGTTGACCAATGAATGTAGGATTGACCTAAATATCTCATGAACCATGAGAGGAAGAATAAAAAGGATACTTTAAGCAAAATAAAGTGAATGAACTTTGTATGGGAGAATCTAGGGTTTGTATGGGAGAATCTAAGGTTTGTATGGGAGAATCTAGGGTTTTGCATGGGAATTTTAGGGATTTGCATGAAAACATTGAGGGTTTGTATGGGATGGAGGGAGTCTGCATGGGGGGGGGTGAACTTTACATATGAAAAGTTTCATTAGGGTGGGAGAAAGGTAATGGAAGAGTTGTTTGGGTGATTGGAGGCTTTGGGTGAATAATAGTATGTGGGATAGTATATGCATAGGAGACCGAACTAGGGTTTGGGGAGGAAACCCTAATTTGAGAAGGTGGAAAAAGGAAAAATAATTTAGGGTGAATGGAGTATGAGATGAGGATGGAGGATGGTCATGTGTGGGGTGAGCATGGGTATCATGGGATAACAAGAATGGAAGGTGAGAAATGAAGGGGTAACATATGGAAAGAAGGATTCTAGGGTTAGGTGTGGCCACCTAGGGTTTTGTGGTTACACGTGTATTTGGGGGAGTAATGTGAGATGATGAGGGATGAATCTAAGGGTTGTGATGTGTGGGGTGTTAAAATAGTTTGGGTTGTAAGAGGCAAAGAAGGATGAGCCACATAGGCCCAAACTAGGATTTCTAGAGAAAACCCTAGGGTTAGATTGTAAGTGGACTTGGGGGTATAAGGTGGTGGGTCTTAACCCACACACTTAGGAGTTGGTCTTCCAGTGTGAGCAAGTGGAATAAGGAAAGGATGTCAGGGCAAGTTAGGAGGTGCAGAAGTCTCAAGAAATGGGACGGGCTCTCTTGGGAAGAAAAGCGTAGATGGAGTTAGTCATGCATGTCTAGGGTGAAATCTTTTGAATAAGACACTAATCATTTAAGGTGGAAGATTATTGAGTTGAGCCAAGACCGATCCATTGGCATATAATAGTGGCTAGGTGCTTCTGCCCTATAAGTGACCACTCCACCGGCTATAATAATGGGGGATTCTAAGCTCAATAAACCAAACCCTAAGTTTGATATGACATATAAAAGATATTAAGTACTTACAGTAGACCACCATGAGAGTCGGGGCCATACCGATCCACCAGCATAATAGTGGTCAGGAGCATCTTACCTTGGAGACCGATCCACCGACATATAATAGTGGTCAGGTGCAATCCGCCTTGCAAGTGACCTATTCACCGGCTATAATAGTGGGGTTCCTGTATTCGCATGGATTGATAACAAGTATTGTGTGAAATGAATACTGATCAGAGATTGAATAATCAGGTTATCTGGACTACTGCGTAGCCTTTATTTATCTGAAAGATTGTATGCTATCATGATATCATGCTTGTATGATGTGCCCTTATTATTATTATTATTATTATTATTATTATTATTATTATTATTATTATTATATTTTATTATAAATTGTACATATAATTAAATCTTATCCAATAATTTCTTATTTTATTCTTAAATCATAAAATATAGTTTTAGGGTATTATACCAGTGGTAAGAATTTTACTATTACCTTGGCATTTATGATAAAGGAAAAGAAAGATAACTACAAATAGATGCTTGATAAGATAAGAAGATTGATGGATCCCCATGAACAAAATATGGTGATCACTGATAGGGAACAAGGACTAACATAAATAGTGCTGATAGTCTTTTCTAATGAAGCACCTTCTTGTGTAGATAGAACATTAGTAAAAATGTTCTTGTAATACCCCAAAATTTTAAAAATCTAAAATTAAATATATAACCCTTTATCCAAAATAATTTGATCTTAAATTATTAATTTAATTATTTTAGGGACCTTTGATTTATAAAAATAGATAGAATTATTTAATAAATTAATATGATTATTTTTATCATATCCTACTCTTTTTATTTAAATAAATTCCCAAACTCATAAATTTACCAAAATTGTTTTCTTAAATTAATACCTTAATTTTTGGACAAATTACTTTAACATTTTCTCCATTAGCTAAATTTAGCCTAATTTCTAATTCTAACTTAAAAAAATAATTTTATTTTTCTTTTTTCTCCTTTTCCTTTTCCTTTTTTTCTTCCTTTTACTTTTCTTCTTTCTTCCTTAGGCCAACCCAACCCTTCTTTTTCTTCTTCTTCTTCTTCTTCTTCTTCTTCTTCTTCTTCTTCTTCTTCTTCTTCTTCTTCTTCTTCTTCTTCTTCTTCTTCTTCTTCTTCTTCTTCTTCTTCTTCTTCTTCTTCTTCTTCTTCTTCTTCTTCTTCTTCTTCTTCTTCTTCTTCTTCTTCTTCTTCTTCTTTTATTCTCTTCCTTCTCCCTCTTTTGAGCCAGCCTAACCCCGCATCTTCTTTTTTTCTCCTCTCCCACATGGGACAGCATGCTTCCTTCTCCTTCTCCCCATTTCCCCGCATTGTCCTTTCCCTTCTTCTTTTCCCCCTAAACCACCCGAACCAAACACCCACAGTGCTCGTCACATGCCCCCTCTTCTCCTCATTCCCTTGCACCTTTGTGCCTCTGCCAACTTACACCTTTATGCCTCTGCCAACTTACACCTTTGGCCCCATCTACCCACCCTTTCCTTTCCATTTTTGGCCCTACAATCTCTAATTCCCTTCCCCCACATACCCTTCCCCTTCCCCTTCCACTTCCATCCCTGTCGTATGCCTACCATGCCAACCTTAGCCAATGACACCCCTACACCACCTAACCCCAGCACACTGTATGCCTCCCTCTCTCCTCGTCTCCTCATTTTTGTCTTCTCCTTCTCTTCTTCTTCCCTAATTAGATTCTCTCTTCTCTTTTCTCTCCTATTCTTCCTTCAGCAACCCTCTCAACCATCTTCACCACCCAACTAACCACCTCACCGCCCTCTCTTACACCCTACCTTCTCCTTGCACCTCCCTGAGCAGCTAGCACTGGCTACCTTGTAGCCTACCCTCCTTTTCTTTACTTCTTCCCTTAGAATCCCCCTACACCTTCCACCTTTTCGCCCCCTTCCGCCACCGCAACCTCCCTTCGGCCACATGACACCACCTCAACCTCCCCCATACACTACCTTATTCAAACCACCCTGCCTTTCCCCCTTCCTCTTCCTTTTCTCCCTCCCTTCTCCGCACCTTCCTCCTATAGCCACCACCTCCATTTCCACTACCTTTGAGTCGCTGTAACCCCAACCCCCAATCACCACCCACTTCCCACCTCACCTTTACACCCAACAACCACCACCAACACCCTTTCTCAAGCCTTACCCGAGCCTCTTCCCTCCTTCCTCTTCCTTTCCCTTTTGATCCATTTTCATGGCTCATGCTGCATGGGTAGTGTGAGTTGTGCCATGTAATTTTGGTATATTTTTAGCTAATATTAAGGTCTAATATAGTTTATAATGTTATATATGTAATAAATATTTTAAATAAAAAATTTTCTATTAATATTTCACTTTTGATATGATTTTAGGTATAAAATTTTATTAAATGGAGCTTAAACATTTTAAATTGGGATATCGATAAAGTTTGGTTTTTGTTGGAACTAAGATAACTATTATACCCCACTAAAATATATGGATTATCGTATGTTAGCACATTAGAATTTTTGGTATGCAATGTATGTAAATACGATGTGTTACTAACAATCCTATGATTATTAATGCTATCTTATAAAATAGAAAGAAAAGCATATTATCTTGTATATGATGTGATATGTGTGAAAGGGTGATTAAGAAAGGGGTGGATATTGATAATAGGTGTCACGTGTATATACATGCTATGATAAGTGAGTATGGACACTTGTAGTGAAAATAGTACTAATATGAGCCCTAGAGGCAATTTGGTCATTTGGACACATCATAATGTTTAAACCCAAACAGGATGCTTAATGTGTTATGAATGTTGCTAAGAGTGGAGATGGAAGTTTGGTGGTTTATAAATTTTATGTGTTAATAGAAATATCAATATTTTATAGCCGAAGGGTATTTTGTTAAGTTTAATGTATGGTGGTGATCATCTTAATAAAAATGTATGCTAAGTGTTATGTGGTGTTGAAAATGATAATAGGCATTTGTGGCATTGAAAATACATATTCCATCATGAATAATGATATTTTATGTTCTAGGGGCATTTTCGTAAGTTTGTATGTGAAATGGAAGTTATCTAAATAAATATGCATGATAAGTAATAATTGGTGCTAAGTTTGCTAATAGGCATTTGTGGTGTTAGTAATGCATGGTTGGGCATGATTATTAATATTTTATGACCTATGGGTTTAGTAATTTTATATGTAAATGAAGGTTACTTAAATAAATATGCATGGTAAGTAATAATTGGTGCTAAGAATAATAATAAGGGTTTTGTAGTGTTAGTAATGCATGGTTGGGCATGATTATCAATATTTTATGACTTAGGGGCATTTTCATAATTTGGCATATGCAATGGGAGTTAACTCAATAAATATGCATAGTAAGTGATAATTAGTGCTAACCATGATAATAGAGGTTTATGGTGTTAGTAATAATGCATGTGAGGTAGGATTATTAATATTAAATGACCTAGGGGCATTTTGGTAATTTTTGCATATAAAATGGTGATTAATAAACATGCATAGTAAATATAAATTAATGTTAAATATGATAATAGGGGTTTATTATCTTACTATCACTTATTTGAGCATGATATTCAATAAAATATGGTCTAGCGGTATTTTGGTAATTTTGGATGTAAAATGGTAATTTGTCTAATAAACATGCATGATAAGTATAAATTGATGTTAAATATGATAGTAGAGGTTTATTATCTTAGTATCACTTATTTGAGCATGATATTTAATAAAATATGGTCTAGGGGCATTTTGATTATGTCGCATGTGATATGGAGGTTAGTCTAACAAAGATGCATGATGGGTATAAATCAATGTTAAATATGATAATAGGGGTTATTGCCTTAATATCACCTGTTCAAGCATGATTATGAACATTTCAGGGTCTAGGAGTACTTTGGTAAATTAGAGTGTGACATGATGAATATGCTGATGAGTATGCATGATTTAGGGGTAACTTGGTAAATTAGGGTATGTTATAATGTTATTTTCATAAACATATAGAAAGTGCATTAATTGTTGATTAATCATGAGAATGTGTGTTAGGTGTTGTAGAAGTGCATGTTAGGGTTTTAAGTGTAATATGGTTGTTTGATATGTTGGGTAACTTAACTTCAAAATCAATAACATAATTACAGTGTGTCATTCTTTTCATGGCATGTGGATGGAATAAAATGGAATTTTTGATGGAAGTGGATAGTAAAGAGGTAGCCTTAGCCTTAGTGGCATTTTGGTCATTTTGATCTAAGGTGCCTAAGTGTGAGTATTAGAACCTAGGATAGACTTAGTGGACTACTTAAGTTGGGATTGCCAATAATCTTGATTATAGTTACTTCATAATATTGGAAACAAATAAAAATGATTAAGTAGGTGATTAATGTGTGTTTCTCATGGTCACCCTAATTAATACTTAAAGTGAAAGACCTCGAGATCGAGAATGGCAGCTCCTTATGGGTCGCTACCCTAAAGATGTGGTTAAGCCTATGATTATTCTAGATTTTTCTAGTGTGCTTTAGTGCCCCAACCAGACCATAAATCTTATGCTTTAGTGCCCCAACCAGACCGTAAATCTTACTCTATTTGGCTCTACAAACATAATTAGGGAGTATGCGTACTTCTGGATTATGTGTCCTTATCGATAGGGTACTACGTGCCTTCGTGTACTAGTGCGACCAGGGTACCTTTGTGTCCCTAGATACTGTACTTCTCTTATGCACCTGTATAACTAGTGTACCTTTCTGTCTCTAGGTTCATGATCTCCCCCTTGAGTCAATAAAATGGAATTGTGTGATAATCAAATGGAAAGACACTAATTACTTATAGTGGAACACTACATAAGTCGGGACCACATGGATTATATATACCAGTCCACCGGTTATAATAGTAGTTAGAAGCATTCTATCCTAGATTATATCACATGTACTAGTCTACTGGTTATACTAGTGGTGAGGAGCGTTCTGCCCTGGATTATATCATATGTATCAATTTACTGGTTATAATGGTGACCAGGAGTGTGTTGCCCTGGGTTATATTGTATTTACCGGTCCACTGGTTATAATAGTAGCTAGGATCATGCTGCCCTAGATTGTATTATAGCTACTAGTCCACCGGTGAGAATAGTGGGGTCCCCGAACCTGTATGGATATAATTTGATAGATGAATAAATTCTAAACTAATGGCTTGAGTCTAGATTGTAATATCCCAAAAATTTACTTAGCCTAATCCTGCATTATTAATGCCATAACTTGGTTTTAATATCAATAAATCTTATTTTTATCCTTAACCCAATTTCTTAATCCTAAAACTTTAATCGAATCTTAAATCTAGACTCAGATAAATTGTCATTTGTAAACCAAAACAAAACCTAGAAAAATTTCCACTAATCCTAATTATTTTTTTCTAATCTAAAACCACCTAAACTAATTCCCAATCTTTTCCTCATTTCCCTTTTCTTTCTCCTTTTCTTTCTTTCTTCTCCATCTCCCACTATAATATTTGTTTTCTTTGTAAGTTGCACATGCAACTTGCTCTCCCTTCTCCACTTGTACAATCTCCCATCACCTTTTTGCAACCATCTATCACCCATCACCCCTCTTCCTTTCCTCTTTTTCTTCTTCTCCTTCTACTTATCTTATCCTTGCCAATCTACACCACCATGCGCACACCCTACTCCCTTTCATTTTGCTTCTTTCACTTATCCTTATGCAACATATACACACAACCTTCCCCATCACCTACCATTGTTCCCAACACTCCCATCTTTTTCTTTACACCACCTTGCCATCCCTCATACTCTTCGCACATCTTCCCCTCCCTTTTCTTCCTTCCCCAATTCATAGCACACACACACACACACACACATGCATATTTGGCCTCCACTCTACCATTTTTGTGTTAAAAAGCCACTACCTGAGCCCCCTCTTCCTTCTCCTTTCTTCTTTCTCTCTTCTTCTTTTTCTTCCTCCTGTATGTGCCCTATTTTTTTAGCATGTGTACCACCAACACCACCGTGTACCACCACACCCCACCATTGACTAGTGGACTGACCACCAAGGTGACCCCAACCTTCCCCCGCATCATTGTCGGCCACCACCACCAACCACCGCCTATTTTCCTTTATTTTTCTCCTCACCCGTCACATTTTTAAGGAGTGCACAACCTCAAGCATGGTTGTGCAACACTAAAATTTCTAATCGCACACCTGTGCAGCCTAGCATAGCTTTCTCGTGCACCCTCGCACCCCCATGCATGCCCCAAATGCACTCTCGTGCATACCTGTGCAACTTATGACCTATTTGTCTAATGATCGAGCATGACCATGCCACTTTACACCGCCGGGCCATGTGCAATCCTTCCTCTCAGTCTGGGTGTACATCTCCTACAACACAACCATAAAAGCTACTAATTTTTGGTCGTGGACCCCTATTTTTACCCCCAAACCTTGTCTAAACACACCCAATTTTTACCATAGCTCCATCACACATTCTACTACACATCCACACATCTCAATCTTCCATTTGACTATGCTTATTTTTATTTTTACCCTATTTATATTAATTTCTCCTTCGGTTAAACTCTTCGAACCTAACCATGGATTTTATTATTTTTCATAGGTGGTATTATGATAATCTCAGAGGAGGAAGTCTAGGATTTATGTGCTTAGATCTAGGTTGTAAGGATATTATTGGGGCTTTTGTGTTAGTTGCTTGTATGGTTATGTGTATTTCATGATATCACTATTATATGATTTAATATATGTTGATCATGATATTTTGTGATGATATTATGATGGTATGGATATTATATTTGAAAGAAAGTAAGAATGGGTAAGATGTATCATTATGATTTTTTTTGATAATCACATATTTGTGGGAATGTTTCTTATGACATGAAATATGGGCTAAATGAGCTTTGATAAATGGACATAAGTATTTTTATGAGGTATGATGATGATTGGTAGATTGGAAAATAACGTGTGTGGAAGGTACAAGAACTTACAAAATAAGGGTTATTGTTTGTCCTTTAGGGTATTTTGGTCATTATGGGATAATAGGAAAATTTTGATATTTTATGTGTTAGGTGGATTAAAAATATGATTATAATATCATGAGATATGTTTGGAAGTGTTATTGTTTTGTTTGAGGTCCTTCAATGAATTAATGGTTAATTAGAGCATAATATCTTATAATGCTAATATCATTATTCTATGTGTAAAATCTAGAGGTTATTCAAATTATAAATAAGTTGCTAATGATTAGCCCCATGAGGTTATTTATTAGAAATGGTAACCATATGAATTTAATGGGAGGTATTATGGCTAATATGTGGAATTAGGGCTTTTGGAGATTTATGTGAGTAATACCTTGGGATAAGATTATAAAGGTTTGTGTATGACATAGGAACTAGATCGTGCATTTTGGGTATGATAATAATGATGAAATTTGAAGATGATATAATATATGTTGTGTGGAATAATGAATATGAGAGAATGAATGCTAAATGGTGTGTAATTAGGATTTGAAAGGATGTGAGAACTATGACCTGAGGTATGTGTCTATCTGCTTTAATGTATTTGATGCCTGAAAATTAATCTTGAATAAGACAATAACCACTTAAAGTAAAAAGAAAATGTGAATAGGCTCAAGGTGATCTATAGATATATATATTCGAGAATAGTGTCTTGGGAGCATTTTTCTTTGAGGATATGATGTTTTTAATCTCCGTTCCACCAGAAAAAATAGTGGCTCAAGAGTATTTTGTTTCAAGAAATTTTTTCAGTCTATTCCACTAAATTAAGAATAGTAGAGGCCCTGCTCATTGTGTAATGAAAATACAATAGTATAACCTATGGAAAAGATACTAATGACTTAAAATGTAAGAATATGTGATTTAAAACTAAGGTAAGAATAGTGGCTTAAGAGCGTTTTTCCCCGATAAGGTGATATTTTTTGATCGGTTCCACCAGATAATAATAGTGGCTCAGGTGTGTTGTCCCTGAGAATGTGCTTCAGAACGATCCTTTGGTTTAAGAATAGTGGGGTTACTGCACTCAACGTATATAAAAAAAATGGATTATACTTAATAAAGAAATCTGGATCATTATTTGCCATGTGAGGCATTTCATTTATCTGATTGTATAACTATTATCTCTTATGAAAGCATATGCTAATTATATCCCTATTTCAATAGTATTGTTCCCTTACTTAGTATGTAGCATACTAACCACCTGTTTTATGGGTGCTTCTCATTCCCATAAGTAAGAGAACCTAATTCTTATGTCCAGGTCTCTGAAGATCCACTAGATAATTATGCTGCCTATGATGCCTTACGCGGGGATAAGTGACTTCATCTATATTAGGGGATAGGTGAAGAGTAATTCTATTTGGTAGATGTATTTAACTGGATACCTTTTTGGAACTCTTGGTCCATGGTAATCCATTCTTTTGTATTTTGTGTATTGTAACTTGGAATCAAGTTCCAGCCTCATTATTGTATAATAAAAGTTTCTTTGCTTCTAATTTCCTTATGTTACTATAAATGTTTTTAGCCTTTTGATTGATGTAAGAATGGTTGAATAAACTATGCTTATGTCAATTATGGTAATAACCCCAAATATTTTTCTTATTTACTTCTACTGTGAACAAAATTTTGTAGTAGTAAAAATCGGGGTGTTACACAGATAATAATGAATGAACTGTTATGACCTACTAATGTGATATGGTAGTAGACTTGGTGCCTAATAGGATGGATTGAGTTTAGTATTATATTAATGGGCCTATGGGTCTGCCTTTGAGTTGAGTGGATGGTGTTCATGGTTGAGTATGATGTTAACTCTCTAATTATACTATAAAGAGCACCACTTGGATGCTTCCTTGGTAAGTTCAGTTATTTCTAAGTGAATGATCCTTTGTGACATATAATCTTGATGTGTGTAACCATTCAAAATATTATTTTATTTCAGTTTATATATGTGTAATTTCATGTTCATGTGTTGATGTGTGGCAACTGATGTGTTTCATGCAGGCCTTACATATTAGTCATGTATAAAGGGTTACTTGGTACTATAGTACTGTAGGGTTCCTTTCTTAGGCCCCTACTTAATGAATGTACAGTTTCCTTTTTAAGTTAGCTCGCAATTTCTATTCAAGATTTACTCTTAGATGAAGAGTGTAGGATTATCCGAGAAGATTTTTGGGTTTTCCATAAAACTCTTGTACTTCCTTTTTCAATGATTTTATTTTGTAACCATTATTAGTGGATTATAATTCTTGTAATCTAACTATTATGCTACTCTATTTCATGATTTTTTTTTGTGTAAAGTATGTTTTTAGCCTTAGTACTTGGTATTAGAACTGTGGAGAAAAACTAATTTGTTACTAAGAGTAGTGGTAGAATCCCCAAAACTTATCGTATTTGCTTCCACTTATAATTTTTTTTAAAAAAATTAGTAATAAATTTTGGGGGTATTATAGTTCTCTCTCATATAAAAAAGGCAGAAAGTATAGTAGCAGGAGAACATTTCTTAGGAGGTCAGAGAAAGATTGGATAAGCTACTATAATTGATACATATGAGAATAAGCTTCTACTTATGGGTGACAAATATGGTTAATTTCTATATCCTTTATAATATGTGTACAAGGCCTGGTTGAATCCATAATATAAGGAGAGGTTTTTTCTATGTGGGCTGACAAAATTTTTTACTTTGGCACTCATACGACCAACAGGTATAATTTTTTGTCTTAAATATTCAATATCATTTAACTAATTACTAAATAATAATTAAACATTACGCGTATTTTAAAATTTTAATCGTAGGGTGGAAAGTGAACATGAAAAGATGAGTTTTGACACATTATGCTCGAATATTGGCATATTGATAAGACTCTTAATTAATGAGGTGAAAAAATATATGAAGCAATCATGGGTTATTATTCCACATTACTCTACAGATGGTCATATTATTCAAGGAGCTCAAGTTGGTTGTATGTTGTAGAGTGTTGGACTTGATTAAAGAATAGAGTAAGAGGTCCAATATGGTTGGTCCCAAATCCTTTGGATGCGGGTGTTGCTTGAGGTTGACACACGGTCTACTATGTTTACACAGGACATTTTATTACAAATGAGATTATCAACCTATTCTTGGTTTGACGATATATAAATTCTGAAAGACTTTCACTTTTGTTAGACCATAATAAGAAAGGTTTGTTTTTGATGATTCAACCATTGATCTATCCTTACATCCATATTTCTTTTAACATTATGTCTAAGGTTCAAATGACTCCTGACCATTCATCATCATGTCTATGATACTATTCTAATCTTATGGATGAGATTCTCAAACCCGCACAAATAAGTATGGTAGACATTTATGTTCAACAAAGCAAAGAACGCCCTAGCAATAACTATAACAATCCTAATTTTTGAACTAAAAAAATTTGTTTTTAAGATAATACGGAAGTGTTTGAAAAAATTTGAGGAATATTACCACCACATCAACCATGAGAGAGGTGTGATCACCATCTAAGTCCTGTTTGATGCAAGGAAAAACAGAACAATGAACAAAATATGCCCGCTCATAACATTAATATTACATTACAAGATAATAAGGGCATGAATAATATTATAGATAGATGAGTATGATAGTTCTACAAAACTAAATACAAGAAATCAAGCCAAGAGTTTAAATAAATAGAAATATAAAGACTTCCCAATATAGTGGTAAAAACACTACTAACTGATTAGCTTAACTCTTAAACATAGGCATAAACCTCTAACCCTAAGCAATGACCTATTAATGGCCCACGTCATCACCCTCAGTATACTCTAACTAAGAGTCGTAACCTTGAAAATATTTCTCTACTCTTCAAAATAGAAGCTGGATCATCATAGTGACCACACAAATGCAGTATATGTATAGTGAAGTACTGGTAAAATATACTACCTAAAATATAGTAAGCTCATGCAATACATTAAAGTTATATAACAACATGGTGATATCACATTGGTACAGCTTAACACTTAATCTCAAGTAGTATTACAAAAATACTTGCTTTCATGGAAATCATGGAAGTATGAAAATATGTTAAATACATTACAATCCATACATTATAAACCATATTAGAATTCCTCACTTAGTGACCACAAAATTTTTAATTAATAAGATAGATCGTTCGGCTGCACCTAGTTCTCCACCATGAATAAAATTCTTGGTAGCATAAATAATCACAATGGGATACCGCACCCATGACATGGGGTTAGGATAAATTGAAGGGGATTTCTTTAGGGATACCACACCCACCACACATTTAGTGTACTTATTGCGATGGCTCACACAAATTGGGATACCACACCCACCACTTGTGGTCAAAGTACACCAAGGGGGCTTGTACTATGATACCTCACCCACGACACCTTGAATGTATCCTCCGTGAGGGATAAAAATTTGGGATACCACATATTCCTAAACAATGGATAATATAAAGTGCAAGGGGCTTGTACCGGGATACCTCGCCCACCTAATCCAGACACCGTTGCTATGTCAGCCTGCTATAGTATAATCATATACCTCAATGATATGTGCATACCCCTTATCGACTACAAACTAGAAAATAAAATAGGTACTGAGTGAAAAATATAACTATAGGGTGACCCACCCAATAACTCTCGGAAGCTACCCCGAGAGATAAAGAAAAAGGATCAAACAAAATCTTATACCATTATTATTTATTTTCAAGTGATATCACAAATCACAATTAAATTCCATTTAACCAAATTAGGTGTTTTCAAGTGATAACACCAAACACAATTAAATTCCATTATTAACTAAATTAGATGTTTCTAAGTGATAACACCAAATACATCACAAGGCATAAAAGCCACTGTTTTTGGTGTTACGAGATGACATTGAACTTATCAGAATTTAAGTCCCAAATACCATCATGATAATTCTTATTAAATTAAGGTAATCATAGTTGAAATCATATTTAAAATTTTGTAAATACATAGAGGTATCAACACAAAAGGTCCAAGAGAATAGCAATAATTTATAAGCAAACCAGGTGGCATTTGGCTTACCAGCCAACTAGTCTGGTTAAGTCATACCTGAACTAAAACAACACCAAAGAATCGGTTAACTGGTTGGCCTTACTGATTGACTATTCATGGGAACTATTTTATGGGTTTGGTCCAACAAGTCGATGAGTCTAAGCAGATACCAACCCATTTTGGTCTGTAGAGAAACCAGTTAATGGATTTGACTGATCAATAGACTAGTCATAGAAACCAGTCAATTGGTTTCGTCTAATTAGTTAATGGGTCTAAGTAGAGACCAAATCATTTTGGTCTAGAGGGACACAACTGATGGGTTTGACAAACCAATCGACTATTCATAAAAACAAATCAAATGATCTCGTGACCAATCGATCCAAAACTCCAAACCATTCGACTACTTGCACAACTAGCGGATGGGTTCAAGGAATAGATTAATTTGTTTGGGCAAAACACTTAGGAACTTTTCCACCAAGAAAAGGGAGAAGAGATCAAGAACAATACGTGAGGAATGAAAATGGATCAGAAATGAAAAGTATAGAGGCAAGGATGGGTCAACATTCATAGGAGAGAAGGGGATAAGATTGGTGAGGTTGAGTGTGGGCAACCAAGAAGTGAGGGCTAAATTGATGGACTGATGGGGGTTAAGTGCAGTCAGAAATGACCATGATAGTGGGTTGGTGAGTTAGGATATGGTGCACAAAGTCAATCTTGCACCTCAACTACTAGAAGAAAAAAGGATAGGCGAGGGAGAAAAGAGAAAGTGACACTTGCCTCAAAAGTACTTTTTGAAAAAAATTATGTAATGATCTAAATAGTGTGAAAATAATCTCAAATCACTAAAATATGCTTATTAGCATAATTGAACTCTAATTAGAAGTTTTCATAAACATTAGAGAGAAATGTGAATCAAAATCAGAAATAGATATGATATCATAGGAGAACTAGTCGATGGGTTTAGGCAAACTAGTTGGCTGGTTTTTCAAGAAAAAAATTTCAATTACTCAACACGCCATTCGATTGATTAGGCAAACCATTCGATTAGTACATCTGAAATTCACTTTTTTATTATAATTTCAAGTCCATTCCAAAACCAAAACTAGTTTTTTTATCAACATAATTTAAAAGATTTTAGGATGGGGTATTATAATAACACATGGAGGGAACCAT
This sequence comes from Tamarix chinensis, assembly GCA_030549775.1. Classification (NCBI taxonomy): domain Eukaryota; kingdom Viridiplantae; phylum Streptophyta; class Magnoliopsida; order Caryophyllales; family Tamaricaceae; genus Tamarix; species Tamarix chinensis. Next base: position 25,291,076 of record CM060178.1, on the reverse strand, counting down.
CGGAGTGGGAACACACAGTGCTTTCTTGTTTAGCATCACTTATATAGCTAGGTCGATTGGGTCCGGGAGGTGGTTGTGCATCTCCTAGCAATAATTGATTTTCCCTTGGTCTATTGCATCGAGGAAGAAGTAGTAGTGGGAGGCATAGTACTGAGAAGATTTACTGTCTCATCGGTGATTTCCCATGTTCCTATGATATTGATGAAACTATGCTCCCATTGGTGGAATCATGGTGTGATGATAATTTATGTGCTTGTAGGTAACTTTGATGGAAAATGCAATATTACCACCTATATCTAATTAGTGGTACAAATATGTTGCTTCAAGCGTATCTAGATGGGATGAGCCATATCTCAACCACATTAAATTATATTGGAATGTAATGGGTATGGGTGCCAACCAAGGGGGAGATTTAGCTTGATGATTTGTGTGGAGTGTAATGATTTTAGTGAAGAAATTTATGTAATTTGGTTTATCACACTCTCTTAAGTATTTTTTTTGCAGAACATCATGTATTGGTGTATAGGTGCATAATATAACAAGAATTTCCTCGATAACAAATTCATAACGGTCTTAATATAAACTAATATCAATTTACAAGAAAAAATCTACTAACTATCATCGGTAGGGGATTGTCGGCCTCCTCCTTGTCACTAGAAAGAGTTTGAGCCTACTCATGGCGAGGTATACCACCTTTGGCATATCAAAACCTTCTGTAATACCCCAACCTTATGTAAAGTGTTGAATTAGAAATTGTACCAATTTTTGGTTTTTGATTTTGACTTGAAACTATGATTGGATTTGAGGTAAATTTGGATTTAAAATGAATTGGGAAAACTAAATTAAACAAGTTTTCCAGGAAAATCGATCAACTGATTTGTCATTTCAAAAAAAATGGTTTTTACTCGACCAAATCAATCAACTAGTTGAGATACTGATCGACGGGTATGTAGAATAGTCGACTGGTAGGCCAAACCAATTGATAGATTTATCAAGCTAGGTATACTTTTGAAACTCAATTTTTTGGAAATATTTCCTATACTAAAATGGAACCTTGATAACCCTCTCTAAATTATTCCTAAATGATTCTTAACCTTTTCATGATGCATTTGGGTTGAAAATACTACCTCAAATCAATCTAAGTAGTTAATTGGGACAACTAAGGGAGGAGATGACCTCAGCTTTGTCTTTTTCCACCTCTATACTCTGCACATTTTTGAGATCATTGCTTCAATCTCAGACTTGATTATGCTTAGCTGGGAGATTCCTTCCATGCCAACCTTCCTTTTCCTCTCTTACGTATTGTATTTCTGGATTAATTGACCCCTACTCCTCCAAAATCACAATTTGAGCTTTAGAGGATAGGTCAACATATCTTGGATGAAATATGTTCATTTAACTCAAATTCAAGTGAAAAGAATTAAGATATTTGATATGTTCCTAACCACACTTGTGAATTGTATCGATTTGTTGGCTATAAATATTTGTAATCGCCCCTTCTATACACCTTTCTTTTAGGCACCAAAATACTCTAACTCTTTAGCATCACCTTCTCCATCTTCACTTCAAGATTTACATTCAAATCCTTTTGCTCTTTTGATCCTTTCTCTATCTCCCTCTTGTTTTAATTGTTAAGAAAGAAAGAGTTAGATTTATCGAAAAGGTTGAGTGGTTTAGTAGAATTATCCTTTTTTTTTCGTTAGGTATGGTATGCTCACTTTTTTTTTCTATTTCAAGTTCATATCTGTATAAGTTATTCATGAATTTCTAAGTTAATTTTTTTTAAGGTTTTGAACATTGAGGATTTCAAAGATTGAAATTTCTTGTTTGAGGAAGTTTTGCCTACATCAAGTAAGCCATTCTTACTTTTAAAATGGATAACAAATAAACTTGCATGTTATGGAACACTTTAAGTGTGATGTTATATGTTGACATGAATATATAGCTTTACAAAAATGTATTTAATGGTTATAATATGCATTTTGAGTGAAAAGCATGAATTTTGAGGAGAGACTAAGTGATGATGATTAATGGTGAAATTTGCAACTATTGTAAGCTAAAACTATGTTATGTGATATTGGTCCATGATCCAATGTGGTATGATAAGAGATTATAAGTATGATATGCATGAAAATATTTGGTGCTATTGGCGTAACAACCCTAGCTTTCACCACTAAAAAATTTTATTAAAACATTTGTGGAAGTAGAAAATACTTAGGGAAAATGGAGTGTTAGTGTTGTACCTGACACAAGATAGACGTCCACCGATATCTAATATAAGGCTAAACCATCCAAAACACTTAAAACAAAAAAACATGGAGTAACAATTTAATTAAACAACTTTAAGAGTGTTTACATCAGAGGATCCTAACAAGCTTTGACCAACTCATTACAAAAATACATGTAGATAAAGTTCAAGGCTATAATAAAATAAATTAGGGTATGGCAGCAAATTTAAAATCTTAGTCCACTACGGACCCTACCAAAACATTCTGGATGTCCTTACTCTCAAGTCTCTAACCAACTGAGGTAGGCCCTTCATTGGACATCTCTTAAAACCTGCACATGTTCCGCTGCTCTTGGGAATGAGTAGGTGACCGAGTAAACAAGCACATCAATACACTATGTATTGAGTAAGCTAAGTTTCTCCCTCAATGTAAACACAAGTATCCCAATTTATCATACATAGATATAAAATATGTCATGGTTCTTGATAAGGCCATATATAAATGTAGGAGGGCATAGAGACATGCTATCATGCACAATTCCAACAAGCAGAATACATCATGCTTAGTTTTACATTATTATTGCAAAAGCACTTACATGTATAATAGCAGGAGAATCTAAGTAAACGCTAGGGTTTATTACCAATTATCCAATTCTTTAGGTTATACCATTTACTTATCCCCATATAAAATAAGTGATTCAATCGTTCAATCAATATTCCACTCCACAACCAATTAGTAATTTTGACTATTAGCCAAGTGTATAAATGATATTTTATTCTTTTTCAATCAATCATACCATTACTTCCATTCTTAACCAAGTATTAACCATTCTCTTAGTCATCATTCTAAATTTACCATCCAATTACTTATTATCTATATTTTATTTTTATTGAGCAATGGACTATGCACTACACGATGGTCTCACATACCATGGAAGCATATTCAAATAAGGGACATAAATTATAGGCTAAATCCAATCACCAAATGAATATAAGTCCAAGCCAAAGCCAACCACCAAACCCTTTAGTATCAATACCCCCTAGTACATCCTCAATGTCTAGAGAAGGTAAGGCACCAGGACCTCTTAGGATCTAGCCCAAAGGCACCAAAAACTCCCGAAGGCAGAGTAACCCCAAGTAGCTAATTGAGGATTTGGTCAACCACCCATACTCAACTCGAATTTCTTTTTCTTTACTTGACTTGTATTTTATTCATAAGGATGGGTGATCATACAAGGCCCATAATGGGTAAACAAGGCAATTTTCCATGTTAATCAATATCAATACTTTTCTTCCCATTTCTCCAACCCTGTGGGTTTCTATATGTCCTTAGCCAATATTATTCATATCCACCATATTATTTAACTCATGCACATGCTAAGTTTCATTATTCTTTTTGTAATATCATCAGTTATGATAAGTGAAATACTCAATTAACCTTTACGCTACTCATAGAGTATACCGTAAATTATGATCCATTTTAATCCTTTCAATAGGCCAATAGTCCATGATAAAATATATATTTTATCTCATTAATAACCATGGTATAGTCCCAAACATAGCCTCAAAGAATAACCGAACCAAAAAGAAATAAATCATGCAAACTAGTCAAACTAATTGATTGGTATGACCCAACCAATTGATTGGTTGCACCAACTAGTCAATCAGTTTGGGTAGACCAAATAATCAATTTGACTCAACTAGACCATGTTTTTCTCAAACCTGTTAATTAGTTTGGGTAAACCAGTTAACTATTCATAGACCAGTTGATCGGTTCTACCAAACCAATCGATTGGTTTAAGTAGAGAACAAGACCAAGGTCTTTGCAGGCTTATCAATCGATGGGTTTGGTTAACCAGCCAACGATTAGTCAATCAATTTTCCCTAACATTGCACCAAATCATAAATTTCATGTAGGTTCTTACAAGTAAATCATCCTTAACCACATTAAAACATGTTTCAACATAGTTCAACATATTTCCAACTAAATTAGCTTGCATTTTACAGCATAGAATCATCATAACCAATTTTTACCAAATTTCATGCTTTTTCCTCAAATCATGCCATCTAATAATCTAAATCACTTATACAGACTATATTCATTCATTCCAACATGAAAAAATCAACTAAAGGTAACACTTAACAAGCAAGAATACTTACTAAACATTTTCGAAGCAAGAATCACTTACTTGATGCAAACAAAGTCCCCTTAAAACCAAAAATTCCAACTATGGAAAATCTCAGCTTTGAAAACCTTAAAACCAAACTCTTAAACTCAAACATTATACCAAAACCTTATTAAATTTCAAACTTAGAAACCGAAAGAAAGAAGGACATACTAGTTGAGGTAAAATAGGGAAGACGCTCAACTTGACCACTCCATATTTTTTTCCTAGAATCTAACTCTTCCTTTCTTAATAGTTAAAAAAAGAAAGGGTTAGAGATAGGATCATAAGAGTGTGCAAAAATAGATTGGTAAGATTCAAAGCTTGGTGAGAACAAAGGTGAATACAAGACTTAGATAATTTGGTGGCTGAAAGAAAAGTGTATAGTAAGGATGATTGGGCTTATTTATAGCCAACCACTTGAAGGGAAATACTGAGGGTTCAAGAACCAGCTCAAACCCTAAAATTTACCATTTGAACTCGAGTAGAATGGATGGATTTTCTCCATGTTTGCTAACCTATTCTCAAAAGCTCAAATAGCATCTCTGGAGAATGTAGGTTAATTAAACTAGAATTAGCATTCAAAAATGGAGTAATAGAAGTCTAGCATGAAAGGAATCTTCCAAATGCTCAGTGTTATGCCTGAGATTGAAGCATTGATCTCATAATAATGCAGAGGAGAGAGGAGGAAGAAGAAAATGCAGGGGTAATCTATCCCCATTAATTTTCCCAATCAACCTCCGGATTGATTCGGGGTAATATTTTGAGCTAATTTCATCATGAAAATGGTTAGGAATCTCTTGGAAAATGGGTTCGTAAGGTTCCATTTCAGTGTAAGGGATTTTTTAGAAACAATTAAGCTTAAAAATATGACCAGCTCAACAAACCAGTTGATGGGTTTGGATTTACTAGTCAACTATTCTACCACAAGTAAAAAAAAACCAAATTTGTTGAAACAACAAACTAGTCGATTAGTTTGCTTGTAAAACTCAATAAAATTCATTATTCAACATGATTTCAAATCAAACTTTATCCAAAATGAAATCATAATTTTAAACCAAAGGCCTAAATTTTGGCATTGTTCTCATTCAATGTTTTACAAAAATGTGGGGTAGTACAACTTCACCCTTAAAGAGGCTGCATCCCTGAAGCTTATAAAAATCAGATCACATCATTGCAAATAAAGGTCAATACACACATCATGTTCACTGAAATGTCCCAAAAATATTTATTTTAAGAATATAATTAAATAAGGATTTATTAGGAAATTAATTTAATTATTTATTTTATTTGAAATGGGAAGGATTTATTTAGGGCAAATCAATAAGGAATTTATAAATATTTTTATAAAGAAAAAATTGGCCTTTTGCTAATTAAAAAGGAATTTAAGAAAAATCTTTAAAAGCCCTAAATTAGCCTAAAAAGAAAATTTAATACTATTTTATTTTAATATTTCTATTTTAAATACCAAAAATATTCTAATTAATTTATTTAACCCTAAGCCACCTAAATTTTCCTTTTTCCTTTTTCTTTTTCTTTCTTTTCTTTCTTTTTCTTATATTTTCTTTCCTTTCCTTATTTCTTTTGATTGGGCCTGAAGCGCGACCTAATCCCTTCTCCTTTTCCTTCCTTCTCCCGTAGCCCTGCGCCATTCATTTCTTTTCTTTCCTTCGGCAGCTGAGACGCTCCGTTTTGTGCCTTATTCCCTTGGGATGTCGCGTCTCATTTAAGGAACTTATAATTGTTGCCGACCAGCCTAGTTCTTCTCTTTTTCTCTTCTTTCTTTGTCCTAGTTGCCCGATTCACCCCTTCCTTCTTCTTCCTTCCTCCTCCACCGTTGACCTGCACCTTCGAGCCTTGAAAATGGCACCACTGCCCATGAGAGACTTGACTGGCCATTTCTCCTCTCTTTCTTTTCCCCTTGACTCACAAATCAACTTGGTATAATCTATTTTCCTCATCTCTCGCTCAATTCCTACCTATTCCTTCGCGAAGGGTCGACCCCGACCAAAATTTTGCCGGCCGATTAACGTCACTGGATACCCCAAACCCTACATGCATCACACTCCTTCTGACCTCCAGAAACCTACCATTCCCTATAAACACTATAAATACCCCTTGATTGGTTACCTTCGAAACTTTTTCCCCTACAACCCGAAAAATTCTGCCTGTGCGCCACTACAACTTCAGACGACCCGTCCTCTACCATTAGTCAAATTCACCGCCACCTCTCCCTACCACAATCTTCCTTGTGCCACCCTCTAGCTAACTAAGCCGCCCATATTCCTCGATTCTTCTCATACGAGCCACCACAGCCGTGTGAAATTCCCTGTCCATTAAACTAAAACTTTTACCCCCACAACCTTCGAGCCACCGTACGTCACCACAACCGCCACTTCTACTGCCTTCTGCACCACCCAAAAGTTGCTACTAATTCTCCTCCACCTAGCCATAACCTTCTTTTCTCCTTTCTCCTTTCTCCTTTCTCCTTCTCCTTCCCTCTTTTTCTTCACCTTTTCCATTTTGCCGCCACCTCTGCCGCCGTGTGCCGCCACCCCTCGTTGTGCCACCACCCTCACTTTACTCCTCTCAACCTAGGCTACCACCAGCACCTCAGCCTCCACCCTTTCTTCTCAAACCTCAACTTTTCCCCTTTTAACCCTCTTTTCCAGCCGCCGCCGCCGCCGCTGTGCACCACCGCCGGTGCCACCCATCTCCATCGACTCAAGGTGAAACCCTAGACCCTCTCAGCCATTCTTTCTTATTTATTTTAATTTATTATGTTTTTATTCCAATTTTCAATGTTTATTTGATCCTTATTATTATTATTATTATTGGATGTAATATTAATGCTAAATTTTCTTGGTAGGGTCGGGAGTAGTATTGAGTTAATTAGATTGTTAGTTTCAAATTTTAGGAATTAATTGAATTATTATAGGTTTTATTATCATTATTATTATTATTATTATTATTATTATTAGTAGTAGTAGTAGTAGTAGTAGTAGTAGTAGTAGTAGTAGTAGTAGTAGTAGTAGTAGTAGTAGTAGTAGTATTAGTATTAATATTTTATTATTATTGTTAATTATTTAAGGAGGGCCAAGGCCTTAATTTATAATTAGGGTTCGCATACTCCTATTCGAATATTATTATTACTATTTTTTCTATTATTAATATTAATAATATTATTATCTTTATTATTTTGAATACTATTATAAGTATTATATGTTATTAATATTATTATTACTATTATTGAATAGTACTTTTATTATTTGGAGGTAGGGCTGAAAGCCCTACCTTGTTTTATTTAGGTTTATGTTATTATCATTATCATCATCATTATTATTATTATTATTATTATTAGTATTAGTATTATTATTATTATTATTACTAATATTTATTATTATTATTATTATTATTATTATTATTATTGCTATATTTACTAACATCATTTTGGTGAAGGGTAGAAACCCTTATATCACCATTCATTTTAAATTACATTAGCATTATTATTAGTATTTTTCGTAGTATTTTGTATAGTAATTTTAGTATAGTATTATTTTAATTAAAAATCAAGTCTTAGGATAGGTTAGTAAATAATAGTATTTTTAGGAGGACACCTTATTCTAGTTTTTCCCTCATAATAGGTGAGCCTAGTCAAAGCTCTCAAGAGGCATAGGAGCATGCTCCAAGATTGGTGACATTTTAGGTAAGGGTGTATCTAAGGCCGTTGTGTGTAATGTGCTTTACATGCCTTACTTGCCATGTGACATGCAATATAATATGTTCTAAGTGTATTCTTATATCTACTATATATGTAGTATGATGTGGTGTTGAAGTATGAGATTTTATGGCATGCATATGATATGTATAAGTTGTGCTTTTAAAATGAATTGGTGCAACCCATAAGACATGCATGTAGGTCGTGTGATATAGCGTTATGGTATGAATTAATGTGGGAGTGGTTTAAGCATTATATGGTATGCATGATGGTATTAGGGTTGCATGGCGTTATTAGGGTTTGTATGGTGTTATTAATGGTTTGCATGGTGGTATTAGTGGTTGCATGGTGAAGCTAGGGTTTTGCATGGGAATAGGGTTTACGTGGAGCTAGGGTTTGCATGGGTGTTAGGGTATGTCATGATTAACTATGGTGGTGGTGGTTAACTAGGGTTGGAGTGGTTAACTTGAGTTGAAGAGTAAGCATGGTAGAAGTCAGACTTGCATGTCTTGGAATGGGTTTCTAAATAAGATACTTAAAATATTAATTACGTAAAGTAGAAGATGTTGAGCCAAGCCCAAACTGATCCACCGGCATAATAGTGGCTAGGGATTACGGTATCCTAGAGACCGATCCACCAGCGTATAATAGTGGTAGGGTATATTACCATAGTGACCGATCCACCGGCTAAAATAGTGGGGGATCCCAAGTTCAATAAACCAAACCATATATGTTGTTAAGATGTGGGAAGACACTAATGACTTATAGTGGAACACCGTGTGAGAAAAGGGGCCAGACCGATCCAGCGACATATAGTAGTGGTAGGGCATGTACCCTAAGTGAATAATCCATCGGCTAGAATGGTGGCTAGGAGCCAAAGTGCCTTGGAGATCGATCCACTGGCAAAAATAGTGGGGTTTCCGTACTCGTATGGACTTGATAAAGAGCATGGTGTGAAAATAAATTTGATAAAGGATTGATGAAGTAATTATTATGAACTGTACTTGAATCTTGGCATTTTTACCTGAGCATTTATTCTCTTGTGCTATTATGATTGGACTTTATGTTCCTTTGTTATTATACATTGTTTGTGTGAATTTTGTATGACTAGCCTTAGTGCACGGTTACCTTACTCAGTATGTAGTGTACTGATCACCCATTTTATGGGTGCTGCTCATTTCCACGAGTATAAGGCCCATCTAACCTGTTGCAGGTAGGAGATACCTATTTTGATGCTATTGGTGTATATGGGACATCAGGTGGGGCCGAGTGATGATTGTAGGCTAGGTCGGGTCAAAGAGTGGCGTGGCCGGTGTTTCCATTAAGATTATTATCCTTGTTATCTATTAATTATGTTTGAGCCTTCAGAAACAATTTTATTAATGTTGCTATTTTCTTCTCTGAAAAACAACAACTAGTATTTTGAATTATGTAAAGACTTATGTGTACTCTGTTTTTTGTATTTATGAATTTGGATTATTTATTAATGTTAAGCGTAGTTTTTCTTAGCCTTAGCACTTGGTACTGGAATGGTAGGAGTGAACCTGTCTGGTACTAAGTGTGGCGGTCGCATCCCCAGATTTTACGGTTTATAATTTATAAGTCTTGTTAAAAAAAATGTGTAAAATTTGGGGGTGTTACATTCACCTTCAAGGAAAAAAAGGTACTACCTCATTATAGAAAAAGGCCTACACTTGAGATAACAACTATGAAAACAACTATAAATACTTGGCGTGAATATCTTCCTTGGTCTCCTAAGTAGCCTCCTCTCTACCATGTCGTGACCATAGAAAATTCACCAATGGAATAGCCTTTGCACACGTTCCTCTCGTCTTGGTGTCCAGAATGCTCACCGGTCACTCATCATAAGTTAAAGACTCATCGAGCTCTAGCGAATCCGAACGGATAATGTGTGAAGGATCCACTACATAATTCTATAGTTGAGATATATTGAAGACGTTGCACACACATGAAAATTACTTTGATAGAGCTAAGCAATAAGGGACTTCACTGTCTCGATTTAGAATCTTGTACAAACTAATGTACCTTAGACAAAGCTTACACTTCCTATCGAACCTCATTACTCCTTTTATGGTGGAGACCCTCAAAAGGACCCTATCACATTTAAAGCATTCGGTCTTGAATCAAACGGATGTGCTTAGTTATCTCCTCGATCATCTCAGACCTTATAAGAGTGTCTTTTTGATGTTATTCTAACACAAGGGACTATGACACTTCCTCCCATACAAGGCTTTAAAAGGTACCATCTTGATGCTGCCATGGTAATTGTTGTTGTAAGAAAACTCAATAAAGTCTAGCCGATCTTCCTAATTTCCCCCAAAATCTAGCACACATTTAAAGCATGTCTTCTAACGTCTGAATGGTCATTTCAATTTAACCATCCATAGCTGTGTGAAAATCCACACTCATCTTCAGTTGAGTGCCAAAGGTAACTTGTAATTTATGCCAAAAGTGCAATAAGAACATGGAGTCTCAATCAAACATAATGTCCTTAGGAACTCCATGAGGTCTCACCGCGTGCTTTCTATAGGCATTGGCTAGTTGCTTCATACTCTAAGTTACCATCATCAATATGAACATGATCAACTTAGTCAGATGATCCATAATGAACCATATAGAATCAAAACCTTTATGGGTACTTAGAATACCTACCACAAAGTTCATTGATATGTTGTACTAATTCAACTCAGGAACTTCAAGTGGTTGCACTAACCCTGCCAGTCTCTTATGTTCAATCTTAACTTTCTGACTGGTTAGACATCAGGTGATAAACTCTATCACTTCTTGTAGAGCCACCAATATATCTTCTTTGGATCCTTATTTAGCTTAACCCCTCTAAGGTGAATAGAGTAAGAAGTGTAATGTACTTTCTCAAGGATCCTCTTATTAAGCTCCACACACCCCTATGTTACACACCATCTACCATGATACCTAATGCTGCCATCCTTGTGGATCTAGAAACCTTTAGCTATGCCTTTTGGCAATACTAGTCTGGATGCCCTTGAGCTTAACATCACCAACTTGATTGGCGTATATCTCCTCAAATATTGAAGGTGTAATGATAAATGCACTCACTCTTGACTCTAGGCTTCCAACCATGATTAGTTTGATCTCCATCTTCCTGATCTCTCAACATAGATTATCTGAAACTACGATTGTGACCAAGGAATGTGATGTCTTTCGATTAAGTGAATCTGCCACCACATTGGCTTCACCCTCATGGTAAGTCAATTCTATATCATAATCCTCGACCAATTCCAACCATCAGTTGCATTGTCTTAGGCTCAACTCTCGTTTAGTGAAGATGTACTTGAAGCTTTTATGGTCACTGTAGAACTTGCACTAAACTCCATAGAGATAATTCCTCCAAATCTTTGGAGCAAACACTATCGCAACGAGTTCTAAGTCACGTATTTTAATTTAAACCCAACAATTGGTTGTTTAAATTCAAGTAGAACACATAAATTTTATCCAGGATTTGCTAAACTATTCTCCATAGCTCAAATGGTGTTTATGGAGAATGTAGGTTAATTAGACTAGAGTTATAATTCATTAATATAGTAATAGAAGGATGGTGCGGAAGGAATCTTCCAGCTTGCCAAAGTCATGTCTGAGATTGAAGTATTGATCTCAAAGTTGTGTAGACGAGAGAGGAGGAAGAAGATAATGCTGAGGTTATCTATCCCCCTTAATTATACTAATCAACCTATGGATTGATTTGAGGCAATATTTCAAGCTAACCACATCATGAAAATGGTTAGGAATCTCTTGGGGATAAATTAGCATGGGTTGGTAGGGTTCCATTTTAATGAAACATATTTTTTAGTAAAATCGAGCTTAAAAATATGGCAGGCTTAACAAACAAGTAAATGGATTTGGGTCTACCAATCAACCATTTTACTATAAATCAATCAGTTTTTTTCCAATCAGTTGATCGGTTTAGTCCAGAAAACTAAATTTGCTAAAATGACAAACTAGTCAAGTGGTTTACTTACAAAACTCAATAAACTCTATTTTTCAACATGATTTCAAATCAAACCTTACCCCAAACCAAATCATAATATTAAATCAAAATTAAGGGCCTAAAATTTGGTGTAATTCTCACTCAACCATAGGGGTATTATAGTTGAAGGGCATATCGATCGATTATTTAGGTCAAACCGATTAATAGGTTCCTATAACTATCGATTGGTTGACCCATCCCATCGACTAGTTTTCATGTAGAGACACTTATCTTACTCTATGCTTATCTGCTTAAACTCATTGATTAGTTGGATAAAACTAATCAAATGATTTATAAATAGTATAATGGTTCCCCAAAACATTCAACCAATTTAAGGGAAGTTTGGTCTAGGTGAGCCATACCAATCAATTAGTTGGTGCAACCGGCCGATTAGTTGGGCTTGATCAATCAACTAGTTCAGCTAGTTTATGTGACTTTGTTGTTCTTGATTTAGATATGCTTTGAGACTATGCATGGGATTATTATATGACAACTTAAGGGATAAAACACACATATTACAATGGCTCAATGACTTACTGAATGGATTAAATAGACCATGATTCATGACATACTTAATAGGTGTTGTGAAGGCTTAATGGGTGAGCCATATATAAAATGTGCTGGTTTTTGAGAAAATAGTGATGAACATGAAATGTGTTTTGGATGGAATCATACAATGGGTATGACTAATATTGAACAAGAATAAATGGAAATCCCACACATAGGTTGGGATGGAAAGGATTAATATGGAAGAAATATCCGAATGTCTTTCCTACTATTTGTACGGGCTATGTGATCACATAACTTCATGAATAATGTACTAATTATGTAAAGCAAAAGACAATCAAGTTGTGTATAAGTTTGAATTATCTAATCCTCGATTCGTTACTAGGGGTTAGTATACCTTTGAGCATTTATTGGTGCCTTAAGGCTTTGCCTTCGGGTGGGATCCTAGTAGATCCTAGTGTTTTACCTACTCTAGACACTAATGATGTACTAAGGGGTATTTATACTAAAGGGTCTGGTTACCTAGCTGATTGGCTTCAGCTTGGACTTATGTCCATATTAGTTGGCTTCAACTTAGACTTATGTCCATTGTGGTTAGATTTGGCCCAGACTTATGTCCATTATGGTTATTAGCTTTGGTTTAGACTTTATGTCCCTAGGTTTGGATAGGCTTCCATGGTATGTGAGACCATGAGGTGGTGCACAATCCATTAATCAATGATGAACAATTGGTTAACGATTGGAACAAGTGGCTAGATTATGATTATAATGATAAAAGTTGGAATGAATACTTAGGGAATGATTTAAAGGAATAATTGGATAATAATTAGAATGAATGAAAAGGTTATGAATTGTATAGGTATATGGATAAGAAATTGATTAAGTAATTAGAATGAGAATAAAATAAGGTTATGGTAGGAATAGAAGATAAAGAAAAGGTTCGGAAAAGAGAAATAAAGATTGTAATGAAATAACCTAACTAATTGAGCAATTTTAAAAAAATAAACCCTAGAGTTCATTTAGATAACCTTCTTAGTATGTGTGTGTGATTACATATGATATTGTACTATTAAAATGAGCATGATACATTCTAAGTTGCTTAAGTTATGCATTTTAGTGAATCTTAATGCCTTATCTAATCATGATAGAGTACATATACTTAAATATAAGTCATTGGCATGATGCATGTTAAGTATGTTTCCATGATATGATAGAACCTTATATGCTCATGAGTTCTGTTGAGGAGGTAACTTGGCTTACCCAATACATGGCATATTTATGTGCCCATTTACTCGGTCACTTGCTCATTCTACGAGCAAAGGGCCATGTGCAGGTATTTGGGGATAGCCAGTAGTGAGCCTATCACATCTTAGTTTTGAAGATTGAGAGCATAGACATCGAGAGGCTTTTGTGTGGTTTGTGGTGGACCATGGTTTTAGGGTCACGCCCTAACTTATTTTCCACTATAATAGCCCTTTATTTTTAGTCAATCATTCTCCCTATATTTAACTATGTTGGGGACTGTCAAGGTCCTATGCTATAAATGTTTCTTTTAAATCCTTATGTAACTTGATCTTACACACTAAACTTTAAATTGGTTGGTTTGGTTTCAGCCTTATATCTAATATGGGATGGGCAGTTGACGTCTATCTTATGTTGGATATGGTGGTAGAACCTTATTTTTCCTAGGTGTGTTTAGTGTTTTTCACTTTTGCATTGTTTATACCAAAAACTTTTAGTAGTGAAAAATAGGAGTGTTACACATTCATCATCATCAATTCTACCCACTTTCTATTATTTGAACAAGTAGCGGAACCTACAAATCAATTTATTATTTGTATACACTTCTGTCCTAATGTATGGGGCAACACTTGACCCTTCATTTACTAGTATCGAATGGACTATTGGATGGATCTGATGATGGAATCAAGGAAGGTATTCATCTGAGGCATCAGGGTTATATGATGAGTGATGAAAATGGTAGATAAAGTCTAGTTGATGGTGTGGATAAGTGTTTCAAAATGATGTACAAGTAGAGCAATATGCCTTATAATTCTTAATGATTGCACTCCAATATAATCCATGTGTTGGAAAAATAGAAGGAATCAACATGATTTAGGGATAGCTAAACTGTCAAGCAACTCTATCTAGCATGTAAGGCTCCACAAAATCTATAAAGCACAGGCCACCTTGGTATGTTGACTCAGGATGTTTCATACTTAGATCATGGTCAAATGGTAAAACATCAACCTACAAATGCATATAAAAATATATTAATGTCTCTTAAAACTATTCATATCCCTTAGAGAATCCAATTGCCCCTTACATTGAATTATGCCATCCATGTTCTTAGGGGGAAGCATCTAATGAGACGTATCCCACCTAATCATTGCGGTATAGTAGGATGGATTATAAGTATGAGAATAACTCTGGTAAAAGCATGTAAAATACTCATAAATCTAGGCATTTGCTCAATTATAACATGTATATAACATAATTAAACTAACAATTATACAACTTATTTAACTAATAATTAGTAATAAATAATTACCTCTAATAGTGTCATGCAACCACATATTTTTTTACCCCCAAACCTATATGTTATCCCAAGTTGCCTATATAAATACACTAAAGTCCTAGATCTAACGATCCGATTACCTAACTTACTCAAATAAGCTACTAATCTAAGCACTGATAATAGAGCATGGTTGTTGAACTTGTATATAAAAAGCATACACAATAGTAGGTACCAGATATATAATTGGGTATAAGACTAATCATCCTCAACATGGTCAGCTGTGAACTTATAAAATATATCGGCTAATATGACCGCAATTCCCTTCATAAAAGCTTAATTGACAAACAACTCAGGGTTACCCCATATGTCGACCAAAAGCTCCACCATATCGCCCTTAATAGGATAATTCTCACTAATACATTCATACCCATGACAATTAAGATCCATAATGTAAATTACGTTATATAGGGTAATAGTCATCTCACCTAATGGAAGATGGAACCTGTTGGTCTCTGGGTGTCACATATCAACAAAAGAGGATATAAATGAAGCATTGTGATGGTGGAAGTACATTGAATGTAGAAGCTTCAGGCCTATTGGTTCGATTAAGTTATAGGCAATACCCATTGTAACATCATTTAGCGGTAATCTCCTCAAGTTTCTTGTCCTTAGTTGAACCCTTAGCACAAGACGTGGTTCCTACAATAAAAAGAATATTAAAGTAATGAATCATAGAGTAAAAATATGGAAACCAATATATATAATAATAGAAATTAACTCAACATCATTCTATATGGTGTATGCCATATGACTCTTAAAACTAGTGAGAAGATCCAAAATGAGTGGACCCCTATCAGTAGGTCTAATTAATCTCCAATCATCATTTGATGCCGATGAGGAAACAAATCCTCTTATATAATTATATGTGCTAGTTCGAACAAAATCTCCCTTGCTAGGATAATCATTATCCTCCTCAAATGACACGTGTTGTGTGTCTATAGTATAAGAAGCTTTGCCACACTCCATCTAAGCTTGAGCTCTGGCACTAGCAGTGATTGTCCTCTTCACCACCCTATTGGTAGTGGGATTAACCTTCCTAAAATCCTTTCTTTTGCCTCCTCTACCAGCCAACTACCAATTATAACAAAAATATCATTAATAAATATTGTGCATTAGCTCATAAATGGTTAATGGTTAGGTTTTAAGGGGTAGGGTTTGGAATTTAGGGTTTGGGGGTTGAGGTTGGGGTTAAGGGTGGAGGGTTAAGAGGTTAGGGTTTAGGGTTTAGGGTTTGGGGTTTATGGTTTAGTGTTAAAGATTTGGGGTTTAAGGTTTAGGTTTAAGGATATATGGTTTGAGGTTTAAGGTTTGGGGTTTATGGTTTAGGCTTTGGGTTTTATGGCTTTAGGGTTAGGGTTAATGGTTATAAGGTTTTGAGAGTTCAAGGTTTTCAACAAGTGTGTCATTTGTTTGGGGTAAAGTATGATGGGTGAACTACCCGGTGGAGGCAAAGGGTGACAAGTAAACTGCCTGCTAGATGAGTTTTGTGGCAAGTGGGTCTCCCATTTGTGGGGAGGCCAGATAGGTTAACTACCTATTGGCAGTTATAACTTTCAGCTGAATTACTCATCGATGCCACTATTTTGCCTTTGACCTCCATTGTTATCATTTTAAGCTCAGTTTTTAATCCAAAATTACAACAAATTTACTAATCTAAGTTTGATCTATGCATACAAAGACTAATTTCAATCAAATAATAACTAAATTGAGAAAAATGAATTAATCAAATCTTGAAATTACAACTACTTTGAAAAAAAAATAAACAACTAAAGGAAAAAATCTTGCATACCTTTAGATGTAGAATTTATTAGGATGTTGATTAAAATTTGATATCTTGAATTGATGGAATATTTAAGAAGATTTGAGTGATTTTGTAAGGAGTTGAGATTAGGGAGATGAGAGAAAAGAGAGAAAATATGTTAGAGAGATAGGAGTGGTGGAGAAATGAGAATAGTAATATTAGAAAGGATAATAACTTTGGGGGTATATGCGGGTGTGTCTAAGAAAATCAATGTGTAAGGAGAGGTAAGAAATAAGAAAGTAGTGGTGGTAATATATGGGTACGGATCAAATATTTTTTATTTAACTCTTATTATAAAATTATATCTATATCTATATTTAAATTTGGTAGGTATTTTTTTCTCTTACCCATATCTATATCCATAGCCATTTACATATTTATTAGATAAAACTGATTAGATAGAGAATAAAAATATTCCAATTTTAGAATTAGATACTTAGATTATTAAAGTTTAACTATATTTTTACTTTTATCCTTAGAAAATATATTAAATGTTATATAAATAAAGGGTAGTGAAGTAATTTTAATTTGAGTAAATGAATATAAGAACATGAGCAGATATGAAGGCGAGTACCTCGTGCAAGCCATTGGGAAGAGTTAGAGTGTAACACCCCCATTTTTTACTAATGAAAATTATCATCTTAAGACATTGTAGAAGGAGAAATATAGGTCAAACCTATAAAAAAAATAGGGTGCTACCGCTGTATATAACACAAGATAGGGACCTCACCACCTACCTCACATTAAACACAAGACTAAGCATCCAACCATTCAATCACAATGGAAAACTAGAGTGTGCAAGAAAACATTTGGAGATAGGAAAAATCAAGGCTTACAACCTATGGCTACATAGGCCCAAAATCCATTTAAGATATATTAGAAGAAGACTCTAAATATAATAAATTAATTTCAATGAGATACACCTTGTTTACTCAAGGATCATAAAGAAAAACCTTTGGGAATGCCTACACTCAACAACCCAACTATGCTGAGAGGAGAATGGACCACTCATTGGTCATCCTCAAGAACCTACAACAAACCTCCTACTCATAGGATTGAGAAAGGGATTGCATTAAGAACCCCACCAATATGTATACATATTAAGAAAATCAATCTACCACTATCATATATATTATAGTACAAGCAAGAGACACACCATATGCTCACAGTACACCCTACCAAAATGTACATTCGATTTTCCTACTATATTATTCACGTATAATCACACAAGCCATACAGGGAATATTTAGGTCCACTGAAACATACTTAATCATAATCATACCAACATACAAGGGTATACAAAATATAACTTCCATACTGCCTTCTAAAGAATCATGGATTAGTTAGACTATCCACACAATGGTGTTTAGAGCACAACTTGGAGTGTATTGTAAAATTAGAATTACATATATGAATTTATAATTAGGGATTTTACAGTAGGTGGATCATTATTATGATAGTAATAGATCATGTGATCTTTCATAGAAACATGCTGGAAACTCAACAGTGCACCACAATAGGGCATTCAAGTCAAACATATGATTGGCATAGAATTGAAGGAAGGTAAAGGTGAGTTACATGACATATTCATCTTTAAGTGAGGTGTGTGCTCTTTAAGTACTTATAGGGAAAAAAAGTCTCATGTCAAAAAAATAACCATATCAATATTAATCATACATAAGATAAATCCAATTAATACTTCTTAGGTTTCATTCTAGTTATTATTTTGCATTAGGTGGATATAGAACTCCCGTATGAAATTATTGAGCAATATATGAGCATAGAATTCTTTTACCCCAAGTTATTGAGAAATAGGTGAGATTATTCTTCATGGTATCCCAATGCCATAGAATTAAAACCAAATAAGTGGACATAAAGTCCTGAAACATGCCAAAGTAACCTGGTGGATATATGTCTTAGCTCATGCCAAAGTAACCATCCTGTGGTAACCAAAACCTTTAGTATCAATACCTTTAGTATATCATTAGTATCTAGAGTAGGAAAGGTACTAGGATCAAATAGAATCTTAGGATCAAATAGGATCCTGGCCAAAGGCACCCGAAGGTAAAATGCTCGAAGGTAGATTAACCATTGGTAGCTAATCAAAGATCAAATATTCCAGACCTATCATAATGCTCGTTCCAATTTAAGTGATTAATATCTTATTGGATAGGGATGTCATATCACATAAAGGTACACAACAATATCAAACCAAGTAACAAGCCCTTTCAATTTAATACACCCATATAAGGTTCTCACATAATCAAATCTTTCCATTAAGGGTATCTTCAAGTGATTATTCCATTATGTGATCAATTATGCCAAGGGTGGAATTATATAATGTTAGTATGATCCATAAATTTCCAAGCCAACATTTGGTTCCCATTTATTCCCTTTTTGTCACAATTTAAATCTAGGTTAAAGCCTTGGGCTAAGATTAAAGCCATAGTTCATTTCTTAACCACAATGTTACCATTCATTAGAGGATGTTCCAATTTAATCCCTAAAAACAAAGATAAAGGTCCAATTAGAGGTCAACTAGAATCCAACCCTAACTCATAATTATTTATCCATTTATTTCAATAGAGATGTGAAAATCATTGTTTATAGATAAGGTCAACTTAAGGCAATTGTATATGTCCATGTTATTTTCTTCTACTCTTGCTAAGTCAGTTAACTAACAAGGTTTCACATTTTAAGGCCATGATATAATTCATTAGAGGTATATTATACATCATTTTGATTCATATAATTTAGTAATGCCTAATTGGTCAACATTGGCCAACTAGGATAAAATTTCTCTTTACTAACTTCATTTCCTTATTTAAAATTCATTAATCCAAGTAAATTCATAGTTGATAGAATCTTAAGTCACTATCCAAGCATGAGAAAACTCAAAAAATCACATTTGGAAAGAATAGGTAAGAAAAGAAAAATAGCCCGAGATCAGTCAATGGGTTTCCAAAACTAGTTGATGGGTCATGCTGACTAACCAATCGATCTCATGTATCAATTAATCGGTTAGGGTGCTACCAACCTTTCCAATGGTGGTGAATCAGTCGATAGTCAATCTCACCAATAGACTATTTTGTGAATCAGGTGATTAGTTTGTTTAAACCAATTGGTGTGTCTAACCAAAGGCTAAGACCACTAGGGTCACATACCAACCACTCAATTGGTTGACCTAACTGGTTGATAGAATTATTCAAATCAACCAATGGGTTTAACCCAATACCAATACCACTAAAGTCATAGGCTAACCAGTCGATGGCTCTACCTGACTATTCAATTGGTCTTGAGGATTAGTTGATCGGTCATGGAGACCAATCAATCGATTGGAGTGAAAAAAACCCCAACAAACTCACATATACATAATTAAATTCCATAATATTTACTTAATCATTCCAAAAATCAATCTCAGGTCATTCAAGGTTTGTATCAAGAAATATTCATGAATCAACATGCGAAATACCAAAATCATATTAGGAATCTCAATAGAATCATGCTTGCACTTTATATACTTAATAATAATTAGAAAAAGAAACATGTATCACACTCTGTTTTTATTAAACCTTTATGAAAACAATCTAAGCATCTTATTACACATGTTATGTTTAAAGTACCATAGATATTATGAAGCCCAAACCATATTTATGAGGGTTATGCACACGAGACTACAAGTTAATCTTGCTATCAACTCCTCCATTATTTCAACATCTTCTTGCTCTACACATTATTATTATTATAACCTAAATTTCTTATTGAAAAATAGAATGTAAATTTACTTACTCATACAATTTCCCATAAAAATAGGGAAGATAATGGTTTACCATAAAAGAGCTAAGCAATGCACCAAAAAGAGAAAAAGTCTCTAAAACTCTGAACCCTTTTCCTACACTAAAAAACCTTTCAAGAAAGCTAGATTAAAACTCATTAAACCTTTGAAATCATGCAAAAAAGATTTAGTAAAATCTGAGAGGAAATCATAGAAAACCCACTTTCTAAAAGAGAAAACAGAGAATACTAAAAATGAAAGCTAAACCCTCACTCCCTTCCAAAATCTAACCTTTTCTTACTTAAGGCCAAAGAAAAAAGGAACTAGAGGAAGGATTAGAAGAGGAAAGGAAAATCATAAATGAAAGTCAAGTAGAGGAAATGTGGCAAAGCAACTGTAAAGAAAAAAAGGACATTTCAGAGGTTAAGGAAGAAAGGAGAAAATGAAGCCTTTGGTTTTGACTTACTAAGGGTGTCTGCTGAAAGAAGAAAGATAAAGGAGTGTATAAATTGAGACTCCAAACCTTATCCCAAATCTAATATACAAGGTGTAGGTTTCCAAGGTTGCAAAGATGGCATTTCTACCTTTAAGTTTAACTGGTGAAACTATCATTTTCTAGGTAATATGCCTCAAAAATGTCAAACACAAGAGAGGAATAATGAAAACAAGGGAAGGGAATCAAATTTCATCAATCTATAAAGGTTGTAGGGAAAATAATTCACTTAAGAATCTCACCTAAGAGAAAGAAAATAAGGAATAAGAAGACAAATGAGTGTGAAGTCATGAAAGTAACTTCTCATGAATTGCTTCCTTGTAAATCCATTGTAAATTGATAAAATAGGTTAGGCATGCTCGAAATCTTCATAAAATTGTAAATAAATTACACAAAACATAATAACTATGCTGGAAACGTTTTAGGCAATGATTCATAGTGAAAATTGAGTCTAAAGTACAACCACTTCAGTTGAACCAGCCGATCGATACCCCAAACCCTTCAATCGGTACATCACGTTTCAAAAGTTAAATTTAATGAAAAAACTAGTTGGTTGATACCTCCAACTAGTCAACTGATTTTCTGATAAAAGAAATTATCTTCCAAAATCTAAACCAAGCTCAACTAAAACTACACTAATCCTAAACACACCTCTAAAACAAGATCAAACACACTTAGATCACCATCAAGTGCATAGATCAGTACATATTGTAGGCCCTAAAAAGTGGGGTATTACATATAGTAAGGTAATTTTTTTCTTAGAGATGTACCACCCTATATCTAAATCAAATGTGTATAAGGAACTATTATAACATATATGATTGCTTTAGGTGTCATTGCCAACTCTACTTTAGGCCAACACCAAAGAGGTAATTTATTACATGTACCTTAAGATTGTAGGGAACATGTGCCTACTACTATGGGCGCCCACGAGAAGACGACCCTTAACCAATGACTTTAGTCATTTACATGAATTGATCTCACTATGAATGCCTAGATTACTGCAGCCATTTTATCTCAATAATTTTGCGTGTCATTTCACACATAAAATATACACCGCAAGTGGTGTGATTCGAACTCGATTCTTCATATAAAGGAGCTCAAGCTCTTTCTAATCAACTAAGGGAAAAACAATTTAACAATAATTTTGAAGGGTGTTTCTCCCATGGAATAATGGTTGAATCCCACCATTAATTCAGGATTCTTTTCCTCTTGTTTTATGTAAAAAAATTATAAATCTAAATTTTGTATTATTTAATTATACTATCCAATTATTTTCACTCTCCTACCTTCTATTTTTTATTAATTTATAATAAATTTTATTTTCTACATAATGTCAACTATCTTAAATTTTCAATATCAATAATTCGCATCAACCATATCACCAATTATTTACACTATATAATAGTTAACATTTAATACATTTTAATCTATATATACAATTAATAATTTTATATAATTAAGTACAATTAAATATAAGTTTATAAATTACAATTAAAGACTATTAAAAAATTATTTATGATTTGAATAAATTTTAACATAATCAGTTATAATTTATTTTAGTTTTTCTATTACAAAATTAATAATTAATAAAATCTATAAAACTAACCAAATGTATTTTAATGTTATATAATTATTACAATATATATATATATATATATATATATATATATATATATATATATAGCATATTACCTTAATGATATTTGTATGTAGTTCGGCATTTCGATGGACACTAATATAACATAACTAAACACAACATACGTAAATATTAGAACATATAGAACCAAAACTAACACAAATATTATATAATTATTATGACATTAATATAAATAATATATATTATCTTATTGAGATTTGTATATAGTACATCACAACCATAAACATTAATAAAACCTAAATGAACACAACATATGTAAATATTAGAACATATAGAACTAACATGAGCACAAACTCCATTTATTGGCAACAACTTTCAAGATGTGCTCCACTAAATCAGATTTAATGTAACACCCCCAAAATTCATTACTAATTTTTTTTATTTAAAAGATTAGCGGAAAAAAACAACAAACTGTGAATTTCGGGGATATTACCGCCACACTTAGTACCAAATTGGTTCACTCATACCATTCTAGTACCAAGTGCTAAGGATAAAAGAATGAGATACAATTTATGATAATTTCAAACCATTTTTAAAATCAGAGTAGCGCAAAAAAACATTTACAAGAGTAGAATCTACCAATGGTGGTTATAAGATCAAAGAATACATTTAAATCAGGAAGTAAGAGAGAAAGAGGGAACCTTAAAAGTCCAGATAATTTCTTTACGCTATTTCCCGTTGTCCACCTAAGTAGCACCCGAAAATGGACCTATAAGGGACACTGTCCATTGAATAGGCAGGGGCTCCACGAATGGAACCCTTCAGTACTATGGTAGTGAGCAACCCTTCAAAACACACTTAAAGGAAGGCCCGCAATACAACACATGGTACAAAGGTGTATAAATATATGATGAAATGCGCGTACATAACATTCACATACTTAGCATACACATACTTAACAAGTCCATCAAATATTAATAGGTCATAATGCGAAATCAATACTTCCGGGCCTTAAGCCATTATTCCATTATTATTCAATTATCTCTCGAATTTTATATCCATGTGAGTGCGAGAACCCCACTATTATAGCTGATGGATCGGAATACATACAGGGTAGAACGCTCCTGACCACTATTATTTTCGGTGGATCGATCTCTAAGGCAGAACGCTCCTGGCCACTATTATTCGTCAGTGGACCAATATGGCCCTAACTTACATGGTGTTCCACTATAAGTGATTAGTACTTTCCCATAATTTATTCACATCCATGATTGATTTTATTGAGCTCGGGACCCTCATTATTATGGCTGGTGGGCCGAAATACATATGAACATTATCCAGGGCAATACGCTCCTGGGCCACTAGTATATCCAGTGGACTGATACTCATAAACATCATCTAGGGTAAAACACTCTTGGGCCACTATTATAACCGGTGGATCGATAATCATAATATGATTCAACTGGGCCCGACTCATTAATCTTTCACTTTCATTATTAGTGTTTTTTCCATTTTAATCAGCACAATAGTTCCATTTATTTGCCTCAGACGGGAGATCAAGATCCCAGGATACAAAGGTATACCGGTCACACTAAAGTATACAAGCTTCTTAGTACCCTTCAACCATCAACCTAGGGATGCAAAGGTACCCTGGCCGTACTGGTGCATAAAGCTACTCAATACCCTACCGACAAGGACACCTAATCCATAAGTATGCATACCCCCTAAATAGGTCTGTAGAGCTAGATAGAGTAAGATGTAGGGCCTAGCTAGGGCACAAAGGTACACCAGCAAATACCAAGATAATCGTGGGCTAAACCACATATTTAGGGTAGCGACCCCTAATGAGCCACCATTCCTGATCTCGAGGTCTTTCACTGTAAGTATTAGTGTCTTAATTAAGGTGATCATGAAAAGCATAACAATCAGATACTTATTCACTTTCAATCGTTCTGATATCATGAGGTATTTCTTATTCAAATGGTTATCCAAGATAACATAGAGGAATCATTAAGGCCATCATAATCTCATCCAATTCTGATTTAGGATTCGTTCTCGTGATACTTACTAATTGTCAAACATTATTATCTTACTATTCAGTGTTACTTTAGTCTTATTACAAAACTCCATTATCCCCTCAACATATTAGGCACTAATTACTAATTTATCCCTTACTTGTATAACTATTAAGTCATCCCTTCCTTACTTGCCAATTTATCATATTTCCCTTCATGTTGCATAATTACCAGATTAACCCTTGCTCGGTTTAGGTTACCAAGTTATCTCCCACACATATTAGGCCACCAATCACCATTCATAATTGTTACACTTCTAATATTTCTCATTTGGTTGGTTATATTGTCAATTACCTTTCTTCTTTGTTATAATTATCAAACTGCCCTTTGGTTGCTCAAATTACCACATTACCCTTCTCTATGATCAAAACTACCAAAACGCCCTTCTTCATTATCATAATTTGTAACACCCCAAAATTCACTATTTTTTGTTTAAAAAGTGGAAGTGCTTAAAATACTTAATTTAAAACCCATGAATTTTAGGGATATTACCGCCACACTTAGTACCAGACCAGTTCATTCCTACCGTTCCGGTACCAAGTGCTAAGGCTAAGAAAATACTCTTAATAATACCATTAATAATCCAAACTTATAAAAAAGAGAATCAGAGTACAAGTAAGTCTTATAATTCATTTCCAAAAGAGAAATAAGCTCCGACAAAATATTCATTTGAAATACTCAATACAAGGTAATAGATAAAAATGGATAAATCCGATACAAAAGAACTAATAAAAGGAAATACATCGCATAAAGAATAAATATGGCCACAACTCTCAAACTTTGAGCCAAAACAAACTGAACACAAGCCACGACTGATGTCTCGCCCACCTGCACAAAGTCAGAAGGGCATACTACTCGTGGGAATGAGCAACACCCATGAAACGGGTGATCAGTACGCTACGTGCTGAGTAAGGTAACCGAGTACTAAGGCCGGCATATAACACATTAAATCATGCAGGACAATGATCACATACAATTACAACCCACACATATTATACATAAAAGCATAAAGTGAAATCCATAGCCTATCATCAACAAGTCCACACATAAGGCCCAACAAGGTCCAATTTAATTATTTAATATTTCTTTTATCAGAAGTCGATGCACACCATGCCTTTTGTCAAATCCATGCAAGTACAGGAACACCCCACTATTATAACTAGTGGGCCGGTCACACATAGAACATCATGCCCTAACCACTATTATTACTAGTGGATCGGTCACATATAGGGTAAAACCTAACCACTATTCCTGACCGGTGGATCAGTCTGGCTCCTACTCGCATGGCGTTCCACTGTAAGTAATTAGTATCTTTTAAGAGCTTTTACAATTCTGGTTTGTGTTTACTGAGCTCGAGTCACCCCACTATTATTGTCGGTGGGCCGGTCATATATAGGACATCATGTCCTAATTACTATTATAACTAGTGGATCGGTCACATATAGGGTAAAACCCTAACCACTATTCCTGACCGGTGGATCGATCTTGACTCGGTTCAATAATCTTCCACTTTAAAAGGTTAGTGTCTTAAATATTTTATTCACAAACATTTTCCCAGACATGCATGACTAACTCCATGCAAACCCTAGCTCCCATGCAAACCCTAACTCCACGTAAACCACACTTCCATGCAAACCCTGGTTCCCATGTAAGCCCTAGCTCCCATGCAAACCCTAAATCCATGTAAACCACAATCTCATGCACACCACAGCTCCCATGCAAACCCTTAATTCATGTAGACCACGCTTCCATACAAACCCTAATACCATACCATTTCATGCAAAACTCTAACACCATACCATTTCATGCAAAAACCTAACACCGTGCCCTTTTATGTAAACCCTAACACCATACTATTTCATGCAAAACCCTAACACCATGCCATTTCATGCAAAACCCTAACACCATGCCATTTCATGCAAAACCCTAACACCACATTGTTACACTCCCCATCATTATTTTACAACCCTAACATGCATGTCTTAAGGCCACATCATACAATTATAATAACATAAATATACACATAATTCTCATGCCACAATTTATTCATACCAACATACTTCAACACCACTTATACCATATACGAAATAATTAATAATGATGAACATAGAATACATGGCATATGATGCATATAATGCATATAAACACACAAATGGCCTTAGTAACACCTTTACCTAAAACGACACCGGCCTTGGAGCACGCTCCTACGCCTCCTTAGGGCTTTGACTGGTTTCACCTATTATGAGAGAAAAGCTAAAATTAGACTCCCTCCTATCAAAATACCATTAATCACTAACTTATTATAAGACTAGATTTTTAAATAAATAATAATATATTAATAAAATAACATTAACTAATTACTAACATTGCTAAAGATATAGAAATATTGTAAAAGTTGATAATATAAGGTTGAAAACTTTACCTTAATAATAATAATAATACTAAAATAATAATAGTAAAGATACTAAAAATAATATCAATGGTAATATAATTAAGAATAATAAAAATAGTAACAATAATAATAACAAGGACATTGTTCAAAACAAAGTGAAATAAGGGCTTCGGCCCCTTTACTAAAATAATAATAATGAATAATAATATTACTAAAATAAGTAACCAAATTTAGTGATAATAATAATGATGACATAATAATACTAATAATGATAAAAGCCATAATAATATTACAAAATAATAGTAACCATAATGGTAATAATAGTAAAGATAATGATCGAAGATAAAAAGAAGTAGGGTTTCCACCCTACATTGAATAATAATAACTTAATAAATAATAATAATAATAATAATAATAATAATAACACTAATAAGAATAAATACTACTAATAATAAAAATACTAATAACCCTAATAATAATAAGACATGATATTTATCATACTACTACTAAAATTTAAAATAAGTACAATAGGGTCTTAGCCCTATATAAAATAATAATACTAACACTTGAGAATAATAATAATAATAATAATGATAGTAATAATAAAAATAGTAATAATAATAATAATAATAACAATAATAATAAAATTATTAACAACACTTATGGTAAAATATTTGTATTAATAATAATGAAATAATAATAATAGAAATTCAAAATAGGAAATAATAATAATAATAATAATTATACTTATAACATATTAATATTAATAATAGTAATAATAGAAATAATAAGGGTAATAGTGTTAAATTCGAATTGGAAATTACAATAGGGCTTCAGCCCTCAACAGAATAATAATAAAGACAACAATATTAATAACATTAATAATACATATTAAAAATGGAAATGTTAATAATAATAATAATAATAGGATTTATATTAGAATAATTGAAATAAAATAATTTAAGGCTTGTAAAAATAGGGAAAAGGGCTGAGAGGGTCTAGGGTTCAACCTTAGGCTGGTGGGGATAGATGGCACCGGCGGTGGTGCATGGCGGCGGCCTGAAAGAGAGAAGAAAAGAGTAAAAGTTGAATGCTGGGAAAAAGATAGGGAAAATGGAGGTGGAAGTTGGGTTGTTTATGGTTGCCCAAAAGGAGAGGGATTGAATGGAGGTGGCGGCGCACGGCGACAGCGGTGGTGATCGAATGGAGGAGAAGAAGAGAAAGAGAGGAGGAGAGGGAGGGAGAGGAAAATAAAGGTAGGGGAAGGCAGAGGAGGGTCTACAGAAGAGAATGGGAGGTGAAAGAAGTGGCTGAAGTGGCGGAAGAGGTGGAAGACGGCGGTGCAAAGGGTGGTAGAGATAGAAAATGGTTTGGTTACGAAGGGAATTTTGCACGGTCTGGGTGGATTGTTCGGGAAGAATTGAAGGGTATAGGTGGTCTAGTTAGTTAGAGAGAAGTGTAGGGAAGGCGTAGGCGGAGAGAACGAGCGGCGGTGTTGGCCAGAGATGGCAAAAGTGGCGTCTAAAGGTGAGGCGGCTGCAATGTCGGGGAATTCTGGGTAAGTGACCAAAAACCCGATACGAGGCCAGTCTGAGGGTATTAATAGACTGAAGGGGAAGTTAGGGTCGAAGGGAAAGTGGGGGAGTGATAGGAAAATGTGGTAACCAGCAGATGAGGGCAGTCGGCGCACGTTTTCCCGATCGTGGTCTGCAAATGGTCGGGGGAGAGGGGAATCGTGCGAGGAAAGGGGCAAGTGGGCAGACATGTGTGGTCAGTAATTCAACGTGGAAGGGAGGGGGAGAAAATGGGCAGTGAACGTGCGAAAAATATGGGAGTTGGGCCGATGGAGTTGCAGGTTGCCGACGACTAGGGGGGAGGTGCAAAGGGAGAAGAAGAAGAAGAAAAGAGAGGTGGGCTGGACCGGCGGTTCAGGGAAAGAAAGAAAGAAAGGAAAGAAAATGGACCGAGCCAGTCGGGTGCGAGGAGGGGAGGGCGTTTAAGTGAAACGCGGCGTCCAGGGGACAAAGGAGTCAAAATGCGGCGTGGAAAAGGTGCGGAGAACGGGACAGCTGCGCTGGCTACGCGCGGCTTAAATTTTTTTAATGAAACGGTGTGTTTTAAGGGAAAAGGGGGCGAGACGCAGTGCAGAACTCTGGGCCGCCGAAAGAGGAAGGAAAGGAAGGATTGGGCTGGGGGAAGGCAGGCCCAATCAGGGAGGAAAAGAAAAAGAAAAAGGAAAGAAGAAGAAAGAAAAAGGGAGAAAGAAAAGAAAAGGGGAGAAGACAAAGAGAAGAATAATAGTTTAGGTTAATTAAATTAATTGGGATATTTAAAATAATAATTTTCAAATCCCTTTTTAGGCTAAAATAGGATTTTTAAAGGATTTTTCATAAATTCCATTTTAATAATCAAAGCACTCTAATTTTCTTCAATTAAATTATTTATAAAATTAATATTAATTTGAAACTATTTTATTCTTCTTACTTTAAATAATATAATTTATTTTATAAATTTCCAAAATAAAACTCTTAATTAGGCAAAGTACCTAAATTTCTCCTAATTAAAATATTTATAAATTTCTTCTTCATTTGCCCTAATAAATTTCCTTTTATTTTAGTAAAATTAATTTATTTAAATAATTTTCCTAATAAAATCTTATTTAACTATAATGTTTAAAATTAAAATTTTTGGGGCATTTCATAATTACCAAATTACCCTTTAGTTGGTTAAATTACCAAATTGCCCTTCTCCATTATCATATTTACCAAATTACCCTTCTCCATTATCATAATTACCAAATTACCCTTCTCCGTTATTATATTTACCAAATTGCCCTTCTCTATCATTGTAATTACCAAATTACCCATCTCCATTATCATAATTACCAAATTACCCTTTAATTGGATAAATTACCAAATCCTCTTTCTCCATTATCATAATTACCAAATTACCCTTTAATTAGTTAAATTACCAAATCTTCTTTCTCCATTTTTATAAT
Organism: Tamarix chinensis; assembly: GCA_030549775.1. Classification (NCBI taxonomy): domain Eukaryota; kingdom Viridiplantae; phylum Streptophyta; class Magnoliopsida; order Caryophyllales; family Tamaricaceae; genus Tamarix; species Tamarix chinensis. The sequence goes on along the minus strand of CM060178.1, from coordinate 25,260,723 downwards.
TACCAAATTACCCTTCTTTGTTAACCCATTTACCCTTTGGTTGGTTAAATTACCAAATTACCCTTTTCTATTGTCATACTTACCAAATTACCCTTCTCCATTATTATAATTACCATTTTACCCCTTTAGTTATAAAATTACCATTTTATCCTTTTACTTACAAAATTACCATTTTGCCCTTTACTTCCAAAATTACTATAATACCCTTAACCTCCAAATTTACCATAATACCCTTTTACTTATAAAATTACCATTTTATCCATTTACTTACAAAACTACTATTTTTCCCTTTACTTATAAAATTACCACAATACCCTTTTACTTATAAAATTATCATTTTGCCCTTTACTTTTAAAATTACCATAATACCCTCTTTTACTTACGATTTACCATTTTTCCCTTCTCCTCTAAAATTACCATTTTACCATTTTCATACAAAATTACCGTTTTAACCCTTTACCTCCAAATTACTATTTTACCCCTTACTTTCAAAATTACCATAATACCCTTTTACTTATAAAATTACCATTTTACCATTTATTACACCACTTTTATTAATTTACCATCATTACATAAAATTCTAATATTTATGCTCCATTCTCATCATCCAACTCTACCACTATTATATTTCAACCTAATACTCATTAGTACCCACACATATTAGGTCACATTCTTGTACAAGACATATTCTTAAAATACCCCTAGGGCTCACAATAATATTATTCATGCATTAATGGTCACAATAACATAACACAACATGGATAAGTACTTAACATTTTTCATTAATAACCAAACTCTTTTCTTAAGCAATAATTCCACCTAGCATATAAACTATCATGCTTTCCTTTTTATCAATCAATATATGCAACTACATATAATATATTTAACAATATGTATATCATACAAAATAACATATTAAGACCCTAATGTGCTAGCATATGTTTATCCTTGTGTTTAAGTGGGGTTTAACGATTACCTTAATTCCTATAAAATTTGAAACTTATAGGCATCCCGATTAAAGATTCAAGCTTTGATTAGCAAAAGTCAATACCTTAAAATAATATCAATAATTATTATATTAGAAGTAGGAAAACTAAAAAGGATAAAAATTTATAAAACCTTAATTAATAACACACTTTACTTAGCGATTAATATACCTCAATAATTAAACAAAACAAATCCCAAAATAATGTGGAACTCACATTACATGAGAAGTTGAGCCACATGCAGGTTATAAGGGGGGAAAAGGGTCGAGGGTGGTGAGGTAGAAGGGAGGGGGAGATGGTTCGGGTTGTGTTTTAGGGGCCAAAAGAAGGGCAAGTAGAGGAGAGTTAAGGCAAGAGAAGGGTGCAGAGGTAGAGAGGGGGTGTAGGTGGTGGTCGAGGATAGGTTATTAGTGGCTAAGGGCGGCGAGGCGGCGAAGAAGGCTGTCAAGGTTGGCGTGGCTGAGAAGGAAGGAAAAGGAAGGGGGAAATGATGGGGGTGAGAGTGTCAATTTCAGCCGAAAGAGGTGTGGGGGTGGTAGAGGAGGTTACAGGGAGTAGGTTGGTGGCTTGGGAGGTGGCAGAGGCTGCGGGATGGCAGCAGATGGAAGGGTTGCGGGGAGGTTGCCGAGAAGGGAGAAAAAGAAGGGAAAAAGAAGAGAAGAGGAAGAAGGTGGGATGTGGGGGGCTCAATGGGTGGTGTAGTTGTTCAAGGCTAAGGTAGAGGGTAGAAAGGGGTCGGTGCGGCGATGGAAGCGGCGAAGGGAGGCAATGGTGCCAAATAGGGATGGAAATGGAAGGAGAAGAAAAGGAGAGAAAAGAATCGGGGGAAGGGAAAGGCTTGAAAGAATGGGGTAATAAAGGGATTGTGAGGAGAAGAAAAAGAAGAGGGAGAAGATGGTAATAGGAAGTTGATCGGTGGCAACATATAGGGTGGCAAGGAGAGGGAAGGGAAGAAGACAAAAGGGAGGCTATGCGTGATGGGGGTGCATGGTTGGTTTAGTCAAAAATGGTGAAAAAAGGGACGGGGGAGAGAGAGGGAGGGTTGTAGTGGTAGCGGGTGGTGGCAGGGAGAGGTGGTTGGGTGTGGCACTCGAGGTGGTAGGCGTTCTCGGGTTAGTCGATGAAGACAGTTTAGGCAGGATGTAGAAGAAGAAAGAAAGGGGAGAGGAGGGGCAGCAGGTCGGGCAGGGAGAAAAAAAGAGGAACTAGGCTAGCGTAGTTGCTGGGGGAGGATGGAAAAGAAAGAAAAGGAGGGGGAGTTGGGCTGGTCAATGCGGGCAGGGGAGAGGGAGAACGGGCCTACAGCCCAAGTGCGCAAGGGAGGAAAGGCTAGCCTGGTGACCCAAATGAGGAAAAAGGAAAAAGAAAGAAAGGAGGAAAAAAGGAGAAAAAGGAGAAAGAAAAGAAAAAAGGAAAAAAAAAGGAAAAGAAAAAATAGGAGAAATTATAATGATTTAATTTATAAAATAATATAGTGTAATATTTTTGGGTAATAAATTTATTTAATAATTTAATTTAATATAATTAAATATATGGGTTAAAAAAGAATAATTTTAGTAAAATATTGGTTTGGAAAATTATTTAAATAAAAATAATAAAATAATAAAACATTTATTTTAATTTATTAAATATTCCTATCCAAATTTATATATTCAAGAATCCATAAAATATTTAAATTAAATAAATTTAAAAGCTAATTTATCCCAAATAAAATTTATTTATAAAATTATAGGTTTTTAAAATTTGGGGGATTACATTTAAGCTTATGGGTCAAAGTATGATTTATAACTTGAGTTATTTGTTCGAGATAAGAATTTATGGTTGTTATCGAGTCATGATTAATTGTAAGAGGTGTTCCATCATTATTTTTATAGTAAAAAGTTGATATGACCTAACTTCCTTCCTTACCATACTTCTTTGACAAGTACAGTCCATCACGATTACTTCCTTTAGTGAGCGTATCACACACCATCAACTTGTCATTTATCAATTCATGCCAAACACTTCACTTCTCAAGTTCCCCCAGTATGCTTCATAACTTATATATATATATATACACACACACATAAGGTTAAACACTCCTTTGTGGAGATTTCATTTTGTGTCCCACATAAAATCTCCCTGACTCCTTTTATCCATTTTGAGCTTCATTATATATCATCCCTATTGAAGCTTTGCCATTTTCATGCAGCAAGTTGTCATTTCCAATCACATCTCATATTGCTGAAGCCTTAATGTGTCATAAGCCTCAAATTTTCATCTTGTTATAATCCTAATTATTTTATATTTTAACCAAATCCTAATATCGAAATAATCAAAAATTCATCTTAATCAAAATCATTAACCCAAAATATATTCCAAACCCTAATATGGATCATTAATATTTTAACCTAACCCCAATCTTGAATATTTGCTAAACTAATTTTGGCATAATCCTAATCTAAAGTCTAAAATAACTCTAAACCTAATGCCAAAATTTCTTTCTCTCTCTCATTTCCATATTTCTTTACTTTTTTCCCCACCTGCATCAGTCCCTTTCTCTTTACCCTTATTGACCGTGCAAATACCCTCCCGTATGACCCCTCTCTCTCTTTCTCTTTACCCTTCCTGCATATGCACCTGCACCTTCACTGCACCAGTGATCTACTCCCTATAGCCTTGCACCAAAAACTTGTCCCTTTTTCCCAAACCTTGTTGAAAAAACTCCAACCTATGCCAACTAATAATCATCAACCTCTTAGACGGTTAAAACATCACCTACCTCACCCTCTTCTATACACATGTCATCATGTCTCCGCTTCATCTCTTTTCATGAAACACAAGCTAGACCTCTCCTTTATTCCTTCTATTGTGGTTATTTTCTATCATCGTTGAGCACCAATGCGTGTATTCCTTGTCTTCCCTTCTCCTTTCCTCACCATCACCTAAAGCTCCATACTGCCCTAGCACTAGCCCTTAACATTGTAGCTCATCCCCATAAGTTATACCTATTAATTCTTCTCCCTACCTTCGGCAACCAACACTGTTCCACCTCCCTTTGATTTGGGCCTCAATGCCACGACCCCCTAGTTGTAGCCTCCACCTCCATTCCTCTTTCTTGAGCTTTGGCCATACTCATTGATACCTCCCCCTTTGCTGCATCCTCCACCATCGATCCCTCCCACCCAAGTTGCATCCATTCTTTCCTTTTCCCCTTCCATTGCAATGGCAACAAGTGTCGTTGCTCCCTCATTGTTGGAGCATCCTTCAACCATAGTCTATTCACTTATTTTGGTTCAGGTTTTTCTTCCCTTTTCCCTTTTCCCTTTTCTTTTTTCCTTATATTTTCCTTGATTATTCTTAGAGTTCTAATTTTATTATTATTAATTTTTAGGTGTTATTAATGTGTTCTCAAAGGAGGTACCTTAGGATACGTGCATAGAGATCGGAGACTCTTGGTGCTACTAGGACTTTTGTGCCTAATGTATATTTATTGTATGATATATCATATTCAATATTATTATGGTGATAATTTTATGTTGATATTGTCATGGTATGATGATGTGGTATCAAATTTATGTAAGTAAGAATATGCACAAACCATGACATTCAATGTTATTATTACAATAAATCTTGCTTTGTAACCCTAAGTGTGGGTATGTGACCTATGGTATTTTTCATATGCTTTTCTAGGTATGGATTGATGTGATAAATAGTATCATGATGATAGAATGGAATTTGGGAACTATTCATATTGGTTCCCATAAGCTCTTTTTGTGAAAATGGATGTTTTGGATAATTTAGGGGTATTGTAGTTAATATGGGCTAAAAATGAGATATTTGGTATTATATTGTGTTAAATGGTTATAAATGGAGTGATTATGAATTATTTAAGGTCAATAAATGAGAGAAATAGCTAAAGTGGGAATAGTAACCCTAAATATAGGTTTATTATCACATGTGTGAAATGTCAGAGTTAAAATTTAAATTTTGGATATGTTGTTGGTAATGGAATTTGGGGAATTTTATTAAATTTGGTATTTATATGAGTATTATGGGAATATTTATGCTTAAATTGTAAAATTAGGGTTTTGGGGAAAATATTGAATAACAACATTAAGGGTAGACTATTATCGCATATGTAAAATGTTGGATTTAGGCTATGATTTTTGGGTATCCAATTGATAATAATATTTTTGAAAATGGTGATAAAATGAGTGCTAGAGAAGAATTTATGATTGGCATATGAAAATTAGGATTTCTTAGGAGGGGTGTGGCGTTTTCTTTAGAGAAGTGTGTCAGTATTCACATAGTTATGACTCAATGTTTCAAATGATTATGTTTAGAAACATTATGTGTTTTTCATGCATACCTATTTGTATATATATGGACCTTGAGAATTCCACCTTGAATAAGATATTAATCACTTAAGTAAAATATTACGTGAGTTAAGGACCAGTTCTATTCTATTAGATGATAATAGTGGCTCAAGTGTGTTTTTTCTTGAGAGGTGTTTAAGATCGTTTCACATATTTAAGAATAATTATTGAGTATGTTTTTCCTTGAGAGGTGTTGGGTCTGTTATACCAAATGATAATATTGCCTCAGGTATATTGTTCCTAAGAGATGTTTCAGATCATTCTACTAGTTTAAGAATAGTGGGGTCCCTGAACTCAACATATTTAAAATGTGGATTTGCAATTATAATTAATGATGGATTTTTGGAATTAGTATTATCTTAACTTATGTAACATGCTTGTTAATGCTTCTATATGTTTTATGTTATGTGTAACTAGTTATGGATCTATTGTTACCTTACTCAATACATAGAGTAGTGATCAACCTTTTCATGGGTGTTGTTCATTCCTACAAGCAAAATATCCGATTGAGTTTAGGTAGGTCATTGAGGACTCACTAGATCATTATGCTGCTTATGATGTTGTGATTGGGTTAGAATTATTATATCTCATGTATAGGATTTGGGAATTAAAAAGTTAAGTTATCTGGTTCTTATTTTAACCTACATTCCTTTATGGGATTTTCCCTGGGTAATTCTTTTTTTTATTTGAATCTTATATTCAGAGTTATCCTCTAAAACTTTTACCTATGCTTATAAAAGTTTCCTCGCTTTATGTTTATTATATTTTGCATTCTAAATTGTTTTTATTTTTAATTGATGTGAGGATGATGTGAGCTAAACTTGTGTTAATTATGACAGTAATACCCATGTATGATTTTCTTACTCTTCGGCTTAAACCAAATTTTTTAGTTCTAAAATTTACGGTGTTATAATAAAAACCCTAGAGATGGGGTCATTATCACATGTGTAAAATATTAGAATTAGATCTTGATTCTTGGATATGTTTTTAATAATGGAATTTAAAGACTATACATAAAATTTTGTAAAATTAGAGTTTTGTAATGGCAGGGTCATTATTGTATGTGTATGACATTAGAGTTAGACCTTGATTTTTGGATATGTTGCCAAAAATAATATTTTAATAACATTTACTAAATCTGGTAGTTAAATATTATGTAAGTAGTTGTGCTCATTTTGTAAACCTAGGGTTTTTCTTAAGGGGAATATGGCATTTTTTATTAGGAGATATCTAGTTCTCTATGTGATTGTGCTTTATGAGTTTTGAATAATTAAGTTATGTTTAGATTATGTGCCTTGCATATGTGTGTGTGTGTGTATGGTTATAAATAAACCAAGCTTATTTGAGATATGCTAGGCTCGAGCTCGGCTTATTTATTTTTTTAAGTCTCGAGTTTGGCTCGAGCTTGAATCGATATTTTCCAACTAAGCTTGAACTCGGCTCGAAGAAAGCTCCCAAGCGGCTCAATTTGGCTTGTTTAAGTTAAAATAGCCAAAATCACTCATTTAAATATAGGCTTTTTTATAATCTCATTTAATTATATAGGCTTATTTATGTAAGATTTTTTACATGAGCCGATTTAACTCATTTAAATATAAGCTTGTCTTATTTGTAAGCTCGTTTGATTATAGGATCATTTATGTAATATTTTTTACATGATCCATTTTTTCTTGTTTACAGGCTAGAATGAATCACTTTAATAATAATAATAATAATAATAATAATAATAAGCTTCCCATAACATCCTTTCCAACCTAAACAATTCTCAACAAACCTTAAACGTATATAGTAGACTTGTAACATACAAAATCATATATATAGGTTCTATGGTAGAACTGGAACAAAAAAATTCCAAACCTAGAAATTCCAAAAGAATTAAAATTATACTACTGAATGTATAAAACATGCATAGACCTGAAAGATAAAATACCTTGTTGATCATCCAAACTCCATAAAAAAATCTAGGACAATATATAAAACATAACCAAATCAAAAGATCTTCAAATGAAAATATTAGTCATTAAGAATTAAAGCTAGTGTTCATGAATCTCCATTAATTTGATCAAAAGAGCTTCAAAACATCAACTTGAGATAAAACCAAATATTATTTGAGTAAGTAACTAGATGATTTTAATTATTAGATTGAATAATAAAGTGTAAACATAATATTTCTTTCATCAAGAAAAGTGTTGCCCAAAGCTTTATAACTCCATGAATTATAGCTAACCATAATAACTTAGAAAATGGATATGCTTTAGCCATGTGCATAAATACAACGTTATAATATTCATAACTAGAAACTTAACCCAAACACGTACTATCAGCACAACAAAAACCAAAAATAATAGTATCAACTAATGACTAATATACAATCCAACATCATGTCAAGTTATCATCACATACTTGAATGTTATATAAAGCAAAAGACCATTTACATACTTAAATTTTATCCAAATATCAAGTAAATGACTTAAATATAATACTTGTAAGCTGATCCTCTAAATGTTGCATGAGATTTATGTGGGTTCGAGACATTCTGCCTGAAAAAAAAATAAGAGTGGATAAGAAACACACACATATGCAAGAATCCATAATAGAATATGCGGTGACAACCAATAGATGCTACAAGAAATTAAAAACACTATACCTAGGTTTAAGCAAATTATGGGAGATAGATTGCCTTCATAGTTTCAACTTCATTATCTGTGCTCTGTTCATAATATTCATTAGTTTTTAAATTATATAACCAAGATATAAATAAACATCTTAGAGATTAAACCATAGATAAAAGTGTGGGGAGATGATTACCGTTTTCATAACTCTAGAATTTCTATGAACCTAATATCCTACATAAAGAAATAACTCCACTATTTTTGTAGCCAATGATGCTTGATATGAGTCAATAACCCTACCCCTAGCAATGAAAGCATATTTTAAAGCTACTGTGGTGATTGGTATTGACAATATCTCCCATTCCATTTGTGAAAAAATGCACAACTTTAAAGTATTTGTATTCTATCATTCTAAGGCACTAAAAGATGCTTATGAATCATTTTCCCAAATAAACACACTCTCCTCTAAATAATCATCTAACTATGATTTTTCTTTACAAACTACTTAAATATCAATCTTCTAGAACTAACACATTTTTTCTTATACTAGTTCCATCCAAAGAAGATCCATCACCTTTATCAGAACTCATCAAAGACTTCTCTAGGCTAGTTGCAAAACTTTGATCATATACATTAAATATCTCATGAAGTGTATCTCTAACATGCATAATATCAATATTCTTTTCAACATTATCATTCTTAAAAATAATAGGGAATGTGTATTCAATGAATGCCATTTTACATCTGGGATCCAAAACACATGAAAAAACCATTAATAGATTACAATTGCCTCAATACTTATCAAACTTTATTTTCATCTTTGATGCCATGTTTTGTAAAAATGCCTCAGAAGAATTTAACTTCTCATCTAGTTCTACTTTAACCCTCCATATATCTGGAAAAAATAAATTTATTGTTTGATAATGACTCCTAGAAATAATATCGGTTACCTCATTAAAAACCTCAAGAAAGCCACAAAATATCTTGGCTTACCTTCATTGTTCATCAAAAGGAAACCATATATATGATGAGTCTTGTTGTGCATTTCTAGAAAATACATCTTTTAACTCTAGTGCGGAAGCCAACATTACATATGCCTCATTCCAATGAGTACAAACATCTAACAACAAATTTTTTGTAGGCAATTTCAATTGTTTAGCAATCTCCCTAAACTTTAGTAAACAATATTCAGAATCTAACAAATACTTTATCCTTTCATGAATATTGCTGAGCACATTCTTAATCTCCCCTAAACCATATTGAACTAGAAAATTCAAGATATGTACACAACACCTAACATGGAAAATCTTACCAATAAAAGATAACTTTCCTTTAAAGCTTAAGTTATCTTTTTGCATCCTCACAACAACATCATTTCCTAAGGCATTTTCAACAGTAATAGAGTAGATCTTATCCTCAATCTCCCAATCAATGAAACAACCATACATGGAATTATATATGATCACACTAGTATCAGGAAGGGATAAATGAAAAAAAGTTCAAAACATGCTTATTTAGCACCTACTCACCATTAATAAAATGACCACTAACAACCATGTAGTGGATCTTTTAGGTATTCTATTTCCAAAAATTAGTTTTTATGCTAATATTTTTTTCATTAGTCAACATTTTCTTTAACTTTTTTTTTCATGATCATATACATTAAAATAATGTAACACCTCCACTTTACACTACTAAAAAAATTTGTTTTAAAATAATATAGAAGAGGAAAATACTAAACACACTTAGGAAAAATGGGTTGCTACTATCGTACCTAACACAAGATAGATGCTTGCTGCCTATCCCAAACTACGTACAATGTTAAAACCAAATCAATCAATTTATAATAGAGTGCACAAACATAAGTTGTACAAAAATTTTAAATATCATTTACAACAAAGGACCCTGATAGTTCTCAACAAAGTTAAACACAGGAGGAATGATAAATTAAGAATACAAGGATATATTAATTAGAAAATAAGACTAAGGTATGACCCCAAAACCATCATCTGTCACGGACCGCATAAGAACCTCCAGGTGTCCACCCTCTTAAGCTCCAAACCCAAGATAAGGTAGGACCACTATTAGCCATCCCCAAAACCTACACTTGTCCCTCTGCTCATGGGAATGAGTAGGTAATCGAGCAAATGGGTACATCAGTATACTATGTACTAAGTAAGTCAAGTTTCCACATCAACGAAATTCACAAGCATATAAGATTCTTTCATGACATGCATATCATACTTAACATGCATCATGCTAATGCCATATAAGTAAGTGTAATAATGCATCAAGACTCACTAACACGCATAACTCAAGCAACTCAGAATGTATCATGCACATTATCATAGTGCCATATCATGGAATATCACATGCATACTAAGTAGGTTAATTCAGATAACCACTAGGGTTTATTTTCCAACTTAATCAATTAGATTATGTTGTTTCCTTATTCATATACTAATATAAGTCATCACTGTAGTCAACCAATACCAGTTATTAATCAGTTATGTGTTCAAGGCATTATCCAAGTATTCATTCCAAATTTTATCAATATTATCATCCAAACCATTTATTTCAATCATTATCCAATTATTTATCATTGAGTGATGGATTGTGCACCACCCCATGGTATCACATACTATAGAATCCTATCCAAACCAAGGGAAATAAATTCCATGCCAAAGTCAATTACCATAATGAAAATAAGTTCAAGCCGAAGCCAACCATAATGGATATAAGTCTAGGCCAAATCCAAACAATATAGACATAAGTCCAGGTTGAAGCCAACTACCTAGGTAACCAAGCCCTTTTTATATTGATACCCCTAGTACATCATCAGTTTTTAGAATAGGTAAGACAGCAGGATCTCCTAGGATCCTACTCTTAGGCAAATCTCAAAGGCATAATAAACGCCTAAAGATAGACTAACCCCTATTAGCCAATTGATGATTGGGTAACTGAGACCCATACATAACTCAATTCTCTTTTGCTTTATATGATCAACACCCTTAGTTTGTCTTCCTCCTTGAGGAAATGGGTGAGGCCCTTGTGGTATCCTCTTATTCTCCCTAAGTTGTACATCGTATGAGGTAGGTGCCCCTTTTTGTTGTTGCTACAACTATGGTTAATAGTTCCGTTGTAGATAAGCCTACTATTACAAAGCCAACATCCCTCTAGTGTTAATATTTTAATGATCGATGGCTCAATTGACCACAAGCTCTGCACTGAATAGACGCACTCCAATAGGTTTGACTAGATGGCCTCTACCACAAAAGTGATAAACAAAGCACCTCAGTTGCCCTAAATATCTTATATAACCACTGTTTGGCTCCTCGGCTGGAAACATGAACTTCCATCTCCCTAAATTTAGATCCAACCTCCAAATCCTTGCTTCTCTAGCTTTCACTTTCCAAGTATGGAAGCATAATTTTGTACAATGGTAACGGTGACAGATTTCTGCTTATATAAGGTGGTTGAGCCCTAGAAATCCACTATACCCATCATCCTACGAATGTTGAAATGGAGCCCCTACTCAAACTATTAAACCACCATCAACTCACTAGTCGTTAATCCTAGTGTAAACCTCGAGAGTTCCATGAAAAAATCATGGTACTCTTGCGCGGTCATGATTTTGTGAGTCAACTACATGAATTCCTTGATCTTATCCTTGTTGAGGCCCTCTAGATAAAACTTAGTGTGGATCATCATCTTAAAATCCTCCTAAGACATCGATAGTCCTCCCTACATATGACAAACTACCACCAAGTGTCCACGATCCTCAACAGGAAGTACACTTAAATGTTCGCCTTCCAAGTAGGTGGATAGTTAATTACCTCGTAAGTCCTATCCATGTCTCGTATCCATCCCTATAGGATGAAAAAGTCTTCCTCACCAGCATATATCGTTGGGTGATGTCTAGTAACCGTTCTTAGCCAGTCTTCTCAATACCCTCCTGTGGGTAATGAAAAAATGGCGATGGTGGAAAAGGATAAGGTGGTGGTGGTGGACACCTAACAAACTCAATGAAAGCATCAAAGGTTTATTCTAAATGATCAACATGACCATTCAGGTCCATGATGAGCTAGTTGCAAGACAGAAAATGTGTTAGTAAAAAACATTCCTAGCTTATTAACATATATTACAAATAAACACATTCAAGGCCACCTAGACTGCCCTTTATTTAATCCTCACAAGTTGATATAAGTTTTTTTAAGAATTGGTATTTTTGAAATATGAAATAGACTAATAAAAGTAGGTAGGGGATCATTTGAAAACTGAATTTTTGAAAACAAAACTCGATAATCAAAACCAAAACTTTGATACCAACTGGTAGCACCTCAAAATTTATAATTAAAAATTTTCATTTAAATAGAAGCATAAAATAACATAATTGGGTATTACCATTATACTCAACATAATTTTATCTTACCATGTCGTCCTTACATTAAATACAAGATAAAACACTTAAATTAAGGTAAAACAGAGAATGAGAAAGATTTCATAAATTTAAACAACTTTTTAGAGGATTAATTTGAGTACATAAGACAAAATCATAAAAAAGATACATTAAAAAATAAGAGTTATAAAATGTATCTAGATAAATAAATAAAAAGCATCAAGTGGATAACCCGACTCTATGTCCCAAACCCTAAAGTTATCATTGTCACTCTTCCTCAAGTAGCACATTATACGCCACAAAGTTATCCGGTAGTTTTTAAATGGCTTGCACATACTCAAATAGGACTCTACTCGACGAAATGATTAGAACACATAAAAATTAAGATTAGTACGCTACATACTGAGTAAGTTAACAATAAAGCCATGAGTAGGGTACACAAAATACATATGTCATATAGAAGAATAAGTGAGCACAATAATATTATGTAAGATAATACTAACCTTGAAAGCCCATTATTAGATGCAATCATAAACCATATTCTTATTTATGTTGATTTTAGGGATCCTGCTATTATTGATCCAATAGAACAGACTCAAGATCCACTCAAGGTAAAATTCTCCTAATCCACTATTATCGTTTGATGGAATAAACCCATCATATATTAGGGCAACACGGCCCCTATTCTTAAACCATTGAAACAATATAAAGAACCTCTCATGGAAAAATGCTTCTGAGATAGACACAATACCTCAATCTTGGCTCATGTAATCTTTCACTTTAAGTGATTACGGTTCTCTCTCTCGAAGCCTTGTTTCCCTCTGGTAGACCACGGCGATTGCGCATGGCTAGAACCAAAAATCCTCATTGGAGCAAGGAAGATAGGACTAAAGAGGAAATTAAGGAGTTAGAAAACTAATGAATTAACAAAGGTAACAACAAAGATAAGTTATCTCAAAGAATTGATCAATGGTGAAGGAAACCCTAGATCTTCATAGAGAAATCTATCAAATTTAAGCGAGGATGCAAGCAATTTAGTGAGATTCATTGGAGATGAAATAATTAATGAGGGCATACATTTAGAATTGGCGAAGAAAAATGATACTAAAATATGCCCTAAAACTAATTTCCATTATGTCAATTCCCATTTGGGACTGAAGGGATCATTGAGTAATTTGAATAATGATGTCAGTGTTAGTACAGATGATTTAAATCATTCCAAATTATCTAGTTCCATCACTAGGGATCAAAATGTAGGATTGAATGGAAAGGAAAAGTTTGATCCATTATAGATTCAAGACCCTGTTGAGCGAATGCAACAAAATCAAATTAGTATGTCTACCGTTGGCCTTACCTGGAGGGATAAGGTGGCTGATAACCACAAACCTATTGTGAACTTGGAAAAGATAGAAACACATAATAAAATGGTTAAATGGAAAAACACCCTGGTTGGATATGTATATGGTTATGATCCTACTTTCAACCAAATGTTAGGGTTTGTCAAAGCTCAATGGACCCAGGTGGCCATCCCTAAGATTATATGTTATGATGATGGGTTTTTCTTGTTTAAATTTGACTCTTCTGTAGATTATGAATGGATTATAAACCAATATTAGAATTTCTATAGTAGACATATAATTTTGAAAATATGGAGTAGGGAAATGAACCTTACAAAAACAGAGTTGCAATTTTCCCTTTATGGATCAAACTTCCTCATTTGCCTTTAGAATATTGGTCTACTAAATCCCTTAGCATAATTGTGAGCACAATCAGCCACTCATATTTGTATTGATGCTATCACATTAAGGAAATATAGGATTGTCTATCCATGTGTGTTAGTTGAAGTAGATACCAAGAAGCCATTGAGTGAGACTATACTTATCAAGAACCTGGATGCACTATCATCACCTAATTACTGGAATTTGAATGGAAGCCCACATTCTATCATAGATGTAATGTTCCAACACATGATGAGCATTCTTGCTCTAAATTACAGAAGAAGGTTCAAGTTACTAAGCCTTGATCACATTAAGAATGGATGGTGGTAAGGGATAAAAGATAAGGTAAAAAAAACAAGGAAAATCCTAGAGGGGTAGGAAATGCTCAAGTTCAAAAGGAAAATGTTGCAGTTTCTTGATCCCACTCAATCTCTAGAACTTCCTGAGATGAACACAAGTGTAGAAAGGAACCTACATGTAGGGAGAAATGGGAATAGATTTCAAGCTCTCCAAGAGGTTAGTATGTTAAAGAAACTAAGTTAAGATCAAGAACTGACAGATCACCCTCATGACCCTGGTTCCCATTTTTGCTAGCTAGAATGTGAGAGGTATAAATGATCCATCCAAATAAAGGGAGGTTCGGGGGTAGATCAAACAAAATAAATGCTCCCTTATTGGTTTACTAGAAACTAGATTTAAGGTTATTAAAGTTGATAGTATTAAAAAAGACATGGTAAGGAAGTGGAATTTCCACAATAATTATCAAGACCACAGCAATGGTCGAATTGTGGTTCTTTGGGATCCTCTTATCTGGTTAGTAACTCAAATTAGCACCTATGCTCAAGGTTTTTTGTGTGATGTTATGGCTATTGATGGTAGCATTCATTTCGTTGTGAGGTTCATTTATGCTTTTAATTCTGGTATAGCTAGGAAAGGACTTTGGAGCTGGTTAAAGCAGAATAATAAGGCCACCTATCATATGGTTCTTATTGGATATTTTAATGTGATCTTACATCCTAATGAGAAACTGGGAGGGGATGTGCTAGCTATAAGACATGCAAGATTTTTCACAATACATTAATCATCTCAAGTTGAGCATCTTAAAGGCTATGGGTGTTTTCTTACCTTCCTGAATAAAAGAAGTGGGGGTGACTCAGTGGCCTATAAACTTGATAGGGATTTAGTGAATATTCTCTGGCTTAATAAGTTCACTAGCTCTTTTGTTGAGTTCTTGCCACCTCTAGTGTTTGATCACTACCTTATTCAGGTCCATACATGTACCCAACTTAATAGAAAGAGGTTGTTTGGGTTTAATAATTTTTGGACCAAAGATGATAAGTTTTTGGACATCATCTAAGACGCTAGGGAGGTTATTCCTATGATAAACCACTCCTTCACATCTACAATAACCTCCAAAGATTGAATCATGTGTTCAAGGAGCTTAATAGGACTAATTATGGTTTATTAGATCATCAAATGGAGGAGGCCAGGAAGGCTCTATCTATTTCCCAAAAAAAAATCTAATGAATGATATATGTAATAAGGAACTTAGAGATCAAATGCATGCATGTGAAATGGAATTTAACAAACTCTCCATTTGTTATGAAAGCTACCTGAAGCAGAAATCCAAAATACATTAGCTGAATGTGGGATATGCAAATCATAAATTATTTTTTGATAAGGATAAAAGGAAACCAAAATATGAAATCCATTCAGAAAATAGAGCATGCTACTAGTGCAACAAATACTGACCTTGGTCGTATCTCTTATTCATTTATCAAGTTTTATAAAGACCTACTAGGATCTAAAGGTTCTAGCTCGAGTGTTGTAGATCTAGCAGCCATTGTGTAGGTCCCAATTATCTAAGAATCTCACAAACTTCTCCTCCTTATCCTAGTTACTTATGAGGTGGTTAAGAAGGCCATTTTTCTATTGGAGATAATAAATCCCCTGGAGTTTATGGTTTCATAACTGTGTTTCTAAGAAATCATGGGATGTTACAAGGGCAGACATTGCCTCATCTATTCAGAATTTCTTCACTACTAGAAACCTCCCAAATCAACTCAACATTAACTCCTTAATGCTCATTCCAAAAAAATAAAATGACACCAAGGTGAGTGAATATAAGACAATAGCATGTTGTGGAGTTATGTACAAAATCATGTCTAGAGTTTTAACTACCGGACTAAAAGATTTAATGCCATAACTCATTGATCAAGCCTATTCTAGTTTGTTAAGGGCAAACAAATTGGGGAAAATGTTATCTTAGCTACGGAGCTGGTTAGAAAATATTCCCAAAGGCATATCTCTCCTAGATGAATGATTAAAGTGCATATTAGGAAAGACTATGATTCAATGCACTCGGGTTTTTTGCAGCAAATTCTTCATGTGTATGGATTCCTTTTAGAAGTGGTTAGGTGGATAATGGCTTGTGTTACTTCTATCTCTTATTCCCTATTATTGAATGGTGAGTTAACCCAACCCTTCAAAGGTCAATAGGGGTTGTGTTAAGGGGATCATTTATCTCCTTATATGTTTATTTTGGTGGCTGAATATTTAACGAGGTCTCTCAAATGTTTGTGGAGTGACAAGAACTTTAATAGGCTTCTAATAAGCAAAGGTTTGAAGATCATTAATCTTTCCTTTATAGATTATATGTACCTATTTTGTAGGGGTGATGTAAAGTTAGTTACAAGTATCCTAAAGGTGATTAATGATTTGTCTGCTCGTTCAGGGCTTGTTATCCATCCACAAAAGAGTAACATTTTCTTTGGTGGAGTGGATGAGACTACCAAGACCTAAATTATGCATAGCACCAAGTTCACTGAAGGTAGATTCCCTTTCACCTATTTAGGTGTTCCTCTTTCTTCTACAAGGTTAACCTCTTCTTAGATGCAAGGTCTGGTGTAGAAAGTTGCAAATAAGCTAACAAGTTAGCACACCCATCTTCTCTCCTATGCTGGTCAAGCTCAATTATAGAAAACTATAATTTTTAATATGTAGCTTTATTGGTGCCAAGTTTTATCCTGCCTAAGAAGTTGATCCATCAAATTGAGAGCATGTGTAGACAATTTCTATGGACCAAAAAGCTAGATACATCAAAGAAATCACTTGTTGCGTGGAAGCAGGTATGCTCTCTAAAGAAGGAGGGTGGGCCTGGATTTATTAATGTGAAAATATGGAATCAGGTGGATGTAGGGAAGATGCTCTAGAATATATGCTGCAAAAAAGAGTCCCTATGGGTCAAATGGGTCCATTTCATTTACCTAAACACTCCCTGTGGTCTTTTAATTCAAACCACTTGTGTTCTTAGAAGCGTCAATAGATCTTCAATCTCAGAGACAAGTTAAGCTCCTTATTTACTAGCCAACATGGCACACAGAAGTTCTTGAAGGGAGATGGAACATAGAGCTTCCAGAAAATGTATGAATACATTAGACATAAGGGTGATAAGGTATGGTGGTGGCCCATTATTTGGTATGGACTAGCTACACCCAAATATCAATTTATCACGTGGTTATCCATCTAAAATAGATTAATGACCAAGGTCATATTGAAATAGATAAACCTAATAAAGGAAACTGAGTGTTGCCTTTGCATTATAGGTTAAGAGGAAACCATACAACATCTTATGCTTGATTGCCCTTATAGTCAGAAGATGTGGAAGAAAATAAGGAGATCTTTTGATAGAAGAGATAATCTACATTCTTGGGATACTAAAGTGAACATCTTAGCTAAAAGCAAGAGACAATATAAAGAGAAGGACATGTTGCGAGCTCTTTTTGTCACTTTCGTAGGATTTATTTGGCATGAAAGGAATTCTAGGATCTTTTATAATAGTACTCAATCTTCCCATATACTTCTTAAAGATATTTTCTTTGTAATTTCAAGTAAAATTTTTGCCCCGCATAGAGTCAATAAATATGACTAATGAAAAAATTGTATAGATGATTTAGTGGTCAAATTAGAGATTGTACAACTCTTAAAAAAAATCTTATTCATTATGCTTATCTCAAGATCAAATTCTTGTTTGTGTTGAGTCTGAGAACCCCACTATTTTTTAACTTATGGAACATTCTAAAGTACCTAGAAAGGTAAAACACACCCAAACTACTATTATCGTCCAGTGGAACGAACATATAATACGTCGGCCCCAACTCAAGTAATATTTCACTTTAAGTAATGAGTCTCTTATTCATGATGGTATATATCAAGATCATCATGCAGACACACAATGAGGTATAAAATTCATATAATCCATCTTAACATAAATGAAATACCCCAGAATTTATTATTGCAGAAATAAGTCATTAAATAGGGATTTTTGGAGAATTTATTTATTTCGTTGCTCTTTTAGAAAAAAAAGAGGTTATGTAAGGGCATTTCAATAGGAAATTAAAATAATTTATAAAGGATAACCTTATATATATATATATATATATATATATATATATAACTGCATATATTTTTTGGGCCTTAAATTAGCCTAAAAAGGAGGATAAACATTTTATTTAATCATTTAAATATTCCTACTCTATGTACCCAAGGTGATCATTCTAAATATTTATGTAAAATAAAATGCTAAAATAAAATGGCATAAATAACCTTTTCTTTTCTTTTTCTTTCTTCTTCCGTTGCCTTTTTCTTTTTTTTTCTATATTTTTTTCTTGCTGTTGGGCCAGCCGCGGCCCAACCCCATGCCTCCTCCCTCATCCCCCACGGCCCAGCGCCGTCCCCTTTCGCCCTGGGAACAAAACGCAGCGTTTTGCCTCTCACCCCGCCGAAACGCTGCACCCCGAGTAAAGAAAATATAATCGTTGCCTGACGACGCGAACGCCGCGTTTTTCCCTAATTTCACCCAAAACGCAGTGTTTCATTATTTGGGGAAATAACCGCTGCCGCCCGGCCGGTTCCCCTTCCCTTTTTCCTTTCCCCTAGACCGCTGGTCCAGCCCTTCTTCTTCTTCTTCTTCCTCGCGACGTCGTCGTCCGTCGCCGCCTACAACCAAAAATTTGCGCCAGAAAACGTAGCGTCGACGGCACGCCATTTCCATCAGTCGCTTCGTCCTTTCATCCCCGTTGACCTTCCTGTGGATGTGACCGATCGATCTAGCCATTTCCAGCACGCAACCCTCTTCTTTCTTTCTCCGATGGGTCTCGGTCTGTAACGGCAGGCCTGCACAGGACGACCTCCCCTAACCCTACCCACCTAACCTCCCACTTGACTCTTGTCGTTTCTCCTTCAAATTGGCCTATAAATTGACCCGTCCACCGCATAGATCGGGTTCGAAAATCTGGAACCCAGAGGAAGCTCCAGCGCACGCCGCCCCTTCTTCAGTCGCCCTTTCCCCCGCCTTCGGCCACCGTTTCCGCCTGCCCGCGCCACCAACATCTTCCCTGCACCCCCCTCTGCTCAACCAACCACCTTATACGCCTTGCCTCGCGCCGCACGTGCCGCCCTAGCCGTGCGAAAACCACTCCCCAAAATCGACCCCTCCAGCCCGCGCCACCTTTGCGCCGCCGCCGTCGGCTGTGCCGACGCTTGTTGCACCATCACCACCCCCTAAAACCACCAAGAGACCCTACCCTACCACCCTACGCCCCCTTTTTACCCTACTTCTCTCTCCCGCAGCCTCCACAAACACCTCTCCCAATTCTTACTCCCACCGCCGCCGCGGCCGCGGCCGGCACCACCACACCACCAGGTTGACTCCACCTCCTTGGACCCTAAACCCTGACTAATGAAAGTTAATAAATTTAATATTGATAATTATTACCATTAGCTTTATTATTATTATTATTATTATTATTATTATTATTATTATCCTCATTATTAATATTATTGTTATTATTATTATTATTATTATTATTATTATTATTACCATTATTATTATTATTGTTATTATTATTATCATCCTTATTATTATTATTATTATCATTATTATCATTACTATTATTAATATTATTATTCTTAATATTATTAGCATTGTTATTATTGCTACTCTTAGTGTTATTATAATTACTAATATTATTATTGTCGGTAATACTATTATTGTTACTATTGTTATCACTTTTATGATTATTATTATTATTGTTATTAATATTATTCCTATATTTATTACCCTAACTATGACTATCGTTGTTATTATCTTTGTTATTATTACTAGTACGATTAACATTATTATTTTAACATCCTTGTGGTTACTACTAGTAGCGTTACTATTATCCCTATTATTATGGTTAGTATTACTACTATTATTATTTTAGCTCCTGGTAACCATTAGTAAAATTGGTACTCTCTTAGCACTAACGGTGAATTAAGATAAGAGTAAAGTAGGGGAATAGTGCTTTGTTAGAGGAAAATTAACCTCTAGTGTTCTCCTTTTATAGGCGAATCAAGTCGACATCCAGAGGAGGCGTAGGAGCGTGCTCCACGGCCGGTGTCGTGTTAGGTAAGGGATGAAGCTATGGCCTTGTGCTTATGTGTTGTAATGTGTGAATGAATGATGAGCATGCCATGACTTATGTGTGTTACGCATGTGTTGTGAAGCACTTGTTTATATAACGTAGCACGGACAATGTGGTAATATGTATGTGTGTGCATCGTACATGACATGTGTTACGTTGTTATTGGATACTGATGACATGACATGATCTGGCCTTCTAGGACATGCATGCTAGGGTTAGTAGTGTGGAATGATAATGGAAGAATACGGAAAATGGACCTTGTGGGAAATTTGCATGGGGGGATTAGAGCTTGCATGGGTATAATCCTTACATTGGAAAAGGGGATGAGGGTGGTAAGTGAGGGTTTGGAGAGTCCAAGGGATGGTTGGAAACTTTGGGGGTAAAATATTACATGGGCCGATGTAAGGGCGCCCAAGAGCCTGATTAGGGTTTGAGAGGGAATGGGTAACTTGAAGGGTACCAGGGTGAAAGTAATCGAGGGAGGATGGAGTAAGGGTGTTGAGAGTGCGAATCCACCTACATAATGGACGAGTATGGGTTTTTCTAAATGAGGGGAGAAGTTCGGGGGTGAAAGAGGGGGTTGCTTGTTGAGGAAGTAAAGTGCTAGGGTTTTGGCCGGCCAGCTAGGGTTTTGACGGACAACTGGGTTTGTCGATCATATGCGAACCAGGGAGAGAAAGCATTGCATTGGGAAATCTTCTAAGAAGAATGAGGGCGAGATGGAGGATGAAGCGATGTTAGATGAGTAAGAAAGGGGTCGGGCCACATAGGCCGATTAGGGCGTACGGAGTTGATATCCTACGTGTTGAGATGGTCTATAGCCTTGGGGAATGGTGACTTATGGAAAGCTACTCTGCCTGAGTCTACGGGGGATGAATGTCGAGTGAACGGGAAGGTATGGGTCCCAACATATGGGAAGGTCCTTCTGGAGGGAAGAGGTAGCGCATTACCAGCATGCATGTCAAGGGCGTGACGTGATTCAATAAGATACGAATAAGACATTAATTACGTAAAGCGAAAGACTGATGAGCTCGACCCAGTCCGTTCCACCGGTTAGAATAGTGGCCAGAGGCGTTTTGCCCTGGGGGTTGATTTCCGGTCCACCGGCTATAATAGTGGCCAGAGGCGTTTTGCCCTGGGTGTGTATCTCCGGTCCACCGGCTATAATAGTGGGGGAGTTCGGGCTCGACAGACCCAAACAAATAAGTTAATCCACGGGAAAAATACTAAGTACTTACAGCGAAACACCATGTAAGTGCGGGGCCAGTCCGTTCCACCAGTTAGAATAGTGGCCAGAGGCGTTTTGCTCTGGGGGTCGATTTTCGGTCCACCGGCTATAATAGTGGCTAGAGGCGTTCTGCCCTGGGTGTTGATTTTCGGTCCACTGGCTATAATAGTGGGGTCCCCGTACTTACAGGGATAACTGAAGAGCGTGTGAAAAGGACTTATTATCATAATAAGTAATAATGAACATGTACAAGTATGAAATTAGCCTTCCGCTTACTCGTCTTTGTGTGTTGATGATGTGTTGAACATGTATCATGTGTGTATGTGTCGGCCTTAGCTCGTCTGTTACCTTACTCAATACGTAGCGTACTGATCACCCGTTTCATGGGTGCTGCTCATTCCCACGAGTAGAGGACCCATCTGACCTTGTGCAGGTAGGAGACCACATGTTTGATGCCTACGATACCTACGAGGCATCAGGTGGGACCGAGTGATGAGTCTTTCCTGGTTGGGGCCGAGAGCGAGTTAGCCGGACTCCTTTATTTCCCTCTCTATCTTCTATTTTAGCTTGTTGCACTTATGTTGTGTTGTATTTCAAAGGTGGGACTTTTAAATTGTAATCTTAATGATACTCTATCGGTGGTTGAAACCTCGTCTTCATGAACATTTGTGTTAATGGTGCATTTATGGTTGATGTTTCACATTTATGACTTTTGATTTAGCCTTAGCACTTAGTATCGGAACGGTAGGAGTGAACCGGTCTGGTACTAAGTGTGGCGGTGATACCCCCAAGTTTACGGTTTTAATTCTTTCGCTTCCGCTAAACCTTTTGATTTAAACGAAATTTTTCAGTAGTAAATTTGGGGGTGTTACAATAAATATTTGAAAAACATAAGATACAACTATGACAATACCAATATATTTTCCGATGGACAATGTTATATTCTTTCTAAGAAACCTTAATCTCACTAGTTAAGCATAGCTTCTTTTGTAGTACTCATTTTATCACCAAATTCAGTAGTCTTTCTTAAAATATTATTATTTACCTATGTCCAAAAATCATGGTCTAACTTTAAAATTTTACATAGGTGATAATTGCCTAACCTTAGAGTTATTATTCATAATTCTCCACAAAATCCTTATTTCACAAATTAATTTTAACTTTTCACATAAGACTTATATAGCCACCAAATTTAATACACATTCCTAAAATTCCAATAATAACAATATATCAAAAAATAAAGGTCAAAATATAACATTTTATACATGTAATAATGATCCTACCTCTAAGGTTAGTATTCCCATTTAAAGCCACTTTTCTCATTTATCAAACTTAAACTATTCATATATTCTCCAAACATTCCACATGATATACTTAACATATTTTTAACTAATTATCATGGAAAAATATCCAACATTTTATATTTAACCTATAGTAATTAAAATGCCCCTAAGATAGCTAAAATACCTATATTTTTTCAAGAACCTTACGAGTCCCAATACAAATGATTTTCAACCTCCCACACATTCCCTCATGAAAATACATTACCACAAATATATAAATATTGCATTTCCTAATTCATGCCAACCAATAGTATGCACAAACGCATGGTTTCACAACTTTCTCACATCTTCATCATACAACACAACATATATACCATGATTATCATAACAACATTATCCATATAATGATTTCAAACATGATATCACATACATATACACACATTGTACATAAAATCCCTAGCTATGTTAGTTTGATGGTGACCTTTGTGCCCTACCCTTTGGTTTATTGGAACTAGGTTTATATGTTAGTTTGCAGTTGCTTCTTTGCAGTACCCTTAGGTTTACTAGTTTTAGTGGTTTGGTGGATAGTTACCTCAGTGTAGTGCCCTTTATAATTATGAATAATATATGGTGGTTTATTATGAAAGGCTTAAATGTGTCCTGGTGTTTCCCCATCGTGGGACACCTTGGTATAAATTGGATTAATGAAACAATTGTAATATGGTTAAGTGTATTGGCTTGATGAACATATGGCCTTTGGTGATGTATGTATTTAAGGCAAGATTATCATAGCTAATTATCGCATGTATCCCCTTGTATTTATGCATGCTTACTATAATGTTACCTTCAATGTGTTCAATATGATGTTTACATGTTTAGTATTATATAGTGGTTTACTTGGTATTATTAAATGATGTATTTCACAACCCCCTACTTATTTAATAGGCTATCATGACCATACAAGTTTTGGTGGCAGCTTGGGTTTGAGTTAAAATGTTGTAGGGCTATCAGGTGTCTCTTGTTCTAATTATAACTTTGTTTTGTTCTTATTATCACCTTCTAGAACACCAAGTGTTGTAAACTCTCTGTATATTGTATTTAAATCTCTTTCTCTCTCCCCCCACCCCAACTGTTGTTGGTTTCTACAGGTTTTTATTTTGACCTTACATCCATTATAGGTTAGGTATCAGTTATACCTCTCTTCATATTGGATGTGGTGTAAAACTTTATATCTTATGTTAATGTGCTAAAATGAAATTTTTAAGTAATAAATTTAAGAGTGTTGCAGCTGCTAGTGACAAGAAAGAGATTGATAAAGTTGTAAGCCACCAATAGGTCAAACTTTCCCTCTTTGATGCCTTGAGCTAAGTTATAATAGAAATACTGCCATGTGGTTTGTTTCTCAAATAAAATATAGAATTTTTGAATAACTTGATAAATGAGAATAAGATTTGGGATAAGGAATTAGTAATAAGTAGGGAATAAAATTTTAATTTTTTGGTAAATGGAAATGAGATTAAATTAATAAATTAATTAATATATCCCACCAAATAGATATGGTAATTATAAAAATCAATTTCTAATTATCATCCCTTGCCTCTAATTCCGTAAAATAAATTGCAAAAATATTCAAATGGGTATGGAAAACTAGACGTGACAATTAGGTTTAGATGGTTTAGACTGTAGCGGGTTGGGTTATTTGTAGGTTGTTTGTGGGGCATTTCGGGTTTTTATTTATTATTCGGGTCAATTTTGGTTTCAAGTCGTAGTATATCTAGGTTCCATTAGGTTAATTTATCGAGTCAATTTTGGGTTGAGATAGGTGCAGTCATTTTGAATTAACTTGATGAGTTAGGTCAAGTTTTGGCCAAGTTACCTCGTACTTAGGTAATTTCAGGTTCAAGTTCATTTGATTGGTTGTTTGAATTAACTCAACGAATCGAGTCGTTTTAGGTTTTAATAGGTCTGGTCAAGTTTAGGTCGATCTATTTCCAAATCAAATAACATCGGTTCTGGTTCAAACTTAACATTAACCATAAAAATTAGTCAAATTTATTAACTTTGTAAGTAAGCATTAAATTTGATTTTATGTGAGCATGCAATTAAAAATTTATTGTTAATTATAATTTATTTATTATTATAACTTTTTATGTTATACGTTTGAGCAAAAAAATGGGTAAAATTAAGATATCGTATGTGAGTAAAAATATTTATAATAAATGTAAGAAAAATGAGTAAAATATATTAAATAATATATTTTTGAATGTTTTAAATGAATAGTAAAATATTTGTAATTTTTATTATCATAATCGTTTATTATTAAATTTAATAGTGTCGAGTTGAATTAATATTGAGTTGAATTGATATCGAGTTAAACGGGTCATGTTAATGTCACTTGAGATTGATGTTGGATTTTAGGTTATCTTGGATCACAAATTTAACGGGATTTAGACGGGTTTAATATTATTTAGACTAATGTCGGAAATTTTGAGCGGACGGTGACGCTTTCGACCAGAGGTGAAACACTTGTTGTGAAGCCGTTGAGCTTCTATGTGACAGATCCTGAAATGCGTTCCTCGTTCTCCATCATATTTAAGTTTTCACCCGTCAAAGAAAGCTAAGCTTAGCACATCCTTTTGTCTCAATGAATAACCTGTCTGTCAATGAAAGGTAAGCATATCGTGGTGTGGAAACCTTAAACTCCAAACCGGGCAATGAAGCGTGGTCTGAAATTCCAAGGAATCAATTATTACATACTCTTCAAATCTCTGACGGGAGTCGGTATGTTTTTTGATATAAGTTATATTTAGTTCGAACATGAAATTTTATAAATGGCATATTTTAAAAAAGAAAATATCCAAAATGACTTACACCTTGCAGTAAAGTACTTTAAAAACTTCACCGCTAATTAATAAGAATTAAAAAAACATAAGAGGATGTAATAAAAAAAAATACAGTATTTAATTCATCTAATTTTTTATAATATAACTTATATTATGAAATAACTTTTAAAAACTAGTATAACATCTATTGCAAAATGAGTAGAGTAATTTACTAAGCAAGGAGATACTTTATAGCTTATAGTGACCTTAGAGGAAAATATTCATTTATCTCTGATGAAATAAATAACAAAAACAATATGCGCACTTATTGATACACACACACACTCACAATATATATATATATATATATATAAGAGGGTTCTGTCATATTTTTTTGCCAATTCTAATGTAATTTTTTTCTGCTTTGCTAGACAAAAAAAAAACTGAAAAAAAAAATTCTATCTTAACAGTCAAGCCGCATTAATCATATATAATATAACTGATATATAAAGGAAAGAATGAATGTGTATTTCAACACAACATTAGATATTTTTTGTAAATTAAAGTGGATATAATTTTTTTTTAACTTATATGGAACTATAATTTTTTTAAGGGTTAAGTTATTAACATGATTTAATCCTTTCAACTT
The DNA here is from genome assembly GCA_030549775.1 of Tamarix chinensis. Taxonomy (NCBI): domain Eukaryota; kingdom Viridiplantae; phylum Streptophyta; class Magnoliopsida; order Caryophyllales; family Tamaricaceae; genus Tamarix; species Tamarix chinensis. The sequence goes on along the minus strand of CM060178.1, from coordinate 25,234,201 downwards.
ATACCCTTCTACATCTTTTCTTTATAAAAAAATAATTTAAAATTTCTCAAGTTGAGTGTCAATTTATGTCTTTCCTCGCACTTGAAGGTGATTTTCTAGCAAATACAAGGTAATTGTCTTACCCTTTTTTTTTAAATAAAAGAAAAACCTAAATTGCCTTATATTTTTTTTTTATCACCAACTTAGTGTTAGTATATTGAAAGTATGTTGGCGTTTCATTGCTTATGATATGTATTAGCAACTATAAAACGCAACACCGTAGCTCTATTCAATTTTAATTATATTTTATCTGCATTTTTCTATATTAATTAATAAATATTTAGCATCATATACTTAATACATTACTATATTTGATAGTTCTTTCATTATAGTATCATTAATTTTATCACGAATGTAAATATAATAATAATAATGTCTACAAGAAGAAAAATAACAATAACAATAATTAAGAAAATAACTAAAATAAATAACAATGGCAATATTCCAACTTAGGCTTTACTTTTGATATGATCTAAATACCTCAAATAACTCTACTGTGATATTATTTGATTTGATCACACAATAGTAATTTGATTAGTACCACCACCACCACCATTACTATGTAATAAAGATATTAATAGCTCATTAAATATTTAAGGTAATATTAATCATAATTAAGAATAAATTAAGATTAATTAAATAATTATTTCCAATCACAATTAAATATAATTATAAAATTTATATTAATGACAATAATGACAAGAAAAATAAGAAATAAAAATAACATTTAATTGCTTATTTTATATTTCATACTATTAAGATAATACTAATAAGTAAAAAACAAATTATTTAGCAATAAAAATTGGGAAAATACTTAACTGATAATAATAAATGTGAATAAGTATCCTTAATAATGCTAAATAATGATAAAAGTATATTAATAAAGACAATATCAATGATTATCTAAATAAATGAAAATTAGTAGTAATTAATACTAATAAATTATCATAATTGATAATAAAATATTCAATAATAGCTTTGAGTATTGATAGTCTATAATTATCAAAATAATAATAATTAGAGTTATAATAATATATTAATAATGCAGTTAATAATATATGCATAATTATTTTAATAAAAAATAATAATATTTTATCTGTAGTTGTTAATAATATTCATGTTTTGTTATTATTAAGATAATGCAAATAGGCACAATAATAATTATAATTAAAATAGCTAATTAGTAATAATACTTGTGTATTATTGTTTTTAATGATTATTAATATTGATAAAATTATTTTAATAAGAATAAAGCTATTCATTATTTCAAATAAATAATAATTAAAGATAATTACTAATGGAATTTGATTATTATTAATTTATTAGTAATTGTTACACATTTTATTGGTACTATTAAGACAGCATGAGCCACCCATCATGAATGCACCCCGACTAATTCCAAATTCCAACAGTCGACGACCCATTCCGGCCTTTCCAGAAAATTAGAAACAATGCAACTCATAGTTAGCAACTTTACTCCTATCGCCAGCTGCTGCCTGTATAGGCAGAATTGGCATAGTAAGTTTCTGCATGTTATTAAGTTTATGATGACAAACTGGTTCCTGCAAACGTAAGGTGTCCATTGTCTACATCTCTGAAACACGGTCATGTGTCTTTTATGCTGACTTGCTGAGCATCAACAAGTTTGTCCCCAGCAAGCAATCACTTCGGGAAAATGTTGCGTTATATTTTGATGTTCAGAGAAAAGATAATTATTTAAAACCATTTATACAAATTTCAATAATGCGACACGGCCGCATTCTGCTTCTCCTAGATGTCCTCAAGCAGTCGAGCACACCGGTTCATTGTCCTCAGCTCCCTGCACCATCAACAATGACCACGTAATATTCACACAAGTAGCATGAAAAATGACAATTCTTGTATGCACGCAGGCCAATATAGCTTTACTATGGGAAGAAATGCATCACCATTCAGCTTTAACAGGAAACCAGTCACTGATTGCTCTTACAGAGTAATACAATCATATGTAACACTGAAATCATATCTGAGTTAACCACCAAGCAGCAAAGATTATCACTGTCTCAAATAGACGGTAATGTTTCCTGACAGACCAATATCTATGGAAGGCACAGCCACTGTCCCCCCTCAACCTGTAATCTATGGAACACACCGCCACTGTCCCCCCCCCCCCCAAAAAAAACCTGTAATATAACTATGCATTTGGTAATTCAAGCCTTCCAGAACATGTAATTGGGGTTCTTTGATTGTTTCAGGATCAAAGGGGATGAAAGAAAAAAAGGGGGGGGGGTATGTGAGCACGAGAATTATTACTTTGACACGCTGATAAATGTAAAATAGAACGTATTTTATTGACCATGATTAGTATACTTTCAACATCTGATTATTGGGCTTATTAGCAATATCTGATTATGATGGTATTCAGACTATCCCAATCGTATTTTCAACATATAAGGTATTCTTTTAGGCTATGTTCTCCACTTATGAGAGCAGGAAAATTTTGATAACGTAAAAATAATACAAAATTATGATAGCAAGTTAGCAACCATAAGTATAATCACAATATTAGTAATTAAAAACGTGTTAATTATGGCACTAACAATATAATAATAATAATAATAATAATAATATGTTAAATTTTTTTAACCAAATTAGTTCAGATGAGATTAGCAAAATGTAGACTGACGGAACATTGCCTTGGTGCTTTCTCATTCGAACTCAGAATGAGACCATTTGCTTGAATTGTGAAGCTAAAAGGGAGATCTACAACTTTTATTCTTGATGTTACCAAGACTCCACCATCTACAGGGTTGAAAACTTAGTGGAAACTAACAGCAGTTAAGAGGCATATGACGAGGGTTGTAAATTAAACGGCTCATTCGAGGAATATATTATGGCAACACATCGGTGATTCCTCATTAAACCCCCCCCCCCCTCGCAATAAAAAGAAGAGGTTACACCCCATTACAAATACAAGAACAAAACCACCAGAAAAAAAAAAAAAAAAAAAAAAAAGGAAGAAAAACGTTATTTTTCTTATAAGTGTTGAGCTTCATCACAAGGGAGGAAGGGTGCAATAAGGAGTGTTAAGGGCTGATTAGGAGAAGAATATCTTAGTGAGAGGGCTAGACTTTAAGGTCCTGTTTGGTTTGAAAAAAATTATGTGGAAAGGAAAATGTAGAGTAAAAAAAATGAAAGAAATTAATTTTCTTTCCTTTATTTGGTTGTTGGAGAAAATTTTATAGAAAATTGAATTCTTGAAAAATATTTTTAGTTTTTGGTATATAGAAAGAAAATTCTAAAAAAAGTTAAATGTTATTATTTAAATATTTTTATATATTTAATTAAAATTAAAATATTATATTGATACATAAAAAATTACATAAAATTTCTAAAAAATTTATACAAATTTTTTTTATAGAACTATTCTAAAATATTACATGAATAACTTACAATAATTTTCAAAAAAATCTAAAAAAAATCAAAATATTTCATATTCCTTTTCATTTAAAACATGCTACAACAAACATAAAAAGGAAAAAAGCATAGCTTGTTTAATCATATACTTGTTTGTTCCATAAAATATTAATTAGAGTATTTTTTCCTCTATATCTATATCCATTTATCCATAATTGTTTACATATTCATCGGGTAAAATCCATTGGATTTGGGGTAAATTTTATTGGGTTTCGGATAAAACCCATTAGATTTCGGGTAAAATCCATCAAGTTTAAAATAAAAAGCATTTAATGTTAGAATTATATACTTAGATTATTAAAATTTAATTATGTTTGTAACTCAAATCCGATAAGAAAATCTATACATATATCCGTATCTAAACCCGATGGGCATATTTTCCCCCTCTATATCTATTTATCCATATCTGTTTACATATCCATCAGGTAAAACCCACTGGGTTTTGGATAAAATCCATTGGATTACGAGTAAAACCCATCAAGTTTAAAATAAAATTCATTTAATGTTAGAATTATATACTTAGATTATTAAAATTTAATTATATCCGTTATCTAAATCCGATAAGAAAACATATATCTATATTCGTATTAAAATTCGGTGGGTATTTTTTCCCCCATATCTATAATTATGTCTATTTATCCATATCCGTTTACATATTCATCGGATAAATCCTATTGGATTTCGGTTAAAACCCATCAAATTTTAAATAAAATTTATTTAATGTTAGAATTATATACTTAGATTATTAAATTTTAATTATGTCTTCACTTTTAGCTTTAGAAGATATGTGTTAAATTATATAAATAAGAATAAAAATATAATTTTATATCAGATAAATAAATTTGAGTATGAATACGGATATAAAAGCAGATAAAAATTTAAGAATTTTTTATCCGTATTCTTATAAATGAATACACTGCCTGCCTTTGTCATTGATTTCTCAAGAATATATATACAAGTTCTCTGCCGCTACAATTTAGGCTAAACTATAATAACTTTGACTAATATTTACACATATTCTGTCACATACAAGCAAAGGAAAAGAAAGCAAAGCAAAAAGCCCGGCAAGCAGCAGACGAAATGAAGCAAGAGAATCCAAGTCCAGTCAGCCAAAAACCACTACCACAACATTTGTACACGAACAAGTCAGAGTGGTAGAACCAACGACAACGTACCACGTTCAAGAACAATAGCAGCAACCGGGCATCATAGGTTTAGCCTATGATAATTTTGGAGACGAGTCTTTCCTTAGGTTTAGCTTAGAAAAATTATGTGGTATAACATTTTCCGACCATTTCCTTCTTATTTTCTTTCTTTATAATTTTCCTAGTAATCAAATAAGAGATAAACATTTTTCTTCTAATTTTTTTTTTCCTTTCCTCATTATTTTCCCTAAACCAAACAGACTCTAAGCCATGGAAGTGAAGGTGTTTGTGATAAGCTTGAAGATTTCCCTTTGTCTCTTTAGCATTTCGATTTATAGTATTCTTTCTTTCCCTAGTAGACATAGTTATTTTATATGACAATTCTTATTTGTACTTGAGACAAGTGATTATAGTGGGTAAACAAGATCTAATATATGATATTTCATGATAATCATATTACTCTACATATTTTTTCAAATTTGATTCTATATTTTGTTATGTGCACACCGACATGATATAAGGATTGAACTTGTTCGCTAATACTCGATTGGGACTGGTCTTAATCAACTGTATGATAAGCTAATAATTTATTTAGAAAATATGAAGCAAATTCTATTAGGAAATAATTAGTGTTAAGCATATTTTGAGGCCTATGACTCATGAGGAAGAGTAAAAAAGGAAAAACCCTAGTGTGGGTGAAATTCCGTTTGTTTGATAAATGAGTCAAGCTAGCTTATTTATTTGACAAGCCTCAATTTTGGTGTTCAAGCTCGACGAGTTTAATTAACGAATGGAGCAAAGCCAATAGAAATAAGTTGAGTTGTGTTGGTTAATTTCATGAAAAGCTTAATTTATATATGTAAAAACTTTTTAAAGAATCTAAGGATATACTAGGAAGACTTATACTCTTATCTCCATCATATTTGACCAATTTGCATATATCATGATACCCAATGTATGTTTGACAAAGCTACCTTAAAGTTTATAAACTATAAATTACTTCAAGCAACCTTTTAAAAACTAGTTTCTAATTTGCCTTGTTTGAATCTACTTATCAAAAGTAATTATGTAAGATAACTACTTATTTTAGAAATTTTTTAGGCTAAATAGTTTTCAAAATAAGTAGTTATCTTATAAAATTTGCATATAATTACATTTAGTAAGTGCTAAAAGCTAGCTTATAAACTACTTTTGGCATTAATTGTTGTAGATGAATACATAGGCACAGCTTAATATGTAATGTTTTGCCTATAGATAAGGCCCAAATAAATATCTAAATGAACTTCAAGTGAGTTTTTAACCGAACTTCAATCAAGCTTCTAAATAAGCCTATAATCATTTAATAAACATGCCAAAAAATAAGACTTAAACTTGGTTTGTTTAACTAAATGAATAAGCCTTCACCGAGATAGCCCTTGAGCGACCTTCTCTCATTTACAACACTAATTGTGGCTCCATCTTCTCAAGCAGTGACAATCATCATGGGAGGACCAATTGATATTCAGAGTTCTTTAACCAGCTGATCCATCTTCAAAGCAAGTACCATGTCCTAGAGAATATCAAATTGATTACCACTTCATTAACCCATAATTCACTCAATTTCTAAGAATGTGGAGTCTTCCAAAGGTAGATAAGGTTATCACTTCATCTCTTCATTAAAGAACAACTGAATTTTGTCAATTTGGGTATCAGTTGACCGACTCCACAGACTTAGCAGAACATTTCTTGCTTCATTTATGTTCGTCGTGATCTTGATGTGGCACCCACTTTGGGTTTGTTCCAACACCTTTTCAAGTTCATCAGGGCGATATCAATCATCAGATACAAGCTTGAATTATGTTGAAATTTAATCATGAACCCTGAACTTCAATTCATCAGACACAAGCTTGAAGAAGTTCTTTGTCAATATGGATTTTTGACCAGATTCATCAAAGCAGGGCACATTGAGGGCTTCTCTATATAACATTGCAAGGAGTTATGAGCCCTAATTACCAAAGAAAGCAAGGCATTAATGCTTTTGAAGTAGATAGCCGAATGGAGAAAGAGTGGCTGGTATAAAGCCAATGTCATATGTGAGGAGATACCTTTGTGTTTGCGAATTACAGATTACCTATCTGGTTGGTGAGGAAGATGCGTGAGATGCATCATTTCGTCCAAATATATATATATATTGATGACCTTATAAATGGGCGTACAAGTTGACTTAACTATTTTTGCAGAGCTTAAAGAATGGGAGGCTAAGCTGACTGTGAGTTCTCGAAAGAAGGGGCTATCGATTTCCAGATGATGACAACCACAATTATAAAACCACAGACCAGAATTTTAGTTTATCATGCTTGAAGGTTAAGATGACATTTACTATTAAATAACATGTCTTTTTTCATTTTAAGGTATATTTATAATTACTAGGAAAATTAGCATATATGACTCACTTTAATACTTCTAATATAATATAAAACACTAGTTTATTTAATATATATATTCAAATAATCAATAAATAATAATTAGAGTATATGGTGAAATAAAGATAAAAATTCACACCGCGACGACCGCGACACATAATTTATCGTTCGCGACACTCCGATAACGCGACTGTGATTTAATTACCTGCTCACTACTACCAATCCTTTCCCCCCTCTCTCCCCCAAGCAATAAAACTACAGTTGCGGTGTCGTGGTATCATGAACACTATTTTATATGTCGTCGTTGTCGTGGCGTGATTTTTTAATTCTTTTTCACAACAAATATTTGCAAATATCGGTAAAATATCGGCTGATATCCAACATTTCACCCATGTCACAACGATAAATATGTGATTTTCTGAAATTGCTGCATTTTAAAAATTTCGCGTCACGGCTGACCCAAAAACCGCGAAATTGCAGCCAATACGTAATTGTGGTACTAATATTTCATTATATGCTCTCCCCTATACAACACCCCCCATTTAGTCCTCAACCATTCCCAAACAAAATTGCCCCTCCTCACACACCTGTACTGTCAGCATAGCAAGGCATAACAACGCTAACAGACTTAATGACATCCCCTCCCTAACATGGAAAATTACCCTAGCAGTAATAGTAATAATATGATGACCACCTCAGCAATTAACTCAGTTGGCTAAATCACAGCTAGGACTATAAATGACCAAAGACGGCTTGCGAACTTTTTTAAGTTGGTTCATTAAAGGCTTATTTCGACTCATTTATTTAACTTAATAAGTCAAGCCCGAGCCTCATTTTTAAGCTCATTTATTAAACAAGCAAGCTTAAGCCCACCTTGGTTTAGCTCGTTTATAGCCCTAGTTACAACTGACCTATCACCCATAGCACCAGCTAAGCCCTCTAGAACTCCCAACCTTGACCTTCCCACGCCTTGTATAAGTGAATCTGACAGGTGGCTTATTAATACCCCCCACTAACACTTTCACCTTGTCCTCAAGGTGGAAAGAAGGAAACTAAACATTAATAAGATTAAACTCTTCCTAGGATGATTCCAACTTTAGAAGTCCTCTCTAGTTGAGCAGTACCTCAAGAACTCCCATGCAACTATAACGCATATCCTGCACTTATTTGGGCTCCACCACCCACTCCAAATTTGGCGTGAGTCCTACTGGAAAAGATTGCAACTGATGGACATCTTCCACCGCCAACCTTAGCATTGACACATGAAACACATGGTGAATTTGCATCGGGTCTAGAAGTTCCAGCTCGTAGATCATCTTCCCCACATGGCTTATACTTGATATGGGCCAAAACACCTTGGAAAGAGCTTCTCATTTACCCATTTAGCGAGTGATTGCTGCCTATAGGATCTAAGTTTCCCATAAACCCAATCCCAACTTCAAAGGTCACATCTTAGCAATATTTCCCATTTCCCACAACCTTAATCAATTTCTAAGAAAGATCCAAGTGCAGCTTCAAACTGCCCAAAATAGCATCTTTGTCCCTTAATTCCTAACCAACAGCAGCCAAAGGGGACCATCCAGAATGTGTCATATTAATGGGGGAGGGGTGTGGCCATAAAGAGCAAAAAATGGGGTAGTATCTATGGCTATATGATGGGAGGTATTATACCAATACTCCACCCATGGTAACCAACATGTTCACTACTTGGGCTGTCCTCCAATAAAGCAATTCAAGTATGCTTCTAAACAGTGGTTAACCACCTCAGATTGACATTGTTCCCTACAGCCAAAAGATCTATTTCAAGAAATAGCTCAAGAAGACCTTGTCACAACTAGATACAATGGGTCAGGAAATGTCATGTAAGCGCACCACCTCTTTAAGGTTGTGAATAAATGCTGAAGGTGTTCAAAATGAGAGTACTTTGTAAGAAGATCCACTACCACCATTATACAATCATGGCCTTCAGACTCAAACAACCCTTCAAAGAAGTCCATCGACACATCTTCCCAAACTTGATCTAGTTCAAGTAGAGGCTGCAATAGGCCAGTTGGGGACAACGCCTAGACCTTGTTTTGCTAAGAAATAACGCAAGCGGTGATATAATAATGGACCCTACGGTGCATACTTGACCAATACACATCTTTGGCCAATCTTAGGTAAGTCTTCAACACACCAGTGTCCCCCATGGTATTTGGCCATTACATGAGGAATAAACATAGAATCGTGAGGATATACGATCCTTTCTTTGTACAGCAAGGCCCCTGATTAAGACTATAATCTGTCACGGTCCAAGGAGAGTTCATTTTGTTAGGTCCTAGCTCCAAGTTAGCATCCACCTCATCCGCCAATTGCGGACCCAAGCTACAGTTAATGTGATCAAGATAATTTCCTCATCGAACCTAGAACACGCATCAATTGCCTAATTCTCGCAACCTGGCCAATATTTGATGTCAAAATTGTAGCTCTATAATTTAGAAATCCAACGATGATGATTCGCTAGTCAAGTGCAAACTTCAAACTTTTTTTAAATAGCGCACTACAAATTTCTATCCCAAAAGGGATGGACTCCAACTCCAGGCCAAAGCTATTGCCATCAACTCCATTTTATATACTGACTTCATTCGGACTCAAGTTTCTAACACTTTACCAAAGTAAGCAGTCAATCTTTGATGTTGCATCAAGAATGCCCTAGTTCCCAACCCTGATCCATCTGTCTCCCCCACAAACGTCTCCTGGAAATCCAATAGGGCAAGGACTAGTACCTTTACTAGAGCTTGTTTGAGCTCTTCGAATACCCATTAGGCTTCCACATTCCATTCAAAGCTATTTTTTTAAGTTGGTTGCTAAGGGTACCACTGTAGTCTGTATGCCCATATCGGTAGACAAATTTCTAGTAATAGCCTTTGAGTCCAAAAAAAACTAGCAACTCTTGTAAATTTTTAGGTGTTGGCAATCAACCATAGCCTCAAACTTATATGGGTCAGATGATACTCCTAGTATTGAAAAAATGTGACCGAGCTACTCCAATTCCTCTTGGCCAAACAAGCACTTTTCTTAGTTAACAAGTAATAAGTGTGCATGGAAAAACTCAAACACCAATTTCAGACGTCTCACATGATCCTCCATACTAGGACTATACACCAATATGCCGTCGAAGAATACAAGAACAAAAGTAAGGCTTGAAAATGTTGTCCATTTATGCTTGAAATGTGGTTGGGGCATTCATCAACCCAAATGGCATTACGAGGAATTCGTAATGACCTACGTGAGTTCTAAAGGCCACTTTAGGCACATCTTCCAGCCACATCCTAATCTCATGATACCCAGACTTCAAGTCAAGCTTAGGGAATACCCTTTCTCTATGAAGCTCATCCAACAACTATTCAATTACTAGCATTGAGAACTTATCCGAAATTGTTGCTCTATTGAGGGCACAGTAATCCACACAGAAGCGCCAGTCAACGCCCTTCTTCCTTACCAAGAGCACCGGACTAGAGAAGGGGCTATGACTAGGTTGCATGATACCTACGAACAACATTTCTAGCACTAACTCTCTCTCTCATCATTATGAGCTTGGGGGTATCTGTACTAACACTCACAGGTTGCTACCCCTGATTCAATTCAATGTAGTGAACTAAGGCTCACTAAGGTGGAAGATCCATTGGAGCAGCCAACACATCCCAAAACTAGTCTAACACCTCTGATGGATATCCCTAGCCACAAGGGTTGCTCCTTATCTGCTATCCTCAAGAGTTTCCAAAGCACAAATCCAACAGGACCCTATTTCCCTCTCTTCAAATGGTCTTCATTGTGGTCCATAATGAGATATGAGTTTTGCATAACCCAGGTTCCACCCTTAGCTCAACAATTTTCTGCTCCACAACAAACTTCATGCCCTCTAGTTTACCTGCATCATCCCAAGTTTCTCCAGCCATTGCATCCCCAAAATAACATTTGCACTTCCCAATTCAAGAGACAATAAATCTTCACATACATCAATGCACTAGTAGGGGTTAATGGCATTTGTAACTTTCAAACCACATCCAATGTGATGAAGTTATGAGTCACATCATTGTCAACAAGCTCTATTAGTTGAGTTCCCTTCATCTCCCCCGCAAGCTTCATAGCTCTTGGTAAGGTAAAACTAACTACCGAGTTCATGGATAACACTATCTAGCCTTTCACCTTTTCCTCCTCTTCCTACTCGAGTTCACCGACCCCTTCCATAGACTCCTGAGTTTCGATTTCTTCAAAAGGATAAGAAATGTCCAATAGCAACACTTACAACAAGCGATTATTGCACTTGTGCCCTGGCATGAACTTCTCATCACAGCAAAAACATAAACCTTTGCCACTCCTCTATTGATATGTGGTGTCGATGAGCCATCGGAACCCATCCGATCGCCGACTAGTGGATTTCCCACTAATGGTGTTCGCATATCAATTGTATTGAAGCTATCTGCAACCTTTGTAACCCCATGACTCGAGGATGTCGAAGAAGACTAGTATGGGCTTGAAAGTTTTGGGCTAGGGTTGCTACTTCGAGCACTAGTGTCCTTGCTCATATTGCTCCTAGATCTAGTCCTACCCACTTGAAGTATCTGATTCTTCTCCTCTATCAGTTGGGAAACATAAATAATCTCCGAAAGATTACCTAGATTTATCAATCGAACCTCCACCCGAATTACCAACTTAAGTTCGTTTATAAATGTACTCTCCATGACCTCCTCCTCATAATGGCACTACATAGCCTCAAAATTCTCCAAATATTATTCTATGGATGCTTCTTGCTTGATTGCAAGGAAGCACTCACAAAGAGTCCCCTCCTATTTTGCTCTGAATCGAAGCAACAACACCTCCTTAAACCCAACCCAAGAGGTGAACTTATGGCATCCTTTGTATACTGAAACCAAACCAAAACATGGCATGAACCTCCATAACCACCATCGTAACCTCCAGCTTTCCCTCTCAGTCAATCGGTTCAAATTGAAGTAGCATTCAGCCTTAAAAATCCAACCACTGGGGTCACTACCATTGAAGAGAAGAAATTTCAGTTGACAAAGGAAACAAGGTTCGCCCTCGTACTCTACTTATGATTTGCAAGTCTCAAGCCTAACTATCTACGATTGGAACTGCCTCTCCCATTTTCTATTTTCCATGTGCTGCCACCAAGACACCAAATTCCCCACGATTGATCAGCACACCCACCTTCCTAGCTAACTTTCTTATGAGGCTATCTAAACTTTGAGTGTCCGATTGTAGTGCCCCCACTTCCCGCTATCATTCTTGAATAATTCCCACTTTCACTTTCAAATCCTTCAACGTCATTTTTCTTCACAGTGATCACACTTCTAATACCACATTGATAAGAACAAAATCAAATCAATACGTAGCAATGGAAACAAACTAGATGATGAGAGAAGATGGTGTATTGAGAAATGGAGATTATGGTAGTTACAAGCCAGGAATTTGAAGACCTAATCCCTTCCCACCACTACCAATCCCTTTCCCCATCTCCCTGTGACTAACACCCCTCCCATTTATTCCCCAATCATTCCCTAACAAAATTGCCCCTCCCCACACAGCTGTACCGCCTAAGACAACAAGGCATATATTTAGAGGTGGCAAACAGGTCATATGGGTCAGGTTTGGGTCGGGTCAATTTGGATAGAATTAAAATCAGATTATTATACAATCGGGTTAGGTTCGGGGTCAAGTATCATTCGGGTTCGGGTCTAATTCACGTAACTATGATTTGGGTCGGATCTGTATTGAGTTGCGTTATTTCGGGTCAAGAGAATTTTGGATCGGGTCCAGGTCTAAACCATTGGATTTCTTTGGGTTTGGGTTTGATTCGGGTGTACAGACACTAAGTCGGATCAAGTTTGGGTCGGGTAGATTTAGGTCTATAAACTCAATTATAAACTCTGGATTATATTGGGTTTGGACCAAATTAATTCAATTTAGAATTTGTATTAACATTGATTGTTATCAATTTAATAGAATTAATAAATTAAATTTTGTAATTATTATTATTGCTATGATTATCGTAGTAATTTTATCATAATATATATAATGATACAACAAATTATTATCATAAAATATGTAGTAGTAATAATAATAAATTATTATCATTATTATAATTATTGTTATAAATACAATTATAAATATTATTATATAATAATGATTTTCATAATAATTATATTTATCATGTTAATTATAATAATTATTGTTGTTAATGTTATCATCTTTAGAAATATAATAATCATTATTATTAGTAGAAATATAAATATAAATTTTACTATTGTTATTATAATATTATATATTATAATTATTATATTTACAATTATAATTTTTATGATCATAATAATTTATACCGGTAAATAATAATAATAATATGAGGATAACGATCAATACACATGCCTATTTATTTAATTATACAAGTAATTAGTTGCATGTCATTATAAAGAATTCTCACACTTTACAAATTATGAAAGTGATAAACAGCGTGAGAATTTTAAACTAGCTAGAGAAAGATATAGATGAAATAAGTAGTTATCCAATAATTTAAGTTGTTAATGGAATTTAAAAATGAATTGAGCCTTGACCATTTCAAATTATATTTAGTAACCAATCAGCTTCCAGTAAATAAGTAAGTTTTAGACATTGTCCTTTACTAAGCCTATTTTACCATAATCATATCAACCTTAGCTATTATAAATAGCCTACTAAATCTCCATAATCAGCATAGTAGCCACATTTATCAAGAAAAATAAAAAATAAGAACAAGCACCACAGTACTTAGATCACAGAGGAGGATTTACTGTGTAAAAACTATAATACCAGACGATATTCATAAGTATTTAATCGATACTTTAAAGCATATCTGATTCTATTGTAATATCCTTTTTTATTATTTTAATATGTAATTACTCTATAGGAGCGTATCATGTTATCTCTTATTAACAAACTCGATTTGTAGTTAGTCAGACACCTTTCGTAGATATAATTAATAATAGCTTTATAATGTTTAAAGGAATATAAAAAAGAAGGGGGAAATCAAATCGTGTTGTGCACCGCACCTCTCCTTTTTATATTTCCTAAGCAGTGTTTGTATCTTTAATTTATAGTCTTAAGTCAACGAGTCATAATTTCTACTCATCCAACTATGACGTATGTTATTAGTTAGAATAGCAGATAGTAGAAGTCTTATACAAAGAGAAATAGATAAATTTATATATATATATATATATCAAAAAAAAGAGTAATAATTTCACTAATGATGTCGCATAGTAGTAAGCAATTATGAAGATGAGGAACCGACCTTTGGATTTAGTTTTGAAAATTTCTATTTAATTGAGTTATGTAATAATAGCCTCCAACGATGCTATCATATTGATTTTAGTTTCCAAACAGTAGTTACAACTACTTAGCAAATATTTAGTTTTTTTTTTTTTTTTTACTAAGTTTAAATTCATAAGTTTTATTTTAAGGTAAATGATCACTTAGTGCTTTATTTATTAGAGTAATTCCATGCCCCCTTAATTATTCTAGAATTATGGGCTTATATATAAATATTAGGTGATAGACTCAAAGATTATTAAATTTAAGAATTTTGATAAGTTGAACCTAAAATAATTATAATACATTTATTTAATATATTTTACCTAACATCATACAATGAAATATCAGTACCGCAATTGCGTATCGGCCACAATTTTGCCTTTTTGGGTTATCCGTGACGCGAAATTCCGAAATTGCGACCGTTTCAGAAAATCACATATTTATCGCCGCAATATCGGCGAAATTTCAGATATCGACCGATATTTTGCCGATATTAGCCGATATTTACTGATATTGGCCGATGTTTACCAATATTTGCCACTATTTGTTGTGAAATGAATTATAAAAATCACGCCGCGACAACAACGACATATAAAATATCATTTGCGACACCCTGATACTGCGACGCCGCAACCGCAACCGTAACCGCGATTTTATTGCTTGCCTAGCATTGATAATATATTAATATTAACTTTAGGATTAGTTGACTAGTAAGACTTCAATGATCGGATCGCATTTTAGGCAATCCACTTACTTTTCTAGTTACGCGTAGGCAAATTACTAACTATATTTGGATATATGTGATACTATTTTTGTAATATATGATTTAAGGTGCTTTAAATTTTATATATGAAGTAAACCTTATTTTACAAACCTTTGTGTTTTGTCAACCTAGTTCATAATTTTATCTAACAATATGAGTTTTATAAATATAAGTTTATTTATATGCATTTTTATAAATTTCTTTTGCTAATTTTTTCGGGACGTATGTAGGATGCTTATGTGATTTTATATATCGTTCGTGATCGTATAAAATTTATAGTACATGTAGTCATATGATAATATATCATCTTTGTTTTCCTAATTGGCATTGAATCACAATGATGATTGATTGGATTCTGAACCAAGTAGTCAATTATTTATGGAAATTGTTCAAATTGGGAAGTGGTATTGTGGGAAGCCTTATTTAATAAAAATGTTATTTATAAAAGTATTATTTATGGGATGTGTTATTTATGGAAAATGTTATTTATAGAAGTTGCTATTTTTAAATAAGTACCAAATATGGAAGGTACCTAGATTTAGAAAGGTGGATAATTAAAGAATGGATATGGTTTTGTGTTTTGGATGTGTTATATAGTCACTTTGAATAAGAAACTAAACTTTAACTAAAAGATGAGGGTGAGATAGGGTCATTTGGGGTTGACTTCCTAGAGTTGGAGATTAGTAATAGTCTTTCCTTAGATTGTAGTGATGTGTAGTTACTTGGTTTATCCACTTGACTAAGAGTCAATAAGGCTCCACATCTACTCTATTAAGATTTTTGGACCTCTTAGAGAATATGCACACTTAAGAACTGGATAACCGATGTTAGATTTTGCCCTTTGGTGCTAGACCACTGAGACTACCTAGGAGGTGGATCTCCTATGGTTGGTTTTAGTTATTATTAGATTTCTTGGGACTTATTTGCCAAGTGACCCTCCTGGTTGGGTTTTGCCCACTCAATAAATAAAATTGGATTGTGTGTTTATGTGGTTATGTGGTTACTAATTTAAGAGGCTTTTACAAATGGTGAACTAATATTTGCCTTAACATTTGACTCATATGCGGTTGTATTTGATGTATTATAGTAATTCTATAAATTATAATATTTTCCTTCTAAATAATTGGCTACTTAGTTATTCTCTTGACTAACTTCTTATTTTAAACGGCATTGTGATGATCCATAATGTACATGGTGAGTAGATAATCTTGTGTAAGTAAATTATGACCATACTTGATGATGGATGCATGCTTGCGGGACAAGTTGAGAGAGTAGTTTAACTTCTGGAGTTCTATCTTTTGATGGTGTTTCGATTTGAATGGGTTTTAAATAGAGTAGAGTTATTTAATTTACTAATATATCCTTAACTACTTTCGGCGTAGTTATTTGACTTTATTAGTGTCCTACTACATGTGGAATTTTGTTTTGGTTTTAATTTTAAGTTTTAGCCTTAACATCAAGTATAAGCCAAACAATAGTGTCTAATTGCACTAGATGGGGCACTAAAACCTTCATTTATATTCAGCTCCCGCGTTGTTTTTTTAAGTATTGTATGTTTTGAAACAACAATAATAATAATAATAATGATGGAAATTTTTATGATCTAATATGATTAATGCTAGTATGATATTATAATAAAGTGAGAAAAACACAGTCTTACTAGTTTTGTTTCATTTGTTGTTATATAGGTTGCATGTTTTTGTTTACATAAAATTTTATTAATAAGATAGTTTATTGGTTTTTATGTATTAATTAATATAAGATAAAATATTACCTTTATGGATGAAATTTGACTTTAGTTTGAACTAAATATAAAATTATGTCTGGATATGGGTCGGGTTCGAATCGGGTCATTTCGGGTTGGGTAAGTTGGGGTCGGGTTATTATTGGGTTTCTATCCGGGCATGGGTCGGGTTCTTTTCAGGTTGAGTTATTTCAGTTTGGATCATTTCAGCTACGAATCACTATCGAGTTAATTTAATTCAGGTCGGGTTTGGATTGATTTGGGTTGCTTTGGATTTTCAAGTTGAGATCAGGTTTATTTTTCGGGTCCAGATCAAGTTTTAGGTAGGATTATTCGGGTCAACTTTGTTGGCTATACATATAATGCTAACAGACTCAATGGCACCCTCTCCCTAACATGGAAAATTACCCCAAAATAATAGTAATAACTTCATGACCACCCCGACAATTAACAACTTAGTAGCTCATTAAGTCACAGCTGACCAATCACCCATAGCACTAGCTAACCCCTCTCTAAAACTCCCAGCCTTAGCCTTCCCACAACTTGCATAAGTGAATCTCACCAATGGCTTATCAAATGATGTGATTGACAACATCAAGGTGCAAAGGCCCATAGGCAGTTAAGACTCCATGCGGTCATGAGGTCATTGTTATCCGGGCACAACTAGTGGCCTTGTGAATGTTGTTAGGCAATCATTTGACAAACCTAACTTTCAATACGCCTCTTCAAATATCACATCCAGCTACCTACTAGAACTCATCGGACGCAGGGGTTAGTGGAATACATCTAACAACTTAATGCTGATAATTAGAGTTTGTGCCCGTGTTGGTTCTATATATTTTTATATTTACGTACATTGTGTTTATTATGTTATATTAGAGTTTATCATTGTGTTGAACTACATATGGCTACCATTAAGATAATATGTTCTATTTTTATTTTTATTGTAACATACATACATACATATATATATATATATATATATATATATGATATTAAAATATATTCTGTTAACCGACTACATTAAGCTTAGAGATCAAAATCCCAAGTATTTCTTTGCTCATGTAAAAAGGAGAACTTTTGTAAACCGAGTACACAGATTAGTTGATGAGGTGATCTCAAAGGGATTTTTGTGATTTTATAAAAACCTCCTGGGCATGAAGGTATACTAGGTGAAGTTCATCGATTAGTCTTTATGTGGATAGAGAATACTTTTTAAAGAAAGTAGAGATAGTCTACTCAACATAGTTACCCTTGAGGAAGTGAGATAAGAGTTATTCTCAATAGAGGACCTTAAAAGAACAGGACCTAACGGTTAAGGCTGTTGACAAACCAAGCCGGCTTTTTGGGCTTGGCTCATTAACGGCTCGACTCGACTCGGCTCGGCTCGCTTATTAAACAAGCTTAAAAACTAGGCTCGAGCTCGGCTCGATTATTAAACGAGCCAAGCTTGAGCTTAATAAATTTGGGCTCGAGCTCGTTTATAGTGCAAAAGCTCGTGAGCTCGGCTCGTTTACCACCAAAGCTCGAGAGTCGGCTCGTTAAAAGTTTGGCTCGACTCGTTAAAAGCTCGGCTCGTTTATAAACAAGTCAAGCTCAAGCTTTATTTTTAGGCTCGTTTAGTAAACAAGCCAAGCCCAAACCTACCCTGACTCGGCTCGGCTCGGCTCGTCAACAGCCTTACTAACGGTTATAATCCCTAAATTTCCGAAAGGGCCTAGCACATAGTTGGAGGTGACATATTGCAAGCAATACAAAAGTTTTAGCAGACTCAAAAGACTTTTGAAGCAAATTAATAATATTATTGTGACTTTGACACCTATAATTTCTAACATAGTAAAGACCGAAGATTTTTGTCCCATAGCCTGTTGCAATATCCTGTACACGATATTTTCAAAATTATTGACCAACATAATTCAGGCTATACTTCATGAATTGGCTGATGCGTCTCAAGCAACACTTGTGGTGAGTCGTATGTTAAATGATAACATTCTAATGGCCTACGCTTTGGAGAAGCACTGCAACAAAAGACAGATTGGGCTAAGAATGATGTTGAAGATTGACATTCAAAAGCTTATGATAGTACTGAATAGTATTCACTGAGCTTGCATTATTAGGCTATAGTTTTCCTTCTTACTTTGTGTAGTCAGTGATGGAATGTGTAACTTCTGTTAAGATTTCCCTCAAGGTGAATGATAATGAGATTCATCTCATTATCTCTATATTTGTTTGTACTGGGCATGGAGTACCTCCACCATAGCTTGCAATGATTGTGGCAGATTTAGGACTTTCAAGGTCACTTGGGTTGCACATTTCTACACAACATAGATCTATGCTTTGTCGATGTGCTATTTTTTGCAAATGTGATGTCAATTCGGCTAGACTTGTACAACAGAAGGTTATGGAGTTTAGTGAGATCTCTGGACTGAAAGCTAATCCAACAAAAAGTACCTCATATTTTGGAGGCGTTTCCCAACATGGTAAACAATAGATTCTGGATATCTAGAGTTGTGAGGAGGGTGTCTTACCTTTCAGGTATCTAGGTTTGAAACTATCTACTACTAGAGTGAAACAATATCAACCTCTCTTAGATTGCCAACAAAGATGAAGAATTGGACTACGAGTCTTTTTAGCCACACTGGTCATTTGCAATTGATTCAATTGGTGCTAGGGATATTCATGGTTTCTGGTCACAAGCCTTCCTATTACCCAAAGTTGTGGTGAAATATGTAGAGATTATATGCAAAACATTATTTCTGGACATGTATAAGGGAGAAGTGTACTAGAGCACTGGTAGCTTGGAAGACCCATCTGTCTACCACAGCGTGAAGGTGGGTTAGGAGTTCATGTTCTCCATAGTTGGAACAAAGCAGTCATAGGTTGTTATTTAAGTTATTTGATCCATCACAAAGAGAGCCTTTGGATAAGGTGGGTCCATGAAATTTACTTGAGACATGTCTCTATCAGTGATTAATCACCCAAGTCATCTCACTCTTGGTTATTTCGTGTTGTAATGAGCTTAAAGCCTTTGTTATTAACCCATATATAGTAAGGTGAGTGATTTAAACATGGCCATTACAATATTCAAGCCTCATATGAGCAAATTAGACCAAAATAAGGTCTGAAGCCTTGGAAACATTTAATTTGGAGCCATAAAGGTATGTACAAGCACAAGATCATTCTCAGGTTATTTTGTCAACCAAGGAAAGATTATTCAGCTGGGGGCAAGCAAGCCACAATCTAGGTTAAATATTATCGGCAAATATCGGTCGATGGTGTGAAATTCTAAATCCATCGCGTATCGCTGACCATATTGCGTATCGGAACCGATATTTAATTGTATGGCTGGGGGTTGTCGATAATACATAGTGCAGTACATGCTTTGAAGGAAGTGACTCACTGGATCATATTATTGTCAGTTGCCCTGTAGCATAGAGAAGCTGACATCACATTCTGAATTGGATGCATATTATTCATAAACCACATTATTGGCAGCAGTTTTTGCATTGGCTGATTACCAACATAGGTGGGCAGAGAGAACAAGAGGATGTTGAGAGTGGTTGTTGCAGTGGTGTATCGACTATGGTGCAATAGAAACCATGGCATGTTCTAGCAAAAAACTATTTTCCCTCAATTCATAGCTCATGAAATTGTAAAGGATCTTTACATTTGCTTGTTTGATAGTGCGCAATATAGGAGATACAAAGGATATCTAGCAACTTTAGATAGATTACCGTCATAGGTTGTGCGATGGTCATCGATTTTGATGCATATATTGCTCATTTGCATTAATAAAATCATTATTAATTACCAAAATATTCCAATTAGTTTTATATATTTTATTAATTACTAATGTCGTAATATAAAAACTAACTATTTTAAAAAGTATTCAAATCATATTCCTTTTTAGCCTTTTTATGATGTTTGAGTGATCAAAATTACTTTATATTACATTTATTGGAACTACAATAGGTAAGGCCTTAGGAAGTTACATCAGCCCGTCTCTTGGGTATAAATTTTCACAATGCTAGCAGCTAAAGAGGCATACCTATAGGATTAAACACTCTCATGTTGTATTAGAGTTGCATCTAATAGAACTTGGAACATGAGATTGCTATAGCACAGTGACCAATCTCTAACTCAATTACAATCTTGTGAGGTGGATGCATACCCCACATTACTTTATCTATTAAGTTAGATATTAGTTTAACCACCACTTAGTGTATTTTCTAACATCTATCATTGAAAAAAATAAAATATTTTCTAATTTAGGCCATGACCCAATTCGACCAAAGCTGCAATCAAGCCATGATCAAGCATCATTATCCCATTCCCACTTCTCTCTGGTCTAAGAGAGTCCTTTCCTCCTAGTTTCAAACAGCCTTTTCCTCTTCTCTCTTGTATTCCACATTCGATCTGGCCATGAATTTTCCATCTTCATCCTCTAATTTTTAAGAAAACCTTTCCCTTTCCTTCTCTAGTAATTTCAAGCCAAATCTTCTCTAATTGTTTGTCAAAATGGATTAACTTTAACGCTCTCTTTATTTTTGGTGTGTTCACATTGATTATCTTTATGTAAGGATCTATCCATGGATGAACAGACTATATATTATGACAACCACGGCATATAAAATATCATTTGCAATACCCCGATACTACTACGCCACAACTACAGTTTCATTGTCCAGTGGTAAATACCTAGATAGGACCCTCATAGAATTAGTAGTTGATGAGTGTAGGCAATTGGGTGATAAGGAAAACTTCCCTACAATCAACAAGGGTAACAAGGAAGCGATAGAGGACTACCATGGTGCCATGGCTTATACCAAGGACCTGGCATAGAGCATGGTTGTGAATGCTTGGATTGATTCAAGTGGTGCAAGAGAAATAGGCAAGGGTGTTGGTGTTTAGACTAGTGATAGCAGTCCAATCAAATCCACAAGACAAATTCTAGGGCTTGATACAAGGGGCAATGAAGGAAAAGAGGTGGAGGGTGTGGTCTGCGAGTGGAGTTGCGGGTGACTAAAAGTTTTGGCAACCTAGATAGTGATTTGTCGACGGGCACAAAGGACAGCCAAAAGGTTGACAAGCATCGGAGAGGGGTCAAGGGGCAAAGCCAAAGGTGTTTAAGCTAGTGGGGATGAATTAGGGATAAGGTCTATTAAAAGTGGGGTTTAAAGTTAAGATTTTGGGAAATTGAAATGGTTAGAGGCTAGGAAGTGGCAGTGAGAGATGGTAGAGAGTCAGTAAGGGGTCGGCAAAGGTGCCAAAGCGATCACCGTGGATGGCATCCTACGTTGGGGGAGTGATCACTGTATTCAACATCCTGCACTAGGGAGCAAATAGACTAGAAGCGGCGATTGATGCTGCTATGAATATGAGCAAAGGTTGACAATGTGTCAACAAGGGGACGAAGATGGGGATAGTCGCTAGCCGGCTTAGGTGAGTCACCGACGGTAAAAGGGGTTAGGACCACAAAGAACTCATGCAGTTTTTCCATAGTTTGTCAGTGCATATTTTCTACCAAATTTGTTGACTCCTTCCCTTGATTTCAAGCATCTACCACAAACTTAAGAGATTCTAATATTTCCTTCAGAGTTCCTTGAATCCCTTGTTGTGATTGCAGGGCTTGCCTGCACAATTCTACTACCCAGCAATTAATTGCTTCATGTGATCTCTATCTTCCCATACATAGCCTGCAAATGCAGCAAATTGATCCCCTATGTCCCTTGGCTTTCATACCAATTTGGTAAGGTCCCCGTTTATGGATTAAGTCATGGGGCAATTGATGTATTAGTTATATATGTGAGTACTTCGGATTAGGGTTCTTGAACAAGAGAGAAGGAGAAGGGAAAGACCAAAAGGGGGTGATGAGAGAGAGGAGAGAGCGAACAACAGGCTGAAGAGGCCTCTTACTCAATAGTGTAACATATATTGGAGAGTAAACTAGGGTTTCTAGCAGCCTAGGGTTGACACTTGACAGGCCTCTTTATTAATAAGACCTATTAATCCCTAATATATAGATCACCTAATAAACTAGAGCATGCTAAGAATTAATAAGAACTAATAAGACCAAGACTGGGCCTATCAGACCCGGTAGTGGGCCCAGACCCCAACCTAGGTTTGTGACATTCTTGACTAGATGCTCTATTCTTCATTTCTGCTTAATGACCATAGAAATTGAGAAAGGCAGAGTCAGAGTGGCAGGCACTTTGGGAGATTTATAGGTGTTTAAATTCGCATATAAAATAAATAGGAAACAAAACATAGTACCCAGGAGATGCTATGAACCAGAAATATGGTAGAAATATCAATACCATCATGGCATCATGATTCACAACTCTAAGACTAGGAAAAAATGTAAATTTGGACAAGGAACAGATTGTCTGCAACTGGTCATGAAAGAAATGCACTTTTGAGCCAGAAAACCAAGAGTTTACAACCAAATCATTATATTTCTTGGACTTCATCAAGAGCTACAAGATTTGAGAAACTGCACAAACAAGCTCATTGATTGCAGAATGTAATATAATCAAAAGATAGCTATACAAACCTTCAGTATCCCTTTTTCTGTCTCCACTTCTGCAATATAAGTGTGACTCCTTCCTGCAGAGTAGCCTTCCTTCCCTCCTTACTGTTCCATAGCTCTTCAATTATGTATCGCCCACTAGGATTATATTCGTTGATTTCCATCAGAGCTGTTGTGATAGCCTTGTATACGCCACTACCCCACTCATTCTTCACAGCCTTGAGCCTCTCATCATCATCATTTATCACTTCCTGCACCATGAAAAAGTGCTAAGCAGATCCCAACATGGGTTTTTTTAGCACTAAAATCTTGTAGCATACAACAAGGATGACTTCACAGTTTAAAGAAGAGTGTTTCTTTTAGGCTTCATTTGGTTCTTGCAAAATTCCAAGGAAAGAAAATGACCAAAAAAAAAAACTAATTCCAGATTTTACTCAAATATTTGTGAGGAAAATCAATTAGTTAATCTTCAACATTTATGTTCCTTGCTATTTTTCCATCTCATTTTCTCAAGTAAACCAAATGTAAGAAAATATTTCTCTTTGTTATCTTCCTTAGGACTTTCCACCATGGAGCCAATAGGGAAATCAAAAATGTATAAGCAGGTCCTACAGGAGTCTGGAAAATGAACTAGAACTTGACAATCCCAAATATGGACATGTCGTAGTATCCTGGTAAAATGATATATGCATGAAAATAAATGGTGAAATTCTACGTCAACACCAATAAACCCATCACAAACAGCAGATAATACCATAATCCAATCTTGGGCTAAGTCTGGGTTATTTTCATGATTATTTTAACAATTTCAGCTTCTGATTTGCATTTACAACATATGTTCAAATAACCAAACAAGAGAGAAAACCAAAAATGTCTACCTTTTATGAATCTTGCTTACCCATAAAACAGGTAAACGGACATAAAAGAAAAAGCGGCTGCAACTTGGTCATCAGAATCTACAACTAAAACTATCTCTATTTTTGGACACACCATAGTATGATGGACATTGGACAGTAGGTCATTCCATCAAATCACTTTGAATCTACAAGAATAAAACATATCCTAGTTCCAGAAAAGAAAATAGAAAACCTCAAGTATCAAAAAATGGGTATGAAAAGCATGGATTATGCTCTCAAACCTCAACTATATTAACCAAGTGCTCTCAGTTTTTTATATGTGAAATAATAGCATTACATAATAAGTACATAAAAGAAACGCTCGACAAGTGGATTTATCTTATGTTTCTTCAGTTGGAAAAAGGAAAAACTGCTACTGATACACAAAATGTGGATAACATAAAAAATAGCTAACTCTCGACAATTTTGACATAAAAAATTTCATTAACTTGCAGCATTAGGCATACACACAAACTCATGTCATTGAGAGAGATAACAGCAACAACTAGAAACTAAGAATCCCGACTCTGGCAGGATCTTTACACATCAAGGTAAAACAACTGAAAATAAAATTAAAAAATAAAAATATATATAGCCAACTTCATGAAAAAATACCTACATTAATGCCAGGAGCAGCCATCAAGTGAGACATAATAACAAACTGGAGGGAAAAGCCTTTAATGGACACATACAACTAATGTAGCCTTGTAAAAATGTATGAACCACTTGACATCAATGCAGGTCAAAAGTCATAAGTATCAGACCTTGTGTTTTCCTTCGTCTTCAAGCTTGATGACCTTAAAAGGATGCCATTCAGATTCTCGAAGGTACTCCTCCCACAATGAGCATATTTCAACAGCTTTATCTTCAGCTAGCTCCTCTGGATACTTTCTCTTGCAGGCTTCATGAAAAGGAGCATTATCCAGTTCACCCATTCTCTTGACAACAATATGAGTGTGGCTTGAAAGCTCTTTCAAACCCTGCAAAGCAATACATGCTTAAGGATCTCTTAATCAGAGTGATAAGGCTAGGAAACAATTAAAAAAATTGAAAATTAAGCCTACAGCACTACTCATAGCATAGACAATAACAACTTAGATATTTGTTATCATAAGTTGGCAAAACTTTCAAATACATAACTATGTCAAGGGCTTCAACATTGCAGAACATGAAAACAATCAACAGATTAAGCTACACAAAACAATCAAAACATATGTTGAAAAACTAATCCCAAGAATTCCCTGAGCAAATTTCTGCAGCATACAAATATATGCAGTAGAGAAAAACAACCCTAAAGTTTGAAACATGCTGTAGCCACCATTAATTATATGCATTATGGACTGTTCAAAAAAATATGAGCAGTGAGACTAAAGCCCCTCCTAATTGCTTACAGGTTTTATAAATTTTAAAGTAAACCAGAAATCATTTTGGAGGCTTATTGTTTGCATCAAGAGCTGTACTCTCAGAGTAAAAAATAACCAATACCCACATTAATCAACTCCTTGCGAGCTTCCTGCAGCTCCTCATTAGCCCTGCGCTCCTTAACTATAAGCGTTTGATTCAGAGCTTCCACTCCTTCTAGTTCTCCTTCCTTTTCCCTCAAGTCTTTCAGCATTGCATCCACCTTTTGCATAACTTCCATGTCATCTTCTCCCACATGCTTCATGACATTCAATGCTCCCCTCAGTTGTTCAATTTCCAATTCAAGTGCTTGCTTTGCCTCCAGCTGGTTTTGTAGTTGCATTATTCTCTTGTGAAGGTTCTCTTTTTGCCTCTGTCATTAAAATTTTCAGTCTCACATGACCACAAAAAATAGGAAACAATGCAATAAATTTCCAATATGCAATTTGCAACAAGAAGCAATTAAGGACCTTTTGTTCTTCTGCCAGTTTCAGCACATTCTCATCAGACTTCAGTTGCTCCAGTGCCGCATGCTGTAGTGAGTTATTTTTCAGGGCATTCTGATACAGGGAAAATAAGAGTCGTCAAGGACAATCAACAGCATATGAGGCTTTTTATGTAGAAGCAAACCATGCTGTGTGATGAAACAAACGACATCAAAAACTTTCAGCATGAGGGTTTGATCTTATTCTAGATCAAAAAACTAAGAATCTTTGCAGGGCAGGGGCCAAGAAATTTCTAGTGTAAATTTATTTTATCACATATTACATCATTCTACTAATAAGAAAACACAATTATAAGCAATGGGCAGGCTAGATCATGTAGAATTGTCAAACCACCACTTAGTGTATTCCGTGACAGCTATCAGAAAAATGTCACCCAAGTATCATAGGATTATCTTTTGATTTAAAAAAGGCTAACATATATGCTGGATCTAAGGAGCAAATAAGAAGTGTGAGATCATGAAATGAAATTGAAACACAAATGACATATGGACATCAGAAGGGATGAAAACTCTTCACATCATTATACAAGCCTTGGTGTGGATTGGTAGCAAACAGGACAATAAAATAGTAATTTCATTACCAGATCACCACAGCACGATTCCACGTACACGTGCATATCAAATTACCACGCCAGTCCTTTTATCATATAAACTTTTGAGCAATTTTGTTGAGTGTGTATAGAACAATTCACATTGTTTAACTCAATGCTACAAAGGAAGAATAAATAATGTCATCTCTTTGCATTCTGTCAAAATACATAAGTTTAGTAAAAAAAAAAAAGAAAGGGGTTAGCTTCAACGATGTCTGGTCATATGCTGCATAAGGCTGCAACTAAATACAATTCAAATCCTTCCAGGAACTGATACCTTTTCCATGTCCTCCATCATTTTCTTCCTGTCATTTTCATTCTGCGCCTCACGCTTCTCCAATTCTTGTCCACGAAACTCAAGTTCTTTTTTCTCAGATTCCAGTTGCACCTTAAGTTTTTGATGGTCACTGAAGATCTTCTGGAAATGATCTCGAGCACTCAGCTGGATTCTTATCATTTCTGCAGATGACAAACAGGAACAGAATTGATATAACCACAAATAAACAAAATGGACATTAATTGATACAACACAATCAGATGTCATGTAAAAAACAGCTAGGAATTTTAGCGCTTTGAAATACAGAAACCTCAACTATTTACAAAATCCATTTGCAGTACAGCTCCAGGCACAAAGCATTATAAAAACAAACTCAAATTCATAATTGACCAGAAAAGCATTAAGGCCATGTCCACTTCACTCAGCAGTAATAAACCCAAAAACTAAACATAAAATTGAAAAAACTGTACCTTCATTATATGCATGGTGAAGTTTGTCTTTCTCTTCCACTAGTTTTGTCACTGCCATGGAAGTTTCACCATATCTGTTCTGAATCTCCTCCAAGCTCCGGTTTTTACCCTCAAGGACAGTCTCTAAATTAGAAACAAGCTTACATGTCTTTCGATTATCTTCAGCAATTATATCTGCTATGGACCTTAGATCTGCAATTTTTCTTAGGTGCTCTCCGATAATACCAGGTGCATTATAATCATCGGCACGTGCAACCCAAGCATACAGACCGCTTTTTTCAGTATTATCTTCTAACCAGTCCTCCTTTCCATGATCATCTAAGTAATAGGCCTTCTCAAACGTCAAGGCATTACTCAATCCTAGCCATTCTTTGTTAAATTCAACAACAGCTTTTCCAGAGTGACCCTTGTAATTCCATAAAGGGCAGACCCTTTT
The DNA here is from genome assembly GCA_030549775.1 of Tamarix chinensis. NCBI lineage: Eukaryota > Viridiplantae > Streptophyta > Magnoliopsida > Caryophyllales > Tamaricaceae > Tamarix > Tamarix chinensis. The sequence goes on along the minus strand of CM060178.1, from coordinate 25,206,201 downwards.
GGGGTTGAACCCCCTCAATTTAAGATCATCCCTCAACCTAGAACCACTTTCTCCCACACTTCGCCCATCTTTAATCACTGTTGGTATATTGACCACAATCCCTTTCCAAGGCCAAACAAACAACTCATCTTGATCACAATCGGCCGGATTAGGTGGAGGCTCCTCCGCTCTTTCCTGAGCATATCGCAAGTATTTTAACAGCCCTAGGTGATATGCTTTCTCTCTTGTTTTTCTTTTCTTAGAAGAAGCATTACCTACATCAGAAGCATGTTGGAGGAGATCCATGATGAAGTAATCACGCTTCCTTTTCTTAGGGCAATAAGGACAAGTAAACTTGTCATCAGATGCCTCTACTTTTTGGCTTCCCATTTTAAGCCCTTCAAAGATTTTATCTTCATATTCTTCTATCTCAGACTCGCTTATATCAGTTTCTTCTTCTGAAAAGTGATCCACAGAATCATCCCCCATCATGCTAAGATACCTGAAAAACGTAAATCTGCAGGGAACAAAAATGACAAGGTCAATAAAAGCAATTACAGATGCAGTAAGATGTGAGGAAAATAATTTAATCATGGCGAAAATGATTGCATTATACTATTGATGATGCAGGATAGATTGGGACATAAAAAGCTTTCCCTTTCCTGGCAGCAACCATATCATAATGGGCTCCAAGCTTTATGCACATAAATTAATAACTAAAGTAAAATGACTAATATATCCTCAATAGTTATTAAATATTTAATGAGGTCTGGGGTATACAAAAACTTAGAGAGAGAAAGTTAATGATGATTGCGGGAAAATTAGGAAGTAATCAATATTTTTAATTGAAATCCTAAAATACCACTTATTTAATTGAAATCCTAAAATACCACTTATTTTGGATAAAGATAAAGTTGTTAAAAAGACACTTATTAAGAGTAAGAATTGAAGGTTGTATATGGGTCATGCAGGAAAGAAAAAGGATAGACTAATATTCCAACATAAGCCAAAATAACAAGAAAAATCAATTTCATGCCTTCAGCAGAGCAACATTTTTCTCGAGTACAGTCACTAAACTGATCAGAATTGAAAATTTTAAAGTGTTATTATTATTTTACTATTACTATTGTCATAATTGTTTTTTTTTTATCATTATTACTATTGTTATCATTAATATCCACATTATGATTATTGTCATTAACTTTATAACATTTTGTTATTATCAAAATTTTGCTCTTCTGTATGAAAATAAAAATAACATGAGAACAAGCCCTGACCCTCTTATATGGCTTGCACAATCCTTGCTGGATACAAGTATATACAGAAACCAGGAATATGCAACATGGACCATAATCTAACCAGATCCATTGAAATTAGAAAGATAAATTTTCAAAAACCAAGACAAGTAAACTGAAAGCAAAACCACCTACCAGTTAAAAATTAAATATTTGAGGCATATCTTTGCTACAATTAAAGCATGGTAAGGGAGTAAGGACTGATATGATATTTTCTATTTGGTTCACTAAAACTTCAGGCATTAGTTTTTCAATATTAACCATTGATTTAAATCAATATTTCTGTATTTTTGCGATCTAAAATGATAATCCCAATTGATATCTAAAAAATAAATTATGATAATGATAAGCAATATAGCATCACAAGCAATCAAGAATTGGAGCAAATATTACTGGAAGCACTAAAGCCTCATGCAACTGCATTCCTAAAATAGCCAAAACATTTGAATGTGAGGTCCCTCATTCAAACTTCCCCACGTTTTGGGGCATGATTTTCCAGGTAAGAATATAACTCTTATTCCCCAAAAGGTTTTGCTTTCCTTGCGGTTTTTTTCATGTGGGAAAAAAAAAATCCAGCAACACTCGCTGCTCAACTAAATGCTGGCACAGCAACAAACTTGCATCCTTTCAACAGTTAATTTCAACTTTTCCACAGCAAAACTTTATTCACGCAAGAGAAAAAACAGATAGAATTCTCAATTCATATGCTTCAAATCAAAACACTAACAAATTCGGGTGTAAAAACCAATAGACCAGCAATAAAAATTGAACAGACTTTAAACACCTTACTCGGAAACACAAATTCAACAACCCAAAAGGAACAAAATAACATCAAACCCAAGAAACCCACAACGAACGTTGAACATTCAGCAATGTCAAACATAAATTGCTCGAAAACACAAAATTTATAACGAAAAAAAAAAAGAATCTGAAACTTGAGAGTAAGAAATTACCCAAGGTGAAGAAAGTGGGACGAGGTCGGAGCGCTTCCTAGAGATTTGATTGATCGCTCAATAAAAAGTGATGAGATTCCAGGGTAAAAAGAAGTGTACTATCCGAGAAATTGGGAAATCAAGATATGATCAGTGACGAACTTTATTGCTATTGCTTAGGGTTTTACGCTGGTACTGAAAAACAGACGCTGAACAACCAGACAACAACCCTCTTGAAAAATTTAAAAAGAGTGAAGCCGAGCTTTTGGATATTGGTGCGGGGACACCCATATAATGGTCTACGCGCATGTAAAAGCGAGTTTGAGCTTTCGAGGTAGGGCCTCTCCGCTCGTGGTGCAACAATTTCAATGGAAGGTGGAGTGATTGTTATGCCCGCTTAGAACACTAGCTAATTAAGCAGTTTGCCTGCTCAGATAACAGATTAAGATGATATCACCGCAGCCAGGGTAGCGGTCGATTGATGGACCAGATGAAATTTCGTTAAATACGAAGAGTGATTGCGTTATCGTCAGGGTCAGTAACCCTCCTACCCGTAAGCACCCTCCATTCATGCCTGTTTATTGTAGCCAGCGTATCTCTAAGAATACTGAAGTTAATTGGTTCTCTTGACCATTTAGAAGTAGTTAATTCTATTCGCAGTACCAATAATGCGGTATTGATCTTCTACTCTCATTGATTACTTATAAAACAACCGTCGGCATTCAAAACTAGTTGAGAAGAATTATGGGTATAAATTGATACACCTACAATTAACAATATAAGACATTATATTTTTAATTTTATTTTATAATATAAGTCATTTTATAAAAATTATCAATAATTGAATGTTTTATTTCTAATTTTAATCTTATATGTGTTATATTAAATAAATAAGAGTATTTAATTTAATATGATAGTACATTAATAAAAGTATATAATGTTTTATCTAGAATTTAAATTTTTTTAATATATATGTAAAAATTGAATATATCTTATATTATAAAACATATAAACTTTGATTATTTACTTATCTCAAAGTATAATATATTATAATAAAAAGAGCATAATTATTATATTTGTATTAAAAAGTATTCCCTTATTTTCCAAAAGAAAGTTTTTTAGCAATTTGAATATTATTTGAGGAAATAATATAAATACTCCTAATATTATAACTACACCATTCATTAAAAAATAATATAGCATTTGATGCATAAAATAAGAAAAAAAATATAAGGATAAAGTATAAAGTAGGTTTTAATTTTTCTAAAAATACTTTCTTTTTTAAATAATTTTTTCCCTAAAAGTATTGTTTTAAATAACAGACCAAAAATTGATTAGGCGCAATAATTGATATGTGATCCAACTAGTCTAATTGTTGTTTGATCGAAAGTATTTTAACTCAATAATTTACCTTTTATGACCTACATATAGTTTTAATATGACTTCGAACTAAATAGTTCAACCAACTTTAATTTCTTTGTATCTGCGACTTAATGACAGCATTTTGATTTGTACTAGGTAAATCCATCTACAAGGGTATCAAGGAACCTTATGATACCTAGTTAGATCAACTGGTTCAATTCCTTTTTTATTCCCTACCAAAAAGAACTTCATTCATTAAACAAATGAAGCACTTTCATAATATTACTCTTTTTTATAATTTGTATGAATATATATTAAAAGATATTAATGGTAAAAGTTTATCTTTAAATTCCATAAGACTTTACAATGGCAATAAAAGTGGGAGGAAAATGATATTAGGCAAACTAATCAATGCATTTGTTTTGTGCTAAGTGTTGATTAATGTACTAATAAGATATTAATACTTATAGTGGAAGAACATACAAGTTAGGACTAAGTGTTTGAAATTATTGTAATAATTGCTTGGTGCTATCAAAATAAGAGGATCTTAATATACTTTATATTAGTTAGATTTACTAGCCTATAAGTGGGGTTGTAAATGAACAGAGCTAGTTCACGAATTTTTTGGGCTTGACTTATTCATTTAGCTAAACGAGACAAGTCCGAGCATTATTTTTAGTCTCATTTAATAAAAAGTCAAGTTTGAACATGAAGAATTTGAGATCGAACTTGTTTATAGTGCAAAAGCTCATGAGATCGGCTTGTTTACCATAAAAACTCACGAATTGACTTGTTAAAATCTTGGCTTGTTTATAAATGAATTGAGCCCGATTCCACTCTATCTTAGCTAAGCTCAACTCATTTATAACCTTGCCTATAAAGGGTGGGCATATTTAAGGATTTTACTTTATATGTAAGAGTATTTGTGAGGTTGAATACCTTTCTCTTACCCCTAAGAGAAAAGGTAGAGTAATTGTTACTAGTAGTTTCCTTGTCTCAATGTGCTACTTAAATGGGATTTTGTGATCACCTAAGCACGAAATTTAAAATAGTTGAATTTTTAGGTCATTTTGTATCTTGTGTAGTGTACACATATGATATTCTCTCACTATGACATTACCTGTTACGCATGCCTTATTCTAGTGGTGTGTATTGTTATCTTACTCAATACACAAGTATGAACCATTATTTTTATGAGTCATGATCGTTTCCATAGGTAGACAACCTAGTGGTTGATGTGCATGTGTTTTAATGACTGACTTGAAGACTTTGCTGAGTTTGTTGCACTTTATAGGGATGAGCGACTTGTATTGTTGGGTGTCAGTGTATAGTCTCGATTATATGATAGCTATATTTTTGTTTAATATATTATGGACTTTTGGATCCATAGTTTCCCTTTTGTTGTCTTTTGATTAGTACTGTAATTGGATTTTTTTTATCTCCAAACTCTTATCTATGTTTATGATATTACCCTTATTATCTTGTTACCTCATTTAAACTCGTTAAATTTTTGTGCAACACCTTAAAATTTTATAGTCTTTTATTTTCGGATGTTTAGATTTTTTATTCAAAACTAACCTTTGAACCTTAGTCTAATTATTTTATTATTAACAATTGACCCGTAACCCAAATAAATTCTTAAATATTTTCTCCGATTATTTTACCCCTTTCCTTTTTGCTAAACCTATCCTAAACCTAATTATTTCCCCCCGATATATTTTCTACCCAATACCCCAACTTATCCAAACAAAACCTAAAATTAAAATAAAATATTTCTATCCTACCCTACCATTTTTACCCGTTATATGTCCCATACTTTTTCTACCCTGACCACTTTCCCTGTATTCTCCTTACCTCACACAATACACCCTACTCCTCTCTGCCAAGCCATGCCCTATCACTTCATTACCTCCCCCATCCCCATCTACATGTAATTGTATATAAACACACACAACACATATTCCTCTCTCAACCAAATAGGGATGTAAACGGGGCGGGTTCGGGTCGGGTATACCATACCCGTATCCGTACCCGATAAGAAAATCCGTACCCAAATCCATACCCGTACCCGAACGGATATCCGTTGACATATCCGTATCCGTATCCGTCGGATATCCATTACCCGATGGATTATCCGTTTACCCGTTAATGGATATTATCCAACGGATAAATCCATTACCCGACGGATAAACCCATTTATAGTTAAGCCAAATGACAATTTTAACCTTAATTTATACTATATTTATTTTAAAATTAAGGGTAAAAGGGTAATTATATATCGGATAAACGGGTACGGATATGGATACGGGTATGGTTACGGGTACGGGTATGGATATCCCATACCCGTATCCATACCCGAACCCGACGGGTATTTTTTTCTATCCTCCATATCCGTATCCATATCCGTTTATCCATATCCGTTTAAATATCCGCCGGATAAAATCCGTCGGGTTTCGGGTAATACCCGCCCCGTTTACATCCCTACAACCAAATGTGTGACCTTACCCTTTTCCATTTCAATCTCCACCATCTAGCCATTCCCCTGCTGCCTATCTCTCTTATCCCTATTTGGTTTTTGCACGCAGCATGGCAAGCCTTCTTCCCTCTCCCTTTTATTTGATTCAAAGCTCATCACCACTTGCCGCCTTGTTTCCCCAACCTCGTAGCTTCTTCTGATCCCTTCTCTCAACTCCGTTTGGGTTCACCACCACAACTAGGGGTGTGCATTGTCGGATATCCGTATCCGAATGGATATTTTTTTTCAGATATCTAATCCGACTGGATATTCGATATCCTATATCTGAATCCGCATCCAAAACCACCAGATATCCGAAATATGGGATTGGATATCGGATATATCCGATTATTGAAAGAAAAATCCGATTATTAAATTTACATATACAATCTATAACTAAAAAAAATTTATGCAGAAACACTTGTTTAATTATTCAACCTGCATACAAAAAGATATAATACATGATTAATCATATCCACAAAAACTAGCGATCAAGATTTGTGAACAATGACGCTCTAGAACAGTAGAACGATCTAAGTTAAGAGGCTCAACAAATTTAGGAGTTTTTTTTTCTGGTCTGGATGCTTGCGTGTGTGTGGGTCGTGACCTATATGACTGTTTGTAGAGTGTGGATGTTTATTTCAGACTTTAGTTTAGTAAATTATTTTTGGACTTATGTACTATAGTAAAAAAAATGATCCAAACTTGAAGATTAAAAGAAAAAAATTAGATTATAAATTAAATTATGCCTAAATATAACTGGCTTATTCTTAAAACCGGATATTTTTTGCGGATCGGATTATCCACTAAAAAATCGAATCGGATATCCAAAATTTCGGATCGGTTTTTCGGATCTCAGTTTTTCTGCACAGCCCTAGCCACAACAACCAACATTGAAGAAACCATCACCAGAACCCCAACCCTTACTCCCCTCCATTTTCGCGCATCGCCAACACCACCATCCTAGCAAAACCACTAAAGGCCTCTTATTTCCCTTCTTCTTCTCCTTCTTTTCTTCTTCTTCCTTCTCCCTTGTCACCCTTTCTTTTTCTTCTTCTCCTTCCCTACAGTAATTATTGTTATTCCCTAGCTCCTTCCTGTGGTTGTTTCTTCCACAACATTCCCCTAGACAACTATAGAAACTATTGTTGCACCCTCTTCCTCCAGTGCCCTTTCACTACATTAAATCTAGCCTTGCCCTTTTTAAACCCTATTTGGTTTCTCACAACACACATCACCACCTTTGGCTCCCACCCCCATGGAGCCACACACCACCTTCCTCCTTCCCTCCTCTTCGTCATGTGTGCACCAACATGTTACCTCTTCTACACGCACAACCATCCTTCTCCTATTGCCATAGCCTACCCTCTCCTCCTCTTCTTCCTCTTCTCCTTTCCTTTTTCTCCCTTTTTCACATGTCGTTGCTTTGCCCCTTCCTTTAGCACCTTATGCCCTAACCACCCCTTCCTACACCACCTACCTTCACAGTAACCAGCCTCCACTATCCTTCCCTCATAGCACCAAAAAACTTCCTACATCGCCTCCCTCACAACCACCATCCTAACCCAACCAACCCACACCATCACCACCTTTCCAGCCACCCTACTTAGTTGTGCCCCTCTTCTTGCACCACCATTACCACCATTGACCACTAACATTACTAACCATCACCACCATTTCCACCACCCCTACCTCACCCTTCCTCCTCAACTAAACCAAATTGCCCCCTTCTTTGTGCATGGCTCACCTTGTGTATGTAGCGTGAGAAATTTTCTTTAAAAGTTTTGTTACCTATTTTAAATGCAAGAATATTTTGATAATTTTAGAAAATAAATATTTTATTATTTTATTTGTTAAATATTAATTTGGTAGTTTTGGTATTATTTTTATGTATGAACATTTGATTAGCAAGACCTTGTAGTATTTAGAATAATATCGCTAATTTGCATTTTTTGTTAGAATTCAGGTTACTTTTATACTCTCTTAAAATTTCAGACATTACATGATAGTACATTAAGGTTTTGGTGTATAAAATGTGTTAAGTATATTGCTATATGGTAATTTTTATACTCTACTAAAATGTGAGATATTGCATAATAGTACATTAGGATATTTGTGTCTGAAATATGTTAGGCTTGATTTGTTTTATCGTAATTATGTGCTATTTATTTTATTATGAAAATCAGTAAAAAGAGCATGTTACATATGTAAAATATTCGAGGTACAAATGTATGACAAGAATGATCTTTCATGATTATGTATAAAATATATGTAGAAAATGATAGGTTGAGAAACTTAAATATAGTTATGGAATAATAATTATGGATGCATGTCATAGGAGAAATTTGGTCATTTTATGTGTGATATGATATTTATCTAGCCAAGCATCTCTAATGTGTATTATATGTTGTTGAGCACGAGATTATGTGAGCATAAATGCTTTAGATACACATGTTAAAGTTTTATATGCAATATATTGAATAAGGATAAAATGGTCATTTGGCTTATTTGATAATTTATCTACATGATATATTAATCTAATTATTATGTTTTATCCTTTTAATGAAAAACCTATCAATAAAATGGATTTAGTAATTAAAGAGGATGTAAATGTTGTAATTTTGAGGCATTTTGTTCATTTTTGGCCAAATGCACTTAAAAGTGAATAATTGAGCCTAGGATAGCTGTAGTATATTTTTATGATTACCCTTGGTAATGACCTTGTTTATGGTTGTCTCAGAATAATTGTAAATGAGTAAAAATAATTAAATATGGGAATTAGATCTATGTAATTTGTATGTAATTTCATTGTCATCTTAATAAAATACTAATACTTAAAGTGAATGACATTGAGCTTGAAAATGGTGGCTCTTTAGGGGTCATTATCCTAAAGACATGATTTAGCCCATAGTTGATTCTAGATTTTTGCTGATGTGTCTTAGTGCCCCAACCATGCCTCATATCTTACTTTATTTAGTTCTACAGACTAATAGGAAGTATGCATACTTATGGATAAGGTATCATTGCTTGTAGGGTATTATTCTACCTTCATATACCAGTGCGACTAGGGTATATTTGTGTCCTTAGGTTGATAGTAAATAGGATATTATGCTGCATTATTATGCTGGTATGACTAGAATATCTTAGTGTCTCTAGGTTGATTGATCTCCTCTCAAGTAAATAAAAATGGAATTAATTGATGGATTATTTGATTATTATATTATTAGATTGGTTGGTAATAGCCTTTGCGCCTACCTGTGGCTCGATAGTAGCCTTTGTGCCTACTTGTGATTTGGTAGTAGTCTTTTTGTCTACCTATGATTCGATATCAGCCTTTATACCTACCTATGATTCGATAGCAACCTTTGTGTATACCCATGCTTTAGTAGCAACCTTCATGCCTACATGTGATGTTATGGATTATTATTAGATTATGCTTATGAGCCTACCTTTGTTATGAAAGTTATTGGTATTGATAATGATATATGTAATATGATTTTATTATCTTGGTTTTAATAGTAGCCTCATTGCCTACTTGTGGTTCAACAATAGTCTTTGCACCTACCTATAGTTCGGCAGGAACCTTTGTGCCTACTTGTAGTTCGGTAGCACCCTTTATGACTACTTGTGGTTTGATAATAGCCTTTATGCCCACCTATGTTTCAATAGTAGCCTTCATGTCTACCTGTGATGCTATGGATTGTTATTGAACTATGCTTGTGAATCTATTTGTGTTATGAGATTTATTGGTATTGACAATGAGATATGTGATATGATGTTATTGTCTTGGTTTTGGGTTGATGTCATTTCTAATTATACTTCAAAGAGAATCTCTTAGATGTTTAGTTGATAAGTTTTGGTTTGTCCTAGATGAACGAGTATGAATAGTATATTGCCTTAATGGTATGTGATTATATGAATGATTATCGTATTTCAATTGATGCATGTACACTTTGATGTTTTATACCATGTATTATTATGATGCCTTTTTATGTGTTACGTGTTAGATTTTCTATTATGGTTTAGTAAAAAGGGTTGCTCAGTATTGTTTTATTGAAGGGTTCCTTTTGTGGCCCCTTACTTATTCAATGGGTAGTGGTCTTTGTAGGTTAGCTAGCGGGATTGATAGTTCAAATTGATAGTCTAGGGTTATTTTATGTCTTTTGGTATATTTGGTTTTGGTTGTATTTGGATGCTTGTGTCCTTCTATCCTTTCTCTCCTTTGAGTTTTGTAATCATTGATGTTACTTTTATATAGCACAATACTTATCTATTCTCTTCTTTATTCTGTTATTATAATCATGTTATTAATTGTAAGTAGAGTAATGATTTTAGCCTTAATACTTGGCATGGGAATGGTAGAAAAAATCAGACTTGTACTAAGTGTGATGGTAACACCATTTATTTTTATTATTTTAGCTTCCTATTAAACCTTTAAAACAAAATTTTTATGTCCTAAAAACTGGGGTGTTAAATTTTGCCTTGTACTTAATATAAATTGAAATCATATTAAATATGATAGTAACACTTAAATATTTTATGTTTACCTTTTAAAAAAAATTAGTAGTTAATATTAGGATGTCACACTCTTGGCTATAAGTTGTGATTTTTGGGATTTTTAGTTAAATCTATGTATATTATGATAATCCTTGATGTTTTTAGGTGAAATTGATACATAACATGCTATACTTCAAGTATGTTTACCATGTTTGATTTTGTGTTAAAATTTTGAGAGCCTTATGCCATGTTCTTCATTTTAATGAAAAAAATTTAAAAGTGTTGCTAATCGCTCTCTAATTATGATATGAAGGGTTAAAATGGAAGTAATCAAGTTTAAATGGCTAACACAGGCATAAGTGGTAACTTTATCATTAAAGGATTTTTAGATGATATTTAAAGGAAAATCATTGACCATTGACCCTTGGTTTTGATCCTTGGAATAGTATTTGAGTTTGAATGGTAAATTAACTATGACAATTAATTCTCAATAATGAATAATTTTACGGTTTTTGGTTTTAACATTCTCAGTACATTTTAACATTTCCTATCATTTATAAATAGTGATTTATGTAAATAGTAAAAAAAATTTTGGCATATGACTATTTTCTATTTTCTATATTTTTGACTATTAACTCTTATGTGGTCTCTCAAATTAAAAGCACAATTTTGGATGATGTGTTTTATGAACTGTGTTTTATATATTTGGTGTTATCTATAAATACTTGTTATCTGTTTAGTTTTAACTACAAACACTTGAAATATATTTAGTGTTAACTATAAACACTTGTGATATGTTTAGTCTTATCAATAAACACTTGTGACATGTTTAGTTCATCTACAAGCACTTGTTGATGCGCTTGGTGTAACTCTACAAAACATAATCTACAGACTTTACATTCCATGTAATTGTAAAACATAAGGGACCCTAATTGGTTAGTGGTATGGTCTATTCTCTACTTTCTTAGACTCTACACACCTAATAGGAGGTGTGTGCATTTAAGGATAAGAATACTGAGGTTCGTTGTAACACCCCTATTTTTACTACTTAAAAATTTTATTTTTATGAAATCAATTACATAAAATAATAGGTGTTATCACCATATTTATCACAAATCTAGTCTCTAATCCCTTTTCTTATGCTAAGTGTTAGGCTAAAAGATTTTAACAAAACCAATAAAACAACATAAATAGAGACTTAATATAAATAAAAAGAGTTATGGATAATACAACTTCCATTACAACAAATGATATAAAAAAATAACGTAGGGATATAGGTGTCCAAAATAATAATTAACAAGTAAAAGAATGTTGAGCGGGGCAACACCGATTAATCCTAACTCTTAGTCTCGAAGACCTTTTCCTTAAAAGAAATATCTTCCCAATGATTTTCTCCATGCTCATAAGCTACCAACTTCTCCATGCAATGCACATCCTCATTTGAAAATGTAGTATCTTATGACTTCTTCATACTTAGCAAATTACAACTCATCTAAAGAGCTAGCATGCTTACATAGGTAATCGGTCATACATAAGCGAGAATCATACATAACATACAATCGCATGTGTTAACAACATTTAAAGATAATCATGATTTTAAAATTCCACTTATGATAATAACCAACCATACCATAATAAGGCTTCGACATCAACATGATTCCAACATAAATCAACATTTATCAAGCTAAACTCTAGTTCAATTATTAAAGAGAGAACTTAGTGGTTTATCTAATCCAATTCCATTTATTTTTTCTTGAGAAAAATATAATCCCATAATCCAAGGTATTGATCGCTAATGAGATGTTGTCAAAATCAAATCACTCAATTCTAGGGCAAAGCTTGCCAAGGAAGCCACATGACTTAACAATCGCCTATACTACCTCAACAAGACCTAAATCCTTAAGTACATTCACCCTCTTTAGGGTATATAAAATACCCATAGAGAATAAGTGGGTCCTTTGACTAGATGGTCTAGCTATGAACTTGGTGACCTAAGTCTAAGGTATGGGATTTTTCCAACTCAAGTTGTCTTTCACTTTAACTAATTAATGTTTTGTCCAAAATAAACTTATTATCAATAGAGGGCATGGAGTCCACCCAACAATTAACCACCAACTAATCCAAATCAAACCAACTAGACCCAAGGGTCACGAAAATTCAATACCATAGAAGGCCTAGGGTTAGGCATCAAACGTTAGCCCGAACATTTAATCAATCCCATTAAAATAAAACTAATTCAATCTTTTATTTCCAATTATCAAAAAAGTTAACTTAAAGTCAACTATTAAGAGAGAGTTCAAATGTCAACACTAAATTCAACTAGGGCTAATATATGTCAAATTGATCAACACTTGCATATTTTGGCCACTTATGCCAAAATATACTTGAACACTAATTATTCCAATTATTCTCATTTTAACATCAAAAATTTATATAATTAACTAAGATTTTAAAAAGGTAAAATGACATTAAAATAAATACTTTAATATAAAAATAATAATTTTGGAAATTTTAGGAATTGATAAAAAGATCATTTTTCCTCTACACTTGATTTAAACACAAATAACATATAAAACCTTAAGTATGCATATCTATCATACCATAATTCACATGCTCAACATACATAATAAATCATGATACATATTTGATACTCGTGCTAGAAAAATAATAGAATGTATATAATGATAGATTTGCCCCTAGGGCTCACAAAACTTAAGTTATATATCTAAGCCTAAGTATACTCAAATCCTAACATATTATGTATGAAGTTTTAATTAAAACACCTAATGAACCCAATGGAATAATTATAATAGCATGGAATTGTCTCTAATTGACCATAATGCCTCTACAAAGAGCTAACATAAAATAATACATACAATTTCATGCTTTTACCTATTATCACATGTACAAAAAACATCTACAATTAATTACATACATGATGTGTATGTACGTATATATGTATACATATGCCTTCATACGATATATTAGAAATGTCTAAAATACTCATACACATTCATATTTCATGTTCTTGTACATATGAAAACAAAAGTCATAATTTTCATAATAAATAAAACCTAGCATGTTATTAAGCCTAAAAATTATAACATCTTAACACATAATATTTTACCATTTAAAGAGTTATTTGGATTTACCTAGATCCTATGCTACCCAAAAAACCTTTCTCCAATGCCTCCTCAAACCTCACTTAGATTACCTTCAAAATATTAAATATATAAAAATAAGAAGTATATAATATAGATATGAAATAAAAACAAAAAAGAAGCAACTTATAACAATAATCAATAATATGGTAAGAATAATCACAAAAGAAAGAATAGAAATAATGATCAACCTTAAATTAATAGAATAGGAAAGTTGAGCAAGAATAAATCAAGAACCAATGCCACTTCCTCCAAGCCTTAGCTTTCTACACTTAGGTCAAATGTCCAGGCACTAAGCTAAGTATAATTAGGCAATGAAATAATAAATGAAAGGGGATAAAAGATTAGGATAACACATGATTTGCAATAAAAATGTTAGTAACTTTAGTGCTTAAATAAGTAAGGAGTCAACTCTATGGCTTCCAAATAATGTGTGAAGCCAAGATAAAATTAAGGTAAAGGGTAGAGCATACAAAAGAAGTTGAAATGAAAAAACCTTAAAAACAACCTTAATTAGGCTAAGAACTATTCATAGGATTTAAGCAAAATCACAAAAAAATAGCCTAATTGAAACTATTAACAACACTAAAGCTAGTTGTGAAGGGAAAAAAGGGAAAAGAAGTTTAGGTGTGATTTTGAGGAAAATAAAGTTTTAAAGTTAAATAGTGCAATTTAATGTTTAAAATGAAACAAAAATTAGAGAAAGATGTCAAAGGATGAGAAAGAACAAGTGCCTAAAAGTTACAAAGAACTTAACTTTGTTGTTAGAAAGCAAAACGTGATTTTATATGGTTTTTTATTCCAACGCATGATTTGGGAAAAAATAGGGACTTGGGTGGAATGAATGATATAGGTAGGAGTGTAGAGGTTGGTTTAATCATGGTAACACTTGAATGAAATCTAGGATGATAGGAGTATAAGAGAGATTAATTGAAGTTAAGGGTGCAAATGTTTATGTCATAAACACTTGAGTTTTGTACTTTAAACCAAACTTTTGGTTGAATGAATGTAACCAAGACCAAAATCATATTTGATTTAGTTAGAAAGATAGTTTAAGTTCAATGAATAGTTAAGGAATTAATTGTAAAAAAATAGATTATTAAATTATTAGAATTTTGAATAATAAAAATTTGTTTGAAAAATTAGCAAATGGATCTCCAAAATCATAAAAAAAATTATAAGGAGGTGAAAAATAATTTTATAAACCCAAATATATATAAATATTTGATATCATAGTTGATTTAATGCTCGACATATTAAAAATAAGCAAAAAGGGCAAAATGGATAAATTGTGGAAACTTATTTTCCCACAAATGTACAAAACAAATAGCCAATGGTTCAATTTTTATGGATGTATGATTAATAATTATAGAAAACTTAATATATAAACATATTTAGTCTCAATGTTATTTTGATACCCAACGAATAAAGAAAGAAAAATAACTAAAATTAGCTAATTGCATAAATAGATTTTTCCTGTGATTTAGTGATTTGGATGAAATTGATGGATTTCAAGTGAATGGATAAAATGAATGTGCTCAAAAATATTTTAGGAAGATCTTAAAAAAAATTAACATGCAAAAATTAGAGAAAAAAGAAGACAAGATCAAAAGAAGCACGGGTGATGTGACTTTCTTCAAAAAGAATGAAATGAATGATGAAAAGTTCAAATTTAATATGAATGATATAGAATTTGATACTAAAATTTTTAGAAGCAAATTACAAGTCTAATTACATGATTTATTTAGATTAATGAAATAGGAGATTACATTTGTATTAAAGCTATCATAGTTGTGGTTGTAGGTGTTGAAGACTCGATCCATCATGTCATTAGGTGACTCAAGTGGGGATATTGTTGAAGATCCATATAAAAACCCCTAAGCCTTGAATGCAAATCACCATGACCATTGATCATGAGTGGTATATGTGGCATCCCAATGTTATTATCTAACGTTGTTGTCCTTGTTATCATATGAATTGGCATGGCTATTAACATGAATGGTGGATCATGTACTCCCTTTCTTTTATTGATATGTGTTTGGTGTGAACACTTGAAGCACTTGGGTTAAATTCTAAGTAAACAGATGTAACACCCCAAAATTCAATATGTTTTTTTTTTTTTTAAAACGGAAGCACTTAAATTAAAACCTGTGAATTTTGGGGATGTTATCGCCACACTTAGTACCAGACCAGTTTACTCCGACCATTCTAGTATGAAGTGCTAAGGTTGAAAAGGATTATCGTCAAACTTAAACCAAGAGTTCAAAAAAAGAACTAGAAAGATCATAAAATAGAAATTAGAGTATGTGTAAAAGTTTACAATTCAAAGGAGTACAATAAATCATAAGATAGAAATTAGAGTGCATGAAAAAGAGTCATAAACCAAAGTACGCAGTCAAAGTTCTTTAAGAGGAAATAAGCTTACAAATGGTAAAAGATAAATCTAGGAAACTCAAAATATAATTAGAAAATCATATGAGGAAAATCCGGCCCCGCTGCTCTCGATCTTCGTGCCAAGTCCAAACTCAGCACTCAGCCCTGCCTGATGCCTCATGAACATCAAAGTCATCGAAATAAGTATCACCCACATACACAAAGTCAGAAGGGTCTTCTGTTCGTGGGAATAAGCAGCACCCATGAAACGAATAGTCAGTATGCTACGTACTAAGTAAGGTAACTGTGCACTAAGGCCAATACATAAAAGCACATGCTTCAAACATGATAACATAACAACTTACAATCATTCAGATAAATAAACAAATAAATAAAGGTCCAATTATAATCTGGATAAATTAATTATTTAATCTCTGATCAGTACTCATTTCACACTATGCTTTTTATCAATCCATGCGAGTACGGGAACCCCACTATTATAGCTGGTGGATTGGTCACTTATGGAACAAAACACACTTAACCACTATTATAGCCAGTAGATCAGTCACTTATAGGGTAGGATACCCTAACCACTATTATATGCCAGTGGATCGGTCTGGCCCCTGCTCGCATGGTGTTCAACTGTAAGTACTTAGTGTCTTTTATGTGTCTTAGCAAACTTAGGGTTTAGTTCATTGAGCTTGGGATCCCCCACTATTCTAGCTGGTGGAGTAGTCACTTATGGGACAAAATGCACCTAACCACTATTATAGCCAGTGGATCGGTCACTTGCAGGGCATAATGCCTTAACTACTATTATATGCCGGTGGATTGGACTGGGCCTGACTTAATAATCTTCCACTTTACATTATTAATGTTTTACGGTGTCTTATTCAATAATTCACCCTAGACATGCACAACTAACTCCCTCTACGCTTATCCTCCAAAAGGACCCGTCCTATATTAAGAGACTCATGCACCTCTAACTGGTCCCAACATCCTTTCCTCCTTACCCTAACTCACATCAGAGACCCTACTCCTAAGTGTATGGATCAAAACCCACTATCATACACCTCCAAGTTCACTCACTACCTTACTCTAGGGGTTTCTCTAGAAATCATAATTTGGGCCTATGTGGCCCATCCTACTCCACCTCACACAACCCAAATTATTTTAACACCCCACACATCATAACCATTAGATTCAACTATCATCATCACACTTTACTCACCAAGTACATGTGTGATCACGAAACCCTAGGTGGCCACACCAAACCCTAGTTGACACGCCAAACCCTAGTATCCTCCTTTCCACATGTCACCTCTCCATTTATCACTTTATACTTTTATTTTTCCATGATGCTCATGCTCATCCCTCACATGATAATCTTCCATACTCATCTCATACTCCACTCACTCTCATTTATTTTTCCTTTTTACCACCTTCTCAAATTAGAGTTTCCTCTCAAACCCTAGCTCAGTCTCTTATGCACCATTATATTGTCCCATATACTATTTTTCATCCAAAGCCTCCAATCACGCAAACAACTCTCCCATTACCTTCCTCACACCCCAACTCAACATTCCATATGTAAAATTCACCTTCATGTAGACTTTATACATCCTATGAAAACCCTCAAAGTTCTTCATGCAAAGCCTTAAAACTCCCATGCAAAACCCTAAATTCTTCCATGCAAAGCCCTAAATGCTCTCATGCACAACCATAGATTCTCCCATGTAAAATCTTAGATTCTCCCATGCACAACCATAGATTCTCTTATGCAAATATTAGATTCTTCCACTCATGGATCATGAAATATTTAAGTCAAACCCACATCCCTTGGTCAATTTATTCCTCTTTGGTCAACTTACTTCCCTATTTTCCTTTTTCATCCTTTCACCCTATATCATCACATTACTTATCCTAGCATGCATGTCCTAAAGGGCCACAACACATCACACCATAATCACAACTTATACATATTATACACATACCATAAGATAACACTTGAGCATGCTACACATAAAATAGTTATAATGATAAGTATAAGATATATATCACATCATGATACATGGCATACAAGGTACATAAGACACATAGCACACATAAGGCCTTAGCCACACCCATACCTAATACGACACTGGTTTTGGAGCACATTCCTACACCTCCTTAGGATTTTGACTGGTCTCACCTATAAGAGGGAAAAACTAATGACTAGTTTCCCTCCTACCACAATACTATTATTTCCTATTTTATTCTAAGATTAGGGTTATAGATAAAATAATAATATAATAATAGTAAAACTAATTAAAAACTAATTTTCCTAAGGATAAAATTAATAATGGTAATATTGGAAAAGATGATAATATAATGTTTGAAGATTTTATCCTAATAATAATAATAATAATAATAATAATAATAATAATAATAATAATAATAATAACGATAATAATAATAATAATAATACTAATACTAATAATAGTATAATTCGAAATAATATAACATAAAGGCTTCAACCCTTCACCGAAATAATAATAATAATAATAATAATAAATACAATAATAATACGTAATAATAATAATGATAATAATGTTATTAATCGAAAATAATGTAAAGTAGAGTTTTGACCCTGCATTGAAATAATAATAATAATAATAATAAATACTAATGATGATGATGGTAATGATAATAATAATCGAAATAGTGACATAATAGGGTCTCGGCCCTATATAGAAATGATAATAATAACATTAATGATGATGATGATGATGATAATAATAATAATAATAATAATAATAATAATAATAATAATAATAATAATAATTGAATAACAGTAAGATAATAAAATTAAATAAATTTAGCTTGCATAATTAGGGTTTAAGGGTTGAGAGGTTTTAGGGTACCACCTTAGGTTGGTGGTGACTGGCGGCATCAGCAGCGGCGCACAGCGGCAGCGGCGGTGGTAGGAAAAAGAGAAGAAAAGAGAGATAGTTGAGTGCTGGGAAAAGGAGAGGGAGAAAAAGGGTGGAGAGGGGTGGAATGAAGGTGGTGGTACGACCAAAGGTGGCGGCGACTGTGGTGGCCGAGAGTGGAGGAAAAGGAGAAAGAGAGGAGGAGAGGGAGGAAGGGAAAAAGGAGGGTAGGGGGAGGTAGAGGAAAGTCTGCGGAGTAGTTTAGTAGGTGTAGGAGGCGGTGGTTACGATGGGAGCGGTGCAAAGGGCAGTGGAGGTGGAAGGAATGGATGATCGAGAAGGTGACTTTGCATGGTCGGGGTGGCTCATGTAAGGCAAATCGAGGGTGGAGGGTGGTGTAATTAGGTAGAGGGTGATGTAGGGAGTGCTTAGGTGGGTGGTGTGGGCGACGATGTTGGTTGACGGCGACAGAACTGGCGTCTAATTGGGCAGTGGCGCAATGGGGTATTTTTATGGGTTCAAAATAAAAAAATTGAGCAAGGCTGGTTATTTATAGGGGTATAGGAGGGGATAAGGTCAGAGAGGAGATAGAAGAATAGGGCAGGTAGGTGAGGGCACTAGCTAGTAACGGCAAGCCAACGTAGATCCATCATGCCATGGAGTGGTTGCCTAGGAAAAAAGGGGGTCATGTGCGAGAAGGAAGGGTTGGTTGGTTGGGTTGAATGATAAGCGAGCTAGTAGGGGGGAGAGAGAGGAGAGATTAGTTGGTTAATGGGCATGGATGGTGGTGAGATTTTTGGGGAAATTAGGGGACAGTTGCAGGTCAACGGGGGAGGAAGAAGAAGGAAGAAGGAGGAGGGGGCATGGACCGACGGTCCAAGAAGAAAAAAAAGAAAGTAAAGAAGGGGGAAAATCGGTTGGACGACGGAAGATAAAAAACGAAGACCAAAATGCAGTGTACCGGGGTTGGGTCACGCCGAAGAAGAAAAGGAAAGGGGAATTGGGCCATAGGAAGATAGGCCCAATTCGGGGGAAAAGAAGAGAAAAAGAGAAGAAGAAAGGAGAGGAAGAAAGAAAAAGGAAAAAAGAAGAAGAAAAAGGAAAGAAAAGAAAAAGGAAAAGGAAACATAGGTTATTTTGGGTATTTAGAATATTTTGGTATTTTGGGATATTTAAAAATAATAATATTTAATTCCCTTTTTAGGCTAATTTAGGGTTTTTGAAAGATTTTTCCTAAATTTCATTTTAATTAGCAAATCAACCTAATTTTTTATAATTAAAATATTTATTATTTTCTTCTTGATTAGCCCTAATTAATTCCCTTTTATTTTAATAAAAATAATTTATTTAATTAATTTTCATAATAGATCCTTAATTAGCTATGATTCTTAAAATTAGGGTTTTTAGGTATTTCAACAGACTTATATGATCATGATATATGAAAGAATGGTAATTGGAATTGAATTCCTAGAGATACCTTAAGGAATTTTTTTTCATTTCAAGTGAAATGTACATGATTCATAAATCTCCTTACTTGTGATTATATGTGTTATATCCTTTGAATTATTTCCCATGTTTCATATGATGCCTTATGTGTACAATGTGATTAATATCTCTTAATGTTAGTGTGTTATTATATGTTGTTATACCATGTTAATTTGAGACCATGATTTGTGTGTAGTGGTTAAATATTAATTGGTTAATCATTGTACTAATACTACATTTTCTTGGTTATTATTTATTCAATGGACATATGGCATTGTGTTTATAATATGATGATGCCTTAAATGTTGCTTTTGATGGGGGAGTGCTTATAGCCCAAGGTTAGGCTAATTTGACATTTAGATGTTTTATTTGTTGTTTAGAATTTCTTTTGTTATTTATTAACTTTAAAATCATGTCACTCCCTTGCCCTCATATTTTTTGTTTGTTTGTAAAACTTTAATTTTGACATATATGTATGTATGTATGTATGTATGTATGTATTTCTCTTTTGTGTTTTTCCATTAATTGTGCATGGTTTCATTAACGTTTTAGTCTTATATTGAGCATGAGTTAAGTGGATGGTCACGACTCTCTGATATTTGATGTGGTAGCAACATTTTCCTATTTCATTTTATTCATTTCCACATTATCTTAAAATAGAAATTTTTAGTTACAAAATTTTGGGGTGTTACAATAAAATGCGGGGATTGATCTCTGATTTTCACAAAATGGGTCAACACATTACTAATATTCTAATTAAGATTTAGTTTGGACTTCTTTATATATATATATATATATGGGTCTTTATCACTATATGAGGTTTGATCTAGTGGTAAATTAAAACTCCTAGATAGAAAAGGTCTCAAGTTTGATCTCCCTCCCCCTCTCTTAGTACCATAACTTTTTTATGGTATCATCAACTATATGGTGATTTGTATTTACCTTCACAAACCTTCTATGAATAAAAAAGGGTCTCTATTCTTATCTTTTTTAGATATTTTTTTGGCATAAGAAATAACATGAAAAATTGAACTCAGATTTTGTAAAAATAGGGAGATGTACATTTAAAGCACAAGTATGAGATTTTCTAAGAAATAAAGTGAGAAAATATAACATGATTTTCCATGTTTATATTTCTCAGGATTATATTCTAAAAAATAAAAATTAACAAGTGACCTTTAAACAAATATTCATGTTGTGCTCCTCATTTTCTCATAATAGAAAAAAGGAAAATAAATGAAGTTCTTATTTTAAGAATTAGGAATGAATTGTAATTTTCATGTCTAGTATACTCAATTTTAAAATCACCAAAAACAATAATCCTTATTGCATTTCATTATTCCCTTATAAGCTTTTTTTGTTTGCAATTTCCATTGAAGTACTTTAGTTCTAAATTTTGAATGATTATGAATTATAATTATATTATCACTAACTTATGATCTTATATAATGTGCAAGTATTATATATATATCACTAATTTAAGTTGTTACTCCAAAAATAATTAGTTATATATTTCATTAAGTATAAAATATTCATTATAAAATTAACATTTTAAATCCAAATTTAGGTATAAGGATTTAATAAATTAGGACAATGGTTATGAGAAATATCAATGTACACATTATACCTATACTTGTCATGATAGTATTTATTGAGAGTAGTAATTAATTATAAAGATGATAGATATCCATATATGTGATTTACTAATGCATGATCATCTCCCTCAAATGAAAATAATAAGAATAATCTACTTATTAATTTCCCTGAAATAGAATAATTCAAAACTCTTCTTGCTTAGGTTAATGAGTAAGCAAGATTATTAGAAGCCATGCAAGAATGAAATAAAGCCATCAACTCCACGTTCCTCTAGCTTCATTATGGATCCTCAAAAGCCACATTTAGTTGGCTCCATTTTGGCTACCATATGGCTCCACAAAACCAAGATTACCTTCGACCACACATTATACATTTCTGGCCACTTTTTCACCATTGCATCAACCATTTAATTGGTAGGATTTAAGGAGCACTGGGAAGATAATTATGGGAAGATTAAGGAGTCAAATAAATCTTGAATTATGGGAGAATAAACCTCCATTTTCAGCCTCAAATTCAGCCTGTCAAGATGCCATCCATCCATCCATCAACTTTCACTTAACTTGGTTTTTATCTTTCTTAGTTAATCATGGTTAAAGAGTATTGTTAGACTTTCCTAAAGTATAATTTGTATTTTTTAAGTACTTATCATAGGTTATAAGTATCAGCCAATCCATCATGTGATGGGGGGGGGTTTAAAGAGTTTAGACATTTAGCATAGATGAATATAGTAGCTTATCGACCTTAGTTAGTTTGTATTAGTGTAACCTATGGTTGGGTGTAACCAAATTTTCTTGCTATAAGTTAGATGTGTAGTTGTAATGTGATAAAGCCTAATACACTCTATATAGATGTAAAGGGATGAAGAAAATGGTAGTTCTTTTCTACTAAAAAATTGGCTGGTTGTTTCAACGACAACAACTCCATAAGACTTAGAGTTAATCATGTTTGTTCCTCTAAAATCTTACACCATTTATGCTAAGAGTTGATACCTTAGTTAGTTAGTGTACGTGCTTAATCTTGAAGGTATTTCAAGATTAAAATTTTCTCTTGATCTTCTTAATCTCTTCTAAAATTTCTATTTTGTTAGAACCTTATCCAATTCTATCACTAATACTTGGCTTAATCCAAAATGTTTAGCATTATGCCTCATTTAATTACTTTTAAAAAGTTGGAAAAAAATGTATGATAGTAATTTTTCCCCTTAAAATTACTTACTTTTGTTATATAGAAAACTTATAAAACATAGTATAGATTGTTTTCTAGTTTTCTTCACAAAGTTGGAAAATCGTGTTTTCTAATTTTCCAATAATAAAAATAAAAAGTAGAAATTATAAACAAGTTTTCTAAATTTATAGAAAATTGAAAAATATTTTCCCAAAAATGACCTTATTTTTTGAAAGTAAATGTACCCAAGGAGACTCAAAAAATATGATGGTCTCAAATATCCACACAAAATGAGAGTCTTGTAAGAGTTTGAAGACTAATAATGGTTAAAAGTCTTAGAGAACATAAAATCGTTAGAAATGATAAGGAGTTATGAACGAAATGTTCTAAAAACACAACTAGGGTTTCAAAACTCTATAAAAATATAATAAGTGACCAAACTAAAGAAATTTAATATCTACCAATACCGATCCTAAATAAATTAGGTTACCAACATAACAAGCGATTACATCTTACTCTTAAGGTTACAAATTATATCTTTCACCGAGAATAATTTGTCAGATATACTCATATAAAATTCATAATAAGCTCACCCAAGATGTAGAGCTTCAGGCCTTGTGGTTAATCCCAACAAATGTTCTGTGTTTTTTGGGGGTGTGGGTGGAGACACACAGGCCAGAATCTTGGAGCACCTGGGTTTTCATGCATGCATTTTTCCCATCACATATCTGGGGTTGCCTTTATCCTCTGCAAGAATAACAGCTTCTCAACTACAGCCACTCTTGGATAAAATGACTGCAAGGTTAAGGCATTGGAGCACCTTGTTCCTCTCTTATGCAGGCATATTGCAACTCATTAAGTCTGTGCTTTTCAGTGTCCAGCTCTATTTTAGCCAGATCATTCTTCTTCCTAGGAAAGTTCTCAACTGTTTTATTAGCTTGTGTAGGACTTTTCTTTGGTCTGGCAAGCTGCAGCTGAAGAAGTCTGCTCTTGTGGCCTGAGATTCTCTATGTTCCCTAACAAATGAAGGTGGGCTTGGTTTGTTAAATCTACAATTGTGGAATTGTTGTGCTTTGGGAAAGCTAATTTGGAACATTGCTGTAAAGAAAGATACCCTGTGGGTCAAATGGGTCCATTCAGCGTATATCAAACAAGCCACTATATGGGACTTTAACCCATCATCATAAACTTCCTGGATTTTTCTCAGGATTCTTCACATTAGACCAATTGTGCAGGATTTCATTTTGAGGTGTGAAGCAAACCAGACTGAGTATTCTATTAAAATAGCTTATAAGGCCATTAGACCACCACAGGACAAGTGTCCTTGGACAAAGTTGATTTGGAGATCTGTTTCTACTCCTCGTTTAAGCTTTATTGCTTGGTTTTCCTGTAGAAATAGACTGTCAACTAAATCAAGACTGAGGGAGATTGGCATGGTTGTGGATCCAGCATGTATTTTCTACCCGTAGCATGATGAGACCAGGGACCATCTCCTTTTGTTTTGCCCTGCTACCTCTATTATCTGGAGAACTATTAGGAGGTTGGCTGGAAGAAGTGATCCTATCTTAGGTTGGGATCAAGAGGTTAAGACTCTACTTATAAGAACTAGGCAGGCAACACAGAAGAAGTATATTTTGGGGGCTCTCTTTGTTTCTTATATTGCCACTGTTTGGCATGAAAGGAACCTTAGAACTTTTCAGAATAAAACAAGACAGTTAGGTGCTCTTTTGAGAAGTATTATTATGCATCTAACTAGAATGTTTAGTAATCATACTCATTATGCTAAGTATAGTAATTGGCTAGGGTTGCTGGATGCTATTGATTGTAATGCTAAGTTGTAATATCCTTTTCGAGTGGTAATTAAATTCTACTTATCGAAAAAAATAAATGAAAACTTGCATCTTACTAGTGCAATGTATGAGGTTTTATTTAAATTTTGAAATAACATCATGAGTAATATTGATTTAATCTTTAATATGATATTAACTAGTTAGTGAGTAAAATATCTTAAGTAAACATTAAAAGATATTTGGATATGGGAAAGATATACAACTAAATGTAACATAATAATATATTGATACATATCTTTCAATAACAAAAATATTAAATTTAACTATCTAGTTACAAAAACATTTACAATAACAAAATATTTACATTAACTTTTATATATGGTAACTGTCATTAAAAGATGAAAACTTTAATATAGAGAAGTAGCGTGCTTGTTTATATATGCTAATAGTGATTACCATTATTGTTACATAGTTATTATAGTTTTTTTTTGTATATGAGGAAACCAATCAACTGTTATTTTAATTTGGCATTACTAAATCAGTAGGAAACACTATTTTTCAATCTTATAGGATGAACTCCATTAATATATTTGGCCATATTGAATGTTTGTTGCCGACCCATTTAATCACTTTACTTGTAGACCGTAGGTTGGTTATTAATTAATGAATAACATAGTTATAATCCTGCATGGGTTAAATTTTAGGCAATTTTTTTTATATGCTTGGATTGTGTTATTATACATAACAAAGACAAAGATATGTGTGATATTAAACTTTATAAAATATGAAATAAATAATTATTGAAAACCATTTAAAAGATTTGAATGACAGACTTGATTATGTAGCATAAATTATGGGATTTGAATTTCAAATTGAGGGTTGTACATGAGTAAAATTATCTTTTATTACCAATGTGATAATTGGAGAAAAATTGAAACTATATAATTTTTTTATAGTTTTTTTTGTTTCAAAAATTTAAATTTATTAGTGTTGAATTTGAAAGATGAGTAATTTGATACTAAAATGTAGGGAAGTTACGAGAGTTTTTGTTGGTTGATATTTGATGTATTTAAATTTTTTATTTAAAATTTAATTAATTAGTAATATAGTAATATATAAATATCAATAAAAGTAACTAATTAAAATTTTAGCTGAATATTAGATATGGGTTTTACATAATAATTTTATAAGAAAAAGTACATCGATATGAGTATCTATTTATAAATAAAAATCTGATGAACAGTATGATATATTTTTTGTTTTGTTTTTTAGTAACCAAAAAGTTTATTTATGAGGTGTACCATAATCATTTTTATATGCACAGAGAAGAAATAATGAAAAATTGAGAAATGAAATGATGAATAAGCTTTTCATTTTGTTATAAAAATGTCACTATGTTAGTAGTGGGTGTACATAGCTAGTTACTTAGAAGTGTATGATATAAGAATTGGTATTCCCCTAAAACAAGTACACTTTTGCCTATAATATTTTAAACACTTTCTACTTATGGTTCTTAATAAAAATAACAATAAATTTTAATAAAGGTATGAGTTTACTTGTAAATGAAACACAATATTTATGTGTAATTTTAAGAATGTGTATTGTAGTAACTATAATTAGAGGTGGCAATCGGGTCGGGCAGATCGGGTTCGGGTCGGGTCATAGTGGGTCGGGTCATTAACGGGTCGGGTCATTTTGGGTCATTTGACTGTTGTGGGTCGGGTGCGGGTCGGGTCGGGTCATTCAATTTTTGGGTTGGGTGGGGGTTGGGTCGGGTCGTTAACCGGTCGGGTCATTTCGGGTTAATTTGTCGAGTCGGGTTGGGTCCGGCCGTTCGGTTAAGAAAACACAGTTTCGGATAATTTTGGGTTAACTTGACTAGTAGGGTCGGGTTGGTTTCGGGTCATTTTCTAGTTCATGTGAGTAAGTGGCTTTGCCCCGTTCAGGTCATTTCATGTAATATGACGGGTTAGTTATCTCCGAGTTGTTTTGAGTTAAGTTGATGGGTGGGGTTATTTCATACAATTTGACGAGTTGGATTCAATTAGTTACGGGTTAACTTAATGGGTCGGGTCGGGTCGTGTTTTGACGGGTTTACTCATATTCGAGTCCAAGTAATTATCATTTCATAAATCATAAATATTAGAGACAAACAATCATAAGATTAATATTGCAGATAAAAGAATTAAAATTATTAAATACGCTTTATTTTCACAAATAAATAGTACAGATATTTATAAATTTTAATAATAAAAAATATTGCGCTTTGAATCAAACAAAGATATTTATCATTGATTATAATTTATTTGATAACTTAAAATATTTAATTACTTAAAAAAGATAATTTTATAAAATAAAGATGATCAAAATAAGACTAGACAATGTATAATTATCATTTATTACATTGTATATATTAGATACAATAATAAGATTACTAGTAAAGATAAATGAAATAAGAATATTATATGTGTTTTATTTTTACAAAGGCAAATAATAAAGATATTTATAAATTTTAACAATATTATATTTGATTGCTTAAAATATTTATAAATTTTACAAGTAAAAATATTAGATGTTTATCATATATTATATTTATTTGATTACTTAAAATATTTGATTACTTAAAAAAAGATAATTTTATAAAATAAAGGTGAGTATAACAAGAATATACAATGTATAATTATCATTTATTACATTTTAAATATTAGACACAATCATAAAATTACTAGTAAAGATAAATGAAATAAAAATATTATATATATTTTATTTATAAAAAGGCAAATAATTTATAAAATAATGGTGAGTATAATAATACTATAAAATATATAATTATCATTTATTATATTGTATATATTAGATACAATCATAAGATTACTTGTAAAGATAAATGAAATAAGCATATTATATGTGTTTTATTTATACAAAGGTAAATAAAATAAGATATATATTTATAAGTTTTAGTAGTATTATATTTGATTACTTTAATTATTTAGAAATTTTACAAGTAAAAATATTAGATGTTTATCATATATATATATAACACGGTTAATATTAACAGTGAAAAAATTTACCTACAAAAGTATTATTTTTTTATCCAATAATTTTTATATCATTTATTCTATCTTTTTTTTATATATTTATTTCTCTACATAATTTATCTTATTAATTTCTCTAGTTGTATTTATTTTATTAACGTTATTATATTTATATTTTTATTGTAATATTTTTATTAATTATATTATATTTGTATTTTTATTGTAATATTTTTATTAATTATTATTATTATAGTAAAAAAAACTATAATAAGTTATTTTAAACATAATTTATATTAAATAATATTTTTATATATTTTCATAAATTATTAATTATTATATATAAATTGATATAAATTAAAAATTAAATAATGTAAACTATAAATAATTAATAAAAAATAATTTGATATTGTAAATTTAAAATTGATGAACGTAGAATACTAAATTATATTTAAAGTAAATTAATAATATTAAAAGAAAAAATATAACTAAAACTTTAAATTTAGGGTTGTAACGTGAGATACTTTTGATACGGGGTATAGTTATTATTTGTTGGATTTTGTGGGTGGTAACTGATAAAGGACACTATCATGCTCTTCTATTAAGAGTTTCTTCAAATAGGTGGATTAGTGGATGTAATGGAACACTTTTTGAAAATTATTTTACAGGCTTACAACTGGATGTTTTCCTTTTTCATTTTGGTTATTTATTTATTAATAATATATCTTATTAGGATATCATTAATAAATAAGAATGTCTAGGATAAAATTATGAAAAACAAGTACAATTTATAAAATACTATATTTTTAAAAGCTTTAAATGAATAATAAAATATGTGTAATTTATTATTATTATAATATATTTTGATGTCTGATCGGGTTAATATTAGGTCAGATCGGGTGATTGTCGGGTCGGGTCAACGTTGGGTCGGGTCGAAACAGGTCAGGTTAATACCGGGTCGGGTCACTATCGGGTCGGGTCAATGACGGGTCGGGTCAATAACGGGTCATGGGTTGGGATCGGGTTCGGGTCGGGTTTTTTTATCGGGTTAGTGCCAAGTCGGGTCAATGTCGGGTCGGGTTTGGGTCGGGTCGGGTTACTAAATTTTACGGGTCTTATCGGGTCAAGTTTCGCTCGAGTTGGGTCGGGTTGGGCGGGTCGGGTCAACTTTTGCCAGCTCTAACTATAATACTTCAATTTTAACTACTTAAAAATTTTATTTATCGCCTTATTTAACATAAGTATGGTCATGTTACCTTTATTATGTGAAGTGTTAAGGCTAAAACAATTTAAACAACCCAACACAACAACAAGAAGTAAAGGACAATAATATAAATAAAGAGTTACAAATAACACAACCTCAACACTAATCAAAATACAACCAGGGATATAGAGAGTCCAAAAGAAAACCGACATAAAATAACACCTCATAGTGTAAGACCGGTTTACTATTATACTCAACCTAATTGCCATAATACAAGCTATATAAATCACAAAAAGTAGCAACCCTCATTCCCTCCATATTTCAGGCCCTCATGATACTTCTCCTAAAAATCCTTCAACCAATGCATATTATAGCATACTCATTTGAAAAGTAATGGTATTAGTATGACTTTCTTATATTGAGTAAATCACAACACCTCTTAAGAGGTAACCTGCTCACATTATATGTAATCATGCAATAACAAGAATACTACTTACACATAAGACATAATACAACATGCAATGATAACATTCAATGATAAACACGAATCCACAACTCAAAACATGATAAACATCAACCATGCCCAAATCAAGGGCCCAAACTCAAGATAAATCAAACACTACTCAGCTTGATCCATTTGACCTTAGTTCAATTATTTAAGGAGGGAACTTAGTGGTTATCTAATCTGATTCCAATTCATACCAATGATTACTTCTTAAGTGGGATACAACCTCATAATCCAAAGTATTGATCTCTAGCAATAAACTCAACAAATCAACTTCTAGCTTCATAACATCATATCAAAGAAGTCATACAACCTAAGACATGTATATACAACCACAACACTCAAGTCCTTAAATACGTGTATCCCCTAAAGGATTTGTGAATCCCTATGAAAATAAATAATCCCTTTAACTCGAAGGCCCAACTATACACTCAGTGTCTTACCAAGGTAAACGATCATTTTCAAACTTAAATCTTTTACTTTAAATGATTAATTTCTTATTCAAATATCAATATTGTTATTATATAAAGCATACTATAATCCAACACAACAAGCCAATCAACTAAATCCAAATTTCCTTGACCACTAAGGATCATTAACAACAATCCAATATCAAATAAAGTCAAAGGACCACAAGGGTCACATCAATTCAAAGCCAACTAGACCTTGATCTAGGCATTAAGCTATTGCCCAAAACTCTTATCCCAATAAATTCAATTTAATTCTTTTTAACCAAATAATTTCTAATTTTCTTAAGGACAACAATAAACCAACTCTTAAAGTCAAACCAAAGGTCCAGACCATGGTTTACAAAGATACATTCTAAAATAAATGATGTAAAAAATATAATTTAATGGCAAACATCAGTCAACCCATAAGATTAACCACGAGAAAATTGAAAAAATTGTCCTAGGGAACCAGTTAAGTGGTCTTAGAAACTGGTTGGTTGATTTAGGAGCAACAATAACAAATAGATCAAGAAAAATAGCTTAACTAGTCAGTTGGTGAACCAATTAATCAATTCCTCCCCTAATTAGTTAATTGACACAAGTCAAAACTAACACATGTTGTAGACAAAATAATTAACTAGTTATGGGTAATCAGCCAATTAAACAAGTTAATTAGTGAACTAGTAGACTAGTTCTCTCTAACTAGTTCACTAAAATAGTGTACCATTTTAATACCCTAAATTTTTTCCACCCTAATTTTTGGGTAATTAGTCTCTTAATTCTATCTTTAACCCATAACCTTTACTTACCCACTCGACCCTTAAATCTTCTTATTCTTTTCTCTTCTTTTTTCCCCTTTTTCTTTCAACTCAGCCCTACCTTTGTCATGTGAGCCCACACCACTAGTTTTGTTTTTCTAGGTTTGGTTACTCAAACAAATCTTATCTAAGTACCCTTCACTCTACCCCCATAAATATTCTCTTCTTCTATCATGCCAAGCCTAAATGCGAGTTACCAAGCTCCATTTTACGTATCATCCATTTCACACAACCAAAGTATTCTATATAATCCTGACCTTTTCTTTTTTCTTTTCTATCATTCATCCCTCCCAAATCACAACTCCCTCCTTTTCTTTGCTTTGAAATTCCCCCTCCCACACTAACTCTATTCTCCACCCCTAGTTTGCCATGATTTTCATTTGAGTTACATCATCTTTTCTTATTCTCTTACAGCATTCCCCAAACTACACCATCACCACCCGTGCCACTAGCTTACGATACACTACCCTCTGCAGCGTTGAGACCTTACATTGTCTATGATACCCTAAATTTTGGAAACTTAATTCGCATAAAATATTGGTTTTGATTTATGAGTTTCTTCTATTTAGATTAGGTTATTTTATTTAAATCACAATTCTTGTAATTTTTTTTAAAGTTATAATTCATTTTATGGTTTTATTAGTGATTTTGAATTCATATTGAAATTTATTCAATCAATTCTTATAGTAGATAAATCTAGATAAAATTACTCACGGTTATAGTTTTATTGAAATATATTTTCATTTCTATCATTTATTGTTATTTTAAAATTTTAAAATTTATTTCTAATTATAACATTTTTGTTTCATATTTTGTTGACAAATATAAATTATTTTAACTTATAAAATCTCTTCGAAGCAGTAAAACCATTTTAGCAATTTAAAATGTAGCAAACATTTCCCTATTTGAATTTGCTTATTGTTATGAGGTCGATAAGATCTTCAAAACAATTTAAAGTAATGGTTTCCATGATTGATTTATGATTTTATTTTTAAAATTAATTTTCTTCTATTTTTCCATATTCATTAACAAAGGATTTTTTTTGGAAATCTTTTCAATTACTTTTAGTCGTTTCAAAATTTTACAAAAATATTTCTCTAAAGTATTTTTAATATTATTTTAAAATCATGTTTCTATTTTAATAAGTGTCATGAATGGTATTAAATATAAAAAAAAAGTCTAGTTAAATCTTTTGGTTTTCTTAAAAAATCTATTTATATATTTCTTTGAAATTATTTTAATTGAATTTTATCTTAATTAAAAATGTCTTTTAGATAACTTATTCTTAGATATTTTGTCCAGTAAAAAAAGTTATCGACTCATCCCCTCATTTTATTTTCCCATGTATTCTACAACCCATATCTCTAAACCCTAACATGCATATTCTCATTCAACCTCTAACTTACACCTGTACCATGCCACAACTCTGCTAGTGTTCTCTAAGTTGATGCCACCACCAAGCTAATGGTGGGTAGCAGTATCTTATATGAGCAAGGGAGCTTTAACTTAACCTTGCTCCAACTCCTCTTTCCTTCATTCACCAATGAAGCATAACACCAGCTCCAACACCATAATGAACCACCACCAATAACTCAAGCTTCTCATTATCACCATCCTCCAGTGTAGTAGAGCAACCAACGATGGAAAACTAGCTACGATGCATGAACAGATTAGAGAGAAACAACAAGTCGACTTTCAGCCACCTTAAGCTTAACTCTACCATTGGCAAGTGATGCTTGATCTCTTATGAAGCTTCACCACTCCTCACCCTCTTTTTTTAGGTTTATTTCATTCAATATAATTACCTAAACCCTAACTCTAATTCTAGATTTCATTTCTTTTATTTAGATTTTATTAACCTAAATTGATTATTTGATTGAGTATATATGAGTTAGATGATATATTTGGATGGAGGAATTATGTTGTATATGCTTGGTTTGTAATATTTGGATTTTTTAACCAAGTTATGTTTATTTTTTTTGGATTTATTTAATTAAAATATTTTTGATAAATTGATTATAAAATAAGCTTTGGAATGTATTTTATGTCATGTTGAAATCATCAATTTCAGAATATTATATGAAATTAATAAGAATTAGTTTTCTAGGTGCGATCTTATGGATTTGAAATTTGATTGATGTTTGACCCATTTTATGAAATTGATTACACAATTAACATTAAGATATGTTCAATTTCATTTCTGTGTTGTTAGTTTATATATTTTATCAATATTTAACAGTATTTGCGTTTTGGGCCTAAAACCTATTTCCAGAAGCGACTTCCTAGAACTAGTTGATATTATGTTTCCATTTACTAACATTAATTATCTGGATTTATTTAGAATTTGTGTAATTGTATTTTGACACCTTCAATTTGGATAAATTAATTTGAGTTGTCCAAGCTTATACTTTGTGCTTAAAACCCCTAAATTTTGGGAATGGTTTTCTATAATCGATTAATATGCGATTTTTTTGACCTTTTTGATTATTAGTTTTGATTTAAAATTAATTTGAATTTATCTCTGGCTTATCATTTTAGGTTAGTTCTCTAAAATTAATCATTTTTATGTTTTAGGTTATAAAGCCTAATAATTTAATTTGTTTATAATAAATTTTATTTGTTTTTATTATTTTCTACTCTGATTAGTTTTTCTAAATTAGTCGTTCAATTTTTCATTAGAAATCTAGGAAGGTGTTCTAGTGGATCTCTGAAGCTAGGGTTTCCTTCTTCTTGTGCCAGGATAGCTCAAAAACTAGGAAACCTCCAAAACTCATTTTTTTTGGTATATAATGTAAATTTTTATTACTTCTAAAATGGGAAAAATAAGTACAAGCTCAATATTCATGTGTAAAAAATGTGAACTAAATTGACATATTATGATACACAAGCTGCCAAAGCCTTAATCTTAGTATTCAAACTCCTCACTATCTATCTTCATTATTATTAACTTTTCATTATGTTCCTTGTTCCAAAAAATATTTGTATTCTTGTCTTGTTAGATGTGGTACATGCATACATCATAAGTTGCCCTCAATGTATCTTTCCACACCTTGGGACCTCTTCACTTTACATAACCAAAGCATGTTATGTTGCCATGTCATAGGCATATGCCTTACACCAAAATCTATGATTAACATAGTCCATATATGTATTATAACATCACAGGACATGATGCTCCTCATCCTAGATAAAGATAACACATTAAGGATTCAAATCATATCCAAATATGCATAGTTTACCTTTGGTTGCCATACATTCATGCATGATTGGCCATAACATCAATTTATGTCATGGAATTGATAACTAATTCGACACCACATAATACCATTCAAATTTTAAGCTCTGGTAAATAAATAATCATAGACCTAGGGGATATAGTATTTTCCATGCTTAACATACCTAGCTTCTGCATGTAGATCATTAAGGGATAATATGTGAAGAAGTGTGAATATGTAACAAAATCTACAATAAACAAGAGGCCAAGGATATGATAATAGAAGAATAAAGATGGGATAATATATAAGGGGAGAGTGAATTTTGAAATCCAAATACATCAATCAAAGCCAAGATTTCAAATAATTGGAAAGAGGAAAAACACCCTAACATATTGGGAAAAATAACCTAAGCTGGTTAGCCTAACTCTTAAGTGAAATAAAATATAACTTTCGGTCTCCAAGCAATGGTAAACTACCAGCCCACATTATCATCCTCAACATACTCTATCTAAGAACATAACCCTATAAATCATCCTCTTCTCATTGAAATAAAAGATAAATCATTACAATGACTACACAAATGTAGTGTCAATATGATAAAGTAATATTAAAATAAATTATCTAAAATATGACAAAGGTTCATACTACACACTAAGGTCACTTAATAGTATGGTTTAAAACATACTTAGAAAATATAACTCAAACTCATGATTATCATATTATAATGTATGCCCACATAAGAAATATATATGAAATAATAACTCAAATAATGCATTAAGCTCACATAATATAAACCATATTATTAACCCTCTATTTAGTGACCACATATTTTTTAATTATTAAGATATTAATTTCAACCACACACTCCACCATGAACAAAAGTCATGGTGGCATAATACACCTACCACACGTAGTTAGAATACATAACATGGGCTTTTCTCAGGGGATACCATACCCTATTACACATTGAGTGCATTTTCCATGAGGGATACCACAGATTGTGGTGTCATACCCACCACACATGGTCGGAATACATCAAGGGGCTTGTACTAGGATACCTTACCCACCACACGTTTAGTACATCTACTACGAGGGATACACAAAGTTGGGATACTAAACTCACCTAAATGATGGACTTACAAAGTGTCAAAAGGATTATATAAAGATACCTCACCCATCTTCACAGGATATTAATGTCACGCCAATTGCCAGGGTATTATCCTATACCTTAAAGATATATGTTCATGCCCCTACTGACACAACCTTTAGAGAAAAAAATAGGAAATGAGTGAAAATATTAAAATATAGAGTGACCTAGCCATTAACTCTTAGTTAGCTACTCTAGGAGCTAGAGAAAAAAATGCACAAAAAAAATCTTAATTCCCATTATTAGTAGCCATTAGGTGATATCACAAATCATAACTCAAGGTACACACGCCACCCAAATTAGGTGTTAAAAGGTAACACCAAACTTAACCAAATGAGGTATCCAAGCCATTACCAGAATATTCACCATTATATTTTTCCATAGTTCCAAATATGCAAGGCTAATGTCAAGATTTAATGTCACGAATTAATGAAAAAGTTTAGATAGAAACCACAAAGAAAGATCATTAAATAATAAATACATATGAAAAAGCTAATATCATGATTTATTAACACAAATTAATGAAAAATATAAGATATAACCCATAAAGAAAGATTAATAAATAATAAATACACATGGAAAAAATCAAGAAAAACCTATCGGCCGATTCATAAGACTAGTCAACTGGTATAATTGTACCAAACTCATAAGAAAAATAAATACACAACGAAACCAGTTAATTAGTTGCTCCAATCCATATATAGTTCATAAAATTCAGTGAATGTGTTTAGGCCAAGACTAAAGCCACTTTGGTCACAAAACAACTAGTTGATGGGTTTGAAAAACCAATGAACTATTCATGCAAGCCAACCAATGTGTTCATAAAATAATTGACTATCCACACAAACCAATCGATGGGTTCAACTAACCATTCAACTATCCAGGGCAAAATAACACCCAAATGTAGACAAATCACACTTAACAAAATCACATGCTTTCCACAATAATATTATCATGCTCCTATGTTGTAAAACACATAACAATACATAATCCAAAACCAAATTTAGATGGATACATGGTAGAAAAATTAACACACATTATATTCAAGTGAAAATCATGATATTTATGCATGATATATAAATACTTAAAAACATGATCCAAAATTTAAAGATACAAACATTACCACATGCTTCAATATAAGAGCTCAAAATAACGTATATATATCACAGACCATGCCAAAAACATGAAACCATAATAAATACTACAACTTCTTAGTCATACTAGAGATAAGGATGTTTTACCTCCAAGCTAAGTCTTCTAGCACAAAAATACTCCTAACTTGATGGTTTATATTAACACCCTTGATTTCCTAAGAAAATTAAGAATGAAAATATTTAAAACTCCATTTTAGAAAACCAATTAAAATCAAAAACAAAAGAGGGAGGAATGACAAAGAAATAATCCAACCTTCTCTAAATAACAATTTATATAGGGAAGAAAACTAGGATCTTCAACATTTATCTATGCCTTAATCCTTCCTTGTTTAAAAGAAATAAGACAAAGCTGATGCTAATACTAGGAGGAAATAGAAGAGGGAAGAAATCAACCAAAGGGAAAATCCAAGAGGCATTGCCCTATTTTCTATTAGAAGAGGAAAAGAAAGAAAATGGGAAAATATATTTGATACTTAGCAAAATAACCAAGATAAAGGGAGAAAGAGAGAAAATATAGAAGGTAAGGGTTTAAATGAATTAGAAAAATTGAGCCTAAGGGCAAGTTAATGTGACCCCACACTTCTATATAATGGATGGATGAGAAATTTTGACAAATCTTGGGAATTTTATTTTAATCCAATGCTATGATTTTTTTGGAATGAAAATTTATTTGAGATAATGTTGGAAATGAGGTTTAATGAGTTTTTAGGCAAACCTATTAACTTGTTCTATGAACTGGCCGATTGGTTTATCATTTTAGCCAAAATGAGTTTCTTGACCAAACCAATCTATTAGTTTAGGGAAATTGATTGACTAGTGGATATATAGTCAATTGGTATACCCAAACTGATTGATTGGTTCGTTGAGTTAATTATATTTTTTGAAGTTTGATTTTCTAAAAAATCCCTTACACTAAAATGGAACCTTACTAATGCATATTGATTGTCTCTAAGAGATTTATAACCCTTTTCATGATGTGTTTAACCCAAAATATTGTCTCGATTTATTCTGGAGGTCGACTAAGACACATGAGGGAGACATATGACCTCAAACACTTATCTTCTACCTCCTCTCTCCTTTGTTCGGCTGAAATTGTTTGCTTTGACCTAAGGAATGCTTTTGAGCAGCTAGAAGATTCCTTCCATGTTGATGTCCCATTTCTTCATTTACATATGAAAATTGTGGCCTGTTGGATATGAGTTTCCATTTATCGCAATTTGAGCTTGGGAGACAAGGTCAGCAAATTCCAAGCAAATCTAACCATTCTAATCAAATTTAAGTGATCAAAAGTAGGGTTTTAAGTTACCTTCCAAACCCCTCTATTTTTTATTTGATTGGTTGGCTATAAACAATCCCAATCCTCCGTGTATTGCACTTTCTTTTAGCCATATAAAATTCTCCGAGTCTACATTCTTTCGTTTCTCCCACACTTTGAGCACATGACAAATTATTCTTTCACACTCACCTAATCCTACCTCTAGCTCAAACTTATTTTAATTGTTAAGTAAGGTAAAGTTAGATTTTGAGAAAAGATTGAGTGGTCTAGTTGAGTTTTCTCTATTTTACCCTAGTGATATGTTCTTTCCCCTCTGTTTTCTTGTTCAAATTTTATGAGGTTTTAGCATAAAACTTGAGTTAAGATTTTTGGTTTTTAAGGTTTGAGAGTTGAAGTTTTTATAGATTTGAAAATCCTAGTTTTGAGGGATTTTTCCCGCATCAAGTAAGTAATTCTTGCACCTAAAATGTCAACATGTGTTACTACATGATAAGTGATGTCTTTTATTGGATTATATAAGTTGTATGAAGAAATGTAGTGGTATACATGAGTTACATGTTTAAATGACACAAATTGAAAAAGAGAATGAAAGTGGATGAAATGGGTTATGATGATGTCATGGTAAGAAATACATGATAATCTAGTTAGAAATATGTTAGTTGATGTTGGTATATGCTCTAGGATGAGTATAAATGATTTTTATGTAGAATCTGTATGGAATTTGTGAGTTTTGTGTTGTGTGAGGGTAAATCGATCAACTAGTTAGGTCAAACCAATTGATTAGTTCCTATAACCATTGACTGGTTGACCCAACCCATCGACTGGTTTGCCTCCAGAGACCTTGGTCTTGCTCTCTACTTAAACCCATCAACTGGTTTGCCAAACTAATCGACTAGTATATGAATAGTTGACTGGTTTGTCCAAACCAATCGACCGGTTGAAGAAAGAATGGTTTGGTTGGGTTGAACTGATTGAATGGTCAACCCAAACCAATCTACTAGTTGGTGCAACCACTCAACTGGTTGGACCGGACCGATCTACTAGTTCACCTAGTTTGCATGATTTGTTGTTTTGTGATTCAGTTATATTTAGGGTTTATATTTGGGACTATATCATAGTTATTAATGGGATGAAATATAGATTTTAACATGGATTATTGGCCTAATCAAGGGATTTAAAATGGATCATAACCTATGGCATGCACTATAAGCAATGTAAAGGTTAAATGTGTAACTCACTTGTAAATGGGTGATAAAATAGGAATAAGAGTAATATAAACCAATATGGACTTGGATTAAACCTTATTATGGATATTAAACTCATTGGCCAAGGATAAATGGTAATCCCACATGGTTTGGAAAAATGGAAATAAAAAGGATTAATATGGCTTAGTACAGGGATTTACCCTGTATGCTTGTATGAGCCTTATATGACTACCCATCCTTATGAATAAAATACTAATCACTTAAAGTGAAAGAAAGTTGAGTTGAGTATGGGTCTGGGTTACCCAATCTTTGATTTTCTATTGGGGGTTAGTCTACCTTCAGACATTTTGGTGCCTTTGGGTGGGATCCTGAGAGGTCCCAGTACCTTACCTACTTTAGATACTGATGATTTACTAGGGGGTATCAATACTAAAGATTCTAGTTACCTAGGTGGTTGGCTTTGGCTTAGACTTATGTCTATATTGGTTGGCTTCGGCCTAGACTTATGTTCATGTTGGTTAGCTTGGGCTTAGACTCATGTCCATTGTAGTGATTGGCTTCGGCCTAGACTTTATGTCCTTTTGGCTAGGCTTCCATGGTATGTGAGACCATAGGATGGTGCACAGTCCATCGCTCGATGATAATAAAATATGGTTGTTAAGTAAGTAATTGATCATATATAAATGATGGTTATGAGAATGGCGAATAATTGGCAAGAATGGAACTAAAGGTATGATTGGTTGGAAACGTGTAGGGCTGGTTATGACATTTGACTAATGGTTGACCTAATTACTTGATTATGAAATAGAATATTGATGGATCGGCTCAATTATCTCATAAATAAATGAACTAATAGTAGAACTTGAGGATTTGGTTAATTGGGAATAGTCATAGTGGTTGTTTATTTCTCCTTACCATTAAGTGTGTACATGCCTATGTGGAAAGTGGGTGAGTCTATGCATGAAGTATTCTATTCGTTGGAATTATACATGGTAGTATAACTTCATGTGCTTTATCCTTACACGTATATATGGCCTTCATAAGGCTTACTGTAATCTATATTGTGTATGATAAACTATTATACATGTGTACATTGAGGGAGCAACTTAGCTTACTCAGTACGTAGTGTACTGATGTGCCCATTTGCTTGATCATATACTCATTTTCACGAGCAGATAACCTTGTGAAAATCTTTGGAGATGGTTAGTAAAGGGCCTACCTCAGTTGGATCAGGGTTGTAAGCGAGGACATTCGGAAGGACTTGATGGTGATCATAGAGGACAACGGTATCTATTTTGGGCCTCGTGCCCCAACCTATGTTTTGAAACTTTGTACTCTAATATGTACTTGTAACTATTTGAACATAATCCATTAGTGTCGTTGTTGTAAACATTTTGAACTTGGTTTCAATTAAGTTATTATTGCGCACTCTGTTGTTTTAGTATTTTGCTGTTTTAGCCTTGTATCTGAAATAGGGTAGGTGGCGGACGTCTAACCTGTGTCAGGTACGGTGGTAACACTACATTTTGAAAATTATTTCCTAATTCCACAATATGTTTTTAATGGAATTTTTCGGTAGTGAAAAATGAAGGTGTTACAGTTAAGGGTCTACATATCAAAGGGGATGCTTAAGGAAGAATTGACTTTGGTTGAGTATGGAGAAATAGAGTGTATGAAGGTAAGTGTTGAGGATGAGGGAGGTGGAGTGTAATCAAGTAGATGGTAGAGGTACTTAATTTAGGGAAAGTTGCAAGATGGCATGCATGTAACCATGGCTACTAGAGGAGAGAGAGAAATGAGGGAGATGGAGAGAAAGTAGCGCAAAAGTGCGTTTGAGGGATTTTTTTTAGCTAACTAAAATTATATAATTATCTAAATAATGTAAAAATAATCTCAAAGCACTAAAATATAGTTATTAGTACAAATAAACTTTAATTAAAAGTTTTCATAAATATTATAAAAAATATAAGCCAAAATACAAAATGATCTAAAGTTGCATCATAACTAGTCGAATTGTTTGGCAACTAGTTGACTAGTAATCTCATAGTTGAAAATATAAGTTCCTAGTCATACCAATTGATTAGTTTGGGAAACCAGTCAACTAGTACATCTAAAATTCACAGTTAACCCACATTTCAAACCTTTTTCAAAATCAAAACCAATTTATTTTTATATCAACCTAATTTTAAGTACACTTTAGAGAATTTTAGGATAGGTTATTACACATAATATCTTCCATGCCATAGGAGACTTATGATATTTCTCTCCACCTTCCCGTAAAGATGATTTGCGTAGTGATAAAATGTCATATATGATACCCTATGAAAATATCATCAACCTAACATAAGTTAGTATACCATCTAGAATCAAACGAGCAAGTTGTAGTTGATCCACATGACTAAGAAATTGTGAATGCCATGATCTAATATTTGTTGTGAAAATCTCTATCAATGGCAAGTAATCATTTAATAAAGAATGTGATAGTGGGACCCCTAGATAGCAAACTGGTAAATATCCCATAAGAAAATGATATTTCCTTTC
Source organism: Tamarix chinensis (assembly GCA_030549775.1). Lineage (NCBI taxonomy): Eukaryota > Viridiplantae > Streptophyta > Magnoliopsida > Caryophyllales > Tamaricaceae > Tamarix > Tamarix chinensis. The sequence continues at coordinate 25,164,594 of CM060178.1, read as the reverse complement.
AACCTTCTCCCATACATAAATTGGCATTGAAACAATATAGTATATTGTACTCATTGAGGGTTTAGAAACATTAAAGAAATTTATAGAAAACTTTACACATGGATTTAATGGACTAGCTATTCCCTACACTAAAGAAAACTAAGGCATCTACGAACATTAGACTCCTAAGCTTGACTTTCTTGCATTTTGGGTAAGGCTTCAAATTCAAGTTCCTTCATAAATCACATTGGGATCTATGCAGATACTCCATCACTAATACACATAGATATAGAGATAAGGTATCACCCTATCTTTAACCCGTTTTGGCTTCAATTTTTGAAGTGCTCCATTAAATTAAAGAAAGTATTGTGTAGTAGTGATGCAAGTCATAACAAGTTTAAAAAAGTGAATAGGGAAATTTAGATGGAGTAAAATAGATTTCATAAAGACCAACTTATTGTATCACAAGTTTTCCTTATGTCCAACTGAATCATGTAGCATAGAGATAAATTCTTCATACCATATCCTTTCACCAACTCAAAATCCATTAAAATGTTATCTCCAATAGTATGACCTTTCACAAAAGTAACTTGAATTTATCCCACTAATAGAGGCATGATATGTCAGAGTCAACTAGTAATGACCTTATAAATAATCTTATGTAATAAATTGCAACATATAATTAACAAAAAATACCCAAATTCACAAGCATTAGGAATCTTAGGGATAATATTTGAGGTAACCACATTTAAAACCTTGGGCATTAATCCTATGATAAAAACCTCAATTTTGGCTTTCTATAAATCATCCCCTATAATACCCCATGAAACCTTATAGAACATAGTATTGAAACCATCCGTCCTCGAGACTTTATCACTACTCATGGTGAAAAGGGCTTGCTTTAGTTCCTCTTTCTGAATTGTATCCAACAAAGTCCTATGATTATGAGACTTTTGCATAGACCCTCCCATCGTGATCTTAGGTATAAATTCACCCCTTATTTCAAACTTAGTCCCCATAAGGGAAACATAGAATCTAGTGAATTAGGTAGTAATAGTTTCTTGTGTAGTGTGGGTATAGCCATCTTTGTCAATTAACATACTAATTTGATTATGGTGCCTCTGAGAGTTCACAAGTGAGTGGAAATATTTAGTATTTCTATCCTCCATCTTAGTCTACTCTATTCTAGCCTTCAGATGATAAAAACTCTCCTCATAATAGCTGTTATGTTTTAACTTAGCCATATGCTCTTTCTCTAGTGCTATTAACCTAGCATAAATGGTTGATCATTAATTTGATTCTAGAATTATATTAGTCTTTCTTAGCTTGGTTAACCCTCTCTGAGATGTTTCCAAAATAATGTTGATTTAGTGCATTCAAAGTTCAAAGATTTCAAATTTGTCATAACTTTGTGCATCGGGTGTTATGGGCAAACATGATCCCATACTTAATGCACCATGGTGAGGAAATCTAGATGAGTGGTACACATATTGTAAATAAAGAAGGACCTCACTCTTAAATTTATTTGCTGCCTCTAATCTAATAATGTGGCTGCATGATCCAAAATAAAGGGGTTGTAAAGTGGGCATGAGAAAGAGGGAATTGATCTTAAACTCATAGTGAACATGCCCTATGTGTTGATATGTATTTTTATTATATTGATTGTGTTAGGGATATATTAAATTTTTGGTTAATGAAGCATATATAATGATTTTATGTGAGTACACTAAGGTTACATAAAGTCCATTATGTTGAATATGCAAGTATGTAAATATGGATGTTGTGTATTTCAATATTTTCACATGTATAATCAATAATGGACAATTTTTCCTTAATAATGTCTTCATCCTTTTGACTCTTGGTGTGAAAATGTTAATTTAACTTTTCTTGAGTATGTAATAGAGATGGTCGAGTTTAATTTAGGTTTGTGGACCTTAGGTGGCCTTATTCTCTTAGTTGTGTTGTGATATCACGTGGTTCTTTATCCATGTGACTTGTGATTTTTCATAATTGTATTTTATGAATGATATCACATGAGTTATATTATCTAAGTTGTGCTAAATTTGTGGTTGGTGTAATCATATTATGTTTTCCCTAAAGCTAGTATTATATGTAAGCATGAGATTACATGCTTAAGTTACCATGATATATTCTATTAGCCATGTATATAATATTTTGATTATTCATATAAGTAACATAAATTGGTTTATTTCCTTATTTTTCGTAATTGTATTTTATGAATGATATCACATGAGTTATATTATCTAAGTTGTGCTAAATTTATGGTTGGTGTAAATATATTATGTTTTCCCTAAAGCTAGTATTATATGTAAGCATGAGATTACATGCTTAAGTTACTATGATATATTCAATTAGCCATGTATATAATATTTTGATTATTCATATAAGTAATATAAATTGGTTTATTTCCTTATTATTAATCATATATTATTTTTTCAATAACACAAGTGTTATGTTGTGTTTGATGGAATATGTGTTCACGGGCATAAATTTTAAAATAATAAGTGAAATAAAAGAGATAAATATGAGTTTTTATGACTACCCATAGTGGGTCAAATAGTGATTATATATAGTCCACCTTGAGTAGCCTCGGGATGGCCTTCGTGGTAGCGTTGTAGAGTAGATGCATTCCTTATGATTTTATATGATGTTATTCATCTCAATGCGATAGTGTATTTTATGTTTTTTATTAGTCTTTTTTCCTTTATCTAGGTTCTTCTTTATACCTTATAGGTGACTTATAAGCCCTATATGGGGTATTCACACTTAAGAAATTAGAGTACTAAGTGGTTTTCATGGGTGTATTGAGTCTCTTTGCTCTTGAGTATTATTTTGTATGATACTATATGTCTCTATGAAATAGTGTATTCATGGATATCCTATAGCCTCTATGCTTTAGATGATTATTTTAGTGTGGCTTGAAGCCTCCGTTCCCAAGAATTTCATGAATAAAGTAATGTGGTGTTATAAATATAAAGGTTTAAGTGGGATTAACTATATAATTGACATACAACATCATGTGACATATAAAGAATATGTAGAAAAGTGAATTAATATATCATTTATAATAAAATGAGTAAGAATGTGAAGTGGAACACATGATGTATTATCTTTAATGGAATTAATTAAGAAGTGGTTATATGATCTTTAGTGAAAAGTTTATATGAAAATATGTGAATAGTAGGAATGGTAACAAAAAATATATATAGTGTAAATAGTTACATGTAAGTGATTATAACCTTGTTCTCTTATGATCACACAATTATTCTATTATCTTGTGATAATATGCTTTACATATTCTCCTACTGATCTTTTTATTCTACGTAACTGATTCTTTTGTTTACCATGATCTATAGGATAGCATGTTATCCATGTTTCACCTATTATACCTTGTATTGGATAATATGAGAGCTTATTATCGATGTTGTTTATATCATATCATGTTGAATAGTGTTTCTTATTCCCTATGTAATAATGAAATGCTAAATGTACGCATATTATTGCTATGGGTTAGGTTGTTTACTCAATACTTTATCATATTATATTATGCTTGTTTAGTTATCCATTTATAAGAAACGTAACTTGATTTCAATTGTGATTATTGACGTGGACTAAGAGTTAGGGCTACTTGGAATTTCATACCTCAAAATCTTTTGAATTTATCTTTATGTATTTTATGTTTTCAAGAATTTGTGTAGTAAATTTTATTTGGTGTCGTAAACTACTAGTTATATTTATGTTGCTTGATTAAGATTTTGAGCATACAAGTTTTTCACTAACTTTATTAGTGATGTTTTGGTTTAGTGATTTGATATAATTAATGTTTCTAATATTATTAGATAGGTTTTTAGCCTTGCACCTAGAATGATATAGATGATGGTTATCTATCTTTATTAATGAACTTTTTTAGTAGTGAAAATAGGGGTATGACACCCTCCATGTGTACCACCATCCCCTAGCTTTGTCCACCTCCTATGGAACCACACTACAATGTCCACCTCAACCTCACATAGCCTCTACCCAGGCTACATCAACCCTTCACACCACCCAACAAACACCTCCAATGCCACTAACCCCCCTTTTGTGGCAAAGACTCATGTTGTAGCCCCTTTTAATGTGAGCTAATCACACAAACCACCTTGCAACATCACTCCCTCACGTAGCTAATCCATCCTCAACAACAACAAACAAGCTATTGATTATCTTCAGCTTTTTTTTTCCCTTACCCTTCCTTATTAATCCTTGTGCATTCTACCTTTTTTTTTCTTTTCTGAATTTTATGTGATCATATGGTCTCAAAGGAAGGTGCTTAGGAGATCTTTTTGCATATATAAAGACTTAAGTTGTTTTGTGTTAAAGATACATGTCATCTAGATTAGGGATTGGATTTTATGTATGATTTCTTGTAAAATTTCCATATTAGGATGTTATTATAGAAATCATTACAAGGTTTATTTTTAATTTATATGCATGTGTTATTTGGTTATTCATGGTTTTATGAGTGTTGTGATTTTGTGGGTAATGTTGATACTTTAGGCCTTACCACACTTTACCTTAAAATCTCAAGTTTATTGATATAATTGCTTATTTTTTTTTAAGTTTTTAGTTTAAGCATATTCAAATGAGATTAAGCATTATTAATTGTAGGTTGTATTGAGGTTAAAATTGAGGTGGTTTGGGTGCTCAGAGTTTTAGCCTAGGTTTTTTGGTGCGCTAGGGTTTTATGTTGTTAAGGCGAAGTACTTTTTTGGCAAGTCAATAAGGTGTAGATGGATGTGTGTGATTTTTGTGATTTTTGAAACATATGGAAGTTTTGTGGGTTTTAGATGATTTGTCCTAAGAGTATTTAGGTTAACTTTGTGAGTATTTGTGGAAAATAAGTATATCATTGTAACACATGTTGGGATATGGCCCCATCTTGTTGGATGCCCCTAGTTTGAAATTGCTTGGTGCCTATAGGGGCATTACCCACCATCAAACCTCATCTTGCTCGCAATTAGGGCATCACGAGTTCGTATGACCTCAGTAGCCTCTAAGGCCCTCTCATAAACCAAATGCAAATCATGATCATGAGATCCTACAATTAACTCTTGATACTAAATCCCTACTCTTAGACAGAATTGGTAAACTTTCATCTCTTCATCTATCTCTATCTCAAGTGCGAATCGAACCATATCCACAAACCTTGTGTAGTAGTCCTCTATTGACATCGTACCCTATCATAAATATTAGAACTCATCATAATTTTATAGTCGTATGTGCATAGGATAGAAATAAGCATGAAAAAAACTCAAAAGTTTCCCTTAGGCATTAGGGATGTCTCTTTTCATCTATTATCCCCTCCACCTAGAATTAGCAAGCCCAAAGAGATAAAACATCATAATGTTAACTCTTTTATCATTAGAGCAACCAAATGTAACAAAGATATTCTCCATATCACATATCTAATGCGCCATGATGTCTGAGTTTGCTTCACCTTCAAATATTGATGGGTTTTGGTCACCATTCCGACATAGCCAATCTATGGGTGCTATAATAGGAAATAAAGATGGTGGTGGTACATGTTGAGAAACCTTATCTTGTTGTATATGTCGTTCGATGCAATCCCCATTTCTACCATAAACTGCTCCATGCTTTGATTAGCCACCATTGAAAACCTTAGATGCTATGGCTGTGTGAAAGGAAATATAAAAAAACCCATAAAATAATCCATATAAGCACAAATTAAAGGCCAACACCCCTCCAACCCCAAACTTTTTCCTAATATCTAAACTAGAAACAATGCCTAAAATTCCAAAATTCATTTTCCTAAGTTCAAAATTGAAAAGCTTTTGATGCCAATTTGTAATACCCTTAAATTTTATTTTAAGATTAGTGCATAAGCAAAATTGAAGTTGAGGGTGAAATCGCCATACCAAACATTAAAGAGATGTGATAATCATCTAGTTAATGTCAGGTGTTCGGGTAAGGTTGGAATGATAAAACAAATTATTATAACCACTTAACTAGATTAAGCATGCATATACACAACATCAGTGATAAGGTTACATTATACAACAAAAAACAAAAACATGGTTCACAAAAGTAAAAAGGTTTAAACAATTGACAAAATAAAAAAGATCCCAAACATGGGAAAAAACTCTCGCCTATTGTCCTTTCTACATACATCATCACTCCCCATTAAGCACTCAATGACCATCATCAACAAGGGCTTCATTACCTTGCATGAACATGTTACCTATCCACTAAATGGACAAGGACCACAAGTGGTAGTATCAGTACATGAGTACTAAGGAAGAACTAGTTATCACACATAAGCATAACATACTAGCACCCTATGTATAGTATAAAAGAATTATGTTATAACAATCAAGAACTCATAACATTAGGACAAGCTAAGATCCTATCATGGTAGAAACATGGTACAATATCCCATAAATAACCATATTTCAAGGGGAAAATCCTAAGGTTTCTCTAACATGCACTTCAATAATTATCACATAAAGACATGTGAAAAACTCTATGAATTAATCATGTCGACAACTGAATTGATCATGCATAAAAAAAGAGAACATATCTTATAGGCAACTCTAGTAAATCCATTTCTATTAATAATATCGATGCTGAGATTGGAGCATACATGGTACATGTTGAAAATGAAGAATACATGTTACATGTTGATAATGGAGCATATATAGTATATATTGGCACTTGACCACATAAAGCATCTTCTAACTATCAACCTATCATATCATACATGGTATGTGCTGAAAATGAAGAATATATGTTACATGTTGATAATGGAGCATATATAGTATATATTGACACTTGACCACATAAAGCATCTTCTAGCTATCAACCTATCATATAATATATATATATAATTTGGAATCATAAAGGAATCAACTGAAATGCTCTGAAAATTCCTAATTTTAAATAGTATATTTAAATGAGATTTTATTATAAAAGTTAATTAAGTATATTATTTTATTTAAAATAAAATAAAATTAATTAGGGCAAATCAAGAATAAATTTATAAGTATTTTAATTAGGAGTAATTTGGTTATTTTGACTAATTAAAGATTTTAATTTGGGAATTTATTTAAATAGATTATTTTATTTAAAATAAGAAGGGAAAAATAGTTTGAAATTAATAATAATTTTATAAATAATTTAATTGAAGAAAATTAGGGTGTTTTACTAATTAAAATAGAATTTATGGAAAATATTTTAAAAATCCTAATTTAGACTAAAAAGGGATTTAAATATTATTTTATTTAAATATTATTTTTTTAAATAACCCAAATATCCTAATTAATTTAATTAAACCAACCCACTATTTTTTTTTTCTTTTTTTTTTCCTTTTTCCTTTTCTTTCTCCTTTTTCTCTCTTTTTCTTCCTTCTTCCGCCGATTGGGCCTGGACGCGACCCAACCCACCTTCTCTTCCTCTCCCCGCGGCCCAGCACCGCTGGCATCTCCTGTGTACGCCCAAACGCAGCGTTTTTGCTTCTTTAATGATGAAACGACACGCTTAGTTTAATGAAGGTAGAAACCGACGCCAACCCGCCTGACTCTCCCTTTTTCTTTTCTTTTCCCCGGCCGACTGGTCCGCCTTCTTTCTTCTTCCTTCTTTCTCCTTTCCCCGTCGTCGACGTTGCTGCAACGCTGGCCGCCATCAATGGCCTCTCCGGCTACGGTGATTAACACCGACCGTTTCTTGCCTCATTGTCTTCCTCTTAACTGAATTATTATATGATTATTATCATTCTTCTTCTTATTATTAATATTCTAATTATTAGAATAATTATTATTAACATTTTATTTAATTATTCTAGAAAATATTAGGCCCTAATTTTGTATTAACACTCGCACTTATGTATTTTAGTATTATTATTTCTATTGTTCTTATAACCATTAGTAATAATATTATCATTATCTTTATTATTTCAATATTATTATATATGTTATCAATTTTGTTATTAATATTAATAAATAGCAGATCATTAGTTATAAGTAGGGTCGAAACCCCACTTTAAATTTTAAAGCTTATATGTTATTGTTATTATTATTCTTGATATCATCTTTATTTATAATATTTAGTTGTTATTATTATTATTATTATTATTATTATTATTATTATTATTATTATTTTATCTTTACTCATATTATTTTGGTGAAGGGTAGAAGCCCTTATATCACCTTTTTGTTTTGAACTGCATTAGTTTTATTATTAATATTCTACTAGTATTTTGTAGAGTCAATTCTAATATAATAATTTTTAATTAAAAATAAGGTCTTGGGGTAAGTTAGAAATAATAGCATTCTTAAGAGAAAACCTAATCCTAGTATTTTTTCCATAGTAGGTGAGCCCAATCAAAGCTCTCAGGTAATATAGGAGCGTGCTCCAAGACCGATGACATTTTAGGTAAGGGTTTACTAAGGCCATTGTATGTCTATATGCATTATGTGCTGCATATGCCATGTATTCTATGTTATCATCATTAATTATGTTGTATATGATATGATGTGGAGTTCATGTATGATCTTGGGTTGTTATATGGGATGTGTTTTATTTTTAAGTGATGATATGCGATGTGGCCTTAAGACATGCATGTTAGGGTTGTAAAATAATGATGGGTAGTGTAACAATGCGGCGATAAGGTTTTGCATGAAATGGCATAATGGTTAGGGTTTTACATAAAGAGGGTATGGGTATTGGTTTTGCATGATATGGTATGGGTAGTGGTTTTGCATGATATGGTATGGGTATTGGTTTTGCGTGATATGGTATGGTACGTTGCATGGTGATATTAGGATTACATGGAAGTATGGTATGTTGCATGGAAATTAGAGTTTGCATGGAAGTGTGGTACGTCGCATGGTGATATTAGGATTGTATGGAAGTGTGGTACGTTGCATGGCGACATCAGGGTTGCATGGAAGTATGGTACGTTGCATGGGAATTAGAATTTGCATGGAAGTGTGGCTTATTTCAGGAGAATTAGGGTTTGCATGGGAGTGTGGTACGTGGAGCTAGGGTTGCATGGGAGCTAGGGTTTGCATGGGAGCTAGGGTTTGCATTAGAGCTAGGGTTTTGCATGGGAGCTAGGGTTTGCATGGGAGCTAGGGTTTTGCAGGCGTTAGTCATGCATGGCTAGGCAAAAGTTTATGAATAAAATACTTAAGACATTAATAATTTAAAGTGGAAAATTGTTGAGCCGGGTCCAGACCGATCCACCGGTCAGAAATAGTGGTTAGGACATGATGTCCTATGTGTAACCGATCCATCGGTAATAATAGTGGTGTGGACTTTGTCCCGCAAGTGACCGGCCCACCGGCAATAATAGTGGGGTGACTCGAGCTCAATAAATATAAACCAGAGTTTGCCAAACGTTTAAAAGATACTAATTACTTATAGTGGAACACCATGTGAGCAGGAACCAGACCGATCCACCGGTCAGAAATAGTGGTGTGGACTTTGTCCCGCAAGTGACCGATCCACCGACGAATAATAGTGGTGTGGACTTTATCCCGCAAGTGACCGGCCCACCAGCTCAAATAGTGGGGTGTTCCTGTATTTACATGGATTTGATAAAAAGTATAGTGCGTATTGACTTGTGATAAAAGAGTAATTAAATAATTAATCCAGACTATAATGGGGCCTTTGTACTTTTACCTGAATGATCGTATGCCTGTATTTTATGGTGTTAGTCTCTAGGATGTCTTGTTATCCTGTATTATTTTATGTGATTATGTGTTGGCCTTAGTGCTCAGTTACCTTACTCATTATATAGCGTACTGATCACCTTTTCATGGGTGCTACTCATTCCCACGAGTAGAAGGCCCATTTGACTTCCTACAGGTAGGAGATGTCTTTTATGATGATATCGATGTTCATGGGGCATCAGGAGGGATCGAGTGATGATGGGGCAGGATCTGTCCCCGTAGTGACGTGGTTGGCTCTCCTTGAGATTTTTATTTTCATTTCTCTTATTTATGATTAATACTCTGGAAACAATTTTATTATTATAATTATCTCCTTTCTTGATAAACTAAATCTCGTACTTTGGGATTGTGTAAAGACTTGCGCGTATTTGATCTCCGTAATTATGAAGTTGAATTATTTATTAAGGTTTCGAGTTGTTTTTCTTAGCCTTAGCACTTAATGCTAGAACGGTAGAAGTGAACTGATCTAGTATTAAGTGTGGCGGTAATATTCCCAAAATTTACGGTTTTAAATTTTAAATATGGTTTTTATAAAAAAAAATGAGGTAAATTTTGGGGGTGTTACATCAACATTATAGAGAAATTAGGCACAAATGTATAGACATCTCTATCATGCTTTTCAATAACTGTCACATAAAGACTTATAGGCCAAAGGCATGGACAAGGAAATCACATGGGCCTTAGGCATATGGATCCATAATTAGAAGCACAAACATAGACATTTAGTCCTACCACCAATAGACTGATTCCATGGGGCACTAACAATATCAATGAGAAAGATAAGCCCAGACATATATGGACACATGATCTACCATAATGAACAAAGCTAAGATTATAATTAATAAAACATATTTATCAATACAGCCATCTTAATGATGAATCAAATACACATAGCCATCTCGGCAAGGAATAAAATACATATAGCCATCTCAACACGTAATCAAATACACAATTTATCTTAGCAAGGAATTAAATATATATAACATCTTGGTAAGGAATCACATACACATAACCATCTCGGCAAGGAATCAACACATGGCCATTATGGCTAGGAATCTCAACACATAGGAGCTCAACTCCACTACTCATGAACATATGAACCAAAGTGTTGATAAAAGGATAGCCCTTCCCCCTCTCATTAGTCTTTAAATGCCATGGAATTTTGGATATCCAATGCCCACCACTAGTAGTCTCTTGCTATGTTGGCCTAACAAAAAGTAAAATTATCCTTACATATGAATACCCCCTATGGGGACTAAAGAAATCTCATAGAATAAAGACGGTACCAAACCACTAATATATATACTAAAGACCCCTATTGTTTTATGAGAATAGGAAATGAAAGTCTATAGGACTTTTATCGGTTTTAAAAGATAACACGTTACCCCTACTAATTTTAAAGGGTAACACATAATCTTTGTTGGCTTTAAAGGATAACCATAAACTCTACCAAATTTAAAGGAAAAATGTCACCTCTCACATCATAGAGATAATCATTAACACACATAAGTGTTTATGGTTAACACCAAACCTCAAAGAATGTTCAAAACCATGAAAATAATTGATCCAAATGATCACCATAGATCATAAGATCTCTTTAAACTATTTAGTGAAACATCCTTAAGCAAACACCATAGGCCCCAATAAATATATTTCTAAAATAAAAGCAATGCACATCTTACCAAGTAAGAGTCCTAAAAACCAAATAAAATTCAAACTTAGGTTAATAAGGCCCTAAACTCTAGTCTATTATATTATTAATCTATTTAGTCATTTAATAACTAAAACACACTTAAAGTATATAAAACCCTGTCAAAGGTTTAGATATCTCCAAAAAAGGGAAAAAGTGCTAAAAAATCATTTTTTCTTTTAGGAATAAAATTAGTAAAAACCATAGATAAATTTAGTTTAACTAAGTTAAAATAAGACCCCACATTAATTTTGAAGGGATTTCCTATTCATGAAAAATACTATTCATGCCTTGAAGAAAATATCATTTTTTTTACCGAGAAGCTTAAAAATATAAACTAAAACATATTTTATTATTAGGAATCACTATTTATTGGGATTTATAATTCATAAGTTCAACCTTTGACTTTAGATTAACCTTTGACTCTAAAATTTTACTAAAGCCTTTTAGGATTATTTTAGTCATATTCCAGTTAATTATCTCTAAAAATATAAGTATTAAAATATTGAATCCTACTTAGGATAATTAAGGTGTCATTAGCTAAGAATAGTTTAAATACCGTGAAAAACTCAGAGAACTTTCTAAAGCTTTCAAAACTTTAACCAAAATTGACACCATAAAAACTCAATATTTCCAAACATAATATATATGAAAATTGGTCTAAAATTACAAGGATCATCATGGTATAATCCGATCTTAAATCCAACCCCAAAGCATGCCTAAAGCTCTAAAATCGTATTTTTCCTAAGAAAACATATCAAACGAACTTAGATTTAAACTAGTTATACATCAAAGTTTACATAATTCAACCGATATACAACATGGTATAATCAATTTGAAAAAACATCCATTAAATCACAAATCCCTAAATCAACCCATATTTATCCCAAAAAGAAACCATACTTAGAATCATCTTACAACAAAAAGTTATATACTATATATACTCTACAATTTACAAGCTACAATATTTCTTCATCAATTTTGAGAAACATCCAAAGCATAAAAAATCTCCAAAATGAATGAAATCCCTAAAATTACCACAACACACATCAAAGAATAAGAACTATTATTTATGCTTATATGTAGCTGTAACACCCCCAAAATTCATACTGAAAAATTTCACTTTTAAAAGTTACAAGAAAAAGATAAGATAGTAAATTTTGGGGTGCTACCACCATACTTAGTACCAGACCGGTTTCTTCTACCATTTTGATACCAAGTGATAAAGTTAAAACGTTACTTTACTTAAATTCAAGAATATAGTTATAAATTAGAGTAGCACAATATTTAGGGCGGTTAATTCACCTTCCAAATAAAACCTACTAACTATGGTTACAAAAATTTTAGTGGAAGGAAAATATGTAAATATTAAAAGGAAAATACATAAACTTTCGGTTTTAGTTACTGGATAGAATCTCGAATAACCCTAGACTCTTAACCAAAATAATAATCTTGAATAGAGCTTGCGAGCTAACTTGTAAAGGTTACTACCCATTGAATAAGTAAGGGCCCAAGAAATGAATCCTTTGGTACAATGATACTTAGTAACCCATTATACAAGGCTAATATGTAAGGCTTGCATGCAACACATCATATGCATCACATCAATCATGTGAGCATTGAATTATGCATATATTAATAGAAATGCAATAGTCATTCATATAATTACATGCATCAATATCATATGCTACCAATACTCATTCACTTGAAAATAACTTATACTTACTAACAGAACATCCAAGTGACGATCTTTGTAGTATAATTAGAAATCCATATCATTATCAACAATAGGAAAAATTCTCATAATCAACCCACAACTTCTCAATGGCCCTATAATAATGAATGACATGCATATAAGTAGACCATATCAGCTCATTCATTATTATTTGAACTTAAGATATTAGTGTAATAAATAGTAACTCATGATTTTATCCACATGGATTTAAGGACTCCACTATTCTCACTGATGGAATGATAAATAAATATAACTTCTAAGGAAGGACGCTCTTGGCCCCTTGTAACACCCCAAAATTCACTAATTTTTTTGAAAGCCGAAGTATTTAAAATACTTAATTTAAAACTCGTGAATTCTAGGGATGTTACCGCCACACTTAGTACCAAATCGGTTCTCTCCAACCGTTTCAGTACCAAGTGCTAAGGCTAAGAAAAGATTTACATTGAACTCAACCAAAAATTCATAAAAGAACTCGAAAGATCATACGTTAAAAATCAAAGTACGCATAAACGTTTATGAACCATAATAAAATAGAAATCAGAGTGCGAAATCAAAGAGGATAAATACTTAATACAAGGTAATAAATCAAAGAGGATAACTCCAATACAAAAGAAATAATAAAAGGAAATAGAATTGCATAAAGACTGAAATACGGCCACGACACTCTCGAACATGAGCCAAACATGCTCAACACACAGCCCCAACTGATGTCTCGCCTACCTGCACAAATCAGAAGGGCATACTACTCATGGGATTGAGCAGCACCCATAAAACGGGTGATCAGTACACTACGTACCGAGTAAGGTAACCGAGCACTAAGGTCAACACATAAGCATATAATCCATATAGAATAATAAAAGGGAATAATCCAACATAACAACATAAAGGCATATGAACAATTCAGGTAAAAGTACAAAGGCCCATTTATAGTCCAGATTAATTACTTAATTAATCTCTGATCAAATCTCATTTCACACCATAATTTTTATCAAATCCATGCGAGTACAGAAGCCCCCACTATTATAGCCGGTGGATCGGAGACAAGAAGGGCACAATGCTCCTGCACACTATTATTAGCTGGTGGATCAGTCGCACATAGGGTGTCATACCCTAACCACTATTTCTTACCGGAGGATCGGTTGGCCCCGGATCACATAGTGTTCCACTGTAAGTAATTAGTGTCTTTCCCAAGTCTTAACAAACTGTTAGTTTTATTGAGCTCGGAATCCGCCACTATTATAGCTGGTGGATCGGAGGCACATAGGGTATCATACCCTAACCACTATTATAGCCGGTGGATCAGAGACACATAGGACTACGCATCCTAATCACTATTTCTAACCGGTGGATCGGTGAGATTCGACTCAATATCTTCCACTTTAAGTGATTAATGTCTTAAGTGTCTTATTCAAAAGCTTTCACCCTGGACATGCATGAATCATCACACATCCCAAATCACAATTACAATTTAATCACCAATTACACATGATATAATAAAAACCCTAAGCAGCTACACCAAACCCTAATTAACCACAACAAACCATATTTAACCACTCCAAACCCTATTTAACCATAACAACCATAATTAGCCATTCCAAACCTTAATTAACCACAACAATCATAATTAGCCACTCCAACCCTATTCAATCACAACAACCCAGAGTTCATTACTCCAAACCATAATTCAGTCTCCTCCGTACCCTTATAAGCTTCACATACTATTTTCCGTCCAAAATAGTTCAACACCCAAATAACACTTGTATTACCTTCCTTACATCCCAAATCAAACTCTCATACATAAACTTTACTCCCATGCAAACTTTACACATCCCATGCAACCTCTTGAACTTTTCATACAAACCCTAAATCCCATATGCAAAACCCTAACTCCACCATGCAAACCCTAATACCTCCATACGACCATAAATACCACCATGCAACTATTAATACCACCATGCAAACCCTAATACCACCATACAAACCCTAATACCACCATGCAACCATTAATACCACCATGCAAACCCTAATAACACCATACAAAACCCTAATACCACCATACGACCATTAATAACACCATGCAACCCTAATACCACCATACAACCATTAATACCACCATGCAAACCCTAGATTCCGTCATACAAAACCCTAAATGCAATCAACACAAAACTAAAAATTCATCCATACCAAACCCTAGATTCAAACCATAGAAATCCCAAAGATTCATCCATATAATACAATTGATTAGATTCTTCCATTCATAACCACAAATTAGATTCTCCCATACAAGACCATAAGTTAGATTCTTCCACATAAAATCATAAATTTGAATCTCCCATATAAACCATAAATTAGATTGTTCCATATAACATCATATATTACATTCTCCCATACAAAATCATCCAAACCATAAATTAGATCCTCTCATACAACCCATAAATTCGATTCTCCCATATAACATCATAAATTAGATTCTCCCAATTAACATCATAAATTAGATTCTCCCCAAATACACCATAAATTTGATTCTCTCATATAACATCATAAATTACATTCTCCCAAATAAAACCATATATTATATTCTCCGCATAAAACCATACATTATATTCTTCCACATAAAACCATACATTAGATTATTCCTTATAAAACCATAAAATTAAGTTAACTCACTTCCCTTAGTCAACTTCTTTCCCCATCCTCCTTTTTCATCCTTTCTACCACACAAACCACATCGACATCCTCACATGCATGCCTTACAGAATCACAACGCATATCATCATATATAGTACACATGCCATATAAAATATACTTTAGCTCCGCGTTATACCACATATGAAATAATTAATAATGATAAACATAGAATACATAGCATGCAAGGTACATAATGTATATAAGCACAAAAACGGCCTTAGCACCCCTTACCTGAAACGACACCGGTCTTGGAGCACGCTCCTACACCTCCATAGGGCTTTAACCAAATAATAACATACTAATAAAAATAACATTAATAAAATTCTAACTTTGATAAAGATATAGAAATAATAGAAATATTATAAAAGTTGATAATATAGGGTTAAATACTTTACCCTAATAATAATAATGATACTAAAAATAATACAATGAGAATATAAATAAGAATAATAATAATAGTAATAATAATAATAATAATAATAATAATAATAATAATAATAATAATAATAAAAAGGACATTATTCAAAAACAAAGTAAAATAAATGCTTCAGCCCCTTATCAAAATAATTCTAATAATAGTACTAGTAAAATAAATAACCAAAATTAGTAATAATAATAATGAAATAATAATAATAATAATAATAATAATAATAATAATAGCAAAACTATTATTAGAGTAATTGTAATATTAATAATGAAATAATAATAATAGTAATTCGAAATAGTAATAATAAAAATAAAAAAAATAATAATAATAATAACATATTAATTTTAATAATAGTAATAATAGAAATAATAAGAAGAATAAGAATAAAATCGAATTAACATACATTAGGGCTTTAGCCCTCAACAGAAATAATAATCAAAACATTAATACTACAAATAATAATAATAATACATATTAAAAATAAATAATAATAATAATAATAATAATAATAATAATAATAATAATAATAATAATAATAATAATAGTATTTATATGCAAATAATTGAAATAAAATAATTTAAGGGTTATAAAAATAGGGAAAATGGCCGAGAGGGTCTAGGGTTCAACCTTAGGCTGGCGGGAATAGGCGTCACAAGCGGTGGTGGCCGGAAAAAGAGAAGAAAAGAAGAAAAGTTGCATGTTGGGAAAAAGCTAAGGAGAATTAAGGTGGGAGTTTGTGTGTTTAGGGTTGCCCAAATAGAGGGGAACAGAATAGAGGTGGTGGTGCAGCCAAAGGTGGCGGCGCACGGCAGCGATGGTGGTGGCCGAATGGGAGAGATGAAGAAAGAGAGAGGAGGAGAGGGAGAAAGAGGAAAGGAGAGGTAGGGGAAGGTAGAAGGTGATCTGCAAAACATTTTGGGAGGTGAAATAAGTGGCGGAAGTGGCGGAAGTGGCGGAAGGGGTGGTTAAAGGTGGTTCGAAGGGTGGCGGAGACAGAAAAATAGGTTGGTTGGGAAGGGGACTTCGCACAGCTGGGATGGCTTGTGCAGGATGAATCGATGGATATGGGACATTTGATAAGCTAGGGGGAGGTTCAAGGAATATTTTGGAAGGCGGAATAGGTGGTGGAGTTGGCCGACGGCGGCGGATGAGGCGTCTAAAGGGGCGACGGCGACAAGAGATGATTTCTGGGTTGGGGATCAAGAGCTCGATACAGGGCTGCTTACGAGGTATTTATAGGCTTTAGAAGAGAGGTTAGGGTTCTATGGCTCAGCGTGAGAGTAAGGAAAGTAGGGTTAGGGCTCACCGGCGGGGTTGTTGGCAGGTGGGAGTCAAAGTCGGGAAGGGATTTTGCAGGGGAAAAGGGGAAAAACTATGCGAGAAGGGGGGAGTTGATTGGCTCTAAATGATAGGATGATCAGTGGGGAAAGATAGGGGAAAATCTAGCCGGTCAAATCGGGAGAGATCGCCGGCGAAAAATCAGGGCGGGGCGGCGGAGGTTGCAGTCGACGGTGAAGGCAGGATCGAAGGCTGGGGGAAGAAGAAGAAGTAAGGCGGTTGGGAAAGACAAAGAAAGAAAGGAAGAGGAGACAGGCGAACCGGGAGCTTATTAAAATGGTAGGGTGAAACACAGTGCCCAAGGAGAAGAAAACACAAAACGTGGCACTAGGGGGAAGAAGGAAGGAGAATCGGCTGCGCGGGCTGGGCTGGGCCGCGCCGAAGGAAGGAGGGCGGGGAAAAACTGGGCCGCGGGAGGGGCAGGCCCAAACGGGAGGGAGAGGAAAAAGAAAAAGAAAGAAAAAGAAAGAAAAAAAAGGAAAAAGGAAAAGGGAAAAGGGAAAAATAATTAGTTTTGGTATTTAAGTTAATTAAAATATTTGGAATATTTAAAAATAATAATATGTAAATAAAATAATATTTAATTCCATTTTTAGACTAAATTAGGATTTTTAAAAGATTTTCCATAAATTCCATTTTAATTAGCAAAACACCCTAAATTTCTCCAATTAAATTATTTATAAAATTAATATTAATTTGAAACTATTTTCTCCTTCTTATTTTAAATAAAATAATTTATTTAATTAATTTCTAAAATAAAATCCTTAATTAGCTAAAATACCAAAACCTTTCTATTAAAAATTATTTATTGTTTTCTTCTTAAATATCCCTAATTAATTATACTTATATTTTAATAAAAATAATTTATTTAAATAATTTTTCTAATAAAATCTCATTTAAATATAATTTATAAAATTAGACATTTTTGGGGCATTTCACCACTATTTTTACCAGTAGATCAGTAATCAAAGAACAACCCTAAGGCATAACACTCTTGGCTACTATTTTCACTGGCTGATCAGTTATCAAGGTACAACTAGTTTTGATACACATAGTGTTCAACTGTAAGTAATTAGTATCTTCCCAAAAGTTATTAATATCCAATGGTTTAATTTACTTGAGTTCGGGACCCCACTATTCTCACTAGTGGAACAATAAGGTACAACTTTCAGGGTAAGACACTCCTAGCCACTATTCTTGCCTGTAGATTGGTAGTTACAACTAGGCCGAACTCAAGTGATCTTCCACTTTAAGTGATTAGTGTCTTTACAAGGTTATTATCATTCAATGGTTTACTTTACTTGAGTTCGGGACCTTATTATTCTCATTAGTGGAATGATAGGCTACAACTTATAGGATAGAACGCTTTTGGATACTATTATTGCCAGTCGATCGATAGGTACAACTTTAAGTGATTAGTATATTATTTATTTTTTATTTATTCCAGATTGAACACACAAACATGCACAACTCATGAAGGGATCCTACTCTACAACCATCATCGAACAACCCTGTTCTTTTGGAAACCCTAATTTCACGACAAACTCTATCATGTCATACTTAGCAATCAAATAATACTTATTATGCAAGTTTATTAGGATAATCGCCGTAGTACATGTAAAGTTACTAAAATATATCTAGACTATATAT
This sequence comes from Tamarix chinensis, assembly GCA_030549775.1. Classification (NCBI taxonomy): domain Eukaryota; kingdom Viridiplantae; phylum Streptophyta; class Magnoliopsida; order Caryophyllales; family Tamaricaceae; genus Tamarix; species Tamarix chinensis. Next base: position 25,145,338 of record CM060178.1, on the reverse strand, counting down.
TATTGATATTCATGCTAAAATAGGTGATAATGAGACAACAAACCCCTATTCTCATATTTAACTTCAAATGCCACTTATCATGCATATTTATTAGATCAATCACCACAGTACATTCAAAATTATTAAAATACCACTAGGTCATATAATGTTGATATTCATGCCGAAACATGTATTTCTAATACAACAAACCCTTATTCTCATACTTACATCAAATAACACTCATCATGCATGTTTATTAGAACAATCACCATAGTACATGCAAAATTACCAAAATAACCTTAGATCGTGTCATATTAATAACCATGATGAAATAGGTGATACTAAGATAATAAACCACTATTCTCATATTTAACATCAAATAATACTTAACTCTCATATTTAACATCAAGTAATACTTACCATGCACGTTTTTTAGAATAATCTCCCTAGTATATGTAAAATTACTAAAATACCCCTAGACCATGTATTATTGGCATTCATGCTTAAACATGTGTTACTAAAACATCAAAATCCTATCTCCATTCTTAGCAATATTTATAACATATTAGGCATCTCGGTTAGGGTTAAATATCATGATATGTCTAAATGGTCAAATTTTTCCTAGGGCTCATGGAAGTAGAATTGTTTACCACAAGTGTCCATACATACTGAACATAACATTTTATATATAATGCAGAAGCATCCATAGATGTTTCTTAAGGTAATGATTTGGCGTACTTAGTTTTGGAGCCAACCATATTATTTTTATTTGATGATAATGCTTTGACTAATCTTAATGATATTGCTTTAAGTTATTCTTATAGGTATGTAACATATTTGCAAGAAGATAATGAATTCATATAAGAAGTTAAGACACTTAAGATTTTTACAGGTTACAATCTATTATAAAGGAAGCTATTGTGCGTGAAAGTCAAAAGTCAAGAAGACCTATTCAACCTTTCAAAGTCAATATCATTATTTTGATTAGGATTCTTCTTAATTATTTCCATATAATCTTAGCTTACTTTGTTTGTAATAGTCTTGTTGAGCCATGTATTATATATAATATAAATACATTATAATACTAGTTATGTGATAGTTATCCATTTGTGTGTCATATGGCTAAAATAGTGTGCTAGTTAGCAATGTCTCAAACTCCTCTATAAGGTATGTGTGTTGATAAATTGTAATGTGTTGATTGTTGATTTGATAGTGAAATATAACACAAGTAATTCACTTGGTTAATTCTCTTTTTGTGATTAAATATGCTTTCTAAGGCTAATTGGAGTAATCTTAGATTGGAAACATTCAAATTTGAGTTCTTTTGTTAAATTCTTTTTGAGTTCTTGCTTAAATATTCCTAATTCTTCTTCCTAATTAGACAACCAAACGATCCACTTCAACCTACATTCACACTAATCTTCATCCACCATTGAAGAATTGTGTTAATTTATACATAAAATACATCATCACTTCCCAACCCTTTCTAAATCACCCTTTCACACATATAACATCTTACACAAAATAACATGCATTATTTTTCCATTTTCCAAGATAACATTAATAATCATGGGATTATTTGTAAAAAAATCATATCTACACAAATCACATGTCAAAACTCTAATGTGCTAACATACGATATCCAAACACTTCAATGGGGGTATAAAGGTTACCTGATTTTAACAAAAAATAAACTTTACTTATAATTAGCTAAAAATGATTAGGCTCCATTAATAAAATATTGTACCTAAAAATAACATCACAAATACCATATTAATGTTTGATAAATAAAATACTAATTTTTATTAAAAATATTTATTAAATATAAAATTACCAAACTACCCTTATACCTTAAATATTATCCATATTAAATAAAAATATAAGGCAAAACCTACGCTGCATGTGTAGTGTGAGCGATCCATGAAAAGGAAGGGGGATGGCTCGGGTAAGGGTTTGGAGGTGATGGTTTTGATTGTTGGGTGTAGGAGGTGGGGATATGGATGGTTGGTGGTTAGAGGGTGTAGTGCAGGTGGTTCGAAGGTGGTGGCATAGGCTTTAGGGAGAGGTGGTGCAGAGAAGGGGAAAGGAGAAGAAGATGAGGTGAAGGAGGAAAAGGTAGGTGGTGCTGGAGTAGCTGCAGGTGATGGTACAGGAGTGGAGGTGATTGTGGTCGATGATAGGTAGTTAGGAGCAGTTGCGGTGGTGGAGGAAATGGAAGGGAGAAGGGAAGCTGAATGGAGGTGGTGGTTGTAGGGTAAGATGTTGTAGGAAGGATAAAAGGAGGCATGGATGCAAGAGAGGCTGGGGTCGTATCACTATCTACAACAAGTGCTGCATTAAAATATGATAATCATGAGACTTCATGTTAATTAGTTTCAACTCTTTCATCAACATGAGCCTTCTGACATTTGAAGAATACCCTTTCAGAGCCTTGACCCTATTAAAGAATTCGCAAAATGAAATTTTCTGCTTTCTAAAGAATGTATGACACACTAGTGGTAAATATGTTCTTCTTCCAGTGTCTCGGGGTGCCAATTCCTGTCTAATACACATTTCTTCCTTATCCATTAGAGCATTGATTCCATATTTAGTCTTTTATGGAACATTAAGTAATGTACCAACAAGAGTGTTACATATATTTTTCTCAATATACATCACATCAATGATAGGTATCACGTACAGAGATTCCCAATAAGGAAGTCAAAGAATATAGACATCTTCTTCCATCCAACGGATGGATACTTATCTTTAGTCTTCTTCCCAATCTTGGCACTCAAATATTTAATCTTCAAATACAATTTTTGACCCGTCAACCAAATTGGTTCCTCCCTTATTCCCAAAAACCATTGAAAGCTTTCCTTTGTGTATGATAATAATGATTCTTTGGTAAAAATATATGATGCCCGAGAAAGATAGTATTCTATCCTTGTCTTAGTTGAATAAATGAAGTATTCTCCTCATATATCGGGCATGCATAATGGCTTTTCATACTATAATCTAACAAGTTGTCATATGTTGGAATATCATTTATAATACAGAATAACATTGCTCTCATGGTGAAATTTTCTTCACTATATGCATCAAATACTTTAATTCCCATGCCCCACAAGAACTTTAAATCATCAATCAAAGGTGCCGAATAAACATCAATATCATTACTTGGTTGGTTTGGCACCAAAATGAGTAAAGACAACAATATATACTTGTGTTTCATATTAAGCCACAAAGGTAGATTGTATATAACCAAAATCACCGGCTGTAGACTGTAGGTGCCTTGATTGTGTAAATTCATTCCATCTGTAGAAAGTGCAAGAAGCATGTTTCTTGCTTCTTTACCAAATTCAGGGAACAATCCATCAATTGTCATCCATTGTGGAGAGTCAAATGGATGTCTAAGAAGTCCATCATCTATCTTCTCATCAATATGCCATCTCAAGTTCTTGGCATCTTCAACATCATTAAATATCCACTTGAATCTTGGTATTATAGGAAAACACAATAACACCTTAACCAGTACCTTGTTCTTCTTGTATTGTTGTGCTTTGTATTCAGGATTAGGATAATTATCCAAAGACACATTCTCATTATGAAATACAATACAATAATTAGGGCATGTATATATCTTCTTATAACTCATGTCCATAGAGGAAATGATCTTCTTTTCTTTATTGGTACAATAAGATAGAACATTATGATTAGGACTCATATCCTTTACAAGTTTCAATAATTCTAATAAGCTCTTATCACTCCATCCGTTACATGATTTTAAGTTGTACTACCTTAAAGTAGTAGTTTCTAGGAGTCACTCAATAACTTCTTGATCATTTTTGGATAATCCCAAAAAATTCCTCAACCTTTTGAGCCTCTTCTCTAACAAATCTTCTTTATAGTTATCAAATGATTATCCACTAATTTCCCTTCTAACTTCCTCATTATCATATTTATACTTTATCTCAGCATACCATATCCAACAAGTGTAACTTGTATCAATTCCATATACAAACAAATGATCTCTCAAATCATCAATGTTGACACACTAAATATAAGAATAGTTCAAATAAAGATATACTATTCTACTAGAGTCCTAAGCATGTTCAACTGCAAACTAGATGAAAAACTCCACTCCTTCATTATATTCTCTAGATAAATGATTTGCAGACAACCATTTCCGATCTATAGCTTTTCAATCTAGATTTATCCCATGCAAAAGTAATTAATACAAATCAATTCAATTATAAGTTTAATAACTCACAAACCGCACATGAATAGAAAGAATTAATCTCAAATGTATCATGCTATTCAGTATATATATATATATAAATCATTCCAACACATTTCCAAAAAGATATCAATACAAAAGCGAGTCATACTTAGAAAGAGTTTATATATATATATATATATATATATATATATAACATATACATATATACATATAACAAAGAGGGGAAGGTAAGGGGAGAGAGTAGAGCACAAGGGAGAAGAAGAAGAAGAAGAAGGAAAGGAGAAGGCAGAGGGAGCTCGGGAAATGGCTCTTTGACAAAAAGATGGGCATAATGAGGCAAAACCAAAGAGAAAAAGGAGAGTGTGAAGTACACACACACATGTGTGGTGTGAGTTGGGGATGAAGAAAAAGAGCAAGAGGTGGTGTGTGATGGTGAAGGTTTGTAACACCCCAAAAATTTACACACATTTTTTTAAAAAATAATACTTATAAATTAAAATCGTAAATTTAGGGGATGCTACTGCCACACTTAGTACCAGACCGGTTCACTCCTATCGTTCCGGTACCAAGTGCTAAGGCTAAGAAAACACTACATATAACATCTTTAATAATCCAAATTTATAAATACGAAAATCAGAGTACGCGTAAGCCTCTATATAATTCGAAATACTAGCTATTATTTTTCAGAGATTAAATTAACAACATTAATAAAATTGTTTCTACAAACTCAAACATAATAAAAAGGTAATATGAATAACAATCTCAAAAGGAAAATGGCCATGCCACTCTAGGACCCGATCCAACCCACAATCACTCGGCCCCTCCTGATGTCCCATAGACCGCAATAGCATTGAAATAAGTGTCTCCTACCATAAACACATAAGACGGGCCTTCTACTCGTGGGAATGAACAACACCCATAAAAGGGGTGATCAGTATGCTACGTACTGAGTAAGGTAACCGAGCACTAAGGCCAACACATTATCACATAAAATCATACAGGATAATATTCAACTTACACTTTCAAGCCAACATATATAATGTATAAGGTCATATAGATAAGTTTACAACTTATAAATGATCAAGCCCACACATAAAGGCCCAAATAGTCCAAATTAATTATGTAATTAATCTTTGATCTACAATCGATTCACACCATACTGTTTATCAAACCATGTGAGTACGGAAGCCCCCACTATTATAGTCGGTGGATCAGAGACAAGCAGGGCGCAATGCTCCTGCCCACTATTATTAGCAAGTGGATCGATTGGCCCCGGATCATATGGTGTTCCACTATAAGTACTTAGTGTCTTTTAAATGTCTTAGTAACTGAGGTGTTTGGTTTATTGAGCTCGGAGTCCACCACTATTATAGCCAATGGATCGGAGGCACATAGGGTATTATACCCTATTCACTATTATAGCCAGTGGATAGGAGACACATAGGACTATGCATCCTAACCACTATTTCTAACTGTTGGATCGGTGGAACCCCGTTCAATACTCTTCCACTTTACATAATTAGTGTTTTAAGTATCTTATTCAAAACTTTGCCCAAACATGCATGACTGCCTTTTGTAGTTCTCATCCCTTAACCCTAGTTAACCAGCACCATGAGAGTTAACCATAGCACACCCTAACACCCATGTAACCCTAATTCCATGAAAACCCTAGCTCCCATGCAATCATTAACTCCCATGCAAAACCCTAACTCCACCATGAAAACCCTAATACTACCATACAACCATTAATACCACCATGCAAACCCAAATACCACTATACAACCATTAATACCACCATATATGCAAACCCTAATACCACCATGCAAACCCTAATACCACCATGCAACCATTAATACCACTATACATTCATTAATACCACCATGCAACCACTACTCCATCCTTATTTTAAAACCCTATCATGCATGTCTCAGGCCACATCATACCATAATAATAACACATTTATACACATCATTCTCATGCCACAATTATTTACATAAAACACATCTCAACTTCCATATCATGCTGCATTTATAATAGTTATACAATATACACATGAAATACACAATAAATCATATCACATGGCATGCATGGCATATAATCACATATTACACAAATGGCCTTAACACCCCTTACCTAAAATGTCACCGGTCTTGGAGTACGCTCCTATACCACTTGAGGACTTTGACTGGGCTCACCTATTATGGGAAAAATACTAGAATTAGGTTCCCCCCTAAAAATACTATTATTTACTAACTTATCTTATGACTTGGTTTTTAATTAAAATAATACTATGCTAGAATTAACTATACAAAATACTACTAAAAATACTGATAAAATAATAATGTAATTTAAACAAATAGTGATATAAGGGTTTCTACCCTTCACCAAAATAATGTTGGTAAAGATGATAATAATAATAATAATCATATTAATAATAATAAAGTATTAGTAATCCTAGTAATATTAGTAGAATTAATAATAATAATAATAATAATAATAATAATAATAATAATATAATCCTAAAATTACAAGGTGGGCTTTCAAATTTACCCCAAATAATAAAAGTACTATTCAATAATAGTAATAATAATATTAATAATATATATACTTTTAATAATATTAAATTAGTAAAGATAATAATCATAATAATATTAATAATAGTAAAAATAGTAATAATAGAAATAAAAATACAAGGGTGCAAACCTTAATTAATAATTAAGGTCTCAGCCCTCCTAAGATAAATAACATTAATAATAAAATAATTATACTACTAATAATAATATGAATAATAGTATTAATAATGATAATAAACTTATAATAATTCAATTAAATTCCTATAATTCAAAAAAACAACAATTTAATTAACTCAAGACTAATCTCAACCCTACCAAAAAAGTTTATCAATAATGTTACAACTAATACTAATAATAATAATAATTGAATAAACATTGAAAATTAGAATAAAAACAAAATAAATTTCAATAAATAGAAAGGAAGGGCTGAGAGAGTCTAGGATTTCACCTTGAGTCGGCGAGGATGGGTGACACTTGTGGTGGTGCATGGCAGTGGCCGGAAAAGAAGTCTAAAAGGGAAGAAGATGAAGAAAAAGAGGGAAAGAGAAGGGGAGAAGAGAAAATAAGGTTATGGTTCAGTGGAGGAGAATTAGTAGAATTTTTTGGGTGGTGCAGAAGGTAGTAGAAGTGGCGGATGTGGTGGTGGATGGCGGTTTAAAGGTTGCGGGGTAAAAGTTTTTGCGAGAGGGATAGGGAACTTCGCACGACTATAGTGGCTCGTGCGAGAAGAATCGAAGGAGGTGGATAGTTTAGTTAGCTAGAGTGCCCTCTAGGGAAGAGTTTGGGAGGTAGAGGTGGTGGCGAGGTTGACTAATGGCGGAGAATGGTGCATCTGGAGTCACAGTGGCTCACAGGTTTGCACTTAGGGTTTCGGGGAAAAAAATCTCAAAATCATACGACACGAGGGGTATTTATAGTGTTAGAGGGTAGGGTCAAGTTGTGGAGGTTGGTAGGAGGTCAATGACGGTGAGTTATTAGGGTAAATGTGGCGTTGATTGGTCAACACGATTTCAAATCATGCCCGACCTTCGTGAGGGAAAATGGGGAGATCGTGTGGGAGAAAAGGGAAGTGGGGCAATTCATGTTGGAGTGTGTGTCGAGGGGAAGAGAAAGAGAGGGAGAAAGGCCAGTCATGTTACGCGTGGCCGGCAGAGCCATTTTTGGCCCTCGAAGCTACAGGTGGACGACACCAGAGGAAGGAGGAAGAAGAAGAAGGTGAGATGGGTAGTCGAGGGAAAAAGAAAGAAAAGAAAAAGGGCGAGGAACCGAACCAGTCGGCTGTAGTTAAAATTTTATTAATGGAACTTTGCATTCTAGGGGAAAAGTCCATGATACGTGGCGTCTTGGCTGCCGCAGGGAGGAGGACGTGTGGGTCGTCTGGGCCGTAGGAGAAGGGAGGAAAAGAAGAAGGATTAGGCTGTGTCACTGGCCCAATCGGCAAGGGAAGAAAAAGAAAAAGAAGAAAAGATGGAAAAAGAAAGAAAAGAAAGAAAATGTAAGGAAGAAAAAGAAAAGGAAAAAGGAAAAGGAAAATTTTAAATGGTTTGGGGTTAAATAAATTAGTTAGAGTATTTTGGATATTTAGAATAAAAATATTTAAATAAAAAAAATATTAAATTTCCTTTTTAGGCTAATTTAGGGTTTTTAAAAGACTTTTCCTAAATTCCTTTTTAATTAGCAAAAAGCCCAATTTTTCCTTTATAAAATTATTTATAATTTCCTCATTAATTTTCCCTAAATCAATCCTTCCCATTCAAAATAAAATAAATAATTTAAATTAATTATCTAGTGAATCCTTATTTAATTATATTTCTTAAAATAAATAATTCTGGGGCATTTCAATACTACCCCTTTAAAAATAGACTTCAGCCCCAAAGTCTCCTACAGCTCTCTAGGGTTAGGGTTAGGGCATTCTAAGCTTCTAGAATAACGCATTACTAACTATACTTTAATCAACTACCCCCTTAGGGACAAACTAGATAAAAAGAATCTAACATGCAGCGAAAATCTCTGGATATGCTTCTCGCATATCTTTCTCGGTCTCCCAAGTAGCTTCCTCGATTCCTTGCCGAATCCATAAGACCTTAACAAGAGGCACCAAACTCGTACAAGTCTTCCTTAGCTTAGTGTCGAGAATCCGCACTGGTCACTCCTCATAAGTTAATGAATCATCCAACTCAACCTCATCTAGCTAGATTACATGCGACAGATCAGCAACATACTTCCGTAGGTGGGAAATGTGGAACACGTTATGCACTCGTGCTAACTCTGGAGGAAGATCCAATCTTTAAGAGACTTTACCCTCTTGCTCTAATATCTCATATGTACTAATATACCTGGGGCTCAACTTTCCCTTCATTCCGAACCTCTGCACCCCTTTAGTAGGTGAGACCCTTAACAACACCTCATCCCCAGGTTTAAAATCTCCATCCCTACGCCTCTGATCGGTATAACTCTTTTTACATCTTTGAGCTGCTTTCATTAGATCCTGGATCTGTCGGACCTGATAGGTTATATCTTCAATCATTTTCGGTCCCAACACGATCATCTCGCTGATGTCGATCCAACACAGAGGAGTCCTGCACTTCTGTCCATATAATGCTCCGAAGGGAGCCATCCCAATACTGACATGATAACTGTTACTATCTGAGAACTCCACTAAATGCAAGCGCTCCTCCGAACATCCTGAAAATCTAGTACATAGGCTCTCAACATATCCTCCAAGGTCTGAATGGTCCGCTCGATCTATCCGTCCATGGCATGGTGAAAAGCTATGCTCATCTTCAATTTGGTCCCCAAAACTTCCTGCAGCTTCCCCCAAAAGTGAGAGAGGAACCTCGAATCTTGATCTGAAACAATATCCCTCGAGACCCCATGGTGGCTAACCACGAACTTCATATATTTGCTCGCCAACTACTCCATGCACCATGTGGACTTTATAGGAATAAACACGATTGACTTGGTCACTCTATAAATAATAACCCGGATAGTATCACAGCCGCTTCGAGTCTGGTAACCACTCACAAAGTCCATAGAAATGGAGTCCCATTTCCACCTCGGCACCTCCAAAGACTGAAGTAACCCTGCTGGTCTCTGATGTTTGATCTTAACCTTCTGGCACACAAGACATTGGGATACAAACTCAGCTACTTCTCACCTCATTCACGGACACCAATGTTTGATCTTAAGGTTCTTATATAACTTAGATCCTCTTATGTGAACCGAGTAGGGAGTCTGATGTCCTTTTCCATAATACGATGCTTAAGATTAGGACAACTCTGGGGCACACACCAATGACCCCTAAATCGAATATTGTCATCTTCATGGACTTTGAACCCCTTTGCTTTACCTTCCCACATCTTCTATCAGATCCTCTCCACCTTTACATCTCCAACCTATCCAGCTCGGATCTCTTCAAATATAGTCGGAGTGAGCGTTAGAGCATTCATACTGGCTTCGAGGTCTCCTTGCTGAATCATCTCAATCTATAGGTCTGATAACTCCCTTATTGTTCGATCAGAAACCACACAACATAGTGTAGGATGTGCGGTCTTCCTACTTAGAGCATCGGCAACCACGTTGGCCTTACCCTCATGGTATGTCAACTCAATATCATAATCCTTCACCAGCTCCAACCATCTTCTCTGACTGAAGTTGAGCTCCTTCTACGTGAAGATATACTTGAGACTCTTGTGATCTGTAAAGAATTTACACTTCGCCCCATACAGATAATGCCTCTAAATCTTTAAAGCGAACATAATAGCAACTAACTCAAGATCATGCGTGGGATAATTCTGCTCATGTTACCGTGAGGCATAAGCTACCACTTTACCCTTCTGCATCAACACACATTCCAACCCATGCTTGGATACATCCCTATAAACTCCTCGGTCCCCTCGAGTAAAGTCAAAACCGGTGCAGAAGTCAACCTCTTCTTCAACTCTTGGAAAGCCTCTTCACAGGCCTCATCTGATTGGAACTTTGTTGTCTTCTTTAGGAGATTAGTCAATGGTCTGGCGATCTTGGAAAAATTTTGCACAAACCGTCTATAGTAACCAGCTAAACCCAGAAAACTCCGAATCTTTGATATGTTCATAGGGGGCTTCCACTCTGTGATGGCCACAATTGTAGCCGGGTCCATAGCTACTCCCTTAGTCGATACAATTTGGCCAAGGAACGCTACCTCCTAGAACCAAAACCCGCACTTTGACAGCTTAGCATATAGATGATGTTCTCTTAATGTGCTCAAAATAGTGCTTAGATGCTGCTCGCGCTCCTCATTTTCCTAGGAATACACAAGAATATCATCAATAAATACCACCACGAACTGGTCGAGGAAAGGTCTAAATATCCTTATCATCAAATCCATGAACATTGTAGGGACATTTGTAAGTCCAAAGGGCATCATCATAAATTTATAATGCTCATACCTGGTCCGGAAGGTAGTCTTCATGATGTCAGCATCAACGATCCTCAAGTGGTGATACCTAGATCTAAAGTCGATCTTGGAAAATACTATAGCACCCTTCAGCTGGTCAAATAGATCATCTATTCTCGGAAGTCGATACTGGTTTTTCACTGTCAGTTCATTCAACCCCTGTTAGTCAATGTAGAGATGGAGACTACCATCCTTCTTCTTCACAAACAATACCGGTGCTCCCCACGGTGATACACTCGGTCGAATGTACCCATGCTCCAAGAGTTCCTCCAACAGGGCCTTCAACTCTTTCAATTCCACCGGTTCCATTATGTAAGGTGCCTTGGAAATAGGCTCAGCTCCTAGCACTAACTCAATTTTAAAATCAATCTCTTGAACGAGAGGCATACCTGGTATTTCTTCTAGAAACACATTTGAAAATTCTTTAACTAATGGGATGTTGTCCAATGCAGTTAGATCCTTTTTTAGCTCGTGCATACTGCATAAATATAGAGGATACCCTTTCTGGATCAAGGCATGCAATGCGACCGCTGACACTACTTTAGTGTTTGGCTCGAGCAGAGTCTTCCGGTATGAAACCCTAGTCCCCTTTGGCCTTCGCAAAATCACCCGCTCTTGGGCACAATCAATGACCTCTTTGTACCTCCCCAACATATCCATGCCCAGAATCATGTCAAAATCTCTCAGGTCCATCCCGACCAGATTTACTAGGAAGTATACCCCTCCTATATCTAAGGCCACATTGGAAAACATCTGACTACAATCCATCCTGTCACCTAACGGAAACATAACAGATAGCTCTACTCTAGCGGATGGTGATAATCCAACCTTAGCAACAAAAGTAGAGGAAATGAAAGGCAACGTGGCACCCGAGTCAAACAGAACATAGAATGAATGGTAAACATACCGGTAATAATGTCCAGTTGATGATCCACCTCAGCCTGACTAATAACATTCAAGTGCCCTCTTGACTGGCTTCCCTTCTAAGGGTGAGGCCTAGATCCCTATGGTCTTCCCCTGTCTCTCGAACCAGGGCACCAGATGGAGCAGGTGCTCTCTGATAATAATACTGGGATGAGTTCTGACGATGTTGCTGGTATGCCTACTACTGAGATATCAAGGCTCCTCCCTACTAGGATAGTCATGTCTGATCCTGCCGAGCTCACGGGTGCCTCCAACACTCTACTGCTCTGTAATCCAGCTTCCCACAGTTTAAGCAATTAATTAACCTACCGGCACAAGTCCTTCCTGGATGGGCTCGACTACATCTCCTGCAAAGTGGGCCTCTCGGGGGCCTTTAGCTCTTACTGTTATCTCTTGGTGGTGGCCTTTTGGACTCCCAGGTTCTGGGCTGGGTCCTACTTTTGAAACTCTAACCCTCGGGCTTTCTCTTCCCAACGATGGCGGCCTGCTCGTGAACCAGCATGTCTGCTATGCAAGCACGCTCATATAGGGACGCTAAATCTATGAAAGGCATGACACCCATCATGCAGTAGATGTTAAAATTTAGTCCCTGCTCGAACTGAAAGACCATCGTGGACTTGTTAGCAGCGATCCCTAGAGTAAATTGGAGTAGCTCTGTGAAGTGGGCATAATACTAGTGAACTGTCATGGGCCCCTGTATCAATTGCATAAACTCTCGGAGCTTATCCCTCCTGAGGCTCTCGGGATAGAATCTGGTGTGGAGGGTGGTCTTAAATGCCTCCTAGGTAGCCAAAGGACCTTCTCTAGCACGAAACTCCTCCCACCATGCGTCTGCTATGCCCCGGAGAAAGAATGCTGCAATGCTAGGCCGTTAGTCGGGTGGGCAATCCACAGCCTCAAAGGTGCAATCTAGGTCGTGGATCTAAAACCACCGGGTTCTCCTCCTCGGAATACATCGGAGGGTGATGGCCAGTAACCCTTCTAAGCCAGTCTTCCCCAACGCCCTAAGATCGTTGGGTGAACTCCAGGAAGGTGGTGACGGCCTCCTCTAACCAATTAATTCTACTGTTAGCTGCTATTTCAATGCACAAAAAGAAACATTTTAGAAGCAAACCCACTAGTTTGAAATTATTTTAACAAAATTTCCTATTTCCAAGGAGAAAACCCTAATCTAGCCTTGTACTCCTCACTGTGGACGTGCTCCAAAACTTAAAATAGAAAGAGTTTTTTGATTAGAGCAGAAATTCTTTTCAAAATTCAAATAAACCCTCCAAAATCAATTTCATTTTCTGAAAACGAGTGTGGTAAACAGGACCGACCACTCTGATACCAAATTGTAACACCCCCAAAATTTACATACATTTTTTTTAAAACTGTAATCCCCTTAATTTTTAAAACCCTATATTTTACTAAATAAATTTTATTTTGGATAAATTAGCTTTTAAATATTTTTAATTTAATTTTTTTATGGATTTTTGAGTGTATGAAATTTGGTATAAATATTTTAATAAATTAAAATAAATATTTTTTTATTTATCATACTCTTGTTATTTAAATAATTTTCCAAATTATTATTTTACTAAAAAATTTCCCTTTTAAATCCTTATATTTTAACTATATTAAATTAAATTATTAAATTAATATATTACCCAAAATTATTCTATTTTATTATTTTATCAATTAAATTGTTTTATTCAATTTTTCCTTTTCTTTTCCTTTTTCCTTTTCTCTTTCTCCTTTTTTCTCCTTTCCTTCTTTCTCCTTTACTTCCTTAGGCCGCCGGTGGCCTGCCTTCCTCTCCTTGGCACGCTGGGCAGTAGGCCCAGTCTCCCCTGCCTTTCCCTCGTCGCCCAGCCCCCGACTCTTCTCTCTTCTTTTTTGTCTTCTTCTTCTTTCTTTCACCGGCGAGATTTTTGACCATCGCCACTCCCTGCAACTCCCACTCTCTATAACTCCCTCTCCCTCATTGACCTCCCTAACTCTCTCTCTCTCTCTCTCTCCAGCCATTCCTTGCCCCATTCTGACCCTATTCTCCCTTCCCCACTCCCTGCCATCACCATTCCTTCTCCCTCTCCTTGCAACTGTCATTTCCCTACCAACCTACAGCCACCCCTCGAGCCCCCTATCCCTTCCCTTCTCTTCCTCTTCTATTTCTTCCTCCTTCCCTGCCCATTCTGCATTTTTTCCCGAGCCTCTCCATGCTCCCCAACTCTCTCTTTTCTTTTCTTTCTTCTCCTTCCCTCACCCTCTCTATTTTAACTTCGCCGACCAGCTCCGCCACTACGTTCGCCTCAACCACCACCTGCCACCTTCTACCTCAACCTTGAGCCATCACAACCCCCATCAAGCCACCCCGCAGCCCCATTCTTCCTCCTCTCCTCTTTTTCTCTTCTTTACCCCCTTATTAGCAACTGCCCTACACCACCGCATTCCGCCGTCGTCCCGCCGCTTCTGCCACCACCTGATCCACCTTATTTCTCCCTACAACCCCCTCTACCACCCCCAATCCTATCTTGCCAGAAAACACCACCCAAAGGCCTTCATTTTCCCTCCCCATTTTCCTTCCTCACTAGTCTTCCATTTCGACCCCTCCTTGGTCGCCGCCTTTGCAGCTTCGGTGCCGCTGCCTTCGCCACTCTTAGCCGTCGTTAACCCTTCCCCGACCACCACCTACACCCCCTCTACAATTTTGCACCATCCCCTTGCCCTAAATCCTCCCCTAACCCCCTCCTTTCTTAGCCCTAAACTACTAACCCAAAAATGCTTATTTCTCCCTCTTTTACCACCTTCGAGCCCCCTCTTCCAACTTTCCTTGCATGTAGCTCATGCTGCATGAGTAAGATGAGCTGCTTCCCTTGTTAATTTATTTGGGTAAAAATTTTGAGGTATAATAATATTTTAATTTAATTATTTGATTAATTAAGCATTGTAAAGTTTTATGCCTTGATTTTATTATTTCTAATGTAATAAATCTTTCTATTATTTTTAGGTATTGGTTTTGATAATCAAATCTTGGAACTTTAACCGGAATACCGGTAAGGTTCGTTTTTGCGAAAATGGAGGTAATCGTTAAATCCCACTTAAACGCATGGATTAACATATGTTAGCACATTAGGCAATTTTAATGTGTATTATGCTTGATATACGTTGCTTAATATATTATATATGGTTTTTTGTGTTGATTGATGAAAAGGAAGTATGATAGATTGTGTGCTAGGCTTGGAAATATCGTTTAATGTAGGAGTTGGTTATTAATGGAAATGTTAAGTATTATCCATGCTATTGTGATCTTAATGCATGATTAATGTTTTGTGGGCCTTATGGGTATTTTAGTAATATATCTTGTACAAGAATATGGTCTAATATATATATGGGTGCTAGTAATGTTATATTAATTATAAGAGTAGTGGATGAGGAGTTAATATTAATATTTTATGTTGTAATAATAATAATAATTTAATATAAGTGGTGTACTAAGGGCAAAAAGGTAATTCTCAAATAAAAAGGGTATTATGGTAATTTTGGAGGCAAGGGTAAAATAGTAAATTTGTTAATAAAAAAGATAAAATGGTAATTTTGGAAGTAAGGGATAAATTGGTCATTTTGGAGTAAGGGGGTAAAATGGTAATTTCGTGAATAAAGGGTAAAATAGTAATTTTGTGATTAAATGGTAAATTTGTAATTTTTTAAGAAGAGGGCAAAATGGTAATTTTATAATAAAAGTGTAAAGTTGTAGTTTTGTAATAAAAGGGTAATTTGGTAATTTTGTAATAAAAGGACATTTTGGTAATTTTGTAACAAAAGGATAAATTGGTAATTTTGTAATAAAAGGGCAAATTGGCAATTTTGTAATAAAAGGGCAATTTGGTAATTTTGTAATAAAAGGGTAATTTGGTAATTTTGTAATAAAAGGGTAATTTGGAAATTTTGTAATAAAGAGGCAAATTGGTAATTTTATAACAAAAGTGCAAAATGGTAATTTTGTAAACAAATGGGATAAAAGTGAAAATTGGAAAGGAGTAACTTGGTAATTATAATAATTGAGAAGGGTAAAATGATAATTTAATAAAAGAGAAGGGGTAAAACGATAATTTATTAATGGAGAAGGATAAAATGGTAAATATGATAAATGTGAAGGGCAATTTGGTAATTTAACCAACTAAAGGGGTAATCTGGTAATTAGGATATTGACCAGGGTTAATTTGGTAATTTGACCAACCAAAGAGTAATTTATTAACTATAATAAAGGAAATGGGCAAATTAGTAATCTAACCAACCAAATGGGAATTATATTAAGTGTAACAATTACGAAGGGTGATTAGTGGCTTAACAAGTGTGGGAAATAGCTCGGTAACCTAAACCAAGTAAGAGTGTAGCTAAGATCGAATGTGTGCTATGTGTCCTACATGCCTTGGGTGGTCTATATAATTATATGTTGTGTTCTATAAGTTGTTATCTTAACTATTTCACGTGTGGCATGGCTTGGAACCAATGTGTGTTCATGTGCCCTTTTGGTATGTACTGATATGGGTATGCTGTAAGTTATGATGTGATGTCATGTGGCCTTTTAGGACATGCATGTTAAGGGTAAAATTCTTTCGAATAAGACACGTTAAGACATTAATCACTTAAAGAGAAAGATGTTGAGCCGGACCCAGACCGGTCCACCGGCAAATAATAGTGGCAGGGTATGTTACCCTCGTGACCATTCCACCGGCTAAAATAGCGGCAGGACAGGTGGCCTCGTGACCGTTCCACCGGCTATAATAGTGGGGGATTCTATGCTCAACAAACCAAACATAAAAGTGATAAGATACAGGAAAGATACTAATTACTTACAGTGGAACACCTTGTGAGTTGGGGCCAGACCGGTCCACCGGCAAATAATAGTGGCAGGGTATGTTACCCTCATGACTGTTCCACCGGTTAAAATAGTGGCAGGGCATGTACCCTCGCGACCATTCCACCGGCTATAATAGTGGGGTTTCCGCACTCACAGGGACTTGTATAATCTGAGATGATTGATTAATGATGGACTAATGGCCTTAAGGCCAGAAAAGTATCGATTAATAATTATGGCCTATTAATATTTGATTGAGTTGATAAGTATGTAAATGTACGAAAGTGAAGGTTACGGATACGCTATTAGTATCTGATTGACTTGTTGGATGTGTGAATATATGAATCTGAATATCATGTTTATACCTAATGTTATGTACGAATATGGTAGTATTTCATGTGTTACATTACGTGCTTGTTTTTAAGTGTATTTTTAAAGGGTTACTCAGTACTGTAGTACTAAAGGGTTCCCTTGGTGGCCCCCTGCCTATTCAATGGGCAGTGCCCCTTGCAAGTCGTGTTCAGTGCTTTCAAGTGGGCCTCGGGAATGAGCGTGAGGAACTATCTGGAATTGTTAGGATTTTAATTTGTCTCTTCAAGATTCATAAATTCAATATATTTGTTGTTTTGTAACCACCACTAGTGGATGTTACTCTGATAAATTATTTACCGCACTACTCTAATTTATATATGCTTGAGTTTTTCGTAAATTGTGTTTTACTCTTTTAGCCTTAGCACTTGGTACTGGAACAATAAGAGTGAACCGGTCTGGTACTAAGTGTGGTGGTAATATCCCCAAAGTTCACGGTTTATTAATCTGCTTCCGCTAATTTCCTTTTAATTAACAAATTTTTTTCAGTAGTGAATTTTGGTGGTGTTACAAAAATAATACTTATAAATTAAAACCGTAAATTTTGGAGATGCTACCGCCACACTTAGTACCATATTGGTTCACTCTTACCGTTCCGGTACCAAGTGCTAAGGCTAAGAAAACACTACAAATAACATCTTTAATAATCCAAATTTATAAATACGAAAATCTGAGTACGTGTAAGCCTCTATATAATTCAAAATACTAGCTATTTTTTTAGAGAATAAATTAACAACATTAATAAAATTGTTTCTACAAATTCCAACATAATAAAAGGTAACATGAATAACATTCTAAAAAGGAAAATGGCCACGCTACTCCAGGACCTGATCCATCCCACAATCACTCGGCCCCTCCTGATGTCCCATAGACATCAATAGCATCAAAATAAGTGTCTCCTACTTGAAACACGTCAGATGGGCCTTCTACTCGTGGGAATGAGCATCACCCATAAAAGGGTGATTAGTAAGCTACGTACTGAGTAAGGTAACCGAGCACTAAGGCCAACACATTATCACATAAAATCATACAGGATAATATTCAATTTACACTTTCAAGCCCACATATATACTTCATAAGGTCATATAGATAAGTATACAACTTATAAATGATCAAGCCCACACATAAAGGCCTAAATAGTCCAAATTAATTATTTAATTAATCTCTGATCGAAAATTGATTCACACCATACAGTTTATCAAACCATATGAGTACAGAAGCCCCCATAATTATAGCTAGTGGATCGGAGACAAGCAGGGCACAATGCTCCTACCCATTATTATTAGCCGATAGATCAGTCACACATAGGGTATCATACCCTAACCATTATTTTTTACTGGTGGATCGGTTGGCCCCGAATCATATGGTGTTCCACTATAAGTACTTAGTGTTTTTTAAATGTCTTAGTTACTGAGGTGTTTGCTTTATTGAGCTCAGAGTCCGCCACTATTATAGCTGGTGGATCAGAGGCACATAGGGTCTCATTCCCTACCCACTATTATAGCCGGTGAATCGGAGACACATAGGACTACATGTCCTAACCGGTGGATCGGTGGGACCCGGCTCAATACTCTTCCACTTTACATAATTAGTGTTTTAAGTATCTTATTCAAAACTTTTCCCAGACATGCATGACTGCCTTCTATAGTTCTCATCCTCCAACCCCAGTTAACCAGCACAACGAGAGTTAACTATAGCACACCCTAACACCAATGCAACCATAATTTCATGCAAACCCTAGCTCCTATGCAATCATTAGCTCCCATGCAAAACCCTAACTCCACCATGCAAACCTTAATACCACCATACAACAATTAAAACCACCATGCAAACCTTAATACCACCATAGAACCATTAATACCACCATACAACCATTAATACCACTATGAAACCATTAATACCACCATGCAACCATTAATACCACTATGCATCCATTAATACCACCATGGAACCACTACTCAATCCTTATTTTACGACCCTATCAAGCATGTCTCAAGCCACATCATACCACACATTTATACACATCATTCTCATGCTATAATTATTTACGCAAAACACACCTCAACTTCCCTATCATGTTGTATTCATAATAGTTATATAATATACACATGAAATACACAATAAATCATATCATATGGCATGCATGGCATATAATCACATATTACACAAATGGCCTTAGCATCCCTTACCTAAAATGCCACTGGTCTTGGAGTACGCTCTTATACCACTTGAGGACTTTGATTGGGCTCACCTATTATGGGAAAAATACTAGAATTAGGTTCCCTCCTAAAAATACTATTATTTACTAACTTATCCTAAGACTTGGTTTTTAATTAAAATAATACTATGCTAGAATTAACTATACAAAATACTACTAAAAATACTAATAAAATACTAATGTAATTTAAACAAATGGTGATATCAGGGTTTCTACCCTTCACCAAAATAATGTTGGTAAAGATGATAATAATAATAATATTATTATTAATAATAAAATATTAGTAATCCTACTAATATTAGTAGAATTAATAATAACAATAATAATATAATCCTAAAATTACAAGGTGGGCTTTCAAACTTACCCCAAATAATAAAAGTACTATTCAATAATAGTAATAATAATATTAATAATATATATACTTATAATAATATTAAATTAGTAAAGATAATAATCATAACAATATTAATAATAGTAAAAATAGTAATAATAGAAATAAAAATACAAGGGTGTGAACCTTAATTAAGAATTACGGTCTCGACCCTCCTAAGATAATTAACATTAATAATAAAATAATTATACTAATAATAATAATATGAATAATAGTATTGATAATGATAATAAACTTATAATAATTCAATTAAATTCCTAAAATTGAAAACTAACAATTAAATTAACTCAAGAATAATGTTATAGCTAATTTATCAATTTAATCAACCCTGCCAACAAAATTTATCAATAATGTTACAGCTAATAATAATAATAATAATAATAATAATAATAATAATAATCTAATAAACATTGAAAATTAGAATAAAAACAAAATAAATTTCAATAAATAGAAAGGAAGGGCTGAGAGAGTCTAGGGTTTCACCTTGAGTCAGCGGGGATGGGTGGCACCGACGGTGGTCCACGTCGGTGGCCGGAAAAGAAGTCTAAAAGGGAAGAAGATGAAGAAAAAGAGGGAAAGAGAAGGGGAGAAGAGAAAATAAGGTTATGGTTCGGTGGAGGAGAATTAGTAGAAGTTTTTGGGTGGTGTAGAAGGCAGTAGAAGTGGCGGATATGGTGGCGGATGGCGATTTAAAGGTTGCGGGCTAAATGTTTTTGTGAGAGTGACAGGGAACTTCGCACGACTATGTTGGCTCGTGCGAGAAGAATTGAAGGAGGTGGATAGTTTTGTTAGCTAGAGTGCGCTGCAGGGAAGAGTTTAGGAGGCAGTGGCGGCGACGAGGTTGGCTAACGATGGAGAATAATGCATCTGAAGTCACGATGGCACACATGTTTGCACTTAGGGTTTTGGGGAAAAAAATCTCAAAATAATACTACACGAGGGGTATTTATAGTGTTAAAGGGTAGGGTTGAGTTCTAGAGGTTGGCAAGAGGTCAATGCCGGTGAGTTATTAGGGTAAATGTGGCGTTGATCGATTAGCACGATTTCAAATCGTGCCCGACCTTCGCGAGGGAAATGGGGAGATCGTGTGGGAGAAAAGAGAAGTGGGGAAGTTCATGTTGGAGTGTGCGTCGAGGGAAGAGAAATAGAGGGATAAAGGCCGATCATGTTACACGTGGCCTGTGGCACCATTTTTAGCCCTTAAAGCTACAAGTGGACGATGCCGCAGGAAGGAGGAAGAAGAAGAAGGTGAGCTGGGCAGTCGAGGGAAAAAGAAAGAAAAGAAAAAGGGGGATGAACCGGCCTGGTCAGCTACGGTTAAAATTCATTAATGGAACGCGGTGTTCCAGGGGAAATGGCCACGATACACGACGTCTTGGCTGCCGCAGGGAGGAGGACGTATGAGCTGTCTGGGCCGCGAGAGAAGGGTGGAAAAGAAGAAGGATTGGGCTGCGTCGCTGGCCTAATCGGCGAGGGAAGAAAAATAAAAAGAAGAAAAGAAGGAAAAAGAAAGAAAAGAAAGATAAAGAAAAGAAAAAAGGAAAAGGAAAATTTTAAATGGCTCTGGGTTAAATAAATTAGTTAGAGTATTATAGATATTTAGAATAAAAATATTTAAATAAAAAAATATTGAATTTTCTTTTTAGGTTCATTTAGGGTTTTTAAAAGACTTTTTCTAAGTTCCTTTGTAATTAGAAAAAAGCCAAAATTTTCCTTTATAAAAATATTTATAATTTCCTCATTAATTTTTCCTAAATAAATCCTTCCCATTCAAAATAAAATAAATAATTTAAATTGATTCCCTAGTAAATCATTATTTAATTATATTTCTTAAAATAAATAATTCTAGGGCATTTGATGGTGCAGCTACAAGGTGATGATGATGATGATGGTTGCAAAGGATAGTTAGCGCTAGGGTAGTAGTTGTAGGGTGAGGGTGGTGATGGTTGCATTTAGGTATTGTGTAAGGATGAAAAGGATAAGAAGGATGCAGGGAGATATCGTGGTGTACATGTCTACAGAGATGGGAAAAGGAAAAGAAGAAGGAGAAAGGTGATGGATGATGGATGAGGGTACATAAAGGTGATGGTTGATGGTGCAAGTGGTGGTGCAAGTTGCAAGTACAAGTTGCAAAAATATCAAATGTTGCAACTCAAGGATGACAGAAGGAAGAGATGAAAGAAGAAAAGAAAAGGAGAAATAAAAGGAAACATAGAAGGGTTGAGGGATTAGTTTAGGGTGATTTTAGATTAGCCAAAGTAATTAAGATTAGTGGAGATTTTGGTAGGTTTTATTTTTAGTTTACGAAGTATGGTTTATCAAAGTTAAGGTTTTGTAATTGATTAAAGTTTTTGGATTAAGAATTTATGTTAAGGTTAACATAGGGTTTATTAAGATTAGAATTACATTAGGGCGCTAATGATGTGGGATTAGACTAAGAAAAGTTTTGGGTTATTACACAAGGCCTCACCCTTTTCAGCAAGGGCAAGGATCAGCTAGTATAGTAGGAGTTCGTCAGTGGGATGCTTGAATGTGATCAGTTAAGCAAAGGCAGAATGCTAGGGCAGTGTGGTGACCGGAATGCTCACCGTCTCTACTCTTTCTACGTACGTATTGTTTGACTCTAGTGCTTCATATTCTTTTGTAGCATCTACTTTTATAACTAGAGCCACGTTTTCTCTTGCTATTAGTATCTTCACTTCTATTATTTTACCTTTAGGGGATAAAATTGCATGCTCTAGGAGGAATAAAGGGGTTGTGATTGTAGTAGAAGAGAATGAGTTCCCATTGGACCTCATAGAGTTGAAATTGTGAGATTTCAACATAATTGTTAGAATGGATATACCGGGAAAGTACTGAGCATTGATCAAATATGGGCAAGAACATGTGGTTCTATGAGGATCATAGGGTACTAGGGTTTCATACTAAAGTGTGGACCCAATCCCTTTGCAAATATTTTTTCAACAATTACATTGAGTAACTTAGTCTACAAGGGGTATCCACTCTACTTGTGTAGTGTTAAAGACACCAAAGCGGTAGAAATTCCATTAGAGTAAATGGCGGTAGTTCATGAGTTTCACGACGTTTTCCCTAAGGAGAAACTATAAATGCTACCAATTTAAGAAGTTGAGTTGACTATGGATGTTTTGACATGAACGGAGCTAGTATCTATGGCTTTGTACAGGATGGTACTTGTGGAAATGAAAGAGTTCAAGGCTCAGTTTGAAGACCTATTAGAGAAAGGCTACATTCACCTGAGTATATTATCATTGTGAAGAAGAAGGATGGAAACCTAAGATTGTGCATTGACTATCGAGGGTTGAACTAGGTGATGGTGAAGAATCGTCATCCTCTGCCAAGGATCGATGATCTATTTGACCAACTTAAGGGAGCCAAGGTATTCTCCAAGATTGATATTTGATTAGGCTATCATCAGCTAAGGATAGCAAAGCAAGACGTCCCTAAGACAGCTTTTCGAATAAGGTATGGCCATTTTAAGTTCATAGTAATGCACTTGGAACTCACTAACACACCTGCAGCTTTAATGTCTTTAATGAATTAGATATTTTATCCCTTTCTGACCTATTCTTTGTGGTTTTCCTTGACAACATTCTTATTTACTCCAGTGATTGAGAGATGAATGAGCAACGCCTGAGGCCGACTTTGGCATTTCTTAAATCACACCAACTATATGCCAAGCTCTTAAAGTGTGAGTTTTGGTCAGATCAAGTGGCCCTCCTTGGTCATGTGATTTCCAAAGATGGTGTGGATGTGGATCTAGCCAATATTCAAGAAGTTTCTAAATGGATAGCACCTACTTCTGTGAAGGAGGTATGTAATTTTCTAGGGTTGGCCGGTAATTACAATCAGTTCATAGCAGACTTTTCTAAGATTTCTCAACCATTAACCCAAATTTTGAAGAAAGCTACCCAATTTTAATGGAATTAGAAGTGTGGTGAAGCTTTTAAAGAGTTAAATAAGCATTTGACTTCAGCCCCAATGCTCACATTACTAAGTGGGACCGATGGATTTGAAGTATATAGTGATGCTTCTAAGCACGGGCTGGGTTGCGTATTGATACAAAATGGAAGAGTGGTGGCTTATTCCTCATGAAAAATAAAACCACATGAACAAAACTATCTAAAGCATGACCTAGAACTTGCTGTGGTAGTGTTCGCTCTCAAGATTTGGAGGTACAATCTCTATGGAGTTCAATGTAAGTTTTACACTAACCATAAGAGTTTAAAGTGCATTTTCACTTAGTGGGAGTTGAACCTGAGGCAACATTGGTTGTTGGAATTTGGTAAGGACTATGACCTAGAATTAACTTACCGTAAGGGTAAAGCCAATGTGGTGGTAGATGCACTTATCTGTAAGACACCATATTCGTTGGGCGCGATCATTTTGTCACACTAACTATGTGAAGAGATCAAGAAGATGGGGATCAAGCTGATCACATTTAGAAGTTGGGAAGCAAGAATGACTGCACTCACCATCACACCTTCAATATTTAAGAAGATTCAAGCTAATCAAGTGGGTGATGTCAAGCTCGAGAGAATTTGGGCAAGTAATGCTGAAGGTGGAGCTAAAGGATTCAAGATCCATGATGATGGTAGTATTAGATACCATGGTAGATAGTGTGTACCATAGGGTTGTATGGAGCTCAAGAAGAAGATCCTTAAGGAAGGACATTTCACTCCTTATTCTGTACACCCTAGAGGGGACAAGTTGTGTAAGGAGCTGAAGAAGGCATACTAGTGGCCCCATATTAAGTAGTAAGTAGTAGAGTTTGTTGCTCGATGTCTAACCTGTCAGAAGGTCAAGATCAAACACAAGAGACCTGTAATACCCTAACATTTTAAAACCTATAATTTAATAAATAACCCTTATTTGGGATAATTTAATTTTAAATTTATTTAATTTAATTATTTTATGGATTTTTGAGTATATAAAAATGGATATGAATATTTTATAAATTAAAATAAATGTTTTGTTATTTTATCATATTCATTTTATTTAAATAATTTTCCAAACCTATATTTTACTAAAATTATCCTTTTTAAACCCAAATATATTAAATTATAATAAATTAAATTAATTTATCTATTAAAAATATTAAATGCCGTTATTTTAAAAATTATTTTATTTTATTTTCTCCCCTTTTCCTTTTTTCTTTTTTCCTTTTCTTCTGTTCTTCCTCTGTGAGCCGCCTGGCCTGCTCACCTTTCCCCTCCCCTCCTGCTAGGTCATTGGCCCATCCCTTCTCCCACACAATGTGCAACCCGATCCTCCCCCTTCTTTCTTTTCTTTCCTTTCTCCCCCTGGTTAGGCCAGCTTAACTTTATTTTTTTCTCCCCTCTCCCTTGCACGCAGGTTACCCCACTCCCCTTTCTTTCTCCCCGCCCGCATGGCCTACCTCTCCTCTCATTTTCTTCTTCTTCTTTCTTCCTTCCTCCTTCCTTTTACCACCGCACACCATGCCTCATGCATAGCTTGCAACCACCATCTCTGTCGCCTACCCTTTGTAGCTTGCAACCCTGCTCTCACTCTCCCTCTCTCCCTGTCCCTTTCCTCCCATTTTTGGACTAAACCCAAGCTTACAACCCTTCCTTGTGTGCCTTCCATTTTTCCTTCCTTCTCCCTACAACCCGCTACCCTACTGCCTGTAACCACAACCACCTCGCCAGTGTTCTACCTCCCCTCTTCTCCTTCTCCTTTTTTTTTCTACTTCATTTCTTCCCTACTCGAACCATACTTCTCCCTCTACCGATCCCCTATTCTCCCTTCTTTCCCCTCTTCTCCTCTTCCCCTAGTTTTCCTCCACCATCCACAACCACCACTACTGCCGCCCAAACAACTACTTGCATCACCTCCCTGACATCTCACTAACCTCCTCGCACCACCTCATCACCCTCCACGCCCCTACAACCTCCTTCCCTCCCTCTCTTTTCTCTCTCTCCTTCTTGGCCTCCACACTACATCACCACCGTCCACCGCCGTTCCACCTCTTCCACTACCTCCACTGCCACCCATTAAATCCTTGGAGTCTCCCCTACCACACCCTTCCTCCCCTTGCACCCATCCCTTTTCTTCTTCTTTTCCCATCCTTCTTCTCCTCAGCCCAACCTTTGACCTACTTCTCCTAGCCTACACCCACTGCCTCCACAACCCTAAGCCACCGATCACCGACCCCTGACCACCACCTATACCCCTACTCCCTCCTTGCACTCAGCCACTACCCCAACCCCCCTCCATAAGTTCTTTACCTAACCCCCAAAACCCTAACCGAACCAACCCTCTCTTCAACCCCCTCATTCCTTGCTAATTTTTCATGCAGTGTGAGCCCTACGCCTTTCATTTTGAACAGTTTGGGTTAATTTTGAGGTATAATATTGGTTAACATTAGTATATGTTTAATTTAGTTTTTGATAAATGTTTATTCTTTTGATTTTCCTACTAATATGATAAGTATTGACATTATTTTTAGGTATTGATTTTTCCTAATTAAAGCTCAAACCTTTAGCGAGGGTACCAATAAGGTTTGATTATTGCGGGAAATAAGGCAACCATTATACCTTACTAAAATGTGTGGATATACGTATGCTAGCACATTAGGATTTTTAATATGTTTCTTGTGTAAGGGTGTAGTCTAAATAAGTGTAGGTGCTAATGTGTATTAATGATAAATAATAATAGTTGGTGGAGTTGGATGACGTGTGTGGAGCATGTATATCAATATTTTATGTAGTGAGGGTATTTAAGTAAAATTTGTATAATCAGGGCAAAATGGTAATTTATAAGGGTAAAGGATGTAAATAGTAAATAGATGAGTAAGGAGGGCATTTTAGTAATTTTACATGGAAAAGGGGATAACTTGGTAATTTTTGGGAGTAAGAAAGTATGTTGGTAAATTAATAAAAAGGAAGGGAATTTTGGTAATTTTGTAAAGTAAAGGGGTAAAATGGCAATTTAATAAAGGAGAAGAGTATTTTGGTAACTTAGAATAAAAGAAAGGGTATGTTGGTAAAGTAAGGGGTAAAATGGTAATTTAGTAAAGAAGAAGGGTAATTTGGTAATTTGGCATAAAATAAAGGGTATGTTGGTAATTTTATAAAGTAAGGAGTAAAATGGAAATTTAATAAAGGAGAAGGGTAATTTGGCAATTTGGCATAAAAGAAATAGTATATTGGTAACTTTACAAAGTAAAGGGGAAAATTGGTAATTATAATAATTAAGGTGGACAATTTGGTAATTTAATCCACCAAAAGGGTAAATTGATAATTTTGATAAATAGGAAGGATGATTTGGTAATCTAACCAATGCAAGGGGTATTTTGGTAATTATTTAAATGTGAAGGGTAATATGGTAATTTGGCAAATAAAAAGGGGTAACTTTGTAATTTTATAAATAAGGGGTATTTTAGTAATTTTGGTAAGGATGATGGGGGTAAATCGGTAAATTGCGTATAACATGTCAAGGGATTAAATGAGTCTCCATAATAAGGCATAAGTAATATTAAATGATGAGATCATGGTATTTGATAAGTCGGTGGGTATCATAAGAATATGGCATAAGCTAGGGTTGGATGGATAATTAAGGGCGTGGTACGGTGTTTATCTTATATTCATGAAGGAGGTGTCTTAATCATTAATCATGCTTAGTATTGTGTGTCAAGTGTGAATTAAAGGCATGTTAGGGTTATGTGTGCCATGATCCTTCGATGTGAACTAACCAGACTCTAAGACCATATTGTGATCATGATGTGATAAATCCCTTATGGCATATGAATAAATGGAGACAAATCTTGAATTGGAATTGGATGATATAAGGATAGCCTTAGTGATTTCTGTAGGTTAACATGGATAATTGTATGAATAAGGATTACTTAATGATAACAGAGACATATGGAAGTGAATGACTATGTGGTTGTTGTGTTTCTCATAGTCACCTTAATTAAGACACTAATAATTAAATTGGAAGACCTCGAGATCGGGAATGGTGGCTCTTTAGGGGTTGCTACTCTAAAGACGTGGTTTAGCCTATGATCATTCTAGTATTTGCTAGCATGCCTTAGTACCCCAACTAGACCATACATTTTACTTTATCTAGCTCTACAGACCTATTTAGGGGGTATGCATACTTATAGATTAGGTATGTTTGTCGGTAGGGTACAGTGTGTCCTCATGCACTAGTGTGACTATGGTACCTTTGCGTCACTGGGTTGATGGTTGAAGGGTACTTTGTTGCTTGCATGCGCTAGTATGATCGGTGTACCTTTGCTTCTTTGGGTTCTTGATCTCCCCCTCAAGTCAAATAAATGGAACTATTTT
Source organism: Tamarix chinensis (assembly GCA_030549775.1). Classification (NCBI taxonomy): domain Eukaryota; kingdom Viridiplantae; phylum Streptophyta; class Magnoliopsida; order Caryophyllales; family Tamaricaceae; genus Tamarix; species Tamarix chinensis. Next base: position 25,117,054 of record CM060178.1, on the reverse strand, counting down.
GCTAATTAAAAGGGAAAACACTAATCATGTAAAGTGAAAGATGATTAAGCCGGACCCAAATGAATTATATCATGTGTACTGGACCACCAGTTATAATAGTGGCCTAGGAGTACTTTACCCTAGAAGATGTATGTGTGTACCGGTCCACTAGTTATAATAGTGGCCCAAGAGTGCTTTGCGTTGGAAGATGTATATGTGTATTCTGGTCCATTGACTATAATAGTGGGGGTCCCAAGCTCAATAAACCAAATCTTGGATGTGAATAAACCATGGAAGAATACTAATCACTTATAATGGAACACTGTTGAATCGAGGCTAAATTGATCCACCGGAGATAATAGTGGTCAAGAGCCTTCTATCATTGTGACCGGTCCACTAGCAAATAATAGTGGTCAGATGCGTTTTGTCCTAAAGTGTATTTCTGGTCTACCGGCTATAATAGTGGGGTTCCTACACTCACATAGATATAATGTGAGAGATGATGATTGAATAATGATATTCATTAATGGGTTGAGACCAAAAGAGTTATTATTATCCTCATGATCTGTTATTATAATATAAGTTCAGCCTTAGTTTGTGTCTCTCTCAACATATGATGGAATTGCTAAGTATATGGATTTTGTGTTATGCATTTAGTATTATATATGGTGTTGCATTGTGTATTAATTTGCATGTTATCGGTTTATACTATTTAGGCAAGATGTGTTGCATGTGGGCCTGCCTTTTAATTTGGTATAAAGGGGTTACTCAGTACCATAGTACTAAAGGGTTCCATTTGTGGGCCCCTGTCTATTCAATGGGTAGTGCCCCTTACAGGTTTATTACAGGTACTATTTAAGTGGGCATTGGATATGAGAGTAAGGATTATCTGGGAAACTTGTAGGGTTTCTCTTCTACCTTTTTAATTCTTTGGAAAATGATTTTACTCTTGCAACCACTAATTACAGGGTTATATCTTTTTGTAACAAATTCAGTACGCTTGTCTATTTTAAATTGAATTTTTATAAATTGTATTATATTTCTTTTAGCCTTAGCACTTGGTATTGGTATGAGAGGAGGAAATTGGTCCAGTACTAAGTGTGGCGGTAACATTCCCGAAATTTACATTTTTGCTTCTGCAAATTTTTAATTAAAATGAAATTTTTCAGTAGTAAATTTTGGGGTGTTACAAGACCGAAAGGGTTGGTACAACCATTGGAAGTCCCTTACACTAAAATGAAACCTTACTAACTCATATCAATTATTCCTACTAGATTTCTAACCATATTTATGATGCGCTTAACCCAAAATATTGCCTCATTTTATTTTGGGGGTTGATTAAGACACATAAGGGAGAGAGATGACTTCAACCACTTGTCTTCTTTCTCCTCTCTCCTCTGCTAAGTTTTGAGATTGATTACTTCGACCTTAGGAGTGCTTTTGAGTAGCTGGAAGATTCCTTCCACTCAGACCTCCCATTTCATCATTTACATATGAAAATTCTAGCAGATTTGACCTGAGTTCCCCAAAGTCACAAATTGAGCTCAGGAGACAAGGTTGGCAAATCCTAGGTAAATTTGACCATTTTGATCAAATTCAAATGATCATAAGTAGGATTTCAATTTGCCTTCCGATCCCCTCTATTATCCCTTCTATTGGTTAGCTATAAATAACCCCAATCCTCCATACATTGCACTATATTTCAATCACCAAAAATTCTCTAAGTCTACATTCTTTTCTTTTTTTTTCCCACACTTCGAGCACTTACTAAATTGTTATTTCAAATTCATCTAATCCTACCTCTAGCTCTACCTTGTTTTAATTGTTAAGTAAGGTAGAATTAGATTTTGGGAAAAGATTGAGTGGTTATGTTGATTTTTCCCTGCTTTGCCCTAATGTTATGTTTTTTCCCCTCTATTTTCTTGTTCAAAATTTATGAGGTTTTGGTATGAAACTTGAGTTAATATTTTTGGTTATTAAGGTTTGAGAGTTTAAATTTTATAGATTTTAAAATCCTAGTTTTTGGAAATTTAGCCTGCATCAAGTAAGTTATTCTTGCCCCTAAAATGTTATCATTTGTTACTACATGAAAAGTGATGTCTTTTATTAGATTATACATCTTCATATGAAGAAATGTAGTGGTATGCATAAGTTACATATTTAAATAACATAAGTTGATGAAAGGGCATAGAAATGTAGGAAATGGGTTATGATGATGTCATGGTAAGAGATGTATGATAATCTTCTTATAAATATGTAAGTTGAAGTTGCCATATGCTCTAGGATGAGTAGAAATGATTTTTATGCAGGAATCTGTATGTAATTTGTCAATTTATGTTGTGTTAGGGTAAATTGATTGACCAGTTAGGTCAAAGCAATCGACTTGTTCCTAGAATAGTCGACTGGCTGACCAAACCCATCGATTGGTTTACCTACAAGGACCTTAGTGTTGCTCTCTACTTAAACCTATTAAATGTTTGGTAAAATCAATTGACTGGTATATGAATAGTTGAATGGTTTACCCAAATTGATCAACTAATTGAAGAAATTATGGTCTATTTGGGCGAAACCGATCGACTGATTGGTGTAATTGGTCGATTGGTTAGGCTAAACCAATCGACTTGTTCTACTGGTTTACCTGATTTGTTGCTTTATGATTTGATTGTATTTGGCGTCTATATTTGGGATTATATCATGATTATTAATGGGATGGAATATAGATTTTACCATAGAATACGGGCCTAATTAAGGGATTTAAAAGGGATCATAACCTATGGCATCCACTGTGAGCAATGTAATGGCTAAATGTGTAATTCAGTTGTAATTGGGGATAAAATGGGAAAGATTAATAGAAATTAGTATGGACTTGGATTAAACCCTATGATGATTATGAAACTCATTAGCCAAGGATAAATGGTAAACCCGTATGGTTTAAGAAAATGGAAATAAAAAGGATCAAGATGGCTTAGTATGGGGAAGTACCTTGTCTACTTGTATGGGACTTGAATGACCACCCATCCTTATGAATAAAATTCTAATCACTTAAAGTGAAAGAAAATCAAGTTGACAATGGGTTTGGGTTACCCGATCCTCAATTAGGTACTAAGAGATAGTCTATCTTCGGATGTTTTTGTACCTTCAGGCCTTAAATTTGGATGAGATCTTGAGAGGTCCCGGTGCTTTACCTACCCTGGACACGGTTGATGTATCAGGGGGTATCGATACTAAAGGGTATGGTTGTCTAGATGGTTGGTTCGGCCTGGAATTATGTCTATATTAGTTGGCTTCGGCCTGGACTTTATATACTTTTGGGATAGGCTTCCATGGTATGTGAGACTATGGGTTGATGCATAGTCCATTGCTCAGTGATAATAAAATATGGTTGTTAAGCAAGTAATTGATCATATATAAATGATGGTTAAGATAGTGGAGAATAATTGGCAAGAATGGAGCTAAAGTTATGATTGGTTGAAAATGTGTAGAGTTGGTTATCACACTTGACTAATTTTTGACCTAAATAATTGATTACAATGTAATATTGACAAAATGACTCACTTATCTCATACATAAATGAAGTAATAGTTGAACTTTAGGATTTCGTTAATTGATAACAGCTGTAGTGGTTGTTTGTTTCTCCTTGCCATTAAATGTGTGCATGCCTATGTGAAAAGGTGGTGAGTATATGCATGAAGTATTCTATTTGTTGGAATTATGCATGATAGTATGAATTCATATACTTTTATCCTCATGCATATATTTAGCCTTCATAATGCTTACTGTAATCTATATTGTATGATAAACTATTATACATGTGTACATTGAGGGAGGAACTTAACTTACTTGGTATATAGTGTACTGATGTGCCCGTTTACTCGGTTACTTGCTCGTTCCCATTAGTAGAGGACCTTGTGCATGTTTTTAGAGATGGCCAGTATAGGGCCTACCTTATTTGGGTTGAGGTTGTGAGCGAGGACATTCAGAAGGACTTGACAGGGTCTATGGAGGACCACAATATCTATTGTGGACCTCATGCCGTAGCCTATGTTTCAAAACTTCGTACTCTAATATGTACTTATAACTATTTGAACACAACCCATTAGTGTCATTGTTGTAAACATTTTGGAACTTAGTTTCAATTAAATTATTATTGCACACTCTATTTATTTTGTATTTTGCTAATTTAGCCTTGTATCTAAAATGGGGTAGTCAGTGGATATCTAACCTGTGTCAAGTACGGCAGTAAAACCTCGTTTTTAAAAGTGTTCCTACTTCTGCAACATGTTTTTAATGAAATTTTTTTGTAGTGAAGAATGGGTGTGTTATAATACCCTAACTAGAGTGTTGTAGGCAAATCATATACCATAATTGATGAGGCTATAGGTATTTTGTGTATCACAATTGGAAATGTTGTAGGTATTTTATTCACCATAGCTAATAGGGCTATATGCAATCTATTTTATTCACAACATGTTTTTAATTTATTTTTTTGTAGTAAAGAATGGGTGTGTTATAATACCCTAACCACAGTGTTGTAGGCAAATCATATACCATAGTTGATGAGGCTATAGTTATTTTGTGTATCACAATTGGAAATGTTGTAGGTATTTTATTCACCATAGCTAGTAGGGCTATATGCAATCTATTTTTCCTTAGCCACTTTGCTTTGGAGGAAGTTTCTTAGCCACTAAACCATGAGTATGAGTTATTTGGCCACTATGCCTTAGAGTTGAATGATACTATATTTTGGAATGGATAAATGAAATATCATATCATAGGTATATAAGTGGAATAAATGGAAATAAGTAAATAGAGCAAATGTTTTGTGATATCATAATATGGATGAGAATAATTAATGAACCTTGCATGTGTATGAATTCTATCATTTCGGTGTTTGATATTATATTCTATTTGTTCATGTGATTATCGAGTTTTGAAGAATAGTAAGAATAGTAATGAATATTATAAATAGTGGCTTTTAAGTAAATGCTCCATTTTTCATGTATTAGCATGCTTTTTTGTAGTATTCAATATAAATGTATTTTTGTATGCCTTACATGTATGTATGCTATCAATTTTAGTAGGTTATGCTCACTTAGTATGTAGATTATACTAATACTACACTTTTTATATATTTGGTGCAGCTGCAATGTCTGTTCTATAATTTTGTGATTGGGTCTGAGCTGATATTAGAGTTATAGCGTAGTAGTTGGGGTTTGCGACTCAGTTTCTTGGGCTCTTGTGCATTTTCTTCTTATTGTATTTCTTTCATTGGTTTTTTAACCTTATACTATTTGAGAATAGGTGACAACCCCACTTAGTTACAATATATGAGTTTACTTTTCAGCCCAACATCTAATATAGATTGGATATGGATTGTACCTTCTCTATATTGAATGTGGTGGTAACATTCTATTTTTTTATTTTGCATCAACCAATATAGTGTTTAAGTAAATATTTATATTTAGTGAAAATGGGGTGCTATAATAACTTTATTATTTTCTTAGTTTTTGAGGTTAAAGATTAAAGGTAAACCTCCCAAACCCTTAGTAAATAGAATTAGTAGTAGTTATATGCTTTTATTTCCAAGTCTGATGCATGTTATGGTGGTTTATGTTGATTTAGCCATTGATGATGTTCTTGGTGATATTCGGCCATTAGCCTTGATTTTCATTATTTAGATTTTAATTAGTTCCATTGATACCATGATTTTGTAATTTCTTAATATTTTGATATATCATATGCTTGATTTGAGTAGGGTTTGATGCTCTAATTTTTTGTTGAAGTTATAAAGGCTTTGGTTGTCTTTATACGTTATTTCCGTTCTTTATTTCTGTTCTTAAGATTATTCAATGTGTTCTTGATTTTCAACCTCTAATTACCCTAATTAGGATTTAATTATTATTTAATCATTGTCAGGATAATTAATCATAATAAGATATTTTATCGCTAAAAGGCTTTTAGTGTATTTAAGGGTTGAAGGTTAACCATTGACCTTTCACTATTAACCTTTTAACCCTCAAAATAATAATTGATTGTGAATAGAAAACTTTAAACAATAGATATTCTAGTAAAAAACATTATTTTTATGATTTATGGATCATAGCTTATTAGTATAAATGTCACTTTCCATTACTCATAAATAGTGCTTTTTCTATATAGTATTTTTTTTTCAAAATTATTGTGCAGGCTTATTTTATGGTAATTAAATTTAATATATCTATTTTTTTTTGTTCGTTGGTCCTTCTGAGTTCTTTTGGCTAAAAATAGTATTTTTGGATCAAACGTAATCAATAAGCTTATTATATGGTTAATGTTAACTAACAAAAGCACTTGGTTATAAGTGGCATGTCATTCATATAATATATTCACTTCTGGTGTGTTGGATGAAGTAATATGTCTAAGTGTTAAATAAATGGAAATATATTAGCGTTAGTGACTGGTAATTAACATCATGTTGAATTATGATTGATTAGAATAAAATGCCTAAGTTGAAAAGCATTTGGGTGTTGTGAAGGTTATGGTTAGATACCTAACCTTAATCTTTCAGGACTAGTTACTTGTGACCCTAAGTGGTTATATTTGATTAAGGACGTATTTGGTTATTATGTTTAGATCTCTTTTATCCCTAGTAAATAATGTGGATTATGAATAAAATAATAATTATTAAAGTGGAAGATCTCAATTTGGAAATTTTACATTTTGTTGAGGTAGCTATCCTAGGGATGGGGTTCAAACCTTGGTTTGTGTTATGAGATGTGTTAGATGTTATCACTAGAAACATTAATGGGTACCCTTGTGGTATCTATATGGCTTGATCTACTCTTTTGAGTCCATATACTTCTTAGGGACACACGTACTTAAGGATTGTGTGTCCTAAGCAGGGAGGGTGTTGTATTGTCTAAAGTAAGCTAGTATGGTAGGTCTATTTTATGCATCTTTGAGTTACATGGAAGAGAGGGTACTAATATTATGTGGCTTTATGACCGGTGTATCTTATGCATATATGGGTTATAGAGGTTAGATCTATGTTAGGTAATTAATAAAACTTATGAATGGGTATTAATGGTTTAGTAGGTGCATTATGTGCACCATATTTGGTTATTATATGGTTATTTGAGGTAGTTATTGGTATTACATGTTGGAACATGCGTTATTTTGAGATTATGCTTGACTTGATGTTATTACTTGTGAATTTCTTGTTACTTATTGATGTGTATAGAAATATATACTTATGGTTTGTGTGGTTTTATGGTTCGGTTAAGGTTATTTAAGTGTTATGATGGCTAGAAGATGATGAAGAGATGATGATGATGATTCGACAAAGATGAATTAATGTTGATGATGCTCGAATGATGAAGGTTTTGGAACTGTTTGGTTTGTGGGATAGGGTTAGAGTTTACGACTAGGGTTTAGTATTGATATGAATATTATGATGATGGCTGATTAGAAATATGGTAATTTTATGATTATAATTCAAAGTTAAGATGTTAAGAATGATCGTGTGATAATAATAATATTATTATTAAGTTTGGAAATAGATAAAATCAAGTAAGAAAAATAGGTTTAAGATGAATGTTGAAGATGATGATGATGATGCCAATTGTATGTAGCCATTAGGGTTTAGATGGCGTGGGTTTTATGGAGGGTTTGAAGGATAGATCTTAATATCTAATTCACATAAACAAAGAAATTAAGGATTTGAATAATAATCATTCACACAAAATTGATTAAAATTGAGAAAAACTCACATATAATTCAATTAAGAAAAGCTTGTAACTTTATCAATTTTTGTCTCCTTTTTTATTTCATGTTTTCTATGGTTTTTATAGCCATTGCAACTCCCTAATTTTACAATATAATTCTCTTAAAAATATAATAAGAATCGACACATAGAGCAATCAAACATAACTTGTAAGATAAAATAAGATAAACCCTAAAAGATAGAATTAAGCTACCTTTTGACTAATTCAACTTCCTTATCTCTTTAGGTAACAAAAAGATGATAATAATCAATATTACACATCCAAAGTGTTGAATATATTCTACTCATGAAAATGCCGCATTAATTCCTTCCATGAAACATATTTTTTCCTTCCATGCATGACATGCACACGTCTCTTTTGCTAGTCACTTATTTTGCAAGTTTCATTCATAACTAGCAGTATAGTCATCTATTTGTCTTCAAATTTGCAGGGTATCCTCTCTAAATAGAGGATAATAGGTGCCAACACAATAAATGCTAATTCTTGACCATTTTCTCCAACATCATTCTCCCCTTATTGACTTGAATTTGCCCTCAAATTTGCATCTCCATACCAAGGACTAATGTCTCCCACATTGAACACCCTAGATACCCCACCATATGAATCAGGTAAATCTAGCTCATAGGCACTTTTTCCAAATTTTCTAAGTGTTTTGAAAGGACCATATTCCCTTGGCATAAGCTTATTTTTCCTTAGAGCAGGAAACCTCTCCATTCTTAAGTGTAACCATACCGAATTTCCCAGTTGAAATACATATTGACTCTTATGCTTGTTTGTTCTTACCTTGTATACTTCATTTTCCTTCTCAATGTTGTGTTTCATTTTTTGATAATTTTTTTGAAAGAACTCGACTCTCTCTTTTTCATCATAAGTTTTCATTTCACCTTTCTTCAATCGTATCATATCAATCAGTATATATGGATTAAAACCATATACTATCTCAAATGGAATAGAGCTTATTATAGTTGAAAGACTCCGATTGTAATCAAAATTTGCATGTGCTAACTTAACATCACAATCCTTAGCACACTTAATCACCAATCCCCATAGCAAATTACCAAAAGTTCTATTAGTAACCTTAGTTTGACCATCCATTTGGGGATGATGTGATGTACTAAATAAAAGCTTTGTTCCTAGCATATGAGATAATACCTTCCAAAAATAATTTAGGAACTTCACATCTATATCCGAAACTATACTCCTTGGAATCTCATGCAATCTCACAATCTCCTTGAAATACAAATCCACAATATGAGTAGCAACACAGTCTTGTGACAGGAAATGAAATGAGCCATCTTAGAATATTCATCCACCACAACCATAATAGAATCTTTTCCTCTTTGTGTTGTAGGCAATCCTAAAATAAAATCAATACTAACTCCATCCCATGGTTGAGTAGGCATGGGTAAAGGCATATATAACTCTTTATGGAAGAAACTCTTGCTTCTTTTACATGTAGCACACCTAGCAATCATAGCTTGCACTCTCTTTTGCATTCTTGGCTAATAAAAATATTCTTGCAATAACTCTAAAGTCTTGTGAACTCCACAGTGTCCTTCAATTCCTCCCTCATGTACCTCTTTGATTATCAAATCTCAAATTGATGTCTTAGGAACACACAATTTATTTTTCTTGAATAAGAATCCATATTGAAGAACATAAGATCCATTACTTTCTTATTTCTTGCACTCTTTGATAATCATAGAAAAATCATTATCAATGGCATATCAACTCTTCAAAATCTTGAAACCCAAAAGCTTTTCATCCATCATTGTAAGTATCATAGTCACCCTCGACTATGCATCTAGAAAAACATTCTCTTTGCCATCAATGTGTCTTATAGAGAACACAAATATCTGTAACAAACTAATCCACCTGGCATGTCATGGACTCACCTTCCTTTGACCATGTAGATACTTCAAACTCTCATGATTCGAGTGAAGCACGAAAGCCTTGGGTCTCAAATAATGAGTCCATGTCTCCAAACAATGAACAATAGCATAGAATTCCTTATCATAAGTCAAGTAATTGAGTCTTGCACCATTCAAATTTTCACTGAAAAATGCAATCAGCCTCTTCTCTTGTGAAATAACACCTCCAATACCTACACCACTAGCATCACAAGTTACTTTAAATAATTTATCAAAACTAGGTAGAGATAATACCAGTGGATTTGAAAGCTTTATCTTCAAGTCTTTGAAAGCTTTTATTGCATGTTCATTCCACTAGAACTCTCCCTTCTTCATCAATTGTGTAATAAGTGCTGCAATTGCGGAGAAACCTTTGATAAACTACCTATAAAGTGAAGCCAACCCTGAAAACTTCAAACCTGATGAACATTAGTAGGAATAGGCCATGTTTGAATAGCTTCCACTTTTGAAGGATGAAATCTAATATTGTCTTCACTCATAATATAGCCAAGGAAAACCACACTCTTCATCATAAAATAACACTTCTCGATTTTATCATAGAGATTCACCTGCCTAAGTTTATCAAATAATCTCTTTAAATGTTGCATGTGTTTGAACTCATTTTTGCTATATATCAAAATATCATCAAGGTAGACAACAAAAAAGACTCCAAGGAAAGGTCTAAGTACTTTGGTCATCAACCTCATAAATGAACTTGATGCATTACATAGCCCAAATGGCATCACCAAACAATCATACAACCCGTACTTAGTCTTGAAATCTATATTCCATTCATCCCCTTCCCTTATCCTCATTTGATGGTATCCACTACTAAGGTCGAGCTTTGAAAATACCTTTGCTTGATGGAACTCATGGAACATATCATCCAATCTTGGCATTAGAAATCTATATTTGATAGTGATATTTTTAACTGCTCTATAATCAATGCACATCCTCCATGTACCATCCTTCTGAAACATTAATAAAATTGGAACACTACACAAATTTATGATCTCTCGAATATAACCTCGATTCAACAACTCTTCCTCTTGTCTCTATAACTCTTTTAACTCCCTCGGATTTCATCTACAGACTATATTATTTGGCAATAGAACTCTTGGCATAAAATTAATAGCATGCTCAATACCTCTTAGAAGAGGTAATCTAGGTGACAACTCATCTAGGAAAACATATGCATACTCTTTCAACACTTGTGGCAATTTTGGATCCATATTAGCATGCCTCTTGTTGAACTCCTTTCACCACCATGGCATAGCATCCTTTCTCACCTTTGATAGCTTCAATCATCGCTAAATCCTTAAGGATCAACAACTCCATGCTACTCATCTTTCTTCCTCCCTTACCTTTGACATCTTCCTTCTATTTTTTCTTCCTCCCATTTGCCCTCAACTCTACCCCCCCCCCCCCGTTTTTTTCTTCCTACCCCAGCCTCTTCCTACCTTTCACTCCTTAGAACCAAACTCTCCCCATCTATATTAGGATTGTGTTTAAACTTCTTTTTGACTTTACACACCACATATTCATTAAGGACTCCATCATGCGTTACTTGCCTATCAAATTTCCAAGGTCTTTCCAACAAAATATGACAAGCATCCATAGGTAGAATATCACATAAAACATCATCAAAATAATTTCCAATTTTTAAAGAGATAATATCTTGTTTGGTTACCCTTAAACCTTTGTCAATGTTGAGCCATTGAAGTGAATATGGCCTTGGATGATCCATAGTCTTCAATCCAATCTTTCTCACCATTCTTTCACTAGAAACATTAGTGCAAGATCCACTAATGATTAAGACTTTGTACACTTTGCCTTCAAATCTACACTTGGCTTTAAATATGTTCTCCTTTTGAGTAGGTTGAGGTTATTCTTGCACTTGAAGCACTTGTTGCAACACATAGTAATCTACTTGACCATCTTCCAAAGAATCTTTTGGATCTTCACTTCCTTCCTCAAGGTCTTCATTAAGATCTTCATCTTACTCATCGCAAGCTTTCATACTCACCATCTCCTTCAAAGTTAATGCCCTATGATTTGAACAATCCTAAGTAAAATGAACATAGCCTCTACACTTGAAACAATACTTTTTCACCTTATCAATCATATTATCCTTGCCCTTTTCTTCACGATTATACCTTCTAGTGTTGTATTGAATCATGTCTTCAAAGGATGATGGCTTTGAAACCCCCTTTTAAGTTTAAACCATAAGGCGCATTGGTTGGTTTGTTTGGTGGGTTAGTTCTCTTCGATTGCTTCTCAAATTTTATTACTAATTTTGCTAAGTCTTCAAATAACTCATAAGGATACACCTCCACCTTCTCTTTAGGATTCATATTTATACCTCCAATAAATCCAGCACATCTTTGCTCTTCTCTTTCTTGAACATCACAAATAAGAGATAATCTTTCAAACTCTCTAATGTAATCCTCCACTCCAAGAAACCCTTATGTTAAAGTCCTCATTTTTTATGAAATTATCTTGTTCATTTTCTCTGCGTACGAATTTTATTTTTAACTGCTTTTTCAATTTCTCCAATGATATTATTTTTGTTTTTCCCTCTCTTTTACTGCTCCTCTTAAAATTGTCATACCATAATCTAGTAAACTTCTTAAATTTTAATATGGCAAATCAACACCTTTTCTCATCATCAAACTTCTTATATTCAAAAATAGATCCAACAACATGCAACCATTTGAGGAAATATTTCAAATTGAGATTACCTTCAAAATTAGGTATGTCAAATCAAATCCCCTTTTCCATATGATCATATAATTTTATTGAAGTGTCGTGAGCTTTTCTATAGTTCCCTACACTTTCTTCTTCTCCTTCCTCTATTTGATCATGTGCTTCCCTTCTACGATTTTCTTCTACTTAATCTCTTCATATTTGATGTTGGACATGTGATCCTTGGCCTTTTGATTCTTCCATCCTATCCATAAGTAGCATAACCTCCTTGATCCCCTCTACTAATACCTTGAGAATGTCCCTCAAATCTTCTTCTTGGCTCGCCATGTCTTCTTTACACCCACAAATGGTGTGCTTCCAAAAATGCTTTTTCAAGTCAACAAAGTTAAAATATTAGCACCTACTTGATGCTTTATTATAATAATCTTGAAGTAGGAACTTGGTTTTGAAATATAGTTTGAGGAAGATTGGATCTTAATAGTTTATATCACACTACACCACAACCTAAGCTTTGATACCAAAATTAATGTGTGTAGGAATATGTACTTATGGGTTGGGTGGTTTAATGGTTTAGTTAAGGTAATTTAAGAGTTATGATGGTTCTAAGATGATTAATAGATGATAATGGTGATTTGATAAAGATGAATTAATGATGATAATGATTGAATGATGAAGGTTTTGGAATGGTTTGGTTAGTGGGCTAGGGTTAGGGTTAAGCAATGATATGAATATTATGATGATAAACAATTGGAAATATGGTAATCTAATTATTATAATTTGAATTTAATATGTTAAGGATGATCATGTGATAATAGTAATATTATTATCTTAAGTTTGGAAATAGATAAAATCAAGTAAGAAAAATAAGTTTAAGATGAATGATGAAGATGATGATCATGGTGATTATATATGGTGATTAGGGTTGGGATGGCATGGGTTTTGTGGAGGGCTTAAAGGATAGATCTTAATTACTAATTCATAGATACAAAGAGATTAAGGATTTCAACAATAATCATTCACAAAAAATTGATTAAAATTGAGAAGAACTCACACGAAATTCAATTGAGCAAAACTTGCAACTTCAGCAATTTTTTCACCCTTTTTATGTCGTGTGTTCTATGGTTTTTATAGCCATCGCACCTCCCTGATATTAAAAAATAATTCTCCTAAAAAATCTGATAAGAATTGACACATAAAGCAATGACTTGCTCCCTACTCCAAACATACCTCATAAGATATAATAAGATAAATCCTAAAAGATAGAATTAAGCTACTTTTTAATTAATTAGACTTTCTTATCTCTTTAGCTAATAAAAACATGATAATAATAAATATTACACATCCAAAGTGTCGACTGTAGTCTCCTTATGGAAATTTCACATTCGTTCCTTCCATGCAACATATTTTTGCCTTCTATGCATATCATGCACACGTCTCTCTCGCTAGTGACTTATTTTATAAGTTTCATTCATAACTAGCAATGTAATCATCCATTTATCTTCAAATTTGTAGGGTATCCTCAATAAATATAGGATAATAGGTTCCATCACAATAAATGCTTAGTCTTAACCATTTGCTCTTGCATCACTTATAAGGTTACACCTTTGTGTATTATAAGATTGTTGATCATGTTAGTGTTTAAGTATATTAAGTTCCCTTGGAAAGCAAGAGTATCATGATAACATAATACCATGTTTTGATGATTATTAACTATTAAGATAGTTGTATGCCCTAGTGGTGTAGCATGTCAGGTTTTACAATATTGTTATTCGATGGGAGTATACTTTAGTGAACATACTATTTTCCTAGAGTTATGTGTGTTTAATTAATAATTTTACACTAGTGAGATTACTTTTCAATGTTTGTGGTGCAATTAATCTAGATATTGTTGGAATTTGAGTCATATACTAGGCTTTTTGGTGTTTTTTCTATGTTAGGACTTTCAAATTTTTAGTTTTAGTCGATGTAAGTCAATTTTATGACCTTAGATTAAGCTTTAGTAATGTAAATAGTTTTACCTTTCACTTTTTTTATATATCTTATTGTCTAATGTTTTTTATAACAAACTTTCATTTTGTCATTGAATAGGTGAACGCTTACACCTCTTATGATAGATATGGCAGTAACATCTATCATTTTAGGTTTACCTTCTACATTGTATTCATAAAATTTAAATGATTGGTTTGAGCCAATATGACCATTATATCCTATGCATCTACATGTTATATGGTTGGGAGGGTATTGATAGTATATGGTTTCATTACTAGTGTATTTTATGTATCTCCAATTTAAACTAGTATGACTGGTGTACCTTATGCATCTCTGGATAATAAAGGTTTAGATCCCCCTTAAGTAGCAATGAAAGGAAATTATTGTGGTTTTAGTAGTTGCATTATGTTCCCAACCCTTGTTTTTGAGATTTTGTTTGGTAGGAGGTAATATATGCACTAAGTTTAATATTTGGTTGATAACTACATTATGTACATGATCTTTTGTTAATATTCGGTTTTTTGAGTTTTTGGTTGGTAGTTGAATTATGTGCATTATATTTGGTTATTATTTTGTTGGTTGGTGCATTATGTGCACTATTTTAGGTTACTATTTGGTTGGTTAAGTTGTTTTTTAACAGTTGTGTTATTTACACTATCCTTAGGGAATTGTATGGCTATTAAATATGGCTAAAAATATTGCATGTTATAACATGTGTTATCTTGATTTTATGAATGACTTGATGCTATTGCATGTGAATTGAAAGCAATCTATGAGTTTAACCTTGTGTGTTCTATAATCATTAAGCATGCTAGGGTTTAAGTATATTAAGTTGCCTTTATAATTATGAGTATGATAAAAACATGTTTTTTTTCCTGATTATTACCTCTTATGGTGGTTGTGTACCATAGTGGTGTATAATGTTAGGTTTTACGAAGTTGTTATTGCATATGAGTATCTTTTGGTTTACATGTGATATGCTTAGTG
Organism: Tamarix chinensis; assembly: GCA_030549775.1. Classification (NCBI taxonomy): domain Eukaryota; kingdom Viridiplantae; phylum Streptophyta; class Magnoliopsida; order Caryophyllales; family Tamaricaceae; genus Tamarix; species Tamarix chinensis. Next base: position 25,101,720 of record CM060178.1, on the reverse strand, counting down.
TTAGGTGTATTTACACAACATTTGTACTGAACAAATGATTTTATAGTGGTTTTGGGATCTAGATATTTTTAAAGTTTGAGTTTGAGTTGGACAGTAGGAATTCTAGTATTTTGTTCCATCTTAGGAATTTTTAGTTTTTGGTTCTACATTTTGTGACTTGATTTTATAACCCTAGATTAAGCTTTTGTAAGGTAAAAAGTGTTATCTTTTTTGGGATTTATGTTTATTGTTGTTTCATGTGTTTTATACCCAAGCTTGCATTTGCCATAGGATAAGTGAATGCATACACCTCTCCTCCTGATAGATGTGATGGTAACATCCCTTATTTTTAGATTTAGCTTCCATATTGTATTTTCAGTCTTGCTTGAGAGGTGCATTTGGAGTGATTATTACGTTGTATGTAACTAATGATACTGAAAAAATTATGAGAAGCGTTTTGAAGAAATTCCCAAAACCCATCTCTAAATTTCACTAATCCTTTTCTCTGATTTATTAATAGTTACTTCATACACTCATCAATTACAAATTAATATAATACTCCATGGATAATATCTAGAAAATAAAAATATTACCCACAAAGTACTAACTATGCCTTTCATTTAATTTCTAACATATCATCACTCTAGTTGCTCCTCTTTTTCTTGTTTTGATTTGGTAGTGCATCACTATATTTCTTGCACCATTCTCATCCTCTAACCTCTAATCTTAGTATTAGTTCCACAAACTAGAATTTTCAAAATCTCATCATCGTATTTAAACTTTATCCACTAAAACCAAGGAGAACGAAGTGGTGCTAACTTGAACAAAGCACAACCAAGTATCAAAATAAAAGATAAGAAGTTAGATCTAAGCATAAAACTTTTCAAAATTGTTAGTTTTTCTAATTTATATTAGTTATTAGTTAATTTTTGGGTCTATTAGCACAATTTTATAGTGTGATTTTCATGATTTAGTAACTAAAGTATTGCAGTAGTAGTAGTGTGTGCTTGATCCACCTAGGGAGCATAATACCTGTAATATCCCAAAATCCTAATTTCCGAAATTATGGCCAAATAAGGAATTATTAGGAAAATTAATTATATAAATTCATTTATTAAAATGTAGGGAGTTAATTAAGGTAGATTAAGAGGAAAATAATAAAGAATTTAATTGGAAGAAAATTTGGGTATTTTTCCTAATTAGCATGGAAGTTAATGACAACTTATCCAAAATAGCCTAACTAATTTAAAAATGGATTTAATTATTATAATTAAAATAATTATTATTACAATTAAATATCTAAATTAATTATATAAATAAATAAGGACCAAATGCCCCCAACCCAACCACTTTAGCATTTTCCATTTTCCATTTTCCCTTTTTATCCTTTCTTTTCTTTTTCTTTCTTCCTCCTTTATTTCTTTTTCTTCTTCTCACCCCCCCACGGCTGGGCCAGCCCACCGGCCCAAAACCTCCTCCCCTCCCCCGTCTCGCGTACAGGCCCCGCGTCTGGCCTTCCTTCTTTTCCCTTCCCGCGGCCCAGCGTCGCGCGACGCCAACTGTTGCGCGTTCCATACGCTGCGTTTTACAATTATAACTATCGAAACGCCGCGCCACAATTAATGGCCTTATAGCCGTTGCCAAAAGGGCAACGCGACGCGGCGCTTTGTCGCCCATAACGTCGAAACGTCGCGTTTGACTTGCGGATTAAATAAACCACGCCGAACCAGCCGGTTCCCTTCCTCTTTCTTTTCCCTGGACCACCGGTCCACCCTACCTGTCTTCTTCTTCTTCAACCTGCCCCCCCCGACCTGCAAATCGACCTGCAAGTCGATTTCGCCGGCAGCCACCAGCACGATCATCCTTCCCTGCCTCTCTCCCGTCGCTTTCTTTCTTTTTTCGACCCGACCAAGTCCCTCTCTCCCCTTCCCGCGTGCCCCTCTCTTTCCCTTTTCTTCTCCCCTTCCCCGACCTAGCCTGCCATGGCAGGACCTGCACCGCCTTCCATCGGCCGGCCACCTGCACCCCTGCCCCGCACGCCTCCTTCTCCCTTCGTCGTTTTCCTCCCCCTTAGCCTATAAATACCCCCTCCCGAACGGCCACAGCAAGTCCTCCCGTTGGACCTTGCTGAAACTCTGTTCCGCCGCCGTCAGAACAGACGCCATGTCTGCCGCCTCCAGCCACCGCCGAAGCCACCTCTTCCCATCTTTATCATCCCTGCACTTCCCTCTACGAAACCAAGCCACCAGCACTCCTCCCCTTTCCCTGCACGTGCCGCCATAGCCGTGCAAAAGTCCTAACCCGAAACTACCACCTCCAGCCTTTGCCGCCCCTTGCGCCGCCTCCCACCGCCAGCCCAGCCGCCACCAGGGCCTCTTCCACCCTCCAAAATTTCCAGCATACCTCCCTCTACCCTTCCCTGCCTTCAACTTCCCTTGCCTCCCTCTCCTCCTTCCTCCCCCTTCTTCCACCCCTCTCCACCACCCTCGGTCGCCGCCGTCGCCGCCGCGCGCCGCCACCCCTTGCCACGCCACCACCCTCATTCCACTCCCCTTCACCTGCTGCTTCTCCCCCTACCTCAAACTTCTCTTTTCCTCCTACCATCTAGCCCCCACCTTGATCTTTTCCCTTCTCTTCCTCCTCTATCGCCGCCGCCGTCGCCGCCACGCGCCGCCGCCGGACCACCACCGACCCTAGGTGGTTATCCACTCATCCAAACCCTAATACCCCATATATATAATTGCTACTATTTTCTACTAATATTAATACTAATATACTTATTATTATTACTATTATCCTTATTATTATTACTTTTATTATTATTATTATTATTATTATTATTATTGTTATCATTATTATTATTATTACTTTTATTATTATTATTATTATTATTGTTATCACTATTATTATTATTACTTTTATTATTATTATTATTATTATTATTGTTATTGTTATCATTATTATTATTATTATTATTATTATTATCATCATCATCATCATCATCATTATTACCATTATTATTGTCTTCATTATTAATGTTCTTATCTTCCTACTAATACTAACATCCCTTTTAAACCCTAACTTGTATTATACTTAACTTTGGTCTTATTTTATAATTATTGGTATTAACATTATTAATAATATTACTATTATTACTTCTATTATCCTTGCTAAGGTTATTATTGTGGTTGCTAAACCTTACTTGGTTGTATTATTGTTATTATCATTACTACTAGGAGTATTATTATTATTATCGTTATTACTAGTTTTATTATTATTATTATCACTATTTTTCTATAGTTAGCATGAATGTTATTATTATAAGAATAGGGCTAACGGGTCTAATAATATAAGTGTAACAATAGGTATTAAAAATAAACATATTTTGACTACTAATATCTAGTATACTAATTCTAAGGTAAAAACCCTAGTTTTTGTATAATACCCTTTTTAGTAATGAAAACCCTAACCTTAAACTAAAATGAGGATTGATAGTAATTATAAGGGAAACTAATACTTAGCATTTCCCCCTTTTTATAGGTAATCCCGACCAAAGCCCTAAGGAATTAGAGGAGCGTGCTCCAAGCCCGGCGTCGCCTTAGGTAAGGACGAAGCTAATGGCCTTGTGTTATGTGTGACATGGATGTGTTGAATGTTGTGTATGCCATGCTATGCCATGTATTATATGATTTGTGGATAACTCGTTTTATGTGTAGCGCAGCTTGGAGATTGAGGTATGTTGTTTGTGCTTCCATGACATGAGCATGACATTTATATGTATGATGTTTACGATGTATTATGCTATGGCCCTCTAGGACATGCATGTTAGGATAAATGGTAATATGAGTTGGGAACCATCATGGGAGTCTTGAAGTTTGTATGATCGTATTAATGTTCTATGGCGGTACTAATGGTTGCATGGTGGTATTATGGTTGTAATGGTGGTATTAGGGTTCGCATGGTGGTGTTAGGGTTCGTATGATGGTATTTGTGATTTTATGGTGGTATTAATGTTGCATGGTGGTGTTAAGGGTTGTATGGTGGTATTATGGTTGTAATGGTGGTATTAGGGTTCGCATGGTGGTGTTAGGGTTTGTATGATGGTGTTTGTGATTTTATGGTGGTATTAATGTTGTATGGTGGTATTATGGTTGTAACGGTGTTATTAGGGTTCGCATGGTGGTGTTAGGGTTTATATGATGGTATTTATGATTTTGTGGTGATATTAATGTTGTATGGAGGTATTAATGGTTGCATGGTGGTATTCATGATTGCACGGTGGTATTAGGGTTTGTATAGTGGTATTATGGTTGGTATGGTGGTATTATGATTTGCATGGTGGTGTTAGGGTTTGTATGATGGTATTTATGATTTTGTGGTGGTATTAATGTTGTATGGTGGTATTAATGATTACATGGTGGTATTAATGGCCTATGGAGTAGGGGGTTGAGAGTGAGAATTCGCTTATATAAAGGATGAGTATGGGTTTTCTAAAGGAGGGAGGTTACTTGTTGAAGAAGTAAAGTGCTAAGGTTTAGTGCAGCCAACCAGGGTTGGCGTGGTCGATTAGGGTTTGAGTGGCCAACTAGGGTTTTGTTGGTCACATATGAACTTGGGAGATAAAGAAATACACTTGGGGAATTTCCTAATAAAGAATGAGGTGCGAGATAGAGAATAACGTAGCGTTTGGGTAAGTAAGAAAGAGTTGGGCCACATAGGTCCGATTAGAGTATCCGAGGAGGAACCCTAGAGGGATGAGAACATACAGAGGCGATATCATATGTGTTGGGATGGCCTATATCCTTGGGGTTTGTGTCTTACTATATGCTACTTTACCTAAGTCTACGGGGGATGGATGTCGGGTGTGAGAAGAGGTGCGAGTCTCAAAATATGGGACGGTCCCTCTGGAGGGGAAAGAGGTAGAGTATCAACCGCATGCATGTCTAGGGTGTGATGTGAATCAATAAGACACGGATAAGACATTAATTACGTAAAGCGAAATATTGTTGAGCCGAGCCCAGACCGGTCCACCGGCAAATAATAGTGGCCAGGAGCCGGGGTGCCCTGGAGACCGGTCCACCGGCAAATAATAGTGGTCAGGAGCGTTCTGCCCTGAGTGTATACCTTCCGGTCCACCGGCTATAATAGTGGGGTTCCCGCACTCACATGGACCTCTAAAGAATATGCGTGAAATGGACATATTATTAATGAGGAAAGAATGAATCATCGGAACGTACTCAGGCCTTATCTTGTGTGTTATCGCACGTTGCTTATGTGATTGTGCTATGTATGCTATGTGGTATGAATGTATGCTTGGCCTTAGCGCACCAGCGCCCTTACTCAGTAGTGGACCCGTACTGATACTACACTGATTGAATGGGTCCTGTGATGATCCACCAATGGTGGGGAGCAGACCTCCTATGCAGGTTTGATCGGTTACAATTGTGGGGTGGAAGGCTTGGCTTGAGTGAGTAGGCGATCCAGATATTGGTCCCTTGGGATTCTGTTTTATTTGCTATATTTTGTACCACGCTCCTCGCTTTGGAACCGTACTCTAAGTTGTATTCCTAAATGATATTTTAACTGTTGTTGACTCGTGGTTTCATGAATGGTCTATGCTAACTATGGACCTATGTTTCGATGACTCTTAATTAATGATTGTTTGGTTTAGCCTTAGCACTTAGTATCGGAACGGTCGGAGTGAACCGGTCTGGTACTAAGTGTGGCAGTAATACCCCCAAGTTTACAGTTTTAAATTCTTTCGCTTCCGCTAAACCTTTGATTTAAACGAAATTTTTCAGTAGTAAATTTGGGGGTGTTACAATACCATACACTCAAACCTAAAAGGGATCGAATACACCACACGATTAACCCAAGGATGAGTGCATCTACTACATGTAACATACCAAATTTTACTACTGAAAAGTTTTTGCTTACAGCGGAAGCATAATACTAAAATAACGAGGTGTTACTGTCATAATTGACACAAGTTTGACTTACCAAACCATCCTTATGTCAATTACAAGACAAAACATTAAAAATATAAAACATGAAAAATAAAAAATGAGGGAATATTCATAAATATGAATACAAGTGGAAGATTAAATCTAATTACAATATCTAAAATATTAATAAAAGGGATACTATGAATCTAAGAATTTAAAAAGGTATCCGGGTAAAATTATCATCCGAATAACATGGATATATGGCCAAAATCCCTAATATAGAAATTCAATTTACCCCACACAATGCATCATAGGCTACAAAATCATCTAGTGGATATTTATTGACCTGCACATAGACATCTAGATTGTTTGCTCATGGAAATGAGCAACATGCATGAAAATAATAATCAATACACTATGTATTGACTAACATAACAATACAGTTGAGTAAGGGTTCGAAATAAATTAAACATATATGTGTGTTATCGTAAAACAACGTATAGTAAATAATGAATCTATATTTCATTCATAGATATATCATATTTCACTCTTTCATTTACGTTAAGTTCAAATACCTCACTATTCTTAAACAGGTTGAATGGTCTGAAACACCTATTAAGGAAAAACACACCTCAGTAAATATTAATGTCCGGTGGAATAAACCTAACACCTATTAAGGGAGAATGCACTTGAATACTATTCTTAAACCGTTATAACGGTCTTAAGTATCTCTCATGGATAGCACACTTGAGTCACTATTATCGTTCGTTGGAACGAACACAACACCTCGGTCTTAACTGATGTAATCTCTTACTTTAAATGATTAATGTTTTATTTATTAGTACTTATATCTAATTCATATTCTCATTCATGTTGACTATAGGGTCCTACTATTCTTAATCTGGTGGAACAAACTAATGCATTTGTTAGGGAAAATATATCTAAGACACTATTATCATTCAATGGAATTGGCCCATATAAACACCTTGGCCTAACTCACGTGATCTTTCACTTTAAATAATTAGTATCTTATTCGGTGTTGATTATATTCAAGATCATCATGCATAACTCACATAGATATGTATAACATATAGTTAGGAACATGTAAACACAACCACATCATTATCAAGGCCATCCTTAAGAAAATGGGTCCATAATTCCCAGAATATTTTGAATGTAATTATTAGCACATTTACATTATATATCCACTCAAAAAGCCACTAAAGTTCCATTTTCAATCTTTAATGACCAAAAGACCCTTTTATTAACAAAACCTCAAAATATCATATTAGATAACTTATATTTTACTCCATCTATCATTTAATCACATTAGTTAAGGAATATTAGGTAATACCCTCAAAACTTACTAGACCAAGATTATTCCCCATATTACCCTCAAATGACCAAAATTCCCTCCTGATACTCATATTTTCCAAAGCCCTCACAAATCCAGATATCAATACATATCAATCCCTGATATTCATACACAATACATAACTCTAGATGTATTGACATAAATACCACGTATCCAACATTATAACCAAATACATGCTTTCACATGTTCCTCCCTTTAAAGATATAATATCATAGCAAGCTCATAATCAATATTATCCATATAACATTACAAACAAGACATGTATCATTACTAATAAGGACACCAAGCTCTAAGCACAAAATCCTAAATTGCCACCTCAAAGATCATTAGAAGATTACTTATGAAAGAAAGAATAATTCATAATTAGAACTTAAGAATATGAATACAAGGAAAAGTTAAGGTAAAGGAGGGTGGAAATTGTCGCTATTCCCAGACCCAGGGGGTTCGATGGAATAATTTCTTAGATGTATTACCACATTTTGAAGGGTTAGGTCCACTTTTGACAGATCAGTGGAATCTTTATGCTCAAAACCCCAATTCAAGTAGTCATTTATTTGGTACCTCCCAAGGAGCGGGAACTACCATTCTAACCCTTCTTGGGGGATTTCACCCCCAAACGCAAAGTTTATGGCTAACTGATATGGCTCATCATCATTTAGCTATTGCATTGATTTTTCTCATTGCGGGTCATATGTATAGAACCAAAACCAAAGGAAATCTTGGGCTATATAAAGCATGGTAGAATATATGGTGGTGCTATGGTGGACCATGGGAGTACTATAAGGAAGCAAGATTATGCATGGATTGAAAATTGGGAACTCATACGGGTGGGCTATGAGAGATTCTCATGATTGTGTGCAAAGTGCATGGGTAGGAATGAGGTGCGCATGACTGTGTAAGGAATAATGCGTGAATGCACATGACCATGTGTGGCAACTCTATGAGAAGGCACGACTTGGGCGTGCGAGGTGCACAAGGCCATGTACCTTAATAAAATGAATAGAGTGTAATGGGGAAGAAGGAAAAATAAGTGGTATGGGGTAGTGATGGTAAGCAACAATGAGGGGGAATGATGGGGTGGTATTGGTGGTTAGTTTCATAGTGAAATGGTGGTGATTGGTGGTTGGTGGTGGCACATGGGGTGTGATGATTATTCAACTACAATATAGAGCAAGGAAGGAAGGATAAGAAGAAAGATGGTCGGTTTATGGTTTCCCAATAGAAAATGGAGGATGTGGACTTGGTTGGACATTAAATGAGCTTAAGTCTGAAGGTATCTATACATACATACATACATACATATACATATATGTATGTATGTATTTATGTATCTATGTATGGTATGTGCATGGTTAAAGTTGGAAGAGAAGGGGATGGCTTGCATGAGGGAAATGGTAGGGGGAGGGGTGCACAATTAAAGAATGGGTTTTTAGCAAAAAAACCAACAGGACATATCCCATGAGATGGGAGAGATGATAGTTGATGATGATACGGGTAGGGAAGGTAGGATGGCAACCTGACAAAGGCATGTTCTAGAGGGTTTTACATAGGAATAGGGAGAAGAAAATAAGAGGGAGGTCAGGAAGGTGGGGAAGAAAAAGGAAAAGGAGAAAAAGAAAAAGGATAAGGATAAGTGTGTTAATGGTTAAGATTAGATTAAATTTTTGTGATTAGCCAAATTAGGTAAGATTAGGATATTAATCATTTGACATTTAATATTAGGTTAAAAATATAATTTACCTAGATTGAAGATTAGGATTAAGTTAAGATTTTGGATTAAGAAATTAAGGTAAAAAAATATTGATTTTGGAGATTAGAATTAGTTTAAGGTATTATTTACTTGGGACAATTATTAGATGAAAATTCAAGGTATTACACTATGCATTACCCCATCCTTAGAACATGAGCTTTCTACATTGTCCATTCCCTCATCTTGATTTCCATCTTTACTCCCTGAATTCACTTTCCTTTTCCCATTTCTTTCCCCAAATATCTAACCTTACATTAGTTAAGTGCATTTGGTGGAAGCACATATTACCTTGCCAAACTATGGTCAGCCCAATGTATGGTTATATTTTTTTTTTCTGCATCTTATACTCATTGCCTGATTGATTTATCAAGCCTTGACATTTAATGGTGTATATGTTATTGATGCTTTATGAAATTTATAGATATCCCTATGAGTTGGATGATCACCTTGCATCCTAACATGCTATTTTAATCATGGTTTTGCATTAATATATCTTTGTTGACTATTAAGTATGGATTTCATAACTCCATTAAATTAAGTTATTGTTACTTTATTATTAGCCTCATATATAGACTAAATAAAACAAACTCCTGTTATGTACCCACATATAAATATATTCATTTTTAGATGACATGTATACAAATACAATGTTAAAAATTAACTTTTTCAGAGTTATTCCAACAATTTCAAGAAAATTAAACCCTCATCTATTTGTCTTGCACATATAAACAATTTTTAAAACAAAGGAAAATGCATGAAAATTATTAACAAATAAAGGATTTGCAAATATATTCTCACTTAGTATATATGATTCTAGTTGGCTTCAATGACACTAAAAGTAATAATTTTCAACTAATATACTTATACCATATTGTAAATTTGTTCGATCATATTTACATTCCCTTTAAATTCTTTATGAAGAAATGCTTTAGTATTCTATTCAACTTTCATGTCACAACTTACCTACATTACCTTTAAGATAATTCATTGTATCATGATTGTGTGTCCAATCACTCAATATTAATTGTCATTCTCTAATGTTATTTTCAATTCCACTAATCAAAAAAGAGCAACCAAACTTCTTTGAACTTATATTACATACACCTACATCATCCATAGATTTTGTAAGCACATATGTTTCATCATTTTCACATCTTATCAAAACTCTACATGTTCCTTTACCATTTCCTTTAATACAACCTTTTATAACTAAAATCATCATATGCCTTATACCTTTATTATGAATCCATGCTACTAATTTTCCATGATTGGATAATACTTGATCCATCATAAAAAAAAAATATTTGATAATTGTAGCATCTAAAGCATGGATATATGCATTTAATTATGGAAAAATCATTTAAAAAAAGATGAGGATGTAAATAAGAGGGATGAGTGCAATATGAAACAACAAAGTGTAATAAGATATGAATATATTAAACATGTAGTTATAATATAAAAATCCTAAAATCTTTTAAATTTTATTTAAAATCATGTTAATATAAAAGGAAATGGTTCCTATTTTTGAAAGTGCTTGAAAAAAAAAGGATGAAAATGTAAGTTCTCGGTAAACCAATCAACTAGTTCATCTATAAGGTTCAGTAATCCTAGAAGAACTAGTTAACTAGTAGGATAAAAGAAGTCAATTAGAAAAATCAATCGACTAGTGATCCATAACCAATTAACTAGTTTTTCTTCAACTTTCAAGTGCTTTAGGGTTTTGTTTTAATTTTTCTAAAATAGGTTCCTAAACTTCTATTTATTGTATCGTTGTGCTAATAACTATATGTTGGTGCTTGAAAATTTAATATTTCTATCATTATATGACTTTATTTAGCTAAAAATGTTCTAAAAGTACTTTTTGAGGTACTTTTTCATATACTTTCTCTCTCTCTCTCACACACCCACTCTTTTTCATATCTTCTTTACCTTGTAGACTCATGTGTAGGAATCCCCTGCATCACTTGACTTGTATTACCCTTATCCCAACCTAGTTACACTTCTACCCCCATATTCATCATTGTATCTTCTTACACCCTCACCACTCAACTCAACCTAAGATAACTCTCTCTCTCTCTCTCTCTCACACACACACACAAACACACACACTCACACCCTCACAAACCCATGCACGCATGCGTGTGCACAATCACACACATATGTTCCTTTCTATTTTGCTATAACAATCCCTCCTCTTGGTCTCACTTTTGATTCACTTCATATCTCAACTCTTGTAAACTATGCCTTTCTCCTCTCTTCTCATTTGACATAATTTTCAGCAAGTATTGATACCTTCTTCTTTTCCCTTTCTTTTCTTTAATTGAATAAGGCCCTAACTTACCTTTTTTCTCCATTTCTGATGTTCTTCTTCTTTTCCTAATCTTATACTTAGTTGCAACACTCCCATTTTTACCAACAAATTTTTTTCTTTAAAAAAAATAAGGTAAGGAAAAATAAATAATGTGGATGAAATCATCACATCAATCATGAAGAGAGGTGTGCCCATTCATCTAACTCATGGTCAACACAGGGTTAAAATGTAATAGAAATTAAGACTTTTCCAAGTAAATAACCCTCAAATGAGATGGTATTGAAAAAAAAATATAGGGTTCCACTTAAATTTAGATTTACAATAAAAAATGTTTTTTTTCAACCTCTTACCTTTTTCAAAATGTTTTGGCTCTCTTAGTGAAAGGCCATGGGTGGAGGGTGTGTATAACCCAAATCTTTAAACAATTTTATTTCCATCTCATGATGAGTATGTGACCCTTACGTTGATATTGAATTCATAAATATTGTTTTTTGAATTTGTGTAATATATTCCATGTATACTCCCTTAGAAGATTGTATGTTATTATCAACACTAGGTTGTTAAAATGTGCTAACATTTGTGAATATGATATGTGATAACTTGGTGATTGGAGGATTTGTGTTTTTAGTGCTTATAGAAGCTAAATTTTACTAATTACCTTAGATCACTAATGTCATTAATGGTACTATGTCAATCTTGGCTCATTCGGGGGAGAAAGTAGTCATGTTTTGTAGGTAATCCATTCTTGTGAAGTATTATCTAGGTAGAACAATGCTAGTCACTGTGTAAGCTACCCTATTTATTTTCCTATATTATTTTCTTATATATTTTTTTATAGTATTGGTTGTAAAATTTAACTATTTAATGATACTCTATTTATGCTTTTGATCTCTATCATTAAAAGATTTTTCTCGCACTCTACTTCATCATTAGTAAGTCTTATATTAGTCTTAGGTTTAGGTGTCAACTACATTTGTCCTTGAGGTATACGTGCAATTTTAGATATTCACTTGAAATGAGTTAGATAATGGTTATACCTTCTCTATGTTGGATGTGGTAGTAATACCCTACATTTCCTACTTTGCTTTTGTAAACTATTTTCCAAAATAAAAAATTTCTAGATATGAAAATAGGGGCATTAGAAAGGGGTATCTCTGTTCTTTATTTTGCTTATGCATATTTTATCATTAAAGGAAAATATTTAATTAGTTAGAATGGGGTTTTACATTAGTTCTCATTTATTTTCCCCTAAACAAGGAAAGCTTAAGGTGTAGAGAATGGTCAAAGATTATGGAATTTTCTACTCTTGGATACTCATTCTTTGGGAGATGGTTGATATTATGCTTATTTTCCTTCCTTCTTTGGTTTTGATAAACTATTTCTTTTACTGATTTTATTTTTTTATATATATTCTTGATAATATTAGGATAATCAAGAGTCAAAGGTGTGGCCATCAACTTAGGAGTATTTAGATTGATAAAAGGATTGCTAGAAGGTAGGCCAATCTTATCTCTAATATGACTAAGTATTGTGTTGTGGATTGTCGTTATCATACTTTTTGGTACATTCCTTATTGAGCATGTGTTATGTGAATTTTTTTTATCTTGAGCATATTAGCATGATTTTAGATATTTGAAGCATAAGTATCTTTTAACCATTTTGGTATTAACATGATTTTGATGAATTAAGCATGATAATGTGGTGTCATTCAATATAATGAGCTCAAATCCATATTTTCAAAGTGCATGCATGCTCTTATATGTATTTTAGCAATAGGAGAACATGCTAGTACTATTTGATAAGTTATGATTTATTTCATTAAATCGCATACTATTATATGGGTGTTTACAAATGTGAACCAATTTAATTGGTATAGGCAAAATCGATCCACTAATTTATTAGTTTCTTGTATTAAGTGTACCAATAAATTAGCTAAATTAAATTTATTTTAATTTATTTTAACCCTATACCAGATGATTAGTTAAGGTGTTAATCAGTCAATTAGTTACCCATAACCCATTTAGTAGGTTTGTCTAATTTAATTATGCCTTATTTGGTTGTTGGTTCCAAATTAGGGATGATAATTATTCCTATGGGTTTGAAACCCCATTAGGGATGCATCATTCGGGTTTGCGGGGATATTTCTAGGATTCTTATAGAGAATTAGGTAATGAATCAGGGATGTAGAATAGATTGAGGTTCAAGTATGGTATGGGGATCTGATCCATATATTAATCGGTTGGAGGTTCATTGATAAGAAGATATTAGAAAATTGGGGTAAGTTTAGGGATTATTTTACTTATTAGGTCAAGGTATAGGGATAGGATCCCTGTCCCTGAGCCACCCCTTGCAATACCTATTCCAAACCAATCTAATGGTTTGTGAATTCCATCCATTAATCCCCTTAGTATTTGCATGACATTTTTAGGATTTGACCTTACTTTGATCAATAATCTTTGACTTTAGATTATGATTTGGTCTTGTATAATTGAATATAGGGGGAAAATTTAAATGGATAATTATATGGTTGTGGCTTGAAAGCCTTGTTTGAATGAGTTTGGTGTTTTCTCTTAAAAACTCAATATGATAGCTTGAATGCCTTAGCTTGTGTTTGGTATCATCACTTGAAAAAAATCCATTTTTATTTAATAAATGGAATTAGGATGCGAGTTGTGATATTACGTTATAACATTAATAATAGAATTAAGATTTTTTTCCAACTCTTGAAGTAGCTAGCTAGCTGTGAGATAATGGATGGGTTTCCTTTATGTTTTAGCTTTCAATTAGTACCTATTTTATTTTATAAAGGGTTGTGGTTTGTATAGGTATATGCATATTATAAAGGTTAGGATTAATATTGCAATAGGCCAACATGACATCGGTGTCTAGGTTTACCCCTATACAAGCTAATTGTCACTTTATTTGTACCTAACTTAGGTGGGTGTAGTATACCATTGTGTTTAGCCCTCATAGGATTTATATATTCAAGGTGTGGTGGGTATGGTATTGCAACACCCCAAAATTTACTCCTAAAAAAATTTGTTTTATAATAGAAGCTGATAACCAAAATATTAGATGTTACCACTATAATTGATACAAGTCTGGTTTACCATATTATTCTCACATCAATCACAAGGCTAAAATCATTAAAGTAAATATAGATTAACTCTAAATGAGTGAACATTTATAAATACAAATATGAGTTTAAAGATTAACTTCGGAATACAATAACAAAGTGCAACAAAAGGGATACCACAGATCAAAGAGTCCAAAAGGTATCTGGGTAAAACATCATTTGAATAACATAACTCTTTGTTCAAACACCTAGTACTGATAAAAGTCACTCTTCCCTATACAATACATCAAAGGTAGCAAAATCATCCATCTATTCCTCAAATACATGCACAAAAGGATCATGGTCCCTTACTCGTGGGAATGAAAAACACCCATAGAAAGGGTGATTACTAGTAAGTTCGCTATGTATTGAGTAAGGCAAAAATATTATCAAATCAAGGATATAGATAAATATATATATTCATAGTAGATGATAAGTACATGTAAAAAATGAAGAAAGCCTTAGAAGGTAAATACTGATACAAGCCTCTTTATTTGATATAGCTATTTTCATTAATTTATTTACATTGAGTTCATACACCCCACTATTCTTAAACCAATATAAAGGTCTAAAGCACCTATCAACGACAACACACCTGATCCACAATTATCATCTAGTAGAACTGATATAACACCTCTCAGGGTAGAACACTCCCAAGTCACTATTCTTAAATCAGTGGAACTATTTGAAGCACATCTTAGGGACAATACACATGAGCCACTATAATCATCTGATGGAACGAATTCAACACCTTGTTCTTGACCCACATAATCTTCCACTTTAATTCATTAATATTTTATCCATTAGGTTACTTAACTCAATCTATATTTGTATTCACAATGAGTATAGGGTCCCACTATTCTTAATCTGGTGAAACCGATTGATGCACCTCTCAAGGATAATACACCAGAACCACTATTATCATTTGATGGAATGAATCCATAAAGCACATATCAAGGCAGAAGGTTCCTGATCAACTATTATTAAATTGGTGGGATGGTCTAAAACACAACTAAGGGACAACACACCTAAGCCATTATTATCATTCGGCGGTAAGGATCCATAAACATCTTGGCCTGACTCATGTAATTTTCACTTTAAATAATTAATGTCTTATTCATAATTGATTTAAACTAACATAATACATTTAAAATAGGTAGGTCCATCATGAAGATCATAAGGTTATTTTCTAGAGCTAAGATCCTTATAGTTCCCCTAAACCCTAATTGACACTTTTATTATAACTCTTCTTATGTTTCTTTTATAATCCCCAAACTTAGCCTTCTTCCTCAAATATTATTATTATTATTATCAAAATACTATAATTTCAAGGGTTAACTCTAAATTATTGCACGTATGATACTAACCCTATCCCAAAAGTTACTATTCTTAAGGCTTATAAATCCTAATTTCACAAATTAATCATAACTTTTTATGTAGGTCTCAAACACTTATCAAATTCAATATACATTCTCAAAACATTAATATTAACAACATATCAAAATTTTGTGGTATTACTCTACCTTTTCACTCATTTCATAATGGCCACCTAGTTTTAGGGTTACTATTCCTAAATAAAACAATTTCCATGCTTTATCAATCTTATGTCATCCATAGTTACTTCAAACACTTCATATAAATTCCTTAGCAATTTTTAGATGATATAACACCTTAAAATACCATGATTACCATATTTAACCCATGTTCACCAAAATACCCTTATCAGTAACAAAACTCTTATTCCATGCGAATCTTATGTGTTTAATAACATCATTTTCAAATACGCATTTTTTACCATAGACCTTATTATACTCATTTCACATTTATTATACCATTAAAAAAATCATTACGCATACATATTTCACACCGAGGGCTTTTTCACATAAAATAACAACACTGCATGATCTTTACTTGCTCATTTTCTAACATATAACATCAACCATATATCATAGCATTAACAATCATATATTAATTCAAATGATACTAGTAACATGGTAAAACAAAAAAGAATGAATAACACTTAGCATTAAAAAATTATAGGATATGAGATGTATCCTTACAAAAAAAAATGAGTCTGGTCTCTAAGCATGCAAACTCCTAATCTACTTCTTTTGGAACCTTAGGAAAATCACCTAAGAAATCATAAGAAAAAATCATTAGGATTAAACCATATAAATAAGGAATATTAAGGAAATTAAAGGGTGCAAGAATGGTGGGTTAAACCAAGATAATCCACTAGCACAAAAAAGGGAGGATGAGACGCAAGGTATACCAAGCTAAGATATGGTAGCAACAACACAAGATATTGTTTCTATAGGCTGATCAACGGCCAAATGAGCCAAAAGGTGGAGGGGAGCAATGGAGGGATAAGCTAAAGAATGGGGGTAGGCACTGGTCACTTTGGTTGAATCAAGGTGGTGTGGCATTCGGTTGTTAGGGCCAAGTGGTGGAAAGTGTGGTGTGGTGCAGGTTACAAAAAGTTGGAAGGGAGGCTGTGATTATGGTTGCCAAAAGGTATGAGTGTGGTGATGGGCTATGGTTGAAATTTTTGAATCAAGGAGAAGGAAAAAAGGAGAGGGTGGTTGTGGTGAAGCTGCCAAAGGTGAGGTTTGGGCTACGGGTGAAGTTATCGAAGATGAGGGGGTACACCGACTGTTGGTGCCACAACTAATGAAGAAAAAGAAAAGGGAGGATGTGAGGTGAAATTACTAAAGAGGAAGGAGGTGGTGCGGTGGTTTTTGCCACAATAGAGGAGGAATAAAAAAAATAAGGATCTATGGTGTGTTTGGTCAAAGGTGGAGGTTGTGGTGAGGTGCATTTGGCTATTGGTTGTGGGGGTGTTTGGTGTAGGTTGATGTAGGTGGTGCAGGTTCCTTGATTGAAATCAAAGGGGGTTTTTGAGGATGTTTTTGTTATATTAAGGAGGTAGTGAAGGATGGGAAATGGTTGTGCATTATTTTGTAGAAACAAAAGGGAGAGAAGAGAGGTTAGTTGGGGAATTTATTTTCAGGTTTATGCACGCACACACATGCATAGGGATGGGGGTTGCAATGGGCTAAAAATTTTAATGTAGACCCTTAAGATAAGGAGGGGGAGTTTATGGTGTAGAGCACAATTTCATGCACCGACTCTTCACCAATTCTAGCTACGTGCGGCCTTAGTCTTTTTTCACTCCTTGAGATACTAAGTGAGCCTTCCTCCTTAAGTGTATTCAACACTTAGGCTAGAGACACCTCTTAGACCACCACACCAAACTGGTCATAAGAGAACTCAAGAAAGAACTTTTAGAGAGAGAAAAGGGAGATTATACTATAGAGAGAGAAGCTCTGAATACCACTCTTGTTGGATGATCCTCAAATACTTCTACCCCCATCTATTTATAGAAGAAGATCCACCCCTTCACCTCCCCTAGGAAGATTCTAGATAGGAGACTAATAGATTTCTCTAGAATGGCCCAATATGTCCATTATGGGTTCTAGACTAGTTCATTAGGGTTTCTATAGTCTCCCTTAGTGTTTCTAGAATTATCCATACTTATAAACATTAATGGAGAAGGTTCTAGAGACATCCCCCTCTAGGACCTTCTAGAACTATCTGGGAGAGTGTAGAACCCTATACATCTCTCCATACTTATCTAGATTATACAATGATATTTTAGACTATTCTAGAATTGGTGGAACCTCAATGTGGGATTTTTGTTGTGGCCCATAATACCAGGCTTGGCAAGGTGGAGTCATGTATGCAAGGGAAAGGGAAGAGCATGAGGAAAAATACTAGAGAAAGGAGAAGATAATTTAGGTTAGGGTATTAGGATAAATAAATTACACGATCATCTAGGATTAGGTTTAGATTAGAAAATATATTAATCGCTCAAAATAAAAATTATGGTTAGGCTAATGATGTGGATCTTCTACTCAACTCACAAATGTGATCATCATAATCCACTCTCAAATAGCCACTCAAAGTAATCAAATGATGATGCAATTAATGGAAAATGTTTCAAATGAAATGGAAGATGGATGGTGATAAATGTTGAATTATAACTTCTAGGAACCTCATTAATATTACCCTAATAGGATCATCAAAGAGAACTCATATAGGAAACCCTTTGAATAAAATCTAGAGAAGAACAACTTCACAAAGTAATTGAAAGATTTAATTTATCACAAAGAGACTTTAATTCTTTACTCAATATTGCACAAGATACAAGAGTCAAATGAATAGCATATATATAGGCACACACCCACAAAAATAACTAGCCCATCAGCTTTATAATACACGTTGCGGTAGGGTGAGAATTAGTTAAAAACAAATCTTAACCAACTAGAAAACCCTAGCTAATTATTATCAAATCCTAGTTAACTTGGTATATACATTGCATGGCTAAATTTCCACATCCAAACCCTTCAAATTTTCATCTTGAAATGGTCAAACTCCTCGCATGACATGTGTGGTTGTGTTTGGAACATTATCTTGCACAAACTCTTAATTTATGGATTAATGATCAAGAAAGTATTTTAAGACTTCAAAACACCTTCAATATCGCCAAGAACCATTCCAAACATATTCAATAAATATGTTTAGATGTAAAAACAAGGAGACATTTGCATGATTCTCCCCCTCTTGAAGAATTGGACCACAAATTTAGGTATTGGAGAATAAATAGCAACAATATCTGAATACACTCCTCAAAGTGATGCTTGTTCTTGAATGTCTTCCAATATCTTTTTAAGAAAACCATTTGATCATAAAAAAAAATATTAATCCAATCAAGGTAGCAAATACATGATTATCAAACATTGCATATGGCTTTGAATCAACCTTCAACTCCATACATTCTTTACATATTGATTTCGAACCATACTAACTTTTTTTGCCAAGCTTTGAATCATCAATGGAACTTATGGAATAATTATCATGAAACGCTGAAACATACAATGGCCAAATTATCAAATTAGAACCATATAAAATCAAAAAACCCTAGGATAATATTGCACATTATCCTTCACTGTTTTAAGTTTATCTTTCTTCTTCTCCATCATCACTTTCATACTCGGTTAGATAAAACATGTGTACTCCATTCTTTTAATCTTTAACCTCCTTCTCCTTTTCACAATTCCTTATCTCTTCAATTTCTCTTAGAGTCAGGACTCTCTTGTTAGGGTATTCCCTAAAAATAAGATCATACCTTCTACATTTGTGGAGTTAGCTCTTAGTATCTTCATTCAACTTCTCTGTTTCAATTCGAGGCAAAATAACATTGTCTTCCAGCTTTGAAGTCAAAATAAGATTTGAAATAGGAGGATGATCACTTGAACTTTAGAAAGATGGTTTGCATAATACATTTGACTTATTAAGTTGACATTCAAACTTGATTTCTAGATGTATCGTGTCGTAAAGTGCATCATATAAAGAAACTTTTACTTTTTCATGAATGCTGAAATTCAAGCCACCTTGGAACCTTGCATAAGTTTGTTCCTTTCCTTCATAAATATCACAAATCAAGGAAAGTTTTTCAAAGTCTATTATGTACTCCTCAACACTAGAATTCCCTTGCTTCAAGGATATCATCTTGATGAATTTGTCTTACTCAAATTCTTTTAGGATGAACTTCCTTTTCATATGATTCTTTAATTTTTCCCAAGACTTGATCTTTTGTTTGAATTCTCTCTCTATTGATCTTTTGAAATTGTCAAACCAAGTTCTTGTAAACTTTCTAAATTTGATAATGTTAAGCTTACATCTCATGGAATGATAATACTCAAAGTCAAAAAAATTCTCCATTTTTTGTAGCCACTCAGTAAAACCATTGCCATCAAGCTCACTAGAAAATCAATCTTGAATCTTCTTTCTTCATCATGATCTTGCCTCTTTTCTCTTCAACGTGTAATGCCACTTGAATTACTTGTATCATATTCAATGTACTCAAGTTTATCATTCATTTGACCTCCTTTCCTTTCTATGATTTGCCTCACCATTCCTTCAACTTTGTCCTTTTGATCCTCCAACTTATTCTCCATCTTTATCTTAAGACGTTGGAATTGAAATTTTATGGCCTCAAGAAGGGACTTCATAAACTCTTCACTAGCCATGATGAAAATAAAATGGGGCATACTAAAGGAAAAATGGTTTGAATAGAAAAGAATAGGAGAAAATAAAAAATAAAAAAAAGAATGGATTTTGATGAGATTTATCATGATCTTGATGAAGATCTTAGTCAAATATGCATAGAAAAGATTAAAGATCAACTAATACATGCTATCATACAATCTTTCTAGCTTTTGGAATTAGAAAAAAAGGATAAATAAATTAGGATATTTATGATTTTTTTAATTGGAGATGTAATAGAAAGATGAATATATGCTAATGAATGGTTTCTTAGTAGAATTAAAAAAAATAAGAAGACAAAATGAGGAGATAAATGGTGTAGGTTTTGTGTAGGAAAATTGAAAGAAAAATCAACAAAAATGAGTGGAACAAAAGGCCTAGAAAAGTGATTACCTTTAAGAAGGATAAATCATGAGCTCTGATGCCAAAATGATGTGGATCTTCTATTCAAACACTCACAAACGTGATCACCATAATCTACTCTTAAATAACCACTCAAAGTAATCTAATGATGATGGAATTAATGGAAAATGTTTCAAATGAAATGGAAGATGATTGGTGATAAATGTTAAATTATAAATTCTAGGAAAGTCACAAAGATAGTCCCTGCAAGGATATTCATAAAGAAATCACATCAAAACCTTTTCAATAAAATCTAGAGAAGAACACATAAAGAATCCTCACAATACCACTCTAAACTTCATAAAGTAATTGAAAGATTTAATTTCTCACAAAGTGACTTTACTTCTTTCCTTAATATTACACCAAATACAAGTATCAAATGAATGCCAAATATATAGTCATAAACCCACAAAAATCACAATCCCATCAGCCCTATAATACACTTTGGGATAGGGTGGGAATTAGTTAAAAAAAATCTTAACTAACTAAGAAACCCTAGCTAATAATTATCAAATCTTAGTTAACTTGGTCTACACATTGCATGGCCTACCTTCCACATCTAAACCCTTCAAATTTTCATCTTGACATGATCCAACTCCTTTTATGACATTTGAAGTTGTGTTTGGAACACTATCTTACACAAACTCTTCATTCATGGCTTAATCTTTGAGAAAGTGTTGTATGACTTCAATACACCTTCAAGATTGCCAAGAACCATTCCAAACATATTCAAGAAATATGTTTAGATGTGAAAACAAGGATGCACCTGGATCAACCAAGATTTAGGATTATGGAGTTAGAGTTAGATAGAAAAATAAATTTTCTGAGGTTAAAATTAGGTTATGATATTAATTACTTGGGATTAGGGTTAGCTAAAATTTAGGGTATTACATCTCTACCTCCTTAAAATAGACTTCATCCTCAAATTTAAGAAGTTGAGATTAAGGAAGAAGAGAAAAAGGATATAATGAAGGTGATCTTAGAGGCTAACTCTACTGGAGTCATTACTATACTACTCAGAACTACCCCTTTAAAAGAAAGAAAACCCTGAAACATAACGCACTTGTGCCGAAGAGCTTATGATGCAACTCACACATATCCTTGTTAGTCTCCTAGGTCACCTTTTTTAATCCGTACCAATTCTAAAGAACCCTCACTGGAACTGAACTCATCTAGGTCTATCAAACCTTGGTGTCAGGAATCCACAAGGGGATCTCCTCGTAGTATAATGAGTCATTGAGCTCTATCTCATCTATTATAATCACATGGGATGGATTTGAGACATAATTCCTTTCCTAGGAGATATGGAAGATGTTATGAAGTAAGGCCAACTCTTGTAGAAGTGCTTGATGTACCTTAGGCTTAGCTTACCTTTCTGACTAAACCCATGCACCACCTTGGTGGGTGAAACCCTCAATAGAACTCCGTCCCTCGACTCAAATATGTCAACACAATGCCTCTGATCTACACAACTCTTCTAGCTACTCTAAGCTACTCTCAACCTGTCTTGGATCAACCAAACCTACTGAGTCATCTCCTTAATCATCTTTAGTCCAAGTATAATAATCTCGCTCATATCACTCTAATATAAGGGTGTTTATCACTTACGTCCACATAATGCCTCAAAGGGTGTCATCCTTATTCTAGCAAGATAACCATTTTTGTATGAGAACTCAACCAAATGTAAACACTCTTCCCAATTACCTCAGAAATCCAAAACCTATGCTAGTAGTATATCTTTGAGCATCTGAAGAGTCCTCTCAATTTGCTCGTCCATAGCTAGATGGAAGGTGGTACTCATACTCAATCTTGTGACCATAGCCTCTTGCTACTTCCCCTATAAGTGTAAAAGAAACCTCGAATCCCAATCATAGACTATGTTGATAGGTGTACTATGGTTAGACACTATAAACCTCATATATGCATCTGCCAGTTGATTCATACTCCAAGTAGACTTCATCAGCACAAACAGGGTTGATTTATTCAACTTGTCGATGATTACCCAAATTTTGTCGCAACCTTTATGAATCCTCGGCATCCCACTCATAAAATCCATTGAGATGGAGTCCCACTTCCATACTGGAACATCTAAAGGCTGAACCCAACCTCCAGGCCTCTATTGCTTGATCTAGGCTTTTTGGCAGGTCAGACATCTTAACAAAACTCTACTACCTATCATTTCATGTGAGGCCACCAGTAGGTCCTCTTGAGGTCCTTATACAACTTATACCCTTATGGGTGGACATAATACTAAGTATAGTGACCCTTCTCTAAAATATAATGCTTCAGATCAAGATAACTCTAGCGTATACACCATTAACCTTCGTTGTGAATGCTACCATCCTTGTAAATCTAGAAATCCTCAATTTGATTGTCCAGAATCTTTTGTTAGATACTCTTGATCTTAGCATCATTAGGCTGTCCCACTTAGATCTCATAAAAAATTGTCCATGTAATCATCAAGAAATATGTCCGAACCTCTAAGCCACCATGTTGGATCACCTCTATCCCCATCTTACCAAGCTCTTCCAGCAACTGAATAGCCACCACACAAGCACTCAAGGATTTTGATGTCTTCCTACTCAAGACATCTATAATGATATTGGCCTTACCCTCATGGTAGGTCGAATCAATATCATAATCCTTCACTAACTCTATCCATCTCCTTTGCCTCATATTCAACTCCTTTTGAGTGAATATTTACTTGAGGCTCTTATAGTCGGTGTAGAATCCTCACTGAGTCCTATACAGATAATACATCTATATCTTCAGTGTGAAAACTATAGCTACCAACTCTAAATCCTGTGTCAGGTAGTTTTTTTTTATGATGCTTCAACTATCAAGGAGCATAAGCCACTACCTTACCATGCTGCATCAAAACACAACCCAGCTTATGCTTTGATGTGTCATTGTAGTCCTCAAACCCATCTGATCCTGAAGGTAGAGTCAAAACCAATGTTCTAGTTAACCACTAGTTCAATTCCTAAAATGCTCGCTCACATGCATCATCACATTAAAATCTGGTTGTCTTCTTTAGAAGGTTTCTCATGGGACAAGATACCTTTGAGAATTCATAAATAAAGTGTCTATAGTACCTAGCTAAACCTAGAAAACTATGAAGCATAGGGATGCTAGTGGGTGCCTTCCAGTCAGTCATAGCTAAAATCTTAGTTGAATCCATGATGACTCCTCCTTTTGAAATTACGTATCCCATAAATACAACCTCCCAAAGCCAAAACTCGCACTTAGATAGCTTGGCATGCAACTTATGCTCTCTAAGGAGGGAAAATATCATACGTAGGTGCTACTTATGCTCTTTTGTACTCTAAGATTAAACCAAAATATTTTTTATAAAAACGACCACAAACTAATAGAGGAATGGACAAAAAACCCTCGTCATCAAGTCCATAAAGACGACATGAGCATTAGTGAACTCAAAAGGTATCACCATAAACTCGTAGTGCTCTTACCATGTCCTAAAGGTTGTCTTCATGATTTCCGCCTCGAAAACATGCAACTCATGATATCCTAACCTCAATTTGATCTTCGAGAAGATAGAAGCACCTAGAAGCTGGTCAAATAGGTCATCAATCCTTGAAAGTAGATAACAATTCACCGTTAACTGGTTCAAACCTCGATAATCTATACATAAAGGAAGGATCCCATCCATCTTCCTTGTGAATAAAACATGTGATCCTAATGGGGACACCCTCATGCAGATATACCCATGATCCAACAAGTCCTCCAATAGAGCCTTCAACTCCCTTAACTCTATTAGTGCCATCTGGTAGGACACCTTTGAGACATTCCTCATGTACCAACTTAATAGTAAATTATATCTCACGTACTTATGACATACTTGGAATCTCCTTGGGAAACATGCTAAGAAACTCCTAAGCTACTGAAATATCCCCCAATGCTAACACATCCTTATTCAGCTCCTGAACTTGAAATAAATAAGTGGGGCAACCTCTTTCACCAGTGAATATAGTGTAGGGGTAGACATGACCTTTATCATAGGTCAAGGCTTGCATCTCTAATAAGAGTCCCTAACACCCTAAGGTTCCCGCAACACAACTCTCTCTTATGAACAATCTATTATTACCTTGTACCTCCCCAACATATTAATCCCTAATAAAATGTAAAATTCCTAAAGGTCCATCTCAACCAAGTATACCAGTAAGTGTACCTCATCTATCTCTAAGGCAACATCCAAGTAGAGCCTATTAAAATCTAATCTATGCCTAGAAGGAAACAACACAGAAATAGACACATAAGAAGATGAAGATAAAACAACTATAGTAACAAACTAAGAAGACACAAATGACAGAGATTCCCTAAAGTTGAATAACACGAAACTAGTAATGAAAGGATGGAGAATGTACCAGTAACCACATCTAGTTTCCTATTAGTCTCTACCTAGTTGATGTCATTTAAGTGCTTGCTTGATTACCCTCCTTGGTATCCTCCACAAAGCTTACCAGAACCCTAGATCTATCTTCCTCCCTAAGAAAATGGGTGATACCCCTATAGTCTCTCGTAAGCCAACCTAAGCTAACCACAAGCTTTGGCATGTGCCTTCTGCTGCTGCTCCTATAGCTGGTAGGGCCACTACTGATAGGTCTACTACTGAGGTACAAGTGGTCCCTATTGCTGGTACTTACCTTGCTAACTTTGATACTCAAATGATGGTGGCCCAGCTGACCACACATCCTACACTGAATAAAAGTGTCCCAACAGTGTCACCCTAGATGATCCCTACCATAGAATCGACAAATGAAGCACCTTAGCTAACCTAAAAATCTACTCTAACTAATCTTTTGACCCTTATGTTGGAATTGACCTCCCTGAGGCTAGCTTTGATCCCACTACTGAAATTTTGGAGGTTCACCTTTCCAGAACTGGATTTTGCCTCCAAAACCCTATGTCTCTGGCTTCCTCTTGCCCAAATGGAAGCCTACTCCTAAACTAGTGTAGTAGCAACACACGCCCACGCATATAACGTGGCCAAGTTCTAAAAAGCCATAGTACCTATCATCCTGCGAATGCTAAAATGAAACCCCTACTCAAACTGATAAAGCACCATTGACTTATTAGCTACGATCCATAGTGTAAACATTAGTAACTCAGTGAACTGAGCAAGGTACTATTTCACAGTCATGCTCCCTTGAGTCAATTGCATGAACTTATTTAACTTATATATCTTAATAATCCTTCATCAAATTACCACCTTAAAGTCCTCCCAAGACATCAGTTGTCCTCCTAGAGCACGATGACCTACCCACTAAGTGTCGATGACCCCTCATAAAAAGAAAGCTAAAATTCTCACCTTCTGAGTTGGTCAGCAATCAATGGCCTCATATGTCCAGTCCCTATTACAAATATGTCCTTCTAGGATAACCAGGTCTTCATCACTAGCATAGGTCAGGGGCGATTCTCATAACCCTCTAAAGCTAGTCTTCTTTGATACCCTCATGTGGGTAATGCAAAGGTGATGGCGATGATTGAGGCCAGCGTCGGACAAACTCGGTGAATGCCTCGTTGGTCTCCTTTAAATGACCCATATGGCCATTAAGTGCCATTCTAAACTAGTTACAAAATAGGAGACATGTTAAGAAAAAATACTTCTATATTAGTAACACATGATACCTATAATCACATTCAAGGGCCACCTAGGCTACCCCTTATCGATTCCTCACAAGTTAATCAGGTTTTTTGAAGAAGAATTAAAAAAAATGAAATAGACTAAAGAAATTATAGGGGTGATCATTTGAAAACTAAACTTCAAAATATGGTAATCAAAACTAAATATTTGTTACCAACTTGTAACATAAAAAAATTTACTATTGAAAAATTTTATTTTATAAGAGAAGTTGATAAGCAAAATATCAGGTGTTACCATTGTAATTGATGCAAGTCTAGTTTATCATACCATATTCACATCAATTACAAGACTAAAACCATTAAAGTAAACATAGATTAATTCAAAATGAGAGTAACTCTAGAATTTAATAATAGAATACAAAAAAATGGGTATTATAGGTCAAAGAGTCCAAAAGGTATCCGGGTAAAACATCATTTGGATAACATAACTCTTTGCCCAAACACCCAGTAAAAATATAAGTCACTCTTCCCCATAAAATTCATTAAAGGCACCAAAATCATCTAGTTGGTCCTCAAGGACCTGCACAAAAGCATCAAGATCCCCTACTCGTGGAAATGAGCAACACCTATAAAAAAGGATGGTCAATACACTATGTATTAAGCAGGGTAACAGTAATATTGAGTTAAGGATATAGATAAATACATACATTCATAGCAGGTGATAAGTAGACATACAAAACACATAAAGCCTCACAAGGTACATAATGATCCAAGCCTCTTTATTTGATATAACAATTTTCATTCTTTTATTTACGTTGACTTCAAGGACACCACTATTCTTAAACCGATGGAACTCTTTGAAGCACCTCTTAGGAAAAAAACACATGAGCCACTATTATCATCTGATGGAATAGATCCAACACCTCTCAAGGCAAAACATTACTAATCTACTATTCTTAAATGGGTGGAATGGTTTGAAGCAACTCTTGGGGATAACACCCCTAAGCTACTATCATCATCTAGTGGAATGAATTCAATACCTTGTTCTTGAACCTTGTACTCTTTCACTTTAAATCAATAATATATTATCCATTATTTTACTTATACCAATACATATTTTTGGTAACTAGGAGTCCCAAATATTTGAATGGTATAGAGCCAAGGGAGAAACCTAGGTATGTAAATATTTACTCTCTGGTTGTTGGATAGAATCTTCTAAAGTAAACTGAGATTTTGTGATAGCTTATGGTCAGACCCAATTGTCTATTAAAGTGTTGAAATTTGGTGGTGAGGTATTAAACTGATTGAAGGTCCCCTCGATAGAATAATACCATATCATTTGCAAATGAGAGATTCATAATTTTCCACCTTTTGCACTAAGGATATCCATGGAAATTAGAATTATGCTATAGGTTTTTCATGAGTCAAGTAAATTATTCTATTACAATGACAAACAAGTATAGGGAGAAGGGGTCCTCTTGTCGCAGGCCTTTTTCCCATGAATCAGCTCAAGAAAAATTCCATTAATATTGATGGAGTACCTCACACTTTTCACACACACCATAATAATAGTCACAACATGGTTAGGGAAATCAAGAGCTAGCATAATATTTTCTAGGAACTCCTAGTGGAAAAAATCATATTCTTTGCATAAATCAAATTTCATCATGTATCTAGGTGAGATATGATTTCTATCATACATGTCTAGTAACTCATGAGCTAACAAAATATTTTCTCTATTTGATCTATCTTTAGTAAAGCTGAATAAGAGAGATCTATCAAGGAAGGTAATATATGATGTATCCTATTTGTAATAATTTTTTTGAAAGCTTTGTATAGGATTGTACAACAAGCTACAGGCCTAAAGTTTGCCACAATCTTAGCATTAAGGATCTTGGGAATAAGAGCAAGCATTGTTGTACTAATAAAATTTGGAAGGGTAGCATTAAGGAAAGCTTCATTGAGGATTCTCCTTGTATCCTCTCTTAAAATAGGTCATGCTTCCTTGAAAAAAGCTAAGGTGAAGCCATCCAATCCGGGTAATTTGGTGTCTCCTATTACAAAGATAACCTCTTTTACTTCCTCTTTGGGGAATGGCTTAAGGATTGGATGTTTTTGGTAAGTGGTGAAAAAAGGCCCTTACTCTAAGACCTATTGAGATATATTCATATAAAAATCCTCTTTGGGGAATGGCTTAAGGATTGGATTTTTTTGGTAAGTGGTCAAAAAAGGCCCTTACTCTAAGACCTGTTGAGATATATTAATTGAATGGGTATCATGTTGCCCAAAAAGCTTCATATAAAAATCCTTAAAGGTTTTCAAGACTTGCTCTAGATCAGAGACCCCTTGGCCATTCTCTCCTTTAATACTGATATGAAATATTATATTCTACTATGACTTCATTGTGGTAATGAAAAAATTAGTGTTGGCATAATCTTCAATTATCCAATGAATGGCTATTTTTTGTAAAAAAAAAAAACTCTCTTCACACTAAGATAGGGGTTCATAAATCTTTATAGCATCTTTCTTATGATGCTACATCTCTAAATTAGTAGGGTCTTTACACCAAATATTATAAAATTTGAATGGTCTTTTGCCATAGTCCCTGGGTTTTTGGAGTAAGAGATAGCCTACACAATAATTTGTGAATGGTTCTTCTCTGAATTTAGTTGTAGAAGAAGAGAATTGGTTGATCCATTGTTGATTTACAAGAAATTTGTCCAATTGCACATAATCCTTTCAAATCCCATTCTTCTATTGCACTATGTGAATAGTGGGCTAGTAAATTCTAGGTTATGAACCATAAGATGAGAGATATAGTTTATGAAATCATTTACATCTTAGATATTGCAGGAATCTCCTTGAAATTTTTCTTTATGGCTGAGCATGACATTAAAGCCTCCCACAATAACCCAAGTTGCTGATTTTACTTGATTAGTGACAATCCAATCCCATAGGTCCCTATGATTAGGTCCATTATTAAAAGCATAAATAAATGTGATGAAGAATGACATTCCCTCAGTAGAGTGAGCTTGTAAATATATGCCTTGAGCACAAGTTGATACTGTATTTACCTTCCATTTATTCTTGTCTTATAAACACCATATGCGACCATTATTATGATAGTCATAGTTGTTGATGAAATCCCATCCCAGACACAATCTTTCCTTAATTTCCATAACCTTATTTGGCTTTATTCTTGTTTATAATAAACTAGAAAAAGAAATCTTGTTAGTTTTGTACTACTTAATAATTCCATTTTTTGTGAGGTTTGTTTAAAACTCTCACATTAAGATGAGCTATCATTGGGAAGTGGAATGTGAGAGAGATATTGTCCCTCCTCTATCCCTTTCTTTCACTTGTAAACATCTTTCTTCCTCTAATTGAGTGAGAAAAGAAAATTGATTACATAGTGTGGAAGTCTATTCTGAATGCCTCATTTACACTCGTATTCTATGATGAAGAAGAATTAATTGATGCATGATCTATCTTTTCTATTTTCTTCTAGGTTACAACCTGAGGTTTAATAGTGGCTGGAGTAGAACGATTGTGTTGTCGTTGAGCAATGGCCGGCTTATGTTGGACTGATGGATTTATTTGGGTAGTTTAAACCTGCTTCTTAGGGCAAGAAGAATTGGTTTGTCGCATACTGTCATACTCATTACAATATGTAGGTTTCCACTCATAGAGTATAGGTTGTGATAGTATCTCCCCATCAAGATATAATATATCCACTTTGTCCACACTGTTTTTTATAACATCTACCTCCACAAGAGAGCATGCATAAAAAATTATTTCTCTATCTTATGTAAATCCATCCACGTATAAGGGTTTTCCACCTACACTTGCAATTTGACTTAGGGAATCTGTGTCCCAATAGTTCAATGGGAGATTAGGAATTTTAATCCACAAAGGAAGGAATTGGAACTTTTCTTGTTTTGAATTGAAACTTCCTATGCCAATGTTTGAGACTAAATGGTCTATTGGCTTATGTCCAGTATGGGTAAGATAATATCCAATCTCTATGTTTAGTAGAGGCATACTTGAAGATAATAAAACCCTCCTCATGGAGTAAAATTTCTAGAGGGGTGATGGAAGGATAATTTGTTTGTGCAAATCAAATCATTTATCCCATAATTGGCTGATAACCAATGATATGACCAAGTATAGCATATGACTAATCCTCATAAGAATTTTGAATTTTGTCTTTCTAAATTTCCACTCGCTAAGCATCTTCGGACAGAGTTGGAGGAATATAAGCCACTAGAGAACCTACATGAGAGGTTCTATTTCCACTGATTTTATATTTCCAAGAGATTGGTAAAGGCAACAAGGTTTTTTTTTTTTTGTTTCCTGAATCTCTTAATTTGCCTATTTTTTCCCATTCGATTGAGTTTCTAGTTGAATTAGGCTTAATTCAACCTTTTCCATTTGAACTTGTATACTTGATGAAATCTCTTTAATGGAATCTCCCGTATTTGACACACTAACCCTACTTTGAGGAGTAGCCTCTTCTAACTAAATTAGGTTTTCATTCTCTTTCTTCCCTGTTCGTGCCATCGATCCATTGTTGCCGAGTGCTTTATTTTATGTAGAAAATGCTCCTCTCCTTATTTGGGTGATGAGGAGAGAGGAGAGAGCTCTTAAATGGGATATATGATCTTTTAATATTCATGATTGATTTAAAGTCACATAATACATTGAAAATAGGTAAGTGCATCATGAAGATCATAAGATCGTTCTCTGGAGATAAGATCCCTATAGTTCCCTAAAACCCTAATTTTATACTTTTATCATAACTCTTCTTCTATTACTCTTTTAATCACCAAAATTAGTACCTATTTCTCAAATATTATTATTATTGGCATACTTAAATTTTAAGGCCTAAAAGTCTTGCATATACGATAATAACCCTATTCCAATAGTTACTATTCCTATGTCTTATAAACCATAATTTCACATATCAATTACAACTTTTCATGTATGAATTAAACACTTAACATATTTAATATACATTCCCAAAACACTAATATTAACAACATATTCAAATTTCATGGTCTAACTCTACCTTTTTATGCGTGTGATAATAATCTTCTTGTCTTAGGGTTATTATTATCAAATAAAATTATTTCCATACTTTATCAATCTTATGCCATTCAAATTTACTCCAAAAACTTCATATAAATTCCTTAGGACTTTTGGGATGATATAAAACCTTATAATACCATGATTCTCATATCTAATCTATATTGACAAAAATGCCCTTATCAGTAACAAAAACATTATTCTATGCTTATCTTATGCGTTTAATAACATTGACATAGGAGAAAACACTCAAGAATTAACTTTCATAATTATGGAACCAATTATTCTTCATTTGGAAAGTGTCTCCCAATTATTTGAAGAGAAACAGATGGTTACATTACTAGAAATGTAACAAACAAGCAGCTAAGTGTCTACGTGCATGTGCATGGCATGCATGGAATGAGTGACCACGTGCATGGAGAGTTTATTTTCAAAATTTTTGAGAACCAATATTAATATTAGCTAATTAATTAATTACTTAGTAGAGTTGGATAATAGGTAAAGCATAAAGGAGCATAAAGTTAGTATAAAGGCAGCATAATATCTTTTAGCTTGGAATCTTTTGAATTGTGCTTTTAGCTAGTGGTAGAATGGCTATAAGTATCCATATAAGGCACTAGTATGAGACATTGAAGTTGAATATTAATATTAAAGTTGAACACAAGTGAATTTTATGTGAGTTCAATTCAAGTTAATTGAATCTATGTGAACGATTTGGCTTGAAAGTATAAATCTCTTCATCTGTGTGAATTAGAGATTAATTCATATATTTTCTACTCTCCTTAATCCATATTTTTACATCCATAATTATCATCCAAATCACACTCTAATTCAAATTTAAGCAAAGCCCTAATCTGGTTTACACATTAGAAACCCTGAACTACCATTTGAAACCCTACCACCTTTCATCTAAACCAAACAACACTTTATCTTTTCTATTCGAATCAAACCCTAACCCTAACCCTAACCCTAACCCTAAACCATGATCTCATCTTTCATCTAAACCCTAACCTTCAAACCTTAACATCATCAATATACCATTGTCAAATGATATACTATTTACCACAAACCATTTGAATCATCACCATCGAACCATATCTATTTTGTTCGAATCATCACTACCATCTTTCCATCCTATTCGAGTGTTTCAAACCCTAATACACCATCACCGAGACTTATTTTAACTATTATCATCACAACTGAAGCATATTCTCATCAATTTGAGATATCCATCCTCCCGCACACATCAATTTGGTATCAAAGCCATAGGTTGGTAGTATTGCAATCAAGATTCAATATTTCCTTCAAGATTCATCAAGATGGTATCCCATATTCAAGAATCTCCAAGAGTTTATAAAGAAAACAAAAAGTGCCGAGTACATAAGGGCATGTTTGGGAGAGTTATATTTGGTTGATAAGGAGGAAGGATGGACAACCAAGGAGAGGAAATGAGGGATATTCTCAAGACCTTGATGGATGAAATGAAGGAGGCTCAATTGGATGTGGGGAGAATAGACCCAAGCCCATGAGTCCCATGTGAAACCATGAAATCGAAGGGAATAAGTAGAGGAAGGACACATGAGAAGGGCACAAAATCAGGTGGAAGAAGAAGAAGAGAGCATGGGGAATTATGTAAGGCCACGTGACACCTCAAGAAAAACTTATGATGACGTGAAAAAAGGAATCCGCTTTGATCTTCCTGACTTTGAATGTAATCTTGACCCAAAATCTTTTCTCGAATGGTTGCAAATTTTTGAATCTATTTTTGAGTATAAGGAAATTAATGATGAGAAACTGTGCCAAATAGCGATATTAAAGTTTAAGAAATTTTCTAGAGTTTCGTACAATAATTTAAAAAAGAGATGGGAGAGAGAAGGAAAATCAAAGATTAATTCATGGGAAATTAAAAAAAAACACTTGAATAAGAAGTGTGTGCCTCGAGAATAAAAGCAAGAGAATTTTATAAAAATGACTACATTGAATCAAGGTTTACTTGGATTCAAAGAAGACATTCAAGAGTTCAAAAGGTTATCTCTAATATGTGATTTCCAAGAATGAGAAGAACAAAGGTGTGCATGATTCATGAGGAATTTAAATATGAATCTTTGGGAGAAGGTAGAGGTGTAACCTTATGAAGTGTTTGAAGATCTTGCCAAGTTAGTCATCAAGTTTGAGAAATAGTTGAAGAGGACAAAGCCTCCAAGTAAGTCAACCAATGCTCCATATGGTTTGACTTCCAAGGGTGTGTCAAAGCCGCCAATTTCTCAAGTTGTAAACCAAGACCATACTAGGAAGTTCACTCAAGAAGAAAAGGTCAAGGATCAAGTGATTGATAAGGTGAACAAAAAATGATTCAAATTTAGAGGTTATGACCACTTTGCTCATGATTTTCCCAATCAAATGACATTAACTTTGAAGGAGATATCAAATACGGAGGCTTGTGAAGAGAATGAAGACCTTAATGAAGACTTAAAATAGGAAAGTGATAGTCTAGAGGATGCTTTGGAAGAAGGCCAAGTGAATTGCTATGTGTTGCAAAGGGTAATCCAAGTACAACAAGAACCTTTAATTACTCAATGGGAGAAGATTTTCAAGGCCAAGTGTAGATTTGGTGATAAAGTGGGTGATGTCATCATTGATAGTGGCTCATGCACTAATGTTGCTAGTGAGAAGATGGTGAACAAGCTCAATTTGGAGACCAAGAGTCATCCAAGACCATATTCACTCTAATGGCTCAACAAAGATAAAGGCAAAAGGCTAACAAAACAAAATATTATCTCTTTTAATATTGGAAATTATTTTGATGATGTTTTATGTGATATTCTACCTATGGATGCTTGTCACATTTTGTTGGGGAGGTTGTGGTAATTTGATAGGAAGGTTGTGCATGAAAAGGTCCTTAATGAGTATATGTTTTACAAGGAAATAAAAAAAAAAGAAGGTAGATTTTAGCTTATAGATGCAATTTGAAGGAGGCTAAGGAGCTATAGAAACAAGTGCAAGAGTTGTTAAACCGAGGATATATTCGAGAGAGTATAAGTCCATGCAGTTTTCTAGCTTTGTTGGTGCCTAAGAAGGATGGTAAGTGGAGGATTTGTATTGATTCAAGGGTAATCAACAACATCACAATCAAGTATAGATTTTTCAATGCCAAGATTGGATGACATGTTAGATGAGTTGCATGGTGAAAAGGTGTTCTTGAAGATTGATCTTAGAAGTGGTTATCATCAAATGAGGATAAGGTAAGGGGACGAGTGGAAGATAGCTTTCAAGACTAAGTATGTTTTGTATGAGTGGTCGGTGATGCCATTTGGGCTATATGATGCACCAAGTTCCATATGAGGTTGATGACAGAGGTACATAGACCATTCCTTAGATTCTTTGTTGTTGTCTACCTTGATGATATTTTGGTATATAGCAAGAGTGAGTTTGAGCACATGCAACACTTGAAGAGGATATTTGATAAGTTTAGAGAGGTGAAGCTCTACAGTAAGATGGAGAGGTATGCTTTCATGATGGAGAGGGTGATATTTCTTGGTTATATTGTGAGTAGAGATGGTATTCGAGTTTATCTGTCAAAGGTGAAAGCTATACAATCGTGGCATATTCATATTAACTTCCACAAAGTTCAAAGTTTTCATGGGTTGGCTTAATTCTATAGGAGGTTCATCAAATAGTTCTCTGCAATTGCAGCACCTATCACACAATTGATGAAGAAAGGAGATTTCCATTGGAATGATCAAGCGACAAAGGCTTTTGAAGACTTGAATACAAAGCTCCCAAATGCACCGGTATTATCTTCACCTTGTTTCAATAAATTATTTAAAGTAACATGTGCTACGAGTGGTGTACGCATAGGAGGTGTGCTTTCACAAGAAAGGAAGCTGAATTCTTTCTTTAGTGAGAAGTTGAATGGCGCAAGACTCAACTATTTAACCCATGATAAAGAGTTCTATGCTATTGTACGTTGTTTGGAGACATGGAGTCATTACTTGAGACCCAAGCCTTTTGTACTTTATTTGGATCATGAGAGTTTGAAGTATTTACATGGTCAAAAGAAGGTGAGGCCAAGACATGCTAAGTGGATAAGCTTCTTGTAGACATTTGTGTTCTCTACAATATATGTGGATGACAAAGAAAATGCCGTGGTGGATACATTATCAAGGAGTACCATGGTACTTACCATGATGGATGTAAAGCTTTTGAGGTTCGAGATGTTGAAGAGTCAATATGCCATGGATGATAATTTTGCTATGATATTTGAAGATTTCAAACAATAAGGAAGTTCTCGAGTGTATGTTATTCAAGATGGGTTCTTATTCAAGCACAAAAAATTGTAAGTACCCAAGACCTTATTTTGAGAGTTACTAATGAAAAAGGTTCATGAAGGAAGAATTATAGGAAACTTTGGAGTTCATAAGACTTTGGAGTTGCTGTAAGAACATTTATATTGGTCGAGAATGCAAAAGGGAGTACAAGCCATGGTTTCTAGGTGTGCTACATGTCAAATTAGCAAGAGTTTATTTCACAAAGGGTTATATGTACCCTTACCTGTGCCTGCTCAACCATGGGAAGGTGTTAGTATGGATTTTATTTTGGGATTTCCTATGACACAAAGAGGAAAGGATTCTATTATGGTTGTGGTGGTTCAATTTTCCAAGATGGCTCATTTTATTATATGTCATAAGATCGATGATGCTACCCATGTTGTAGATTTATATTTCAAGGAGGTTATGAGGTTGTATGGAATTCTGAGAAGTATTGTTTTAGATAGAGATGTGAAGTTCCTAAGCTATTTTTGGAACACATTATGGCACATGCTGAGAACAAAGCTTTTATTTAGCACATCGCATCATCCTCAAATGCATGGAAAAACCAAAGTTACTAATAGAACTTTGGTTACTTTGCTAAGAGTGTTGGTGAGTAAGAGTTCTAAGGATTGGGATGTCAAGTTAGCACATGCGAATTTTGCTTACAATCAAAGTCCTTTTATTACAACAAGTTCTAGTCTGATTGAGATAATATATGGTCTTAACCTATATATACCGATTGATGAAGGGTGAAGTGAAGAACTATGATATACAAGAGAGAGTCGAGTTCTTTCAAAAACTTCATCAACAAATCAAGCACAAAATTGAGAAAGCAAATTAAGTGTACAAGATAAGAGCAAACAAGCATAGGAGCCAACATGTTTTTCAACCAGGAGATTTAATATAGTTGCACTCGAGGAAGGAGATATTTCCTAATCTAAGAAAACACAAGCTCATGCCAAGGGTGGATGTTCCTTCCAAAATACTTCAAAAGTTTGGATAAAGTGCTTATGAGCTCGATTTGCCAAATTCATATGGTGGGGTATCAAGGACATTCAACGTTGGAGATATTATCCCTTATTATGGCAATACAAATTTGGGGGTAAATTCAAATCAACAAGGTTAGAATGATGTAGGAGCAAACACTTAAGAATTAGCTTTAATAATTATGGAACCAATTATTCTTCATTTAGAAAGTGTCTCCTGTAAATTTGAAGACCAACAAATGGTTACGTTACTAGAAACATAACAAACAAGCAACTAAGTGTCTATGTGTATGTGCATGGCATACATGGAATGAGTGACCATGTGTATGGGGAGTTTATTTTCATATTTTTTGAGCACTAATATTATAATATTAGCTAATTAATTAATTAGTTAGTAGATTTGGATAATAGGTAAAGCATAAAGTAACATAAAAGGTAGCATAATATCTTTTAACTTGGAATCTTTTGAATTGTGCTTTTAGCTAGTGGTAGAATGGCTATAAGCAGCCATAGAAGGCACGAGTATGAGACATTGAATTTGAATATTAATATTAAAGTTGAACACAAGTGAACGATTTGGCTTGAAAGTATTAATCTCTTCGTCTATGTGAATTAGATATTAATTCATATCTTTTCTAATCTCCTTAATCCATATTTTTATAGCCATAATTATCATCTAAATACCACTCTAATTTGAATTTAAGCAAAGCACTAATTTGGTTTACACATTAGAAACCCTAAACTACCATTCGAAACCCTACCCTTTTTATCTAAACCAAACAACACTTTATCTTTTCTATTCGAATCAAACCCTAACCCTAACCCTAACCCTAAACCACGATCTCATCCTTCATCTAAACTCTAACCTTAGAAGCTTAACATCATCAATATACCATTATTGAATGCATATACTAATTACCACAAACCATTCAATCCATGACCATCGAATCATATATATTTTGTTCGAATCATCAATACCATCTTTCCATCCTATTCAAGTGTTTCAAACATTAATACACCATCACCGAGTCTTATTCTAACTATTATCATCACAATCAAAGTATATTCTCATCAATTTGAGAAATCCACCCTCCCACATACATCAAACATTATTTCCAAATCCACATTTATCACCATAGAACTTATCATACTCATTTCACATTCATCATACCATTACCAAACCTATGACACATTGATATTTCACACCGATGGCTTTTCTACATAAAATAACAATACCGCATGATCTTTACTTACTTATTTTCTATTAGATAACATCTACCACATATCATAGCATTAACAATCATACATTAATTCTCATGATAACAGTAACATGGTATAACAAAAAAAAAACATTCATAATATTTAGCAATGAAAAACCCTAGACTACGACAAGTATCCTTACAAAAAAAACGACTTTAGTCTCTAAGTACACAAACGTCTAATCCACCTCTTCTATAACCTTGGAAAAATAACTTAAGAAATCATAATAAAACACCATTTGGATTAAACCTTATAACTAAGGAATGCTAAGGAAATGGAAAGGTGCAATAATGGAGGGTTAAACCAAGACAAACCACCAACACAAACAAGATAGGAGGAGAAGCAAGGTGTGCTAAGCCAAGGTATGGTAGATACGACATAATTTTCCATTTTTATGGAGTGATCAACGGCTAAAGGAGCTGAGAGATGGACGGAAGTAATGATGGGATTGGATAAATAAGGGAGGTAGGAGCCATTTTTTTGGTCGAATCAAGGTGTTGTGGCATTCAGCTGTTGGGGTCGAGTAGTGGAGGGTATGGTGTAGTTTAGGTTGCCAAAAGGTGGAAGGGAGACTGCATTTGTGGCTGCTAAAAGGGAGGGGTTTGCTTTAGTTAAGGCTATTGAAGGGTGATACTGGGTTGCGGTTGATGTTTCTACAACAAAGAGAAGGAAAAGGGGAGAATGTGACTACAATGAAGTTGCTGAAGAGGAGCTGTGGGCTGCAGTTGAAGTTGCCGAAGATGATGGGGGATGTAATGGTTATTGGTGTTGCAACCAAGGAATAAAATAAAGGGGAGGTTGAGAGGTGAAAATATTGATGAGGAGGGAGGTGGTGTGGTGGTTTTTTTCTGTGTCCAAGGAGGAAGGAAAAAAAGAAGGCGTTGCAGTGTGTTTGACCAAAGTTGCAGGTTGTGGTGTAATTAATTTGGTCACTAGTTGTAGGGGATTTTTGGTATAGGTTGACATAGTTGGTGGAGGTGCCTCGATTGGGCTAGTGTGATGGGGGTTTGTAAAGTTGATTTTGCAATAGTAAGGAGGTGGTGAAGGAGGAAAAATGGTGGTGCATTGTTTTAAGGAAACAAAAGGGTGAGAAGAGACAATGGTTAGGTCATTTATTGTTGGGTTTATATATACACACACATGAATAGGATGGGGGTTGCGATGGGCCAAAAATTTCAAGTTAAAC
This sequence comes from Tamarix chinensis, assembly GCA_030549775.1. Classification (NCBI taxonomy): domain Eukaryota; kingdom Viridiplantae; phylum Streptophyta; class Magnoliopsida; order Caryophyllales; family Tamaricaceae; genus Tamarix; species Tamarix chinensis. The sequence continues at coordinate 25,062,304 of CM060178.1, read as the reverse complement.
CCTTAAGCTGATGAGGGGGAGTCGTTGGGATAGAGAAAAAGCTTAGTAGAGGGGAGTCATGTAGGGGAAGGGAAGAGAATAGGGAAAATATAAGGGAAAGGAGAAGAAAAAGGGAAAGGAGAAAAGGGAGGTGTTGGGGGTTTAGATTTAAAATAATTTAGATTAGGATATTATGATAAATAAATTAAACAATCATCTAAAATTAAGATTAGGTTATAATAGATATTAATAACTCGAAATAAAAATTAGGGTTAGGCTAAGATTTAGGATTAGGGAGTTAGGGTAAGTTATAAAAATTAATTTTCCAAAGTTAGAATTAGGTTATGATATTAATTACTCTGGATTAAAGTTAGCTAAAATTAAAGGTATTATAGGTATCCCCTTATAAAGTCCCCTTGATATATGCTAACTATGTGTGGTATCCCAATTATGTGCATTATGCTATCATGACTTTTATTTATGGTGGAGAAATGGGTGTGATTTCTTGAATATCATAATAAATGGAAAGTGTGTGGCCACATAATGGTACTATAATAATATTTTTTTAGAATCTATGTGCTATATGAGTTAATCTATGTTATTATCCTTATTTCATGCATGTATGTAAGCATGCTCTATGTCATTTCATTGTATAACCTCATCATGTTGCATGATCCATTACCATGTCTTATGCAATTTCTTTTACCAATACTTCACCATATTGATACTACCTTATGTGGTCATTGTGAAGATTCAAATTTTGTTCTAGGGAATAGATGATGATTTTCAAGGGTATGAATCTCATTGGAGCATACCAAAGATGATGATGTGGGATCTTAAGTGTCCATTTCTTGGGGAAAATACTTTATCTTTTATATAGTTGAGAGTTAGGCTAATTGGTTTAGATAGATTTACTTATAGAATTGGGATGTTTTTAGTTCTGTTTAGTTACTTAAACTCTTGGCTTTGAATCATGTGTTTGGATATTATATCCCTCTCCCTTCTATCATATTACCATCATTTTTATTACTATTTCTATCTTGTTAGTGCATGAATTTGGTTACTTGTCTTACCTCATTATTCCTTACATCAAGCATGTATTAGATGATATTTGATGTAGCGGTAACATCAAATGTTTGTGTTTCAAAACCTTCCACACTATTTTGAAATGAAAATTTTAGTAAAAATTGGAGGTGTTACATCATTACTCATAAGACACACTATATAAGTATACTAGTGTGTATGTCTAATGATTTTTTTTGGTAAGTGAAAGATATATTAATGAAAGAAGATACTACAAAGTTCCATATTACATGATGAAAACAAAACTATACTAGAGAGTTTACTAAGCCAACAAGATCCCTATAAGATTTGCAATGGTGAAATAATTCAGCTCGCATTGCCACTTCTCAAACAATAGCCTTTATGATTTGAGTGGTGGACTAGCTAGTTTAATGGAAAATTCTTCAATTCTGTTCTTGCCAAATATGGTAGATTACCACAGTGGTTAAAGCTCTAAAATTTTTTTGTGGATTCTTAGGCCCCTTACTCCTTGAATAAGCCATCGAGCAATATGCTTCCAAGTGACTAGGTGTTGAGTGCTTATGGTCTTATGCATAAGAGAGAGCCATATTGAGCTTGAGAAGTCACATTCAAAGAAAATATGTGCAAGAGTCTCATCATGGTGTTTAAAAAGTTCATATTCGAGATTGAATTGAATACCAGGTGTTGTATTCGCTCTCTTGTGAACAAACGGCCATGCATGAAAATCCAAAGAATGAATTAGTATCTTGAGAGAGTAAGCCTATTCCAAACCAGGTTGTACCATGGGAATTTAGCTTTCCTTATCTCAAAAGGTGATAGACTTTCGAGATGTTATACTCCTCTAAATTTGTGCAGATATTTTGAGTATGATCTAGATTAAAATGAGGTTGAGACACAGGTCTTATCTCCATGATCTTCTTAAATACCCATAAGGTATTTGTAGGGGTATTGATGCACCATAAGTCCCAGCTCTTGATGTAGTATGCATGAATCCATCTTATCCAAAGCACCTCCTTCCCTTGAATAATTGTCCAAAGATGTTTGCTAATAGCTGCAAGATTCCATTAGTGAAGATTTAGTATATCCAAGCCTCCTTCCTCCTTTGGAACACATACTGTTTCCCATGCAATAGGACTTTTATGGGAAGATTCCTTTCTAGACCACAGAAAAGATCGACACACGGCATTAATGTCGTGTAGGACTTGTTTAGGCAGCATGAAAAGGAGGCTCCAGTATGCTTGCATTCCTATAAGAATAAAATTGATGAGTTAGAGATGGCCAACATAGATGAGAGTTTTGTCATGCCATTGATTGAGCTTCTCAGTGATCTTCTCTAGGAGAGTTTTGTAGTGATGCTTCCTCAAGGTGGAACCTAATAAAGTAACCCCAAGATATTTCACTGGTAGATCTCTTGTTGGAATATGCAGAGCTGACTGGAGGAAGATTTTATTTTCTACAGTAACTTGACCTCCATAGAAAATATTACTTTTTAGGACATTTAGCTTCAAACTAGAGAGTGAAGAAAAGTGATTAAAAGTGTCCATTAAGGCCATAACAGATTTTATATCACCTCTACTAAATAGGAGAAGATCATTTGCAAACATTAAGTTGTTTAGCTTCACCTTTTTACATTTAGGATGAGCCTTAAAATTAGTGTTGGTCCACAATTTCAGGAGAGATTAGTGAAGATATTCCATAACTATAACAAAAAAGTATAGGGAAAAAGGATCTCCTTGCCTCACTCCTCTTTTGGCCTTGAAAAGGAGTAACTAACGGAGGACACACATGTTATGATAAGCATAACAACATGGGGTGGGAAGTGTAAAGCAAGCAACATGTTCTCCAAGAAGCCCCAATTCACTGTGTCATAAGCTTTTTTTTTCATATCAATTTTTATCATGCATCTTGGTTATAGGTTATGATTATTTTATTCTTTCACCAATTTAATAACAAGAATAATATTCTCACCAATTACTCTTCCCTTAATAAAGCCTGATTGAGATCCACCTATAACAGATGCCACAATAGGCTACAATCCGGAAGTGAGAACCTTTGCAATGATCTTGTATAGCACATTAGCACAAGTAATAGGTCTATAATCACCTAGTTTATCTGCATTTGGAAATTTAGGAAAGAGATTAAAAGTAGGAACATTGAGACTTAGAGGCAATTTTCCTATAATGAAAAAATCATATACACATTTTCAAATATCTTCTCCAATCACATCCCAAGCAGATTTGTAGAAGCAAGGATTAAAACCATCAAGACCTGGGGACTTTTCAAAGTGCATTGAAACAATAGCTTGATGAACTTCCTCTTTAGTGACAGGGCTTGACATATGATGTTGATGAATAAGAGAAAGCTTAGGTCTTTGGTTAATTATTTCTAGGAGAATCTGACCTGAAACCTCATTAGTCTTCCCTAATAGATCCTAGAAAAATTTAGTAAGGATGGATTGGACAGTAATAGGATTAGACTACAAATTTCATGCATCATCCCTAATGATTCTTATCTAATTAGTATGATTCCTGTCTTTGAGTAAAGTATGGAAATATCTAGTGTTCCTGTCCCCTAGACTCAATCAAGAAACACCAGCTTTTTGCTTGATAAAACTTTCTCCACACTTGGAAAGATGAGAAAATAGAGCTTGTTTCTTCTTTTCTTGCTGAATTAAATCTTTATCGAGGTGAGAAGAATTCAACTGATGCTAGATGATTGAAAGATTGGATCTAGCTTGCTCCACCTTTTCTAAGATATGACTATAATGCCTTTTGTTCAGAAGATTTAAATGATGCTTCAGGGCCTTTAGATTAGCCATAGTTGCTAAGATAGGATTGTGATGATAGTATTTTGACCAATACTCTTGAATAATAGGGATGAAGTCTGCATTAAGAGTCCAGAGGTTGAAGAAACAAAAAGGTTTTGGTCCAGAAATAGGAGAGTGAGAGATGGTTAGAACCATGGAGGCATGATCAAATATTATGGGTGATTGAAAGTTGATAGAGGAGGAGGGAAATATGTCAAGCCATAGACGATTACCCATGGCTCTATATAATTTGCAATATATTCTATCAGGACCCTCTTTTGTTACACCAATTGTAGAAAGCACCTGTATATTTGATATCAGTGAGCTGGAGAGAATTGACACATTGTCTAAAATCATCAACATCCTAATCATTAATTGGATTACCCTACAATTTCACATTCTAGTTAAGGATGGTATTGAAATCTCCTAGCACTACCCAAGGAAGAGAATTTTGATTACTACTAAGTAACCAATCCCAAAGGTCTTTCCTTGTAGTTCCTGTATTCATTCCATAAATAATGCTTATTTTAAACTTGATGTCCTTGTGAAAAGCAGTAACAAGACCTGAGATACCTTGAGCACATTGAGTGATAGCATCAATTTTCCATGTTTTGGAATTCCATCCCAGCTAGACTCGCCCATCATGGTGATTTGCACAATTATGACACTTAAGCCAGACGATGGGAAGCTCATTAACTACAACAACTTTATCTTCCTTTATTTTTTTTCTACTAACCCCACTAAAGACATCTTATTAATCCTAATATAATGATGAATGAGTTTTTATTTTTGGGGATCATTCATCCCCCTAACATTCCAGTAGCCTATATTCATTAGAGATGTATATCAAACTCAGGGATATATGATTCATCAATAACCCTCTTCCCTTTGACCATTGTGAACCATGGGTATTGAATTTCTACTTGTAGGTTGCCATGTTAATTTATATTAGGTGAACCAACATGATTAGATGTTGAAATAGTAGTTGAATTAACATTAGACACAATAGGGGGATTTTGAGCTAGATTAGGAACTAGTTGGGATGGGTTAAACTAAGCAACTTTGTGGCTCGTATCTGTCTCAAAAATGGTAGATTGTCTTCTATCGTTCACCACCCTCCAAACCTTTTCATGTTTAGTATTAGGAAACCTAACATTGGTGTGTTTATTCATTGAAAGATAATGCATTGCCAAGTGACCAATTTGGTGGAAAACTAAGCATAAGGAAGGTCTCCATTCATATTCAATACTCTGATGAAAACAAAACAATCTGGTGACTTTATTTGGGATTGAGTTTGGTATAGTTTTTTGAACATCAACCTCCACCATCAATCTGGTGTATGATATTCTTTCTTTTACAGCAGTAACTTTATCAATCCCTAGAGGCCTGCCCACACAGCTACATATCCTTCCCAAGGAATCAGGTGACCGGTATCTAAGAGGAAGATTAGGTAGTTTGATCCATGTGTGGATGAACTATAAGTCACTTGGTTGGAATCTAAAATTATGATATCAAGTCTTCAAGAGTAAAGGTTTATTGATGTAAGTCTAATGCGCAGTATGAAGAATGGCATAATAGGCAGCTTTTGTTTCAAATTGAAATAGAAAATATCCTGCTTCATAAAGCAAAATCCTAGGAATCTTGACATGGTTCCAATGTAGTCAAATGTAATTGGACATTTGCATGAAATATGGTTTCATTCCAAAAGCAACTCTAATAATGGAATTATCCCAAAACTAAAATTCCTTGATCACTTCTTCCTTTTGAATTTCAGACATTAATTCACCATGGTCGATTGAAGGTGGAATGTATGATAAAAGGGTCAATTGGTCCAGTTTGTGATTCATCAATACTTTATCTTGCCAAATCAAACCCTATTCAATAGAATTATTACGAGCACAAGGAATCGATTTCTTGGCTGCAAGAGAATCCTCAATGATTAAGGTAGATTGATCAAATTGAGGGAGATCAAATTTAGTAGAGGAGGGAAAATCAAGATTGATGGGGTTTTTATCAATTGAATTATGAACTTCTTGAACCACCAAATGATCTTTAGCAATCTTAGTAGACAAAGAAGAATTTTCCTAAACTGTTTCATCTAGTTTGATCAAATATGGCACTAGAGAAATGTGTTCGATCACCAAAGGAGATTTGTGTCGAGCCATGACAGCGTGAGACCTTAGGCTTCCTCTGCACTGCTTAGGCATGGCTCCCATTTATTTTAGGGCTTTTATGTATGCCTAATGATGTAAAGGCCTTGCAATGATCTCACCAGTGTGCACACCACACACTACCCAAGTAGAGCAATAAGCAAGCCTTATATTACACAACTCCCGACTCGTCAACTCTACATCTCTCTCTATTTATGCTATGAAAAGTTTTATGAAAAGTATACAAAATATAACTTACCTCTTCATCCATTTTATAATTTATTGTTGGTGAATGCACTTGTGGTTCCTCTTAATTTTCTATTATAAAATACAAATTCAAAATTTTGAATATTTGAATATTTTTTTCCAACACTTTTAGAATTTTATAGATTTTTTTGAGAAATTTATATTATTTTTATGATTTTTTTAAATACCAACAAATAAAAAATATATATTTATTTTACATAATTTATATTTAAAAAATATTTAATATTAAAAATTTACCATTTTAGTCATATGAAAGTAGAAACATTAATAATATGGTATTAAAGTGAAATAAAAAATTTAAGCATTTGGTACCTAAATGAAATTGTTTAAAGTACATGATGCATAAGTAAAATTAAGTTAAATATCATTGTACCTAAGTTGAATTTATCAATTAAATTATTTCAACTTTTAACTCCCAATGTTAGTGTAATACCCCAAATTTTACTATTGAAAAATTTTATTTGTAATGGAAGCATAATATCAAAATATATGGGTATTACCCTCATAATTGACACAAGTATAGCTTACCAAACCATCCTTGCACCAATCACAAGTCAAAAAATTAGATTGTAAAATATTATAATTAGAAAATGGGAGAAACTTCATAACATGAATATAAATTAGAGCTTAACTATGAGTACAATATCTAAAAATACAGACAAAAATGATACCATAGATGTAACAACACCTATGAAAATAATTATCAGTACACTACATGTTGAGTAATGTAACAATATAATTGAGTAAGTGGTACAAAGAATTACATAAGTTCACATCAAGGAATAAGCATACATGCATACTAACATAAAATGATTCTAGGTAAAAACCGATCCATATATCATTATTAGATATAATATAATCCATTCTTTTATTTACATTGAGTTAAAGGATCCCAACTATTTTAATCCGATGGAACTGGCTTAAAGATCTGTTAGAGACAACACACCTAAGCCACTATTGTTGTTTGGGGGAATGGACCCAACATAAATCAAGGCAACATGCTCTTGACCACTATTCTCAAATCAGTGGGACAGTCTGAAACACTTTTCAGGGAAGAACATACCTAAAACATTATTATTATCTTATGGAATAAACATAACACCTCGGTCCTAACTCTTGTAATTATCCACTCTAAATAATTAATTTCATATTCATTAGTTAAATTATATCAAGTCATATTCTCATTCATGTTGATTTTAGTTCCCCACTATTTTTAATCCAGTAGAACTAATTAATGCACATCTTAGGGAAAAATACACCTGAGCCATTATCATTGTCTAGTGGAATGAATCCATAAAATACCTCGGCCTGGCTCATATGATCTTCCACTTTAAGTGATTAATTTATTATTAATGATTTTTTTAATAGGTAAAAACATAATTGAAGAGGATAAAGCACAACACATAGATATTAAAGCGTTCTCCAAGATTTAGGTCCATATACTTCATAAGAAACCCTAATTTCACATGTTAGGCATAACTTCTACTTATTGGTCTTTTATCCACTAAAGTTAGTGTTTCTTCCTCAAACATTATTATTATAAACATAAATTAAAATCAAGGCCTAAATACAATATGTTATAAATGCAATAACAACCCTATCTTAATAGTTACTAGTTACAAGGTTTACAAAACCCTACTTTTACAAATATATCATAACTTTTCCCATAAAAATCCTATGATTATCAAATTTGGTATACTTTCCTAAAATACCATTATTAACAACATATCCAAAAATATTGGTATAAATCTAACATTTCACACATGCAATAATAACGTTGCCATTTTAGGGCTACCATTCCCCAAATTATGCCATTTTCTCATCTTATGAAACCTATGCCATTTTTTATTTACTCTAAACGTTTCACACAATACTCTTAGCATATTTTAAATCAACTATAACATTACAATATCAAAATTCTCATATTAAACCCATATTAACTAAAATGTCTTTAAGGATAACCAAATGTCCTCATTTCATGAAAATCTTATATGTTCGATATCATTATTTCTAAATCCTCCATTTATAAAGAAAATATTAAGTTAAATTCGTATTACCTAAAATGCCCTCAAGAAAAACCAAATGTCCTTCTTTAACAAAAATCATATATATCCTGTATCATTATTTCCAAATCCTCTAATTTTTACCATACATCTTAATTACTCATTTCTCACTTGTCATACTATTTCAACCCACAATACAATATCACATATCATACACATTCTCTTAGGGTTTTCAACATAGAAGATATCACAACAATATCCCATGCCTCCCAACTTACTCACTTTTCATCATATAACATCATATTACCTCGTCATAATATTTATCAACATGAAAATTAACAACATAATACAACAATGTAGTAATACCTAAAATAATATTAAACATTTATCACAAAATCCTAACTATAACTAGTATCCTTATAGAAAAAGAAACCATTCTCTAAGGACGTATCCTATCCCGCCTCCTCCGAACACTCTAGAAAATCACCTAGAAAAAATAATAAATAGCCATTAGAAATTGATGATATAATTAAATAAAATTTAAGGTAATAAAGAGTGAAAGGATTGGAGAAAAAATAAAATAAGGCTTGAAGGTGTGGTTGGTAAAATTTATGCAACAAAAGAGGGTGGAATGACAACAAGTGTTGAAACCAAGGGGGTGGTAACAACACAAGTTGTTGTTGCTAAGGGTAGGGGAATAACAAATGAGGCTGAAGGTGAGGGAGGTGCAATGGTGGAAGTGACCGAGGGGGTGGTGTGTTTTGGTGGAAGTGGTCTGCATTGGTTTTGGATGAATGGAGGGGGTGTGCTTCCGTGGGTTTTTTTAATGGTGGGGATGAGGGAATGGTGGTGGCGGTAATTGGTTAGTGTGAAGGAATGGTAGTGTTCACCGGTACATAGGGGAATAAACAAAATGAAGAGATTTGGTGAGTTTGGACGAAGGAAACAAGAAGGGATTCATTGGCTATGGCTTGTGGTAAAGGTGTGTTTTTAGTGATTTTTACCGAAGCTAAAGGGGTGGGAATGGTGGTCTTGGCCTATAACACCCCCAAATTTACTACTGAAAAATTTCGTTTAATTAAAAGGGTTTAGTAGAAGCAAAAAGATAAAACTGTAAACTCGGGGGCGTTACCGCCACACTTAGTACTAGATCGGTTCACTCCTACCGTTCCCGTACTAAGAGCTAAGGCTAAATAAAGTTAACATTAAACACGAATCATTAATAAAACACAATTCATACAAAAATTAGAGTGCGATTTAGGATTACAAACCAAAGAGTACGTGACTAGAGTTTTTCAAAACATAAAGCATAGTACAAAAACACAACTAAAATATGATAATACAAGGTCCAATAAAAGAAATAGAGTTCGGCCGAGTCGCTCTCGATCCCAAAGTTAGGTTTAGGCTCAATGATCAGCCTCACCCAATGCCTCGTAGGTGTCGTAGGCATCAAAAACGTCGTCCCCTACTTGCACAAGCTCAGATGGGTCTTCTGCTCGTAGGAATGAGCAGCACCCATGAAATAGGTGGTCAGTACGCTACGTATTGAGTAAGGTAATAGATGTGGTAAGGCCAAACATACAAACATACAACATAGCATACATGACACATTCACATAAGCTGCATGTAGTAATCCAGATAATGAAGACCGGCTATGGTCCAATTAGACTTATTTTCTTTTGAATCTCTATTAAATGTAGTCGTTTCACACCATAATCTTTATTAATTCATGCGAGTACGAGAACCCCACTATTATAGCCGGTGGATCAGTCACTTATAGGGAAGAACGCACCTAACCACTATTATATGCCGGTGGATCGGTCTCTAGGGCAGAACGCTCCTGGCCACTATTATGTCGGTGGATCAGTTTAGCCCCGACTCTCATGGTGTTTCACTGTAAGTATATAGTAGCTTTCCCATGATTCATTAGCAACATAATGTTTGGTTTGTTGAGCTCGGGATCCTCCACTATTATAGACGGTGGATCGGTCACTTATAGGGCATAACGCACCTAACCACTATTATATGCTAGTGGATCGGTCTCCAGGGCACCCCGGCACCTAGCCACTATTATGCCGGTGGATCGGTCTGGGCCCGGCTCAATAATCTTACTCTTTAAGTGATTAGTATCTTATTCGTGTCTTATTAGATAAAGCTTTTCACCCTTGACATGCATATCAACTACCTTCTACTTCTATCCTCCCAAGGGGGCCTATCCCATATCTTGAGACTTCTGCACCCCTTATCACGCCCCGACATCCATTCCCTCTTACACTTACACATACTGAAAAACCAACTCCTAAGGGTGTGGGTTAAGGCCCAACACCTCATGACATCAACTCTACCTACTATCACCTTCTAGGGTTTTCCCTTGAAAACCCTAATTGGACCTATGTGGCCCAAATTTCTCTCACTTACACTACCTTTACTTCATTCACCGCCCACATCTTATCTCAATTAGGTCCAATCCCTAAACATATCACTTTACCTCTCAATTTCGCATGTGATCTGAAAAACCCTAGTTGGTCACTTCAAACCCTAGTATCTTTCTTCTCCCACAAGTAACCTCTCTCTTTTCACTCAAAATCTCTTCTCTCCCATGGAACCCATACTCATCCCTTATAAAATAAATTATCACTCTTAACCCGTACTCCACTCTCCCTTAATCATTTTTACTCTCACACTTTCCAGATTACTACTTCCTCCCAAACCCTAATCGGATCCCTTATACACTCTTACACCAACCTACGTATTATTGTTCATCCCAAGTCTCTAATTACTTCATAACTCTCCCATTAACTTGTTTACACCCTAAATCAACTTTTCTCGTGTAAGGATCACCCCCATGCAAGATTTATCCATCCCATGCAAACACCCAAAGTCCCCATACAAATTTTAAGATTCCCATGCATGATTCCCATCTCTCATTCATTTTGGTCATTCCTTCCTCTTTAATTTCCTCTCATGGATCATGAGGTATTTTGGTCAACCTCATATCCCCCTTAATGAACTTACTTCCCATTTCTTTCTTTTTGTCCTTTCGTTCCCATATCATATTTATCAATTATCCTAGCATGCATGTCCTAGAGGGCCATATCATATCACACCATAAACACTACATATACATATAAAACTTATGTACCTCAACTCCAAGTTTCACTACACATAAGACAAGTTAACGACAATCATATGATATACGACATAGCATGATATATATAGCATCCAACGCATAAAAGTCACACAACACACAAGGGCCTTAGCTACATCCTTACCTAAAGAGACGCCGGGCTTAGAGCACGCTCCTACGACTCCTTATGGTTTTGGTTTGATTCACCTATAAAAGGGAAAATACTAAGTATTAGTTTCCCTCAAAAGTACCATCACTCCTTATTTTAGTCTAAGATTAGGATTATTATTATTAAAGAGAGTATTATACGAAAACTAGGGTTTTTATCTTAAAAATAGTCTACTAAATATTACTAGTCAAAATATTTTTATTTTAATATTTATTGCTGCACTTATATCATTAAACCTATTAGCTTTATTCTTCTAATAATAGTACTAATACTAATTATAGAAAAATAGTGATAATACTAATAATAATAATAATAGTAATGCTAATGCTTATAGTGATAGAGACCCTAGCATTTTTAAGGCTAAGTCTAATAATAGTATTAGGGTTAAAATAATAATATAATAATTACAATACCAACAAAGTACAAATATTCCTAAAGATAATAATGATAAAAGTTATATTTTGAATAATAATAATATAAGGGTTCAAATATTTTTGTCACAATAATAGAAATAATAATAATAATACTAATAATACTAATAATACTAATAATACTAATAATACTAATAATAATAATAGTAATAGTAATAAATAATAATGTTAGTGACAAGGGCATTAGGAATAATATTAGTAATATTCGAATATTAAATAGTAAAATACTAAGGTTAAGTATTCTTCTTCTTTAAAAATAAAATGATAATATGACAACTTCGGTTTAAATAAAATAATAATAATAATAATAGTAATAATAATAATGATAATAATTTTAAGTATAATAATAATAATAACAACAACAATAATAATAGTAACCAAAATGATAATAATAATATAAGGGTCCAAATATTTATATTAATAAATAAAAGTGATAAAGGAAAAAGTTAGTATTAACAATATTAGTAAGGAAATAATGATAATGGTAATGGTAATAATAACAAGAATAATAGAAATAAAGTTGGGTTAAGTACAAATAATAATAATAGTAATGGCATTAATAATAATAATAATAATAATAATAATAATAATAATACTAATAGCAATGATGGTAAAAATGGTAATAGTAATATAAAGGTTAAAATGTTTATCATAATAGTAAAGATAATGATAATAAGCCATAGATAGCATTAGTAATAATAGTAGGAATAATAGTGAGGTTAGTAATAATAATAATAATAAATAAGGAAAAGTCTTAATCATAATAACCCTAAAGTTGTAGACCATTATTAACGATAATATTATTATTGGTTAGGAAAATCATAAAGTTAGGTTAAGTAATAGTAATAGTAATAATAATAATAATAATAATAATAATAATAATAATAATAGAGATAACTATATTAACACTAAAGTTGTTAGTAATAATAATAATGATAATAGTATTAGTAGTAGTAATAGAAATAATGATAATAATAATAATAATAATAATAATAATAATAATAATAATAATAATAATAATAATAATAATAATAATAACCATTTTAATGTTAAAGTTGTAGCCTTTTAAATAGTTTAACCTAGTTATAAGTATTTTCTGAAATTAGGTTAGGAAATAAGGGGGATACATAATAATAATATTAGTAATGGTAATAATAATAACAATAACCATGATAATCAAACACTAATAATAATAAGAATAATAATAATAGTAATATTAAGGATAATACTAGTAATGTTAAATAAAATTATTAACACTTATAGAAAATAATTTAGGGGCTGGGGAAGTTGGAGCACCACCTTAGGTTAGTGGTGGAACCAGCAGCGGCGCGTGGCGGCGACGGCGGCGGTGGTGGAGGAGGAAGAGAGGGGAAAGATGGATATGTAGGCTAAGAGAGGGGAAGTGGAGGGGTGTTTGAGGTGGAGGAAGGTGCAGCAGGTGAAGAGAGGTGGAATGAGGGTGATGGTGTAGCTGGGAGTGACGGCGCACGGTGGTTGGTGCGACGGCTGAAGGTGGTGGAGGGTGGTGGAAGATGGAGGAAGTAGAAGGAGAGGGAGGCAGGGGGAGATGAAGGTATGGGAAGGTAGGGGAAGGTTTCCTGGGTGTTTTGGAGGGTGAGGGAGGTGTTGGTAGGGGCGAGATTGGCGGCGCAAGGGACGACGATGGGTTGGAGTGGATTGCTCGGGTTGGCGATTTTGCATGGCCGGGGCGGCAGTGGTCTGGTTTAGTAGAGGGAAGTGCAGGGATGGTCTCGGTGGGCGGCATTTGTTGCAGCGGTTGTTGGCGGCGGTGGAACAAAGGGCTGAATGGGCGGCGGCGAGCGGTTGGAGTTTTCTGGGCTGCAAAAAGGGAGCTCGACCCAGGCTGCTAATGGGGGGTATTTATAGGATAATTGAGGGGGAAACGGTGAAGGGGAAGAGGACAAGAGGGGTAGGTGGGGCATGACCACCGGCCGGCGGTGGCAGGCAGTGTAGTCCTGCCATGGCAGATTAGGTTGGGGAGGGGGAGAGAAAAAAGGAAAGAGATGGGCACGCGGGGAGGGGAGAGATGTGCTTGGTCGGGGTCAAAAAAGGGGGAGAAAATGACAGGGAGAGGGGCAGGTGAGGACAGCTGGTCGTTGGCTGGTGGCTGCCGGCGGAGTCGGGGTTGTAGGCTGATATCGCAGGTCTGGGCTGGGGGAAGAAGAAGACAGGGCGGGATGGACTGGTCGGTCTAGGGGAAAGAAAGAAAAGAAAAAGGAGGACAGTTCGGCCGGCTGGGGGGAACGGGCGACGAAGGAGGGCTGGGGCGGATAGGGCCGAGTGAGACGAGGAAGGAAAGTGATCTAAGCCGACGGGCTGGCCCAAACTGGGGAGAAGATGGAACAATAAGTAAAGGAGGAAGAAAGAAAAAGGAAAAGAAAGGAGGAAAGGGAAAAGGGAAAAGGAAAATGGAAAAATGATAAAATGGTTGGGTTGGGGTATTTAGTACTTATTTATTTATATATTTAAGTTGGATATTTAATTTTAATAATAATTATTTTAAGAATAATAATTAAATTCATTTTTAGATTAATTGGGCTATTTTGGGTAAATTTTTCTTAACTTCCCTTTTAATTAGTAAAATGTCCAAAATTTTCTAAATAATTTATTTATTATTTTCTCTTTATTTTCCTCAATTAATTTCCCCTTTATTTAATAAAATAATTTATTTTCTTAATTTTTCTAATAAATCATTATTTTTTCATAATTCCTAAATTATGATTTTTGGGGTATTTCATGGCCATTGTAAATGGGAAGGAATGGTAAGGGCTTCCAATGATGGTTTTGGTGGTGTGTTTGGCAATACTGAAAAGGACAAAGAAAAGGAAGGAATGCTTCGTTTCGTGGTGCTAATTTCGATAGAAAAGAGAGGGAGGAAGGAGGTTGGTTGAGGGCATTTAATGTGCCACACAAACACACACATGAACACAAAGAGGAAGATGGGAGTGAGGCATAATAAGGCAAAAATGTCAAGGCCAAAGCATAAGCGTAGGAGGTGGGAGTTGATGTGTTAATGGGGGTAAGGTGTAGATAATTGTAGCATGACAAGGTGGAGGCATTGTCTGGGATAATGTTTCATAAAGCAAGAAAAGGAGAACAGAAGGAAAAGGAGATCGGCCAGGCAAAGAAGAAAAAGGAAAAGGGGGAAAGTAATTCATTTGGTTTTAAAATTACTATTAGGTTAAAATAATTTAGGTTAGGAGATTAAGATAATTTAATTATCAACTATCTAGGGTTAGATTTATGTTAAAAAAGAATAATAACCCAGAATAGAGATTAGGGTTAAGTTAAGAATTAGGATTAAGGAGTTATAGCAAGGTGGAAAGATTAATTTTGTGAGATTAGAATTAGGTTATGATATTAATTACTCGGGATTAGGTTTAATTAAAATTTAAATATTATAGTTACTAATTTAATTACAGTATTTACTTTAATGAATTGCATTACATGTTGATGGAGGGGATGATTTAAGCAAGAATTTGCTTAGACGATACCTCTATTATCATCATCTACCATGTATAGATTTATATAACTACATATATGATTTGCTTGATTTTTCATTCATTGAATCAATTATTTATCTAAGAAACAAATATCAACTATTTTTTTTATTTGATCTTGAAACATTTGTTTCAAGGTCATAATAATTTGAGAATGAGAAATAAAAATAGATTTTAAATAACTTGATGCACATTTTATGAGAACTAGATTCCAAATTTTATTATTATGGAAAGTGTCATTAGTAGTAGATGATAGAAATTCTCTATACCACATTTTACATTTTTATTACATTATTTCCAATATAAATCTCAATGTATGCTAAACAAAGCACATGTTTGGTTAATAGAAATAAAAATTTGAAAATAAAATGGTGGAAATAAAAAAAATACATGATTGAAAATTAATTTAGGAATAATTATTTAATTTTGATAAGTAAAGATAAAATTGATAATAAAATAGTTAATTTACTAAAATATTATTTTAAGATATATATATACGTGCCATTTTGATCTTTTAATCCTAATTTCCATTCCCAAAGTTTATTAATCTCCCTTCCTAGTCCCATTTCCATTTTTAAATGGTATAGTTATTTAACACTTTCTAAAAATGTTGTAGACCACCATATTTCACTTAAACTTCTTAAAATATCCTTATTTGAAGAATAGAGTAGCTAATATTTTTATTTAATCCTTCACAACTATTCAAGCAAATTCATACCAAAAGCACACGTACCTTATAGGCTAGGAGATTAGCAGCTTACTTCACATGTACTTGGAGGGAGGAATAATTTTTTTTTTACTTTAAAGTAAAACTTATCTTTTATCTATAATATAGTTAATTTACTTAACTAATTTCTCCTTTTCTTTTCTATTTTTATTCCTCAAATGAATATATTTTATTTTGTACATAATATTGTCTTTATAGTAAAACCGGTCCTACTATCTACTACTATCTTATATTTGTTGGGAATATTTTTCAAGATACTCCAATTTCTTTTCTTTATTTCTTACATCACTAATTGGAAGGATATGAATTAACAAAATATACTAATAAATATCAAAATGTTTATTGCTTTCATTACCAATATATATTGTTCATCCATCAATATTAAAATGCATAGGTTAGACCCAAACCTAACCCGACCTGTCAAGTTGACCCAAAATATTATGAATCCAAACCAACTCGATAAATTAACCTGATATGATTACAATCTACAATGATCTGAAACCAAAATGGACTCGACTGATAAAATAACTCAAAATGACCTAAACCCGAATGACCCGACTCGACACACAACTAATCCGTGAAGAAAAATGATCCGTAAACAACCTCAGTCGAGAATGATTTGACATGCTATAGCCTAACCCAAACATGAACCACCTAATCCGATTGCCATCTCTATATAAAGGTGGTGATAAGTTTATTTGTTTATTAACCCACTATAACCCACAATCAACTTGTCTAACCCTGTGGGTTATGAGAGGTTGGGTTGAAATTATTAATCATTTACTCCAACCCAACATGGGTTAGACAATGGATTTCATGGGTTATATGGGTTGGATTAAACCATGACAACTCATTTGAACACCCCTATATATAGTACAACTGTCGGACATACATGGTATACTCTCCCCCAAGAAGGTCGCATCCCATACAGGATACAGTTATTTACCACAAAATTAATAGGAGAGTGTTTTTGACAAGAAAAAAAAACATGTCAAAACAGGTCCAGGGCAACACCTACCATCGGCTCTAAATAGCTCACAGGTAATATGCCTAACTGAAATTGTTGTATACTGCCATTTTTATCATAACTTTTCTAAAATACCCTCCTTTTTTTTAAAAAGGCTCTAATATTTTTTTTTTTACTTTAAGGGTGAGGTTTTCTAAGCAATTAATTTATTTCATCTAAAATAAATTAATATAAATTAATAATTTTGAATAAATTTTATTTTAATAAGACATGTAGGAATATGGTGAATGAATTTAATTAATGAGGATATAAAGATAGAAGTATTGAATACTTTATGTATTTAATAATTAAAAATAATAATAATTCTTTTAAAGTAATAGTATATAGTAGCTAATATAAATAATAAAATTATAAAAATAATATTTGAAACATATGAATATTAGTTTACCATCCTTTAATATTTTACCAAAATTAATTAATGTCAAACAAAATAAAAAAAATATTAAGGATTTTGATCATGATAACGTAAATATAACAAATGAATTTGGTATGGGAAATATTCTTAAATGCCATAACCCTAATTAGCTACGGTAGTTGAACTAATCAATTACTACTATTGTTATATTATATAGAAAAACAGTATTTATTTAATTTTAAAATTCAAATCAAAAATTAAATTTATGTAAAATAAACATATTAGTATATTAAATTTATTTTTTATTGATAATTAATTAATAAAAATATTTAAAAAAGGACAATTGTGGCAAAAATGAATACAAAAAAAATATTATAATAATAACAATAAAAATAATAATGATAATAAAAATAATACAAATAATACATTTATCATGTTTTTATGCCATAATTTATTATTATTTTTTATTATTACTTTGTATTAATTAATTATCAATAAAAAATAAAATTAGTATATTAATATATATTTTTTAAAATAAATTTAATTATTAGTTTGAATTTTTTGTTTGAATTCATAACACTATTATATATTAAAGAACTTTTGTGTGCGCATCAAAACATGGTAGTGATTTATTCCATTGTGACAAGAATCGCTATATCGAATATGGGAAAATTTATTTGTAGTATACTTAGGTAAAACTAATTAGATAAAAATTAAAATAGTCTCAAAGTATTTAGTTACAAGTAGAAAATTTTATGTACATGTAATTATAATAATATGTACATCTAATTATACATAAATATACAGGTAATATTCTCTATATGTACATGTATATTAGAATACCAAAAAAATTAAACTAAACACTAAATAAATTGATCAACTTTAATTATTTTGGTCCAAATGAATCACCGACTATTTTTTCCTCAGAATATTACAGGCACGACGGTAATACACTTGTGAAGCAAAGACACAACCCTTTATCAAGATAAAAAGGGTATATTTGGAAATTTAAGTAAAAAAGGGTGGTATGCACTATGCAATACCTGGTGTTGGTGCTATTTAACTCGCATGAAACGGTGTCAATATTTAGCACGTTGCAGACCACGTATTTTTTAAATGCCCTTCCTCTTTCTTGCCAATACTTTTTATTTAGATTGCCGGTGGAACCATCTAAAACAAATAGAATTAGTTGCACAAAAGATCTTAAAATGTTTGGCGTGATTTGTCAAAACTTTCATTAGTTTATTTTGATCTTTTTTAAAAATAAATGAATTTAATTAGTTTTAAATTTATTTTATGAATGGATAAGTCCTATGAGATGCGAGGCTAACATGTAGAGTTAGAGACATGGGGGTTGGAGTTTTAGGAATGAAGTGTAATTTATAAAAATGATTATTACTATAGTAACTATAATATTAATATCTAAGTAGTGGTATGTTTTTAAAAGAAGGTAACTAATTCCACTATAATATAACTATATTATTTACCATTTTAAAATTTTTATTTAATTCAATTTTTTAAAATAATAAATTAGATGAAATAATATTAAACTCCTATTTCACAATAAATGGTCTATAATTCATCAACATGCATATTAAATTATTTAAATTACATAACAAATAGTATCCAAATTAACTAAACCCTTAATTATTTGGAGCTACATAAATAAGGTAGTTATGAAAAATAAAACAATTGTTAGGCTAATAATTTTCCGAAAAAAAAATATAATTATTTTAAATAACTATTATTTTAAGTATCTCTATAAAAGAATCAAAATTTCTATATTAAAACTTAATCACTTTTAATACTACCTCTGATTTATAATAAGTGTTATTTTAGCAACTTTAATTTTTATACAAAATAAGTGTCCATTTGGGAGTTAATGTGAAACATTAATAAATTTTCCCAATTTATAATTTTATTATCATTAAATATGTCCCATGGATTTTTATATTATCACAAACTTCTTATTAAATACTAAACAATTATTCGGGATATATTAGTAATTTAATGATAAAATTTCTAGAATTTAAGAACTTTGTTTGAGATAAACTTTAGATCAATTTAATGATGATTTTAATGTTATAATAATATTTTCTAATACTATTACTCGTATAATACTAACTGAACTTATTAGATTGATTATTGGAATCGTAGATAACTTTTAGAATTATGTTGAAGTTGATCGTATAGCCAACTTGAATTTTAGAAAATTTTCTAAAATTCAAGTACATGATATGGAATAAATTTTATATTAATTTAATGATGATTTTAATTTTATAATAATTTTTTTCTAATATTATTACAAGTATGCTACAAATCAAACTTGAAAGATTAATTATTAGAATCCTAGAAAAATTTTAGAATTTCGTTGAAGTTGGTCGCAACCAACTTGAGTTTTAAATAATTTTCTTGAACTCAAGTATCTAGTTTGGAATAAAATTTATATCAATTTAATGACGATTTTAATGTTATGATAATTTTCCTTATACTATTACATATATAATAAAATCCAAACTTGATAAATTAATTATTGGAATCCTAAAAATTGTTAGAATTCTATTAAAGTTGATCGTGAACAATTTGAATTGTAGATAATTTTTTTGAACTCAAGTATCCAGTTTGGGATAAAATTTAGATCAATTTAATAATAATTTTAATATTCTAATATTTTTTCCTAATACTATTATACGTATACTAAAAAAATAACTTGATAGATTAATTATCAGTATCCTAGAAAGTTTTACAATTCCGTTGAATTTGATCGCAACCAACTTGAATTCTAGAGAATTTTCTAAAACTCAAGCACGTGACTTGAGATAAAGTTTATATCAATTCAATAATAATTTTAATACTATTATACATATGATATATACTTGATAAATTGATTATTGAAATTGTATAAAATTTTAGAATTTTTTCGAAATTGGTTGGACGACCAGCTTCAATTCTAAAGAATTCACTAAACTTTAATTACTTGATTTGGGAAAAAAAAATAATTGATTAATTTATTGATGATTCGAATGTTATAATAATTTTCTTAATACTATTACATGTATAGTATAAAATGAACTTGATAAATAAATTATCATAATTGTTTAAGTATAATTTTCTTTAATATATTCATATAAATACTAAGAATTTTTATTTTATTTTATATTGATTAAAGTTTACATTGTACATTTAAGTTTAATTACATGTATATTTTTTTATTTCACACAATAACGATTTATTTTCATTTTAGTATGATTTTTACCTTATTTGACCGGTGCTTTTAAAAGCATTTTCTATTTTGAAAAAACTTTTTAACCTTTTGGAAGTATTTCGAATTTTACGCCATCTCGTTTTGCCAATAACTTTTAATTATTATGGGTAAAAAAATTATTCTATAAAAAGCTGAAAATATAAATATTTTAGGTATATTTTGTTGAATTTGAATTTTATATTAACTAATTATTACATTAAAACTTCCTTCATATACATGCACACTATATTATATGATTTCTTAATAGCATATATAAAAGTTTTATTTTCCATCGTTATGGTATAGTTATGACTACATGCATATATTTACACTTTTGATGTATTCATATTTATAATTATATATACAATATCTTTTTTCCAAGTCGGAATTGACTTAGTTATAAAATTACATATACTTATATATATATATATAGAGAGAGAGAGAGAGAGAGAGAGAGAGAGAGGTATGTAGGTTTACTCATACTCAAATGTATAATTTTTTTTAAATTGTGATTTGACTAGAATTATAAAATTACTTATGATCACACCATAAAATTAAATTTATTCATCTAAATTATAAGAGTTCATACTTAATAATATATTGATTATTATACATTTAAGTATAAGATATTTAATTAAAAATTTACCCAAAATTTCTAATATGATTCTATAACTCAAAAAATCATATAACATCCATAAGCTACTTTCATCAACTCAAAAATAAATATAGTCAGCTCAATGTTAATCACATTACTATCCTCATTAACCTATCAACAATCACCATTTACTATCATCGATTCATCATCACTTCCCCACCGATCTTCTTCCTTTTCACAGCCATGAGTCGGCCTTTTCATCTTCAGTGCACCCATTAGTCTTACGACCATTATTTCTAATATCCCTACTAATTCTGCCTTGTATCTTGTAGGATACACAAACCCTCTCATTAATCGTTGTTTGGATGGTCCAGTGTTTCCTTGTAATATTTCCATAAAAAGTAGGGCTTTTTCGGAAATTTATGTAAAATAAGGTGCTCTGCAGCAAAATAAGGGAGTGTTAAATAGTTCGCAGGTTTTTAAATCGTCAGGCTCTCATCTCGTGTTATGAAACGCCGGTGAGGTCTAAAAACTAGGGTTCCGTTTATTTCCACCGTGTTGTCGTCGATGGATCTATCAGTTTCGGTCTGGTGGCGGTTAGATTTCGGATAGTCATATTTAGTTTTATTTCTTATCTGCCGTCCCTGTCCCATTTGGCTGATCTGTCTTGCCTTCGCATACTGGTAATTGTCCTCACACTGTTGGATTATCGATTTGCTCCTCTGGAAATTTTCTGCAATCCGCAGGTTTCAATTGAAATGATAAACTAGTTCATCGTTTTCGGCGTGCGTGTTTATGCCGGAAAAGAGTTCAATTTAGATCATGTTTTTTGTGGCTATCAAGTTCGACTTTTGAGCTAGACGAGAGGATAGCCATAGTGGGTTGCGTATCAATGGTTGAGTAATGAACCATATGCTCTTGGACTCTGTGTTTTGCTTGGTAATGTAACCATTTCACTGCATAATGAAAATGGCAAGCGGGAGTGGGCGGGACTGACTCTGCATCAATATATCATCTACTTATCCTTTTTGGCTTCTTCTTATTATATTGATAATGCACATCTTTCAGCACCCAACTCATTGAAACTTCTAATATTCTGATATCAGTGTGATGACTTTTGCTGCTGTTAATGTTCGTTATCTCGTCTTCCTCACTGTTTGATCGCATAACGGCATAGGCTATGACCAATATACAATTCTTCTGCACTGATTGCGTTGCACCGCATACTGAGTGGAATATGCTTTGGAAATTTAGAGCGAGTTCTTATAATTGCTTTCATCTGAGTCAGTTTCTCTACTTGCTTGCAGTTGCAGCAAGATAGCTCTTCACCATGAAGGGACCACCCAGCTTGCATACGAATTTCTTCTCCTCCCTGAAGCAGGTATGTTATTAGTTCTCACTGCCTGTCTTGTCTTTCTTCCTACGTGTGCTGAGGCCGAATTGTGAAATTTGAGCAGGTAGAAAAGAGATTAAAACTAGAGAATCAGGCTTCCTCGAAAGAGTCATCATCTTTGTCGGTGCTGCCTCCAACACAACCATCACAAGCCTCTGAAAAACAATATACTTCAACCCAAAGTCTTGGCTCTCCAATCTACATCCATTTGGACCGGTTGTCCAACCAAAGTTCAGCTGTCCAAGATAGTGAGCCACCATGCGAGTTCTTTTCGAATTCACACGAATTCCCATCGACTGATGAGCACATGAATCAAGAAGAAACCCCACAACATGAGTTAGTTGACGAGTTCAGTAGTGATGTTGATGATATTGAGTTGCTGATGCAGCTCTTGGATTTAACAGACTCTAAAGAAAAATACTCGAATGTGCTCGGTGAGCAAAATAGGGGAAGTATAAAGTCGAGGGGTGATGGTAATGTTGCTGGGAGTTGTCTCTGTGATGGTGGATTTTATGGTAAGATTGTTGGATTCGAGGGTCCAAAATGTGAGAGAGAAGTAAGCAGGATGGAAGGATGGATTAAGTATTTTAGGAAGAGTGGTCAAGATGACAGGATAGAGCCTCTAAGACTGGCTCACTTGCTTTTATGTAAGGCTGCTTTTGTTTCATGGAATAGTGGTGTTGGCTGTTCGGAAGGGCTTCAATTTCCTTCAACTATACTGGAATTTTTGGAGAAGGATCCTCCTACTGAGTGATAGGTATTGGCGAGTTCAGAGGAAGTTGCCCTTACAATAGCGTTTGTCAATTGCCTTCTCATTATTAAGAGTTACTGACAGAGTTGACATGCATACTTTGTATATTTACCGTCAATTGTAACATTGCTGCTGCTGCCATAAACATGTTGTACTGAATTTGCGTGATTAGTTGATCTTTGTTGTGATCTAGTACCTTTCCCAGTTGTGAGTCTGCAAACCTGTCTTTCATTATTTAGAAATCGAGGGTATGTACACAGTGGTGGAGGGATTTTTACGGTGTCACCGGACACCATTAAAATATAATTTTGTACCCTAAACTTGCACCAAAGTTCAAGGACACCATGGTTTTTGCCTAGCTATCGTGTAGGGGGACACTAGTTCCAGTCCCTTCTGCTGCACGTGTAATTTTTGTGCTATAATTTATTTATTGTCAAGAAAAAGATATTTCTAAGGGCTTGTTTGGTATGATAGTAATAGGAGTGGAAAAAAATTTCCTCATATTTTATATCTTTTATATTAAATATTTAATAATAATAAATATATTTTTAATAAAATATTCATTTTAGATCAAATTAAGATTTGGATATTCATTAGAATAAAAATATTTAATTTTAACTAGATTATATAAAATAAATAAAATATGAGAGTAATTTTTTTATTCCTATTACCCTCTAACCAAAGGAGTACTAAGTTTTGATATCACAACCATCAACAACACCTTTACTCTCATACAACCAAGTATGCCGTACAATTTCATTGTCCACTTGTTCAATTGACTTATGTTATCTCTTTGTAACTAATAGCCTTCCACATATCTATAAAGAAAGGAGCAACCAATTGATGATGATACGCATATAATTTACAATTAATTAAACATTTAAAATAATAATTATAATAATTAATATATTGGGATATCATGGAGTTTGAAGTCTTCACATCCTTTGTAAATAATATGGACGTGGGCTCCCTTTGTTGAACTCCCATCCTTGAAGTGTCCACCGGATTGACCGTATATTATCTACATAAATGCTTTATATGCATTTGTTGTTGCAATACTTTTTGGCAAAATATCTATGGTTAATGTGTTGGATGTCTCTATGTTTCCTTAATTTAAAGTTTCGTTTACAATGCTAGAACGGATCCCTATAACCGGAGCCCACCCTATGCTGAGGGGTTGGGCTGCTACGGTTCACTTAGGGTTAGGGCTTATTTCTAGGAGTTTATTTTTTCCGATTTAATTGGTATTGATATGGTCTAATTGATGTAATTAATTTTTGAATAATAATAATAATAACTATAATAATAATAATAATAATAATAATTCTATTGATAGTTATAATAATAATTTTATTAATAATGATAATAATAATAGTAATACTAATACTCCTAATAATAATGTGAATACTAATAATTATAATAATTATGGTATTAATTATAATTATAATAACTATAAAAACAATAATCATAATAATAATTATCTTAATAATATTTAATATAATAATAATTATTATAGTTATCATAATAATAATATCATAAATTATAATAATGATATTCATAATAATAATAAATATAGATATATTATTAATAATAATACTAACGTTCATAATATTCATAATTATTATAAATGTATTAATAAATGTCATAATTATTAATGATAAGAATTATGTTATTATTAATATTTATAATATTGATAATTATAATTATATAATTAATAAAAATAGTAATAAGAATTATATTAATAATTATAATAATATGAATAATATAAATACTTATAATTGTATTAATAAATATCATAATAAATAATATAATAAATGTGTTATTAATTATAATTATATCAATCATATGAATGCTAATTATTATTATAATAATTTATATAATACTATTTAGTATAATAATTGTATTATTGATTGTAATATTTATATTAATAATAGTCATTGTTATAATAATAATAATAATAATTTTTATATTATTAAAATCAAATTATTAATAATTATAACTATATTTAATTATTATGTTAATCTAATATAATATATATATTTTTAGGGTAAAAATGAAGTAAATATATAGATTAATCAAAATGAAAGGGCCAAAGGTAACATCACATGGAACAAAACCACCATAAGCCTATATAAGGAAACTAGATAATCATATGATTAATCAAATACATTAGTTTCTCAAAGGGCATACTAGCTGACACTTTCTTCATTCTATATGCTACTTCTAACATATTGTCTTAGATTATTACTTGGGCAGACCTCCTTTTGTTGTGGTATGTTTGTTGGAATCACTTCCTCCATATATGATAGGTGTAAGAGGAAAATAGAGCCCTCAATAGTTCTCTCCTCCCCTAGGGAGCCTTTACCTCTTATTTTCATCAAATGCATTATGTGTTGTCGATTGAGAGTTGTGTGCCTATTTCCCATACTATTAGAGATATGTGTATATATGCCAGTTGAGAAACTACACTGGAAAAAAAAGAGAGATGATCATGTGTTTCCACTTCATCAATGTATAAACTACACCTGGGATTTGGATACATACCCATCGTAGCCATTCATTCTCTAGTGAATAACCTTCCCTGGATTACTAACCATGGATGTAATATATACTATGGAATAGTTTGTGTATTCCAAACTTCCTTGGTCCAGGTGACTTGTTCCTTTTGATTTCTTACAAGATTATAAACATTCGAGATGCTATATTAAAACCCTACCATGCATTGTCTTTTGTTTTCTTGATTAGTAAAATAAATTGTAGAAAGATCCCCTCAACTTCATGAGAATTTTGAAAACCTAGAAGGTAGTAGATGGTATAGGAAGAGACTAAAAATCCCTACCTTTTATGTAATATGCATGGCCCACCGTACTTATAACACATGTTTTGCTTCATATAACCACTAGAGAAACCTTCCTTGGACAATAGTATTCTAAATGTTAAGTTGAAAAAAAATCCTCAGACCTCCTTTTGTTTTGAGAAGGCAGATTGTAGTCCAAGATATAGGAGCTTTTGGGGATTTTCCTTACCCTGCCTAGACATAAGATCTACACAAAACATTGATCTCCTTAAGGAATCTTTTTGGGAGCATTAGAAATAGGCTCAAACAAGCTTGTAGGCTAAATAAGACTGATTACACGAGTTGATATTATAATACCCTTAAATTTTATTAAAATTTAATATCAACTGGTTAACATTTTAACCTAATCTAAATTCTAATTTTTAGGTCATTTTGTTTTCTTTAGTCTAATCCTAGACCCGAATAATTGATAGATAAATTTTAGACTAATTCCCAAAAATTTAAACCTAAACCTAATCCCAAGCCTAAACCTAAGAATTTCCCCCATTTTCCTTTTCCTTTTCCTTTTCTCTTTTCTTTTTCCTTTTTCATCTTTTCTTTTCTTTCTTTTCTTTTCTTTCTATCTCTTCTCTCCGCCTATGCCTCAACCCACCCTTTCTTTATTTTCCTTCTCCTTTTCTTGTTAGTCTAGCTTATCTCTTATTTCCTTTCTTTCCTCCTCGACTTGCGCCTCCAGCCTAACCTATTCCCTTATTTCTTTCTTTCTTCCTTTTTTCCTATTCCTCTTCCTTGATTGATGTCCCCTGCCTCCTTCTCCCTTTCCCACTTCTCCTTTAGGCCAAACAAATCATCACCATTTTCTTCTCATCTCCCTCCTCCCATTATTTCCTAGCCTTGCACACCTGCCACCCCTACCACTCCTCCTTTCGCCACCTACCTTCTACACCACACCAACTCTTGCCAACCCAATCTCTACTCCCTCTACCACCCCTTCACTTGCCTTATCACACGTCCAACACCTAGCCTTTCTCGTTGTTTTTTTCCTGTTCCCTTCACCCCAACCATACACGTCGACACACAAACACAAACACATAAATACATGTAGGCACACCCCCTCCTCTTCTCCCTTATTCTTTTCTTTCCTTCGCTATTCAAGAAAACCAATGAGCCAAGCACCTCCCCTCCTCTTATCCTCCTTTCTTCCTTGCTCCGTCGCTGCAATCGTCGCCCAACACCACCACTGCTAGCTCTTCTCTTCTTCTTCTTTCTGGTTGTTTGACCCACACCACTCTCACCATGCCAAACAACCTCCCTCGTCACTTTCCCAATTGTAGTATTTTTTTCTTAAGTAATGGCACTTAGTGCCGATCCTCCTCCTATAGCTACAACACAACCATTCATTCCCTCTCCTTTATGCTACGACCTTTTTTGTTGTTCCCTTTTCCCTACCTTTGACCCTTTTACTACTAATTGTCGCCACCACCTCCCTTTTTCCTCCTTTTCTCTCTTGGTCTTCACCCTCTCTTTTTCCTTATACTACCACTATCCACATCACTCCTTGTTGCCAACCCCCACTGGTCCTAGCACCACCATCACTAAATCCTTGCTACCAACCAAATCCACCTCTAGCATCAATCAACACCATCATCAGCTCCATCCCCATGCTACCACCCCCTTTGGTTCTAGCGTTGTCGTGTCTGCTGCCACGACACCACCAATTGTCATCGTATGCCACTTGGTTATAGTTGGCAATCAATTTAGGTAGGTAAGGTTTGGGTCGGGTTATAGTGGATCAGATCATTCTCAGGTTAGGTTTTTTTTACGACTCATTTTCCTTTGTGAGTCGATTGTGGGTTAGTTTATATCATTTTGTGTCACCTTAATATTTAGGTCTAGTTCTGATTGTTATAGATCCGGATTGTATTGAGTTAATTTACTAGATCGGGTTGGGTTTGGGTTAAGCTAGTTTAGAATCAAGTTGAATTGGGTTTAGTTATTTTGGGTCAACTTGTCGGGTCAAGTTGGGGTTAGACTGAGTAAGCTTGTATTAGGATGATTTTTTATTTGGGTTAATTTGATAAGTTAGGTTTGGGCTAACTTAATGAATTGGGGTTTTTTTAGATTTTAATGGTTGGGTTGGGTTTGTACCGAGCTAATCTTGAATCGAATCACTTTAGATTCAGAACAAATCGGACATTAACCGCTAATATTAATTTAACTTAGTAACCTTGTAAGTAATCATTAAGTTTGACTTCATGTAAGCATGTAATTAATAATATGTTATTAATTACTATTTTTTTATTATGACTTTTTAATATTGTGCTTTTATGCAAAAAAAATGTAAAATTAGAATATCGTTGGTGAATAAGTATGTACACAATAAAATTAAGAAAAATAAGTAAATTTTATAATATATATTTAAAATCTTTAAATAAATAATAAGATGTGTATTTTTTCATTATCAAAACTAGTTAATATCAATTTTAGTTTTGTCAAGTTGGGTCGAGTTGATGGTGAGTCAGATTGATTGTGGGTCGGATTGATAAGAGGTCATGTTGGTATTGGGTTATGGGTTGGGTCGGGTCTGATCGATAAATTTCTCAAGCTATGTCAGGTTGGGTTTTGCGTTGGTCAGGTTAGGTTAGTAGGTTGAGTCAACTTTTGCTAGCACCACACTTGGTTTAAGCCTTTCACTTTTTGGTTACCTCTACTTTTCCACCCTTTCCTTTTACTTATCTTCCCCTAGATTAATTTTTCCTAAGTGTAATTTTGTGCATTTTGACTTCTAGGTTATATTCTGGTGGTATTGGAGGAGGAAGCGTATGTCTTATATGCTTAGACACTAGAGCTACTATGGTAATGATACATGTCACAATTAGGGCTTTTATATACAACTATGTATATTTATTATCATGATAATTGTAATACCATATGATGCAGCAGCAATCACCCAATAATTATGTACCAATTATTCTTCATTTGGAAAGTGTCTCCCACAAATTTAAAGACCAACGGATGGTTATGTTGCTCGAAATGTAACAAAAAAGTAATTAAATGTCTATGTGCATGTGCATGACATGCAAGGAGGGAGTAACCACGTGCATGAGGAGGATGTTGGTAGGATTTTTAAGAACTTTTAAGTTATTTAGATAATTTATTAATTAATTAATAAAGTAGGAGAATAAAATTATCATAAAGTTAGCATAAAAGTAGCATAATATCTTTTAGCTTGGAATCTTTTGAAATATGCTTTAGCTAGTGGGAGAAAGGTTAAATTATTCATAAATGTCGAGCATATGGCATGTATTATGATAATTGAATGAATAATTAAAGTTGAAGATCAACATTGATTGAATTTTGTGTGAGTTCAAGCTCAAGCAAACCTAATCTATGTGAACGATTTGGCTTGAAAGTTTTAATCTCTTCGTCTATGTGAATTAGAGATTAATCCATATCTTTTCTACTAATCTTAATCCATATTTTCCTGCACTAATTACCATCAAAAACCTACTCTATTTCTGAAATACCCCAAAAACCCTAATTTAGGAAATCATGGCCGAATAAGGAATTATTATGAAATTAATTAAAATAAACTACTTTTAGTGAAATAAAAAGGAATTAATAGGATAAACCAAGAAGGAATTTATAAGAGTGTAAATAGGAGGAATTATGGTATTTTAAGTTAATGAAGGTTTTCATTTTAGAAATTTATTAAATACCTTAAATTATTTAAAATAGGAAGGATAAAATAGTTCAAATTAATATAAAATTTATAAATAATTTAATTAGAGAAAATTAAAGTGTTTTGTTAATTAAAATAGAATTTAAGAAAATTCTTCCAAAAATCCCTAAACTAACCTAAAAATAGAATTTTATTTTTGTTTTGATAATTACATTTTATTAAATACCCAAAATTACCCAAATTATACTAATTAAGCCAACCACTAATTTTCCCTCTTTTTCCTTTTTCCCTTTTTCCTTTTTCTCCCTCCTTTTTCCTTTTTCCTTTTTCTTTCTTCCCCTTCTCTCCCTTATTATTTTTTTTCCGGCCTGGGCTGGCCTGCCAGGCCCAGCACCCTTTTCCCCCCTCGCAGCCCGTTCCTCTCCCGCGCCCCTCTTCCTTTTTCCCGGCCGGTTCGGCCTTTTCTTTCTTTTCTTCTTTCCCCGCTGAACCGCCGGTCCGCCCCACCGTACTTCGTCTTCAACCTCTAGCCGCCTGCAACCCGAGATTTCTGCCGGTGAAGGAAGCTTCAACGCCACGCCATTAGCTTCCGTCATTTCGCCCTTCTCATCCTCGTTGTCTCCCCTGTAGATTGGACTAATCGATCTGTTTCTTTTTCCCGCACGAAACCTCCCTCTCTCTCCCCGACGAGCCTCGGTCTGCAACTGCAGACCTGCACCGGTCAGCCTCGCCGGACACGCATCCACCTAACCTCCGACCCTCCCTCACATCCTTGTCGTTTTCCTACCCGTTTGGCCTATAAATAGCCCCGAAGACCGCCTCAATCGGGTTCGAAATTTGGAACCCAGAAAACCCGAGCCGCACACCGCCCCACCTTCAGTCGCTGTTTCCTCCGCCCTCGGCCACCGTTGCCGCCTGCCCGTGCCACCACAATCCTCCCTGCACCGCCCTCTTCACAACCAACCACCTTAGCCACCCTGCCTCGCGCCGCACGTGCCGCCCTGGCCGTGCGAAAACCTCTTCCCGAATCGACCCCCTTCCAGCCCTGCGCCACCTTCGTGCCGCCGCCACCAGCTGTGCCGCCGCTTGCAGCACCACCATCACCCCCCAAAACGACCGGCAGCTCCTGCTCTACCACCCTATACCTCTCTTTTATCCTGGTTTTCCCTCCCCTAGCCTCCACCACCATTTTTCCCCTCTCTCCCTTCCTCCACCACCGCGCCGCCGCCGCCGCCGCCACCTCAGTCAGGTTGCCCAACACCCTGAACCCTAAAGCTTAAAAATAAATAAATGAATAAAAATAAATATAATTGATTAATGATTTAACCTTATTAACTACTATTATTAGTATTATGATTAATATTAACATTACCATTATTATTACTAATATTGTTATTATTATTAATACTACCACCCTTATTAATATTACTAGGACTCCACATTACTCTAAGGACTTTTAATTAATGGTGTTAATTAACTATAGGGCCTTGTTAATCTATTATTAATAATAATAATAATATTATTATTATTATTATTATTATTATTATTATTATTATCCCTATTATTATTATTAAGCATTATTGTTACTATTATTACCATTAGTGTTATTATTATTATTATTATTATTATTATTATGGTTGTTATTACTATTATTATTATTATTACTATTATTATCATTAGTGTTATTATTATCATTAATATTATTATGAGCATTACTATCATTATTACTACTATTATTATCATTTTTATTATTATTATCAATATCGATCGTTACCGTTACTATTCTTATGGTTATGTTATTATTATTATTATTATTATTATTATTATTATTATTATTATTATAATTATTATCATTATTGTTATTATTATTGTTATTAGTACTATTATTATTATTATTATTACTATTAGTATTATTATTATCACTATTATTACTATTATTATTACCATTGTTATTATTTTACTATTAGTGTTATTATTATCAGTATTACTATCATTAGTGCTGTTATTGTCATTATTATTATTATTACTATTATTATTATTATTATTATTATTATTATTGTTATTGGCATCATTATTATTATTATCCTTACTATTTTTATTATCAACATTACTATTACAGTTGTTAATATTATTATTACTACTACTATTATTATTATTATCATTATTATCCTTATTATTATTATATTATTATTATTATCCTTGTTATTATCTTGTTGTTGTTGTTGTATTTAACGCATTTATTATTTATCGAGTATTACCATCGTTATTATCCTTAACGTTATACTTTAATATTATTACCTTAGTATTTTTGTTATGCCTAGTATTTGCCACAACTATTGTATTGTTATTATTATTGTAATTATTATTATGGGTATTGTTATTTTACTATCATTATCGCTATCATTACTATTATTATTACTATGGTTAATACTAGTGTCATTATGTTATCTTCTAACTATTATTGTTATCGCTATTATTCCTATTAGTATTATTTCTAGTACTTTTACTATCATTTATATTATTACTATTAATATTATTATTGTTGTTAATATTAATATTATTATTATTATTGTTGCTATTAATATTGTTGTTATTATTAATATTATTATTATTGTTGTTGTTATTATTATTGTTATTATTATTATTATTACTATTAATAGTATTATTGTTATTATCCTTACCATTATTATTATTGCTATTATTATTATTATTATTATTATTTTCATTACTACTACTCCTTCTATTATTATTATTATTATTATTATTATTATTATTATTATTATTATTATTATTATTATTATTATTATTATTATTATTATTATTATTATTATCATCGTTATCGATATTGTCATCTAAATGGTTATGGTTGTGTTAGTATTTTATTATTATCGATAATATTACTATCACTAATGCCACTATGATTTCAATTATTATTATCATCGTTAGTATCATTATAGCCTTTATTATTCTTATTATGAGTACTATTACTATTAGTAGTATTCTTCTTATTGTTATTAGCAATTATTATTAATAATATCAAAACCCTCACCCTAAAACTCTGGATTTGGTAAAACTTACTTTAATTAGTGATAATCCGTTTAAGCTATCGTAAGAGTAGTAATAACCCTATTCTTTATTTATAAACCCCATCCTTAATATTAGCCTTGGTGTTAGACCATGATAGGGGTAAGATAGGAATTTTGATAATTCCGGTAGAGGGAGATTAACCCTAAGTATTTCCCTCTTATAGGTGAACCGGGTCAAACCCAGGAGGTGTAGGAGCGTGCTCTAAGCCCGGCGCCGATTTAGGTAAGGACGTAACTAAGGCCGCCTGTGTGTATTACATGCTTTATTTGCCTTGGATGCCTCGTACGGTTTATATGTTGTATTATCTGTATGTTATCTGTGTATTTATGTAGCGCAGCTTGGAACCGAGGTATGTTCCCGTGCCCTTGTCTATATGTACTAATATGGTATGACACAAAGATGAGGTGGTGTGATGTGACATGCATGCTAGGTGTTTTGATGAGGAATTGTGGAGTAGGGGCTTGAAAGAGAAAAATAAGCAACTAAAATAACCAAAGGGAAGTACGCTGGTTAACATAGGTATGGACGACCTAAGGAATTCATAATTGTGAGATGATGAGGAAAAAGGGGGATTGAATAAAATGGAAGTGCGGGAGAAACTAAGGTTGCATGGGAAAACTAGGGTTTGCATGGGAATGATAGAGTTGGCATGGTGGAAATGATAGGGTTTGCATGGGGAGATTAAGGTCGCATGGGGGCGAACCTTACGTATGAAAAGTTACTTTGGGACGT
This sequence comes from Tamarix chinensis, assembly GCA_030549775.1. NCBI lineage: Eukaryota > Viridiplantae > Streptophyta > Magnoliopsida > Caryophyllales > Tamaricaceae > Tamarix > Tamarix chinensis. Next base: position 25,028,417 of record CM060178.1, on the reverse strand, counting down.
GGGGAGACTAATGAGAGGTCTGTTTGGGAGACTAGAGGCTCGAGGTGAAAATAGTACGTAGGGTCATATAAGGGTACCTAGGGTTTGGGAAAGAAACCCTAATTTGAGAGAGTGGAAAAAGAAAAAAAAAAGGAAAATGGTAAGAATAAATGAGGAGGAGTGAGGTATGAGGGAGAGTTGAGTCTAAGGGTCATGATCTGGTTTCCAATGCGAGAAATATGTTAAGTCTGATAAATCGCAAAGGGTATTTAGTGGCCTAAGATGAGTGTGGGGGATAGCTCGGTAACCTAAACCGAGTAAGGATATAGCTAAGGCTGAATGTGTGACATGTATCCTATGTGCCGTGGATGTTCTATATGATTTATGTGTTGTGTTTTGGAACGTCATTATCTTATCTGTTCCATGTGTATCGTAGCTTGGAATTAGGACGTGTTCTTGTGCCCTCATTTGTATGTGATAGTACGCATATACCTTCAGTTTGATGTGATGTGTTGAGATCGCTGGCCATGCATGACAAAAGATATGCCCTCGAATAAGATACATTAAGACACTAACGACTTACAGAGAAAAATGTTGAGCCGAACCCAGACCGGTCCACCGGCTATAATAGTGGCAGGGTATCTTACCCTCACGACCGTTCCACCGGCTATAATAGTGGCAGGGCATACGCCCTCGCGACCGTTCCACCGGCTATAATAGTGGGGGATGTCGTGCTCAACAAACCAAACGTAAAAGTGATAAGTCATGGAAAGATACTAATATCTACAGTGGAATACCTTGTGAGTCGGGGCCAGACCGGTCCACCGGCAAATAATAGTGGCAGGGTATATTACCCTCGCGACCGTTCCACCGGCTATAATAGTGGCAGGGCATAGCCCTCGCGACCGCTCCACCGGCTATAATAGTGGGGCTCCCGCACTCGCATGGATTAATAAATACTGTGTATGAAATGGACATATTATTATTAACGAGGATAAAGAATAAGTCACTGGAAAGTACTCAGGCCTTATCTTGTGTGTTATTGCATGTTACTTATATGATTGTGTGATGTAGACTACGTGGTATGATTGTATGCTTGGCCCTAGCACCTACACCCTTACTCAGTACTGGACCCGTATTGATACTACCTTGATCGAATGGGTCCTGTGATGATCCACCAATGGTGGGGAGCAGACCTTTGATGCAGGTTTTGATCGGTTGCTAAATTGGGGTGGAAGGTTTGACTTGAGTGAGTAAGTGGTCCGGATATTTACCCTTCGGAATTTGTTTTGTGTAATCGTATTCGTCTTGGAAGTCACAAGTGTTGTACTTAAATTTTCAAGGGTTTTATCGTACTTGTTATTCCGTTATTTTAAGTACTCTGATGTATGGACTTTTTAAATTGTATTTCGGAATGCAACTTTTGACCTTCGCACTCTGATTCTGTAAAACTTATGCCTTATGAATGATTTGTTCTAATTTTATTCTTTTTAGCCTTAGCACTTATTATCGGGTCGGTAGGTATGAATCGATCTGGTACTAAGTGTGGCGGTAATACCCCCAGATTCACAATTTTATTTGCTTGCTTCCGCTAAACTTCTTTTAAATTTAACGAAATTTTTCAGTAGTAAATTTGGGGGTGTTACAATTTCATGGTTAAACCAAACCCTACATTGGTATACAAAACCGACGCCTTAAAACATTCATTCAAAACCCTAACCATACATACCAACCAAACACCACCTTATTTCCTCTTCTTTGAACCAAACCCTAACCCTAAACCACAACTCTAACCATCATCCAAACCCTCACTTTTGATACCTCATCATCATCTCATCATATTCGAATCACATTCATCATTAATTCATCACCATCGAATCATCATCACCATCAACGGATCACCATCATCATTTTTCTACCCTAATTTGAACCACCATCATCTTATTTGCATCTTTTTCGACACTTTAGTCTTTAAAATCACCAACACCGAGCCTTTATCATCTCATTCAAACTCTATTTGAACCATTAGATCCATATATTTAAAGATTACACCCTCCCACACACATCACCATATGTTTTGTGCTATTTATTGAATGGAAAGTTATGATGTTTAATAAAATTTGAGAATGTTTGATTTTGATTTGGAATAATAATTGGGTTTGAGTTAAGGGTGGATTTGAATAAAGTTTGGGATATTGAATAAGACAAGTTTTTTGATGAACTGATTGACTGGTTCTATGAACCGATTGAATGGTTTGTCATTTCAATTAAGAGGTTTTGTTTGACTAAACTGATCTATTAGTTTGGGGAATTGATCGGCTGATTGGTAGAACAAGAGACTGGTAGGCCAACTCAATTGAATAGTTGGTCAGGCTAAGTATTTTTTTCCAAAATTTAATTTTTTAAGGAAATTTCTTATATCAAAATAGAACCTTAATAATCCAACTCCAAGCTATTATGTAGAGATTCTTAACCCTTTTTTTATTTATCATTATTCGGCTCTAGCTATTACCTTGAAATGATTCGAGGTTTGATTTGGACAATTAAAGGAGAGGATGACCTCACCCTTGTATTCTTTCACCTCTCTCCTCTACACACGTCTAGAAGTATTACTTCAATTTCTAGATTATCTTTGCTTAGCTAGGAAATTCCTTCCCATTTTGATTTTCCATTACCTTTATTTTGTGCAAGATTTTCTAAACAAAATCGGATTGCACTGTATAGAAAATCACCATTTTAGCTTTGGAATGGAATTCAACCTATCTTTGATAAATTCGCGCATTTAGATCATATTTTAATGGTAAGATTAGGGTTTCTTGATTTTTTGCATAACCCCACTCATATTTTAACCAATTTGTTGAGTATAAATAACCCTAATCACCCCTTCTTCTCACTTTTCTTTTAGCCTCCAAAATATCTTAGTTCTCTAGAATTTGTTTCCTTCGTCTCCACTGTGAGCTTTCTTTTGAGTTCTTTCTACTATTTTGATCCTTTCTCTAGCTCTTTCTAGTTTTATCTTTAAGCAAGAACAAGTTAGATTAAGGAGGAAGTTGAGTTTCACTTAACAGAATATTCCTCTATTTTTCTCTTAGGCTTGGTAATCCTATTTTTCTTTCTGAATTTGAGTTATGATCGTGAAAATTATTCAATGATTTATGAAGCTTTAACTTGCTATTATTAAAGGTTTTGGAAGTTGAGAATCTTCCAAGTTGAGTTTTTCTCATTAGTGAAAAATTTTTACTAGTACCAAGTAAGTCATTCTTAGCTCTAAAATGTTTCTTGGATAAGCATGTGATGTGATATATTCTATAAAGTTTTAATTCTAAAGGTATGCATGAGATTTTACCTTCAAATTTAAGCATGTTGAATTATTTGTGAATCTTGAGAAAAAAATGCATGATTTTAGAGAAAATAGGGTTGAGTTGCTCGAATATGAAGCACGATTCAGTTTATGATCTAGTAAAAATACTAACACGTTGCTATGATATGTTTTAGTTTGAATTTGATAGGATTTTATAGTGTGATTCACATGGAAATGTCTTTTTTATGCTATTTGGAAGCAAACTGATCGACTAGTTAGATCAAACCGATCTGCTAGTCCTTAAAACAACTAACTAATTGACCAGTTAGTTTATGGTGATCTTGGTTACTCTCTAATTATATCAATAGACTAGTTTAGTAGAACTGATCGATTGGTCTCAGGATAGTTGACTAGTTTGGTAGAATTGACCAACTAATCAAAGGGAACCTTGGGTTTGGTTGAGCCAAACCGATCGACTAGTTATGCCAAACTAATTGATTGGTTAGGCTAGATTGTATGATTTTGATCTTTTATCCTTGATATGCTTTGAAACTATGCCTCATGCTACTATATGATTTTTAATGATGGAAATATACTTTTTGGCATAGATTGACAAACCTAATGAGTGGATTAAATGGATCATAACTTGTGGCATTCTTGATAAGTGCTTAAGAAGGCTTTAGTGGAAAAACTTGAATAAGGACGCTATGACCTCAAAAGGGTAATGTAATATGGATTATTAGCTCTAATGGAAACCCCATCACATGGTTGGGGGATAAAAATGGTTAACATGGAACAAGTATGTGGATGTATCACTTGAATGTTGCATGGGCCTTGTATGGTTACATAACCTTGGAAAATAATGCACTTATCATGACCATCAAACTATGTGTGGGTCTGGGCTACCCGATCCTCAATTAACTACCTGTGGTTAGTTTTCCTTTGGGTGTTTATTGGTGGCTTCAGGCTTTTCCTTTGGGCAGGATCCTAGAAATCTCAGTAACTTACCTACTCTAGACGTTGATGATGTATTAGGAGGGTATCGATACTAAAGGGTCTAGTCACCTAGGTAATTTTTAGCTTTAGTAGTATTTTATATCCATTAGTGGTTACTTGGCTCCGCCTCGACTTTATGTACTTTGGTTTGGATGTACTTTCATGGTATGTGAGACCATGGTATAGCGCATAGTCCCTCACTCTATATAAATAAGGATGTATATAAAGAGGAAAATAAAAGAGAAAGAATGGGAAAGAGAAATAAAAGCTTATAAATAAATGACCTAATGGATTATGTAAGTTAGAAAATAGACCTAATAGAAAATTATGTGAATGGAAGGTAGAAACCCTAATATTAATTTGAATAACCTACTTAGTAAATTGTATGTTGCTATCTATGATGTTTTGTTGTGTTGTTAAGCATGATAAGACCCACAATGTCTGAGGCATGTATGGTATGAAGTTCGGATGCATCATATAACCATGATAGATCATGCTTATCTAATTATAATATAAGCATGATATATGTTAGTATTATCTCCGTATTATGATAGGACTTTGTGTGCTTGTGAATCCATTGAGGAGGTAACTTGGCTCACTCAGTACAAAACATACTGATGTGCCCGTTAATTTTGTCACCTACTCATTCCTACAAGCAACAGACTATGTGTAGGATTTTAGGGATGAATGGTAGTGGACCTACCTCATTTTGGTCTTGGGACTTGATATTGTGGACATCTAGAGTCTTTTGTTTGGTCCTTAATGGACTAGGGTTTAGGCTGCACCACACTTTTGTTTTCTTTCATTGTAATTCTGCACTTCAGTTTAATTCCCTTTCATGTATTTGAATATGTAGGGACCATCAAGGTCTTATTCTTGTTAACTCTTTCTTTAGTATCTATATATTGTGTTTATTATGCACTCTACTTTCATTTTGATTGGTTTGGTTTCTCAACCTTGTATTAAACATGGGACGGGCGATAGACACCTACCCTATGTTAGGTGTGGCGGTAACACCCCATTTTCCTAAGGGCTAAGTAGTTTTATGCTTTCTCAATATTTTTAAAGAATAATTTTTCAGTAGTGAAAATTAGGGGTGTTATAATAATGGTACTATATGATATGTGATGCTGTATATTGAAAGAAAAGGTAAGAAAGTTATGAAAATATGAGTTGTGTGTATATTGTTGGTTGATATGAATCATGGTGTGTAGTACCTATGTATAAGCATGTGTATGCATTTTTATGATGATATAACATATTGGAGGTTGAAAAATCATTCATCTTAGGATTCGTAAGATTTTTATGGAAAATGAGCATATTAGTTGTCTCAAGAAAATTTTGGTCAATATGAGTTAAAAATGGGATGTTGGGTATTGCAATGTGATAATTGGTTCAAAATAGGTTAAATAAACTATGTAAATTTTTTGGAGTGAATGTGAAATATCTAAGTCCAATAAATGAGAAAAGTGATTTTAAGCATAAATAGTAACCCTAGGGGTGGAATCATTATCATGTGTGTGAAATTTAGAATTTAACCTAAAAATTTGGATTTGTTGTTAATGTTGGCATGTTAGGTATGCATAGTAAATCAAGTGGTTATATGGATTTTATGGGAAAAGATATGGTAAAATTATGTTATTAGGTTTTATAAGAAATATGAATAGTAACATTAAAGGTAGGCTATTATCATATGTGTATAATGTTGGAGTTTAACTTTTGGGTATTTCATTAATAATAATATTTTAAGGATAGGAATTAAATTTGGTAATGAAATGAGTACTGAGGGAGAGATTATGCTAGTCTTGTGAAGTTAGGGTTTTTTTAGGGGAATATGACTTGTCCTTGGGAGGATGTTTTCAGACATTTGTCTTACATGTCTATGCTTGTGTTTTCAAGATGAAATTGAAATAAATAACCATGAATACAATATTAATCATTTACAAGGAAAGACCATATGAGTAAGGACTGGTTGTACTTGTTCTAGGGACGGCAACGAAGCAGGTATGGATCGGGTACCCCTTATCCATACCCGAACCCGATAATAAATTTGATAACCATATCCGTACCCATATCCGCATGGATATCCGTTACTTTACCCATATCCGTATCAGGCGGATATCCGTTATCCGTCGGGTACATCAAACCCGTTATCCAACGGATTGAAATTACCTGTTTATCCGTTACCATTACCCGTTTATCCGTTTTTGTACCCGTTTACCTGTCATAATATATATAATTTACCTAAAAAATTATGTTTTGATATTAAAAAATATATATAAAAAATCCAATAATTCATCAACTTAGTAGCTAAAGTTGATAATGTATCTGTAGCATAATAGAAAAACATAGTAAAATATGCCAACAACAATATTGTTTAAACATAGTAGATAATGTCCAAAAAAATAAAAAAAACTAGTAGAACACAAATGACATTCATAAATCATGATAGGATGAACTTTTCAATCTACATTCTTCAATCTTCAACCTTCAGACATTAATCATCATGATTTATAAATCATGCATCTACCTGGTACATAAAAACAGTAAAAATAAATAGTCAAATATATATATATATATATATATATATATATATATATATATATAATATTCATATATATTATAGAATATAGAATATATATGTATTACATTTGCTAATAACATTATAAAATTTATAAACATCTAAGTTTTACCTCATTTTCACCATTGTCGGAGTCCTCATAAAAAGAGCACGACAAGCGACGATAATGTGATACTTGATAGTTATTATTATCTAGAAAAGAATTGAAATAATAAAATTAATAGATAAAAGAATACATATTTAATAATTAAACTAAATTTCAATAATATAAATAAAATATTACCATTGTTACTCATCATTGCTGCCCAAAGCCAATATCGACCACACATCAATGCTTCTAAAGTCTTTGGATGTAGCCGATTGTGGTGAGGAGTGATAAACCGACCGCTTGTGCTAAAAGTAGATTATGAAGAAACTGTGGAAACAGGAATAGCAAGAATATCTCTATCCAATCTCGACCACACATCAATGCTTCTAAAGTCTTTGGATGTAGCCGATTGCGGTGAGGAGTGATAAACCGACCGCTCGTGCTAAAAGCAGATTATGAAGAAACTGTGGAAACAGGAATAGCAAGAATATCTCTAGCCATATTTTGTAAAATTGGAAACTTAGAGTTTGTCTTCCACCATGACAAAACATCAAAATTCTCCATCCTTGGCATAACAACCTCCTCCAAGTAATAGTCTAGCTCGTTCTTTTGCGATGAATTAGTGACGCCATGGTTAGCTAACCACTTTTCATATATGTCTGCTCCTCTAGAATCCAAACTAGCACTACCACCATAGGAAGTATGACTAGAAGTAGTTAAACCACAAGATGTACTTTTATTTCTCTCTATACGCTTCAATTTCTCCTCATACTCACGAAGTAATTCATAACATATTCTATGAACTTTCTCTATCTCATCATAAGTGGAGTCCGGATAAATTAAAGAATAATAACATTCCACCAACTTCATTTTATATCGGGGATCCAAAATGGTTGCTACTGCCATAATCCCATGAATAGCAACAAAGTAACATCATAAAACAATGATCATTTTGAACAAATAATCCGAGCCAATTTCCACTCCTCGGAACTAGGAAAACATTTAAATCTAGGCTCCAACCATGATAGCCTCTCAAACACATCTTCATACAACAATGCAACATCAAGCATTAAGAAAGTGGAGTTCCATCTTGTCTTACAATCTTGTACTAAGGCCTTAGTATATGGAACTTCTTTTTGTTGACAAACCTCTACAAACATTTCTATTCTTTTTGGTGTTGCCCTCCAAAACACCACACTCTCACGAATATTTTCAATTGTCTTTTGGATTACATCCATTACATCCCTGACAATCAAATTAAGAATATGCGCAGCACAACGCATGTGAAAATATTTTCCATGCAATAAAAAACACTTCGCTTGTAATCTCCTTTTCATATCATCAATCATAGCATCATTGGTAGTACAATTGTCAACAATTAGCATTGTGAGCTTTGTATCAATATTCCAATCCACCAAAACAATTAACAAAACATCACAAAGAACTTTAGCTGTGTGGGGAGTAGGAACATATATGAACCTTAACAAAGATAAAAGGAAACAAAACAACAAATGAGAATGAGAACAACACATTATCATATAGGATTAACATCAAAACTTAGAACTTGATGTAGATAAAATATTAAAAGTACCTGAGTATCCGACTTTGTAAATTCCATTGAGTATCAATCCAATAAGCTGTTATAGCCATAAAACCCTTCTTTTGATTTTGAGCGGTCCATGTGTTAGTAGTGATTGAAACCCTACTCTTATTACAATGTAATAGGGACATTGTTTTGTTTTTCTCAAACTCAAACATCTTAAGAATACGACTCTTTAATGTATTCCTCGAAATCAACTTAAAAGATGGTTGAAGACCGGACACGAACTTTTTAAATCCTTAATGTTCCACTATAGAAAGTGGATACTCATGCATGACCACCATATTACACAAGTCTTGCCTTGAAACTTCTTGATTGAATTCAATGATCATTATCTTTCCCTTTCCTTCCCCCTTTTGAGTAAATTGCAACTTGTTTTGGCCTACTCCTCGTATAACCTTAAAACCTACACACTTCTTTATATGCTCATGCAAATGAGAAGTGCCATTTCTGGGATCCCCACTTAGACTTTTATTACAACCTTTACAAATGGCCTTCTTCTTCCCATTAGTTTCCACTGCATTAAAATGTTCCCATACAACAGAAGTTTTCTTTCTTTTTTTCCCTAGAGTAAGTTGTTGCACTTCTACATCTTCCTCTTCCTCATTTGTAGATGGCTACATGGTATTGGGGTTACTAGCTGTAGCAGATGAATATAGAGGTACTTCACTTGGTGAATCGGTAGTACTAGCTCTAGTTGCCATCCTTAAACCTAAAGAGAAGTATATACTATGTTATCAGCTGTACTTGACTTGATGAGTCTTAGTCGGACATTTCAAATTTTCAAGATAAAACCAACAATGAATTCATGTGCATTACAACAACAATAAAAAAAAACTTCTGTATGTCAACAACACCACAGTAGTTTTTCTTCCAAATACTATTTGTTTAACAATTAGTGGACCATTAACGTTAATGTTGTCCTTTCTTGATGGCTCAATTATTTCAGAAACAATTATTTATAATATAGTCCCTCATCACTAAAAAAATAATTTATTGATATAATAATATATCATATCGTTACTACTTTTTTTTGGTGGAATCTAAAATATTGATACAATAGCGTAGTAATATAAGTTTAGGAGGCATCAAACTAATAATACAACATCATATATCGTGAATATTTGATTAATATGCCTTTTTGTATTATTAATAGTTAGTTTATGTATAATCTTATATTTAGGTTATCTAGCTAGAAATCGAAAAAATAATTGTAAGTTTAAGGTTCGTAATGGAATTAAATGATGGTAGCGAATTAAATGACAATGAATAGTCCTCTCGCAGCCAAAGCTAAGCCCAAGGTTACAATCCCATACCTATGAATGATCGATTTAGATGGTACTACTTCGTATGTGGTAATGGAATTAAGAAGATCCAGGTAGGATATCGAAGATATGTCAGCCAGGGATGATGATGATGTATTAGAAACACATAAAATATTGGAGACAGGCTAACAATATCTCACGAAGTCGGCACTACCATTTTGGACGGTAGTTTTTCTTCCAAACCAAACATCAGTACATCACAACAGGCCAACAACAAACCAAACCTTAAATTACAAAAATTTTTGATTAACAAATTTAATTAACCAACTTACAGGCGGCAGGCGAAGACAGGCGGAGACTAGCAGTGAGGACTTGCAGGCGGTAGGCGGCAGGTGAGGTGGCCTCTTGATTCGACAGACAGAAGAGGAAGACGAACCGAACCGGAGACTCAAAGATGAAGACTCTAATTAAGAGTTATAGAATTTCGATTCAAGAGAAGAGAAGAGTGGGTGACGGGCGGAGACAGGCGGAGACGGGCAAGTGGGCGACGGCCAAGGGCAATGCACCGTCATGATTCGATTCAAAATCAAGAGAAGAGTCAAACTGTCGAAGACTGAAGAGTTACTTGACTATTGTCGAAAACAACTCCATTCACAACTCCATTCAAAATCTAATCTGACCGAAGTAAGATTAAGCCAAGAGTATTGATACAAAGTTACAGAATTTCACCAGTGAAAGTGTGAAACTCGATGGATAAGACTAAGAGTCACCACAACACCACCTCTGAATCTGAAGAGTGAAACTCGACAGCTACTCGGCTAAGGATGACGAGACAAACAGCAAAAATAGAATTTGAATTTCTAGATTTAATTTTAAGTAGGGTTGTAGGTAAAATGACAATTTAATTTCTAATTATAACTTATTATTGTATAAAAAGTTAAGGGTAAAATGGTAAATATATAACGGGTAAACGGGTACGGATACGGATATGGATATCCCGTCCCGTACCCAAACCCGCCGGGTATTTTTAACCCTTACCCATATCCGTATCCATATCCGTTTATCATTATCCATATCCATATCCATCGGGTAAAATCCGTCGGATTTCGGGTATTATCTGCCCCATTTACATCCCTAGACATATGGGATAAAATTGGGGCCTCCATTCATATCTTATTTATTTTTTGAGATGTTCTCCATCTAGTTTCTATATTGTCACAAAATTAGGAAAAGGTCGGTGGATATCAACTTCCATAGGCATCTTGACATATGAGGTTCTATACTTATTTGTTGTGACTACATCCATGAGGTTTCCCCACATAGATGGCAATTTGGCTTAAGGAATTAGAGGACCAAAATATTATGGATGTTTAGGAAGGGTAATCTAAGTGTGGATAAATTGGAAATTATATATATTAAGTTCAAGATCAATAATCCATTTTTTGAGATTCAAAGGTCAATTACCACATGTCTAATAAGGCGTGTTTAATATTTTTTGACACTCCTCTTTAGATTTGAACTGAAATATGATGAAACCCTCATCATGAAAATGGATAGTTGGGGATATATTACGCTAATGTACGTGGAAATAAGTTTGTGTAAAAGAAAAGGATGGTCGTCCCCCATAGATATACCCAACCAAGGCATGTTCCCATTGTTTAGCCTTAGTATGAGGTTCCCTCAAAGATATGAGGTCATACATAGGTTAGTTGAACCAATTGATTTGGATGTTTGTTGTCCATCACCACATCCATCCATGATTGTCCAACATCCTTAGGCATATCAAAATTTCCCTTCAACACCCTATTCAATTGAATTACATTAGTAAGGTTTTCTATAAAAAAAATTGAATGCATATTATTTGTCTTGGTATTAATTTTTTTTGGCAAAATTGGATTCGAATAAGAAGAAATGTCATTAGTGTAGTCTTTAGTAATGGTTGTGGGAGCAGATTCGGTGTGCCTCTAAAAGGATGGATTTTGTGGGCTAATTGCTATTGGGATTGATATTCTAGTAATTCCTTTTGTACACTCTTGAGCGGGATATACTTAATTGGCAACACACATTTGCATGCAATTAGTTTCATGTGTATACGTTTTCGGTGGTCCATTATAGAAGGTCGCGGGGGAGGAGGGTCCATTTTAGCACTACTCATCTAATATGATGATATTAGTGCCAATTTAATCTAATTTGATTAATACTAATATAATATAATATGTGGTAAAAATAATCTCTAGAAAGTAGGACATTAGAATGTCTTTGTACAATATACTTAGTGTGTTTAAATACCGTATTATTTCTATCTTATATCTATATTTTATATGTGATACATTACTTTTTATAATTTAAAACTATATATTGTGTTCATTACAACTTCTTATAAAGTATCTTCATATAAATAAAATAATATTAAAAAGCATATCAAAAGGTGTCAATACACCACTTTATATAACATATTAACTTATCAAACATGACTTTAATAATTTCTTCTTAAATGATAGTTGAGATAGAAATTTATCTACAAATTAAGACAATTGTAAACAACATGGTTGAGCACAATTTGCTTCTTGTTACCGGTAACAGGAAGCCGTGATAATTTATAAATTTTATATATTAATAAAATACATATTAATACGAGTACAAAAGAGAATAAGAAAAATTTACATCTTACACTGCAAAATAGACATTTTTCATGATAAAATTATCCCTCTAAAATTATGGCAAACAAGATGATATTTTTATAAATTTATTAGATTTTATTTTAAAACAATATACATTTTATTCAATCAAATACATACCTTTAGATATAAATATAAATGTTTCTCAGCAAAAGTACACATCTCATCCCATAATATATATATATATATATAGACACATATCTTATGTTGTGAACACATGTTTTTTTTTATTATAGACAAATATATATCTTATAGTTTTAAATACACATCTTATAGTAATAAATATATACTTTATAATTTTATTTAAAAATACATATCTTTTAATAAATAAAAAAATACACATCTTCATCTTTATAAGCATACACATCTTTCATAATATAAATATTACAAATGCACATATTCCAAATATAAATACACATCCTTTATTTAGCAAATATCAAGGGACGAATATATTTATTATAGTTACACATCTTATAGTTCCGAGTATATATATATATATATTATGGTTATGAATGCATATATTTTATTAAGAAATATACATCTTATAGTTGCGAATACATATTTTTTATTGATAAATGCACATGTTGTATTAATAAATATACATATTATAGTTTTAGTCCATTTTATATTTATTTCTATTAAAATTACAATTGAAAGAATGTACATCGATAAATGCACAACTTATAACCAAAAATATATATATCATAGAGAACATAAAGTTTTAATTTGTGGAAATTAAATCTAAAACCTCTTACATAATAGGTATAACACTCAACCAATTATAATATTAAAAATTAATAATATAATCACCATTTACTTATATTCATGAAGTATTGGGGCTAATTAATGGTTTTTTGGGAGATACTTATCAAAAATAGTTATCTAAAATAATTACTTATTTTAAAAAATTTTAAGCTATTTTTGTTTCAAAATAAGTTATCATCTTAGATAACTAATTTTAATAAATAACTCCAAAAAAATACTAAATTATTGCAAGTACGGTGTTTCATGCTATCGATAGTACATACACGTATTGCATCATTGAAAAGCTACTCTATCTTCAGCCCAATAACAAATAAGAAGGATCAAGATCTACAATTAGATGCAATGGTGGCCTTGCATTAGTAATTTTTTTCCTTATTATATCGGATTTACTATATTTGCTTTTCAATGAATTCTATTTGGGCATGACTTTTGAATTAGTATTTTATGAGTAACATGCATTTTTAATAATTTCACTTATGTACTTTAACATTGTAAGCTAATTTTAGTTGATTAACTTTCACTTAACACGATCATAATATTCTATTAACTATTGATGACATTTATTTAAATTTTTATGTTGGCAATATTTTTTTAGAGTATAAAATATTAAAATTTCTAAATACATCTTCCTAAAAGTCACATATATTATCATCTGACAACACATTGGTCAATTAAATTATAAAAAAATTAAAAAATTAAAAAAAGACAAAAATTATTGTAATAAATTAAAATATGTAATTATAAAACGTGAAAAAGTAACAAATTTACAAAATATTCTTACAAATATCAATTTTGTTTTGATAAAATTCAATTACTTATAATTTTTTTGAAGTTCAAAATTAATTAAAAACTCTAAAATATTCTAAATGACTCATATCCCATGTCTATAACAAAAAGTGCTAGATTTTTTTTTATAATTTCTATAACTTTTGCAATATATATTTTTCCGCATAAAATTTTAATTCTTATGAAAATTTTAGTCACTTTAATTTGTTTACTTTTTTATCATTTAATTGACATAAAATATTAGGATAAATGTAATTATTACGAGTGATAATAAAATTAATTATTATATAAATCAAACTAATTATTTTCCCTATTTTCATAAAATCACTGACTATTTTTCCAAAACAAATACATTTATTGTTATCTCATAGGTTATAGGTAAGTTAAATTAGTAAAGGAATTTAAAGAAATTGAAAAAATATTGTAAATATGTAACATCCCTATTTTTCACATATGAAAAATTAAAATTTTAAAATATTTTTCCGAAGTAAAAATAATAAGTTTGAGATGTCACCGCCGTACCTAACAAAGGGAATGTATAACCTAAACTCAACCCATACCGGATGCAATGTTAGAGAGATCAAATATGACTAGCACTTGATCCCAAATGATATAATGTTACAAAACTAAAGAAAGGAAATACATTAAGGAAAGAAGTACGACAAATACACCTAAAGAAAGACGATTCATAATGTAACAAATCCAAAGAAAGCCGGGTCATAGTACAACACACCCAAATTTACTGCTTAAAATTTTCATTTTGTACAAGCAATAATTACAAAATAATGGGTGTTATGGCCACACTTAACATGTGTTTGGTTTCCTAACTTTCCTTATGCTAAGTGTTAAGGCTCAAAACAAGTTAGATTCAAAACAAAATAATAGAAAAAATAGACAATAATAAAGAGAAAGGTTACAAATAAACATCCTCAGTACAATAATGATAAATCAAAATACAATAAGGGATGTAAGAGTTTAAAGGAAAACTAACTATACAAAAATTTATCACCTAAAGATATGACACCATTTTACCCTAATTCTCATACCCAAAAGCCCAATCTAAAAATGAAATATCCTCCTAAGGATCCCACTAATCCTTACCATGCTCGTACGCTTCCTTCCACTCCATGGCCTGGCCCTCACATAATTATTTGCAAATTTAGTATCAGTATAAATTCTTCGTACTAAGTAAATCACAATATCTCATAAGAGGTAGTATGCTCACATTGTATATAATCACACAAAATCAGAAAATAAGCTAAAAGCACAAACCCGCATGCGATAACAAGAATATGATTACCATATGATACATATACAACATCAAAGTATCATGCTCCATAACCAACATACTTATCCATTTAATGTCCACCTCAAAAACACACCAATATCATTATATAACTTATGACGAGTAAGGCAGTGCATTGAGGCTTTACCAATCAACCAACAAAATTAATTCCAAATATCAATGGTAGGGCATAGAGGCAGATGCCAAACCAACAATCTAATACATTTCTAAGACCATAAATTAAATAGTTCCTTATTATTATCTTAAATGTGGAATCATTTTATAAATTTGGTTTATTTTCTTTCCTTAAGTAAAATAAATAATAAGGAACTATTTAATTTATGGTCTTAGAAATGTATTAGATTGTTGGTTTAGCATCTGCCTCTATGCCCTAAGGCAACACAATACCTTTAAACCAAAACCTAAGGCCATTGACATACACCTGATCATAATGGTGCAATAAGAAAACACAATACCCTTAATCCTCCTAAGTCACAAAATCCTTTTGTATCGATACCCACTAAGAAGTCTAAACATAATAATTAAAATAGATGTAAGGCCTTGGCGAGGCACTGAACCATATTAGAAAACCAAATCAAACCAAGGGCTAAACCTTAGCATAGCTACCCCTAAGGAGCCACCAATCTCAAACTCGAGGTCTTCCACTTTAAATATGAATATTTTATGAGGTGAACACAAGCTATTTTTTCCTTTATTTTTAATTATTCAAGTCAACCTTAAGTTCAACATTCCAAGATAAATTCAAAGTCAAGATAAAGTTAAAGTCAATATTAAGGTCAACTTATCAATATACTAAGGCCATCCCATGCCTAATTATTTGTAGTAGGCACATTAGGTTAAAAATAACCTATATATCCTCAAAAACTTAATTACATCATTATTATCTAGTTAAATACAAAAGTTTATTATAATTATAACTTTTATAAAATGGATAAAAGATAATAATCTACAACTCTTTAGCACGTAGGTAATTTTTAATTTTTAGTAATTGACTATATTTCTCATTATGCCTGTATTTGCAACATACGTGTACAAAACCCTAAGCATTCAATGCTACTATGTCAAACCTTCCATGTAATACATACATACAAATTTATAACATGATTCCACATTTAAGAAAATAATAATATCAAGGTACATGCAAGAATGCATTTCTAACCCTAGAGCATGTGAATATAAATTATGACAGATAACCCTAATCATGCTTGTGCACTATCATGTTATATGTATGTCAACCCTAGGTAAAACATGTAATGAGAAATATGGAACACTTAGCATGAAGTACAAATAATAACTTGAAAAAGTCATATACCCTAATAAAGCCCTAATCATGCATACGTTAACCGTTTACAGATTCCACATACATATATCCCATCTTTAATTACAAGTCAAACATATGCTAACTATTTAAGATCATGCTTCAACATCCACACATTTTCATAACACTAGCATAAAATAAAATCTTATCATGATCTTAGGTCTAAACAACCTATCATGCTCACACACAAATTATATCATCTCATGAGTGATTGGATTTAGCTAAATCCAAGCTACACAAAAGCATAAACGTTTTCCTTCTCCATGGCACCTCAAGGATTACTTATGCAAGAAACACCCAACAACATTTATTAGCATATAACATAATATAACAATAAAAAATATTAATAAAAAACTAATCAATGAAGGCACAAAGGGTAACAAAGGCAAAAGAAAATGACGTGAGGCAACATCACAATAAGGGAGTAATAACGGGTGAAGCTAATGCTGCCAGCCCTTAGTTACATGTGGTCTTCATGCAAGAAGAGAGGGAATAGCGTGAATATCTCATGTAGAAAAGAGGGAGCATTGTGAATAGGTCATGCACCAAGGAGACCTCTATGTTAGAGGTCCACACAATAAGGGAAGTGGCACCAAATGGGTGATTTGTGTGACGCTTAGGCTCAAAGGGATGGGTAGCAATGTGAGTTGCTCACATTACCAAGGGTGGAACATGAATTTCTCATGTAGGGAGAAAAAGCAGGGTGACATTACAGGGTTTCAACATAGATAACTTTGACAAAAGACACAAAACAATGAATGAGAAAGCTATGAATGGAAGCTTGGGAAGAAGGGAGTAGTGTGTAGAAAAAAGGGCAATGTTTTAGGTTGGATAAAATAAATCAGGGAGGAAGTATGGCTTATATAGGTAAGGTAATGTGTGAACAACAATGTACGAGGGCTTAGGAAAGGAGGCAAACACATAAGGGAAATGTAAGGGGGCATGGAGTGTGTAGAGGGGTGTCATGAAAATACAATGGTTGAGGGGTGGAGTGTGAAAATGAAAAAAGTTACAACTTAGTTAGGCATTCTAGTTACAATAACCAAATTGAAGGAAAAACATCTAGGTAGTAGATTTGAGGTTCTACAGTTAAACAAATGCAGGTTGATGTCCAAACTAAGGTTAAAACTAATCACTCATATTCTATCCAATTGTAACCTAATTAAATATATTTCTGATTTGTCATAGTAATACACACAATATTAATATACTTATCATATTTAATTACACATAATTACAAATTTATAATTAAGATATCTGAATTAGAGTTTCTACAAATGGGGTATTACACACACACTCCTACCAGTATCACTAAATAACTCTCGCACTTAACTAGATTAACACCACAACAAAGCACAACACAACATGAATGTGCACAAATACCATTGAAAACATAGTTTTTAGTACAAAAGTATTGAGTAAGCACTCCCAACTCAAAACAAATAGCATGGTAACCACATAATACTTGGTGTATAGTATCAACGTGGTAATAAACTCATCATGATATGCTACTAACCACCACAATGGATGATAATCCATAAATCATATTATCACGATAATTATGCTTTCATAAGGCAACTTAATGTACTCATCTAATAACATGTCTATGACGCTTGGCCATTTAATATTATATCATAACCTAGGCATGATATTAACCCATAAAATAAGCTATCATAAAGCCATGCTTATGATAACAATAATAATTGAACTTCTTTATGCAACACCATGCAATAACCACACACCATGATCATATGATAACAACTAGGAAAAACACAAATCATGATTACAACAACATAAGATAAACCATGCATAAGATAACAATAAGGCATTAAGACACCAAATGACCAAGATAATAATAAGAAAATAAGACACTACTTAACAATATATTAAAGTAACAGAAGTAATCAACTTCACAAAGATATCATGATCATATAATCCATAAAAATAAGAGATTTGTGCAAAAAACCTAGATCTCCACTATGTACATAAGACATATCAACAACCACCATGAGGACATATAATGTCCAGGGACATAAAAGTCTACACCTTTATGCATAAAATAACAAGGAGAGATAGACCAATGGATATAAATTTTGGCTATAATAGGTAATGCACCTCGTTCAACTACAACCTAGAAATTAATCTCTTAAGTATTGATATCCTCTAAAGATTCATAAGTCCGATAGATTAGAAAGAGCACTAAAAACAACTTAGGTTCCTTTTTGGAGGCAACCAAGTATATACATGATGTAACCGTACAAATAAGTAGTGTGTAAAGTGGTAATACATAATGTAATACCACATAAGATGATTCACATATCATTGGATACTAAAATCACTTGCAAGAGAATATCAAAGATATAAGCTCAAATCAAAGCCATCAAGGCAAAACCAATGCATGAAACCTCAAACAAACCAAAAGCATTACAACCAACTTAAACAATAACAAGGGCATAATAGCCCAACTAAAATAAATTTAAGGCCTTAAAACCACAATTTAAATATCACTAGATATATAACCCAAATCGAAACAAAATAAAGGTCTAAGGCCAAACCAAAATGACTACCAAGGGCATGCAAGACATAAAACAATAAATCCAAGGCATCAAACCAAGGCAAAACAAAATCAAATCAAAGTAATGATTTATAAGCAAACATAATAAGGCTAATAACAAACAAACCCAACACAAGATTAAACAATACTCAGCAAAAATAAAACCACTTTAATAAAAATCTCAAAATACCATAAAAAAGAAAATTGAAGGCATACCATTTGAAACATAAAAATGGGACAAATGAAAATTTTTTACATAAATAATTATTCACAACAAAATATTGCTTACAAAAAATAAAATATTGAAATACATTGTAGCGCCTCTAATTTTCACTACTAAAAAATTATTTTGTTCAATCATTTGTGCAAGTGAAATACAAAACAACTTATAAAAGAAATGTGGTGTTACTGCCACATCTAACATAAAATAAATATTCCACTATTCATCTTATGCTAAACACAATGATGAGTATCCAAACCAATAAAACACAACTTAAAACTAGAGTAGTCAAACAAATTAGCATAAGGGATATAAATACTTAAGGTTTACAAACCAAAGCTATACCTAGCCTACAAATGAGTACAAAATACATGGGAAAAGGAAAACCAAAGAAATAATAACTACAACAACGTATCTTGGTCACCATAGGATAATAAAAAAGAGGAATTGCTAGAATGTCTAACTATAACACCCTAAGTCAATATGACCATGCGAGTACTATCCTGGAGTACTTTTGGATTGACCAATTAGCCCCACAAATCAATATGAGTTCTTCCAGCGCTTTTTATCCTAACTCACGTACTTCCCGACAAATTTTAAAGAGTTTTTAAAACTTCCCAAAAGGGTCACCTATCTTAAAATTTTCTTCATGATCAACACGCTTAACTATGAAGCTCTTAGGGTGAAATCACCAAATGGATGGTATACCATGTCGATATAAGTAGTTATATCAATCCTCATATTACTCCCCTCAAATTGAGGGTATAACATTTACCCTCACTCAAAGAACAAAACATCGTCATTGCCCCTCAACAACTAACTATCTCAATACAGTTTAGCTTAAGAATCTCTCCGTTAGGCGGCTGACTAGCTCATCTAAGTTCACTTCACAGTTGCGGTTTTGCTTTGATATTGTTTGTAATATGCCGAGTCAATACGACCATGTAGGGGCTATGCTTCAGTGCTTTTGGATTAATCAGCTAACCCCATAGATCAATACAACTCCATTCAGGGGGTTTGTTCTCACTCACGTACTTCCTGAGAAAATTTTGAAAAAATTTCAAAACTTTCCAAGACGGTTACTCGTCCTAAAAATTGTTCTATGACTTGTCCATATTGATGTATGTATCTATATCAATCCTTATAATACTCTCCTAAAATTGGGGATATTACACTAACTCTTAGCCCCAAATTCTAAAGCAAAGACCCTCCATTGCCCTACCTCATCTATCTACACAAGTTTATGTGCTCATGGAAATGAGGAGGTGACCAAATAAATGGGAAAAAAGTATGCTACATACTAAGTAAGTCAAGTTACTATAGTATGAAGGTTCATGATGCACATAAGGTCATATAAGGCATATAAATCATGTTGGACATACATACTTTATACATAATTGGGATAAATCTTAGAAAGACTTTAATTCTGATTTAGCATGTCATTATATGGTTGTTGAAGATGGAATTTACCTATCACAACCACTAATAGATTATTAACCCATGATCACACCCCACCAATGGCATGTGTTTTTTGAGTTAAAAAAGTTAGAAGAAGGTAAGGTAAGTAATTATTCATATTATATGTTACATCATAAATAATACTTATAATCATATGCTTTGATTTTCTTTATAAATTTTATGTTGTTGGTGATATGAAGCGCCAACAAGCAAAATAAAATATGAAGAAAAATTCTTACCCTTATAAGAATGTGTTTGTCAGTAATAATGCAGCAAGAAAGGAATTAGTAAGGAAATAACTTAGGCCATTATAGATTGATTATGGTTAGTTTTAAACTATAATATAAAATTTAAATTTTCACTTGATTCTAAAGGAGATGGAGGTAGAGGATCGTATAGAAAAATTGTAACACTCCTAAATTTTGAACCATAAAAATTCACTTTAAAGACAATGCGAAAGTGTTTATAAAAGGAAAAATCGGGGGATGTTACCACCACATCAATCATGAGAGAGGTATGATCATCACCTAACACATGCCTAATGCAAGGTAGAACAAAATAACATATTAAAATATTCATGCACTAGTAATATAACAATGATGATAATAATATGAGATAATATAGATGAGAAAAGGTTACAAGATCTAAATATAGGGACCAAAACCAAGAGTTTAAATAACAAGAAGAATAAAAACATCCCAACGTATTGGGAAAAACACATTTAACTAGTTAGCCTAACTCCCAACCAACAAAACATACATCTTGATCCCCAAGTAATAGGAACCTAACACATCAAATTGTAGATACACATGTGACATAGTAAGGCATATAGAATAAACATAAATGAGTTTTCATAACAAGCCACATCATATCATTATCCATGATAGGGACTAATGTATGACTAAAACTCCCACCACCACCACACGCTAGCGCTAAGCAACGTTTCTAAGAGATATTCACCATCCACCAAACTTGGGAACCTAGGTAAGGGATCATATGCTCAATTTTGGATCTGTTACTCCCACAATAATAATGCTAGTGCCAATGAGATTTTATCAGGGATCTTCAACATCTACCACACTTGGGCTCTTATGTTAAAGATCACAAAAGATAACCAAACCCTAAGTATGCATACGAGGAAAGCCTATATGATTCCATTATTCAATTTCAAATATCAATCAAGTTGTGTGTTTTATGTTTTGACACATAACATTAACCAAATCATATAAGCCACCAAATTGGGTGTTTTAAGGGAATACCAAATTCAACCAAACAAGGTAATATAATATTACCATTTTATTACTCATTAAATTTTGATAAGTTATGTTTTAAATCAGGATTAAAATAATATAGTTGTATGGAAAGAATAAAAATATAGTTCACAAAGAAATATCATCAAATAATCAAGTATACATGGTGAACTCAAGCGGATCGGTTGACTGGTTTGGTCATACCAAATCTATGATAAAAATAAAACAAGTGAACCAATCGAATATTTATATGAATCAGTTAATCAATTTGGCCAAACTTATCGATGGGTCCAAGCAAAGATCAAACCACTATAGCCACAAAGCAACTTGTCAATGGGTTTTTCAAATCAATTGACTGTTCATGGGAATTAGCCAACTCATTCATCAAACCATATGACCGTTTTCACAATCAGCCAATCAATAATTCCAAACTAAGTGAGTGTTCACACAACTAGTTGATTAGTCTAACAATTTGAGTGATTAGTTTGGGCAAAATAACACCCAGATATGTGATCAACTTATCAAAATCTACCTAAATTTTCCAAATTAATCCTAGCATGGTTCTATCCCATAAAACACCAAACAATATACTACAAACATGGAATCATATGGGTATATGGTGGAATCGACACTTAATAGAGTCATGATAAAATTTACCTATATCATGCATAATATCAAATAACTCGAAACATGCTTGGAGTTTTAGAGGTGAAAACTTTACCGCTATCTTGAATCTAATAACTCATAAAAAAAATACAAAAGTATACCAAGAATTATAAGAAACTTTTGCATTAATGACCAATTTAGGGACCAATTTTTCGGTCACTATTGATATATTATTAATGACCACCATCAAAACTCATTGTTATTGGTATATCTATTACGACTGATGTAATTTTTGGTCATTAACCATTAATTTATTTGGTCCCTAAAAATGTTTAAGTCTTATATATATATATATATATATATATATATATATATATGTTTTATGATGAATTTTTTTTCCAAATCTCTAAATTCCAAAAAAGAAGAAGAGGGAATATGTAATGAAAAAAAATCACTTAAACTTCTCAATTTTTTAAAATTCCAAGAAAAAAACCTGCCCCTTAGACCCTACCCCATATGTTTTCTTTCTCTCTTCTCTGTTTCTAATTTTTCCCTTAGCATCAACAAAATAGGTAAACACTCGACCCTATGCTACCTATTATATTCTCTATAATTCATTCTCCATGCCCTTCGACCCAAGCCACACCACCACACCAACCTCTGCTGCTTGACCACACTACCACCTCTCCTCTTGTTGCTGTCATTCTCAAACGCAACAATAACAAGCATCAGCGGAGCAATAGTAGCCAACAATGCACAAATGGAGTAGCGGCATGCCACTGCCTGGCCTCCTTCAGTGTTGCTCGGCACCAACAAGTGGTCTTTGACCACTGGCGAAGCATAGCAGCCCTCATCCTCTCTAATTTTGCAGCAATTCTTTTGGTACAAATACCCAAACTCTAACTTTTTTTTGATGAATTTTGAATAAATTATCTTATGATAAGATAAATTAGTTATTTAATTATGTATATATATGTTGTATGAGTGATTTGAAATGGTTAATTGTATTGGTTGTGGTTGATTTGTGAAAATTAGATTTGTGACCTGGTTATGTTCGGATTTGTCGGTTTTATCCGATTAAGCTATTTGGGATAAATTGAATTTACAATATGCTTTAAAATATATCTAGTTTCATGTTGAAACTATCAATTTGAGAAATTTGTGCTAAATTAATCAGAATTGGGCTCTTAGTTCAAAATTTTTTATGGATTTAAATTGGATTGTGTAATTGAGTTATTTTATTCAATTGATTATATAATTTGCATTAGATTATGTTTAATTTTATTTCCAATATGTCAATTTAAATATTTTACCAAGATTTGACCAGATTTGTAATTTGGGCTCAAAAACCCTAATTATGTTAAATTAGGTCATTCGTGTATTGTTTTAATTAATTGGGTATATAATATATGTTATCTTGAAAGTAGAAAATTAAGAAGGGTTTTGATGGATGGTAGTGCTCAAGGTTTTCTTCATTACTTTATATTGTATTATAATCTCTTTTTGATGCCCTTATATTATTTTCTATGTTAATTCATTTAAGAATTTCATAATCTTTTAAGAATTATTATTTAAAGGATACTTCATTGGAGATTGTCATAAATTACTTTGAAAGTTTCTTAAAAGTAGTATCACATATGCTAAGATGAATAATTAAGTAGAAAAAAATATAGTAGTTAAATGGAGGCCTACTTATTTAGGTGATGTTCAAGAGGTAGTCGAAGAAGATTTATATTTTACCTACAGAAAAAAAATGAGCATATCATACAGAGAGTCAACGTTCTAATATTGGTTATAATCTACATCAAAAGTCAACTACATTCCACACAAGTCTTTGTGAAATTAAAATAGCACATTTCCTTTATACATTCAATAAAATTCTACTTCTTTGCCATATTAATATAGCTTAGTACAGTGACGAGACTCACAAGAGAATATTTTCAAGTTACGCCCTACTACCATCAACTACCACATATCATTTGTTTCCGTAGAAAGAAAAAATAAATACAAAAAACAAGTAACGTTATATGAATATAAAAATAAATAAGGGTTAAAAATATTTATATATTTAGTACATAATTATAATCATCAAATGAATGATTCGCAAGTCATACCTATTATCCTCAACTACCATAGATGTCATTGTGAACAAAACTCAAATAGGTAGAATTAGAAATATGTTTCTATGATAAAGAAAACAATGTAGGCATTTTATGACGGTAAAGAAAACTTTACCCAGACCTTATTAACGTATAGATAACTAGAAGTGGTCATAAATTATTGAAAAGTACAATAATAAATGCCTATTCATAAAAAAATGAGGTTATGAATTTATTGAAAAATGAAAGTCGGGATATTAAAGTTATTAAAAAAGAAAACTTGAGATCATGAAACCTTCAAAATTTAAAAGTTTATATCTTTTAATTGACTTCAATTTTAATTTTTGTGTTTATACATATAGAAATATGGTTTTGTCTTTCTAAAATGTATTTTTGGTGTATGTGATCAAAAAAAGATCATTTTAGATTTAATAAAAAGTTGAGGTCCTTGAACCTTCAGAAACTAAAAGTGCGAGTTCTTAGTGTGTACTAAAGCTATTAAGTGTCATTTTAGTAAAGTTCTTTTTTGTTCAAAATAAGTATTATTTTAGATTTTCAATTTTAATGCAAAAAATGAATTTATTTTTTCAAGTTACACCTACTCATTAAATATTTTTTTTTTACTATAAACATGTTATACATTTGATAAGAATATAATCGAAAAAATTCACACTTTGTTAATAAGTATGCAAAAGACTAAAATGACCTTTATTTAAAATGAGAAGTTTACTAATTCCATGTAATTCACATATTGTTCACTCTTAAAATTCTAAAAACCAAGCCACTTGAATATCCATAACCAACCCACCAACTAGCATCCTTGATAAATAGCCATAGTAATCTGTCAATCAATGCCATAATGAACCAACGATGCATCAACTAACTACAAAAAATTATGACAACTTTAATAATTGATAATAAACTAAATCCATCTTTTTTTACTAAAAAAAAAACTTTAGTCTAGCATAAATTCCATTTCTTTGATGGGTGTTGCTCTATGATCCAACTATTTCTGAGCACATATACAATTAAATATCTGTCCAAATACATAATATATTACTATATTTATCAGATTTTGGGTCAACCGATACATAAAATTAGTGATATACAACGGTTTTAGAATTTCACATATTTATTAGTGATACATTGGTCATCGGTAAATAATTGATGATATTTTACTGATATTTTTTGTGAAACAGAAAAAAAAATCATGCTGTAGCAAACACGGTATATAAAATGTCATTCGTAATGTCCCTATACCGCAACGCTACCGACACGGTTTTATTGCTTGGTACAACTAGACAATAATGCATGAGATACAATAGTACTCCTTGATGTAGAAATAGTGGTGTTTAGATGGAAAAAAGAAAAAAGGTGAAATAAATTTTATAACTCCCAGTAATAGGGTAGAAAATTTTATTTAAAGAATCTGTTTTTCTTTTCAAAACCTACTCTCTATTTTACTTTTTTTAAATTTTTTTGTGCCCACCCCGACGATATTTTTATATATTGTGATCATAGTATAGCTATTTTTTAATTTCTTTTACAACAAATATTGGTAATTATTGGTAAAATATTAACAAATATAATTTGATAATATACATATGATGCACTGTCGTATGCACAACAAATTTAATAAATAAATCCTAATTCCCAAATACGTAGTATATTGCAAGAAGGAGTCGAATCCACAAGGAATGACGTTTTAATCACTAATTTTGCTATTGATGTTATAACCCCGATTATACAATTTCATTGATTCTTATACTAAATTCGATTATACTAAGTCTTTAATCACGAATTGACAATTAGGGGAGGATTGAATTGGTGATGGAATTAAAATGCCATACATTCACATAAGAAGAATGATTCTAAACAATTTAATGTTGACTTAGGAAATTCAGAATAACGATTCCTATACTTCCTCTCAACCTTAATAAATTGAATATGCTCTCAATTTATTTTTGCACCCATTTAATAACCTAGGTTACGAACACTAGATTCAATTAATGGTAGCATTATGAACGGGAAGCATCCACTACAATCATAATCACAAAAGCTCGGATCATGCAATTGCACGAATTAATGGATAAGATTAATAATTAATCTTCTTGCTACTATAGACAAATTAATTAACAATTACGGGTTAATTTCATTGTCTTAGCAAAGACTAAGTCCTAAACCAAATAGGTGATCAATCTAATCAGTTCAAGAATCTTAATCTATGATATGGAATCATTCAATTCAAACCATTAATTCAATTAAACCTCATCTAGAATCAAACATTTAAATTATGAAATGATAATTAAGTTATGATTCCATCCTCAATTCATCCTACCCTGTTCTAATTACTCAAATTTCTGCATATTCACAATTCATACAATTATACAAAAATATTGAAAATTAATAACAATAACACATTCACGAATTCTATTATTGCAACAATTAGATAATAATGAAGTGATCACAAGTAAAATTACATAAAAACTACTTAGATTCTGCAAATTGAAGATACAGAAATTTACAAAGGAATAGAGGAAACTTATCAATTGAAGTGCACAATGTCAAATCATCAATAGAATTCAAGAAGATCAAAGGTTGGAATTGTGCATTACATGTATGTTCTAAAGGAATAAAGGAAGAAAAATACATTCCAAATGGTTTTCGATCCTCTCCTCTCTGTCCCGAACTCTGTTTTCATCTAAAATTTATCAGGAACAAGTCGCGTGGCAGTTACACGTTTTTAATTGAAAACACGGTCCGTGTTTATGAAACACGGGACCCCCGTGTTTTCTTCCAACTGCTCTGCTGACAAGGATTTACAGACCGATACTCGGGATAAATAACACGGTCCGTGTTATGGAAACATGGGACCCCCGTGTTTTTTATTCTCCCACTCAATTCCTTTGAAAGTTTCAGCTTAGCTTCTCTTGATGTATTTGTTCCCTTTCCAAATTTGCTCTCCTTGATTCGGCATTTCTTGATGTGTTCTCTACTTGATTTCTTCTTTTCATTGATTTCTCCTTAAATTTCTTCAATTCTTTTCTTTCCTGTAAAATTTATTCAAAGGAGGAAAACTCGATGAAAAGATTAAATCTAGTAGAATAAATGAGAGATAAATGATATTTTTAGACATGAAAATAATCAATAAATCTCATCTATCAACATATCACCATTAAATATGTAAAATTCTAAAATCGTTACGTATTAATGATATTATATATCGGTTAATTTAACATATGATAAATATAATTAATATTTAATTTGTGTGTTTTGTGCTTTCCATTTCTTTCATTAATAATTTATTAATGATGTTTGATGTTATATTTCTGTAATCATTGTCGTGTATTCTTCAAAATGATAGTGTACATATTCTATCCAATTGTCATTTTTTTTCTAATTATTATGTTTATGCATTTTTTCCTTTAGAAAATGGCACCCAATAAGGAAAGGATTATCTTTGTTAATGATTAATTTCATGATCCAACATATTTTACTAGGGTTGAACTTAAACTATGCATTTCAAAAAATCAATAGAAATGTAATTAGATGTCCGTGTATCAATTGTGTTAACACTGATTGTATAACTTTTGATACTGTGTAAGCACACTTGATGGCCTTTGGGATTATGAGAGGTTATACTCTATGGTTTCATCATGGTGAATAAGGAAACTAGGAACATTCTGACATCGATACGAATCCTTAAAATAATGAGAACAAAGATGATCATGATGATAGTGATAACGAGATAGTAGAAATTTTAGAAGATAGGTATCCTCATTATTGGAGTCTTGAGCAAAATTTGAAAAATATGGGATCCCTAAACCATGAAGAAGAACCCAACTTTAAAGTCGCAGATAAACATAGGTTGTTGAATGACTTCCAACAATCTCTTTACGAGGGCTCTAAGGGATCTAAATTATCTACCTTAATTCAATTGCTTCATTTGAAGAATACTAGAAAATGGAGTAATTTTTCTTTCACAATTCTACTTAAATTGTTGAAAGAAGAGTTATTACCCAAAGGTTCACCCTGCTTGACTCTTATTATAAGGCAAAAAAGACAATTGAAGATCTTAGATTTTCATATAAGAAGATTAATGCATGTGTGAAGGATTGTATGTTATTTTGGAAAGAATATATTTATCTGGAGAAATATAAAATTTTAAAAGCTTTAAGATATGAGGTCACATAGCAAGCATAGTGGCGAAGAGAAGGTAAAGGCAAATGAAAAAATACCTATTAAGATATTGCGATACTTTCTACTAAAACCTCGACTTTAGATGCTTTTTATGTTCATCAAAAAAAACCTCTCTAATGAGATGTCATCATGATAAAAAATAATGATGCAGATTTGAGACATCCGGCTGATGGGTTGCTATAAAAAAATATTATGAGCTCAATTTGGATTTTGCTTTTGAACTTGGAAATGTTAGACTTGGGCTAGCTAGTGTTGTTCAATAATGTAAGACCTTCATATGGTATTTGTCCTGTGACCCTTATTCCATACAACTTGCCTTCTTTTTTGTACATGAATGAACCAAGTATGTTGTTGTCCATGCTCATTCCAAGTTTGTGATTGACTTTCAACTTTCATCGACCATTCTATATTATGATATCAAAAAATTACATTTTATGCTTGCTTCCTTTTGATATACATGTCATCCAAATGTATTTCTCTTATGTTGATTTTAGGTCCCGATAGTCATAGGGATGTTATTGATGTTTATTTACAACCTCTAATAAATGAATTAGAGGACTTGTGGACTAATGGTTTCCAAACATATGATGCATCAACGTGTCAAAATTTCAATCTCCATGCATCTCTAATGTGGACTATCAATGATTTTTCTATGTATGGAATATTTTCTAGATGGAGTACAAAGGGAAAACTTTTTTAACCTATTTGCAATAAGGATACTCACTCTTCCAGACTAGTTAATGGGGGGGGGGAAGGAATGCTTCATAGGTCACCGGTACTACTTGGAAAATAATCATATATGGAGAAGAGAGAAGATGTTATTTGATGGTACTATAGAAAAGGACATACCTTCGAAGCCTCTAATATGTGAAGAGATTCTCCACTAAGCATTAATTATTGCTTAGTGGAGAATAAATGAGGAAAAAATTTATTCAAAGGAGGAAAACTCGACGAAAAGATTAAATCTAGTAGAATAAATGAGAGATAAATGATATTTTTAGACATGAAAATAATCAATAAATCTCATCTATCAAATACCCCCATACTTTAATTATTGCTTGTCCTCGAGCAATATCATAACATGCACATGAATACATCAAGAAACGTAAGAGAAACAGGTCATGGAACACAAGATTTATTAGATTGGAATTATTCATGTACGAAGTTCAACTTGGACTGGGACGGAAAAATACTTGTAAATCATGAAATATCACTGATAAAAATATTTTTGGATCACATCTTAAATCACCTTAAAAACAGTTTTATCAAATGCTCAAACAGTTAAAGAACGAAAATTATAATAATTAGTATCTCATCATGCAAATTAGATCAAGACTAATGAAATTCAACTTGGTAAATTCTTACTTTCGGAATGTGGGAATGCTCACTCTTTAGTGTATAGGGTATGATGTGTTTACTCTCAAATTCTCTCCAAATGATGATGATCACCCATATGTTTGCCATTATTCTCAATTCGCCACCGCTAAAAGAACTAAATTATATAAGAATCAAAAGGTCTTAAATTTGGTTGTAATGGGGTTAGGGTTCTAAGGTGGGATGGAATTTTGGTATTGTAGCTAGACTCTACCAACTAGAGAAGCAATTTTTTTTTGTCATCTCAAACCCTTCCATTCAACCAAACAACATCAAAAGACATGAAATTTTATTCTCTTCTTCTTCTTTTTTTTTTTGAGAAGAAAAACGCTTAGCTACTTCCTCCATTTTTTTTATGATATCCACACCCCCATACTTAGATTTCACCTTATTAACAAAACAAAAGTTCTCCTTGAAAATATTTTTGCTCCACTAGTCGTAGAGTAAGGAAGGAAAATATATATGGAGATTAGTTGTTAATAAAGTTTAAATCAATAAAACAGGTCTATAGGCTCAAAGGGGTTATGCAATGGATAACAATTTTTCAAGGTGGGTTATTTGGCCTTGTAGCTAACAAAGAAAGAAGAGTGCCTTTATCATTTTAAAATATCCTAAAGTTCTATGCAGTCTTGAAGAGACTAATGGCAAATTCTAGTTTCACATATCATTGGAGAATGCACACAAAAGAGAAATATATTTTGGATAAGCAATGTATCCAAAGGTTAGGCTCAAACGCTCACAATGTTATATCCACCAATTTTGAATTTCATTTCATCTCATTCCTAGTCAATGCATGATTTGATCTCTAATCATTCTAACTTTCTTTCCTTCACTGTTATCACATCTTCAATTTCTATCTTTAAGGTTTCAAAAGATGTTGATCAAAACATACAATAAATATAAGATTATCCTTTTTGAAAATAATTCAGTCCCATACTTTGTTTTACTTCGTATATGGATTACTCAAATCTAATACTTCCTGTTTTTTTTTAAGTGCAGCATTAAACAACTAGTACGTAAGTAGATAAGAATAAATTAACTAACTACCACTTAGCAAACATATATAACATTTACTAACTATTTCTATGAAAGAGTAATCACAAGCCTACGAATACTAATGCACCCCCCTTACTTAATGTGTTCATTGTCCCTAATGAACAAATGCAAGAGAAAAAATGAAGAATAGGTTTCATGAGGGAGGTGGAGGTGGGTCTCGGCTCCCGAGATGGAAATCATAGAGATTCTTCATCATCTCCATCATCTGATTTTGGTTATTGTGAATGGAATCCAATTGGGAATACACTTGATTTTGAAATTGGAGATGCCATTCGGGGACAAAAGTTGAGGTGGAAGAAGAGCTGGCTTGGGATCGGGGTGGTGGTGGTGGTGGATGGGCACCATGAGGTAGAATAGGATGTTCGATGGCTAATGGGGCAGGGTTATCTTCATCCTCACTAGGCTGCCAGTTCAATGGGTTTAAAGGGTCGGTTTTGGTAGGGTTAGGAAGAGGAAAGAAAGCACGCCCCTGATAAGAAAGGTACCACGCATTATTCCTACGCTCAATAAGATGCGTAAGGCGACAATGTTCGATATCAATGCGGGTGCTCATGGCCTCAATGGGCATATCTTCAGGAAGGGGTATTTCCAAACTTACACAGATGGTGGTAATTAACCCACCGATAACAATGTCTCCCTGTTTGGAATTACTGACCCTTTGAAATTGTTTTGCAATAAAATAGGCAGAATCAACAGAGTAGTGTTCAAGCATAGAGTAGAGAAAGAAAAGTTCAATTGAACGAACTACCCCAGTACTATCTCCCCTCCCAAAGATGGTAGTAGCCAAAAGCCTCTGAATGTATCGGAAAACTAAGTTAAAAATCCTAGAGGATTTGGCTTCAGAAATGCGGAAGGTATCGGGAGTAGGCATATTCGCCGTATCACCTATTTTAGCGAAAAAATTGTTGGCATAAAACCAGGGTAAAATGAATCTGAATCCCTGAGAAGGCAACATGAAAATGTGGGCAAGTTCATGCACTGCTAATTGCCTATCTTCATTAAAAAGGCGAAAAGAAACATACCCTTGATTATTTTTAGTATCACCAATGTCACCAACTTCAGCACACAATTCAAAAGTACTCAAAAATTCTAAAGTCAAGCGTCTATAGGTATGATTAGTACAATAGACAAAGTGTTGCAAACCTATAGTTTCGAGCATGCGCATGACTTGATTATGAATGCCCAATGTATGCAAACAGCCATCATCCAGATATCTAGTGCCAGTAATACGCCTCTGAGACAAGTAATCGTACCTTTGTTGTTGTTCGGGGGAGGTAAAAATTATACCTAAATCATTGGGTCGATTACGTCGTTGTCTCGCTTGAGTTGGTGATGACCGGAACCTTGAGGATTCGTCTTCAGCACGCTGCTTCTTTTTCGGTGCCATCTACACAAAGATTACCACTTTGAAGTTAAGAAACAATGTCTTAAACTTGAAAGTGCAGCATATACATAATGTTACTCTTGAAGAATAAGATTAGACTGCAATGATAATTATAACACAGTTGCACATGAATGCATACATATGCCCTAACATGTCATTCACCCAATTTTATAATGGTGCAAGTTATGGAACAAATTCACCCAATATTCAATCACATTGTATCAGCATATGTAAGCAAAAACAATGAAACCGAATTAACATTGCTGCAATATGGGAAAGAACCACTTACCTTAATTGTGTGAAAACAGGCTATAACAAGTCAGAAATCAGAAGAATGAAATGTGAATATAAAATCCCACGAAAACCCTAAGGTTATTTCCAGAAAATGGATGAGACAATGCTCGATTGAAATTAGGGTTTGACACGAATTGTGTCGCCTGTTCTATAGTGGATTGACAGAAAAAAAATCGGCAGAGAAAAGAAATTTAATGGTGGGGAAAAAATGGGATGTTAATGGAGTAGGAGTTGTTAAGAGTTGAAGATTTGAGTGAGAAAAATGGAGGAATCGAAGGAGAAGACATGCAGAGGAGTGCTGTGAAGAACTGGAGAGAATCGAACGAAAGGGTCGTGTTTCTTGAGATCTGAAAACACGGGGGAGAAAAAGGAAACTGGGCGGAAACACGGACTGTATTTGTGAAATACGGTACCCCCGTGTTAAATTTTAAACATTATGTTTCTGACTGAGAAGGTAACACGGGCCGTGTTTACAAATACGGTACCCCGTGTTATTTTTCCAGCTCTCTAGAATTCTAAAATTTTTCTACAGAGGAAGAAACACGGGCCGTGTTCAGAAATACGGACCCCCCGTGTTATTTTTGGAGCTCTCTGGAATTTTGAAATTTTTCTGCAGAGGAAGAAACACGGGCCGTGTTAAAAAATACGGATCCCCCGTGTTATTTTTGGAGCTCTCTGGAAATTTGAAATTTTTTTGCAGAGGAAGAAACACGGGCCGTGTTAAGAAATACGGACCCCCCGTGTTATTTTTGGAGCTCTCTGGAATTTGTAAATTTTCTGCAGAGGAAGAAACACGGGCCGTGTTAAGAAATACGGACCCCCCGTGTTATTTTTGGAGCTCTCTGGAATTTGTAAATTTTCTGCAGAGGAAGAAACACGGGCCGTGTTAAGAAATACGGACCCCCATGTTATTTTTGGAGCTCTATGGAATTTGTAAATTTTCTGCAGAGAGAAAAACACGGGCCGTGTTCGTAAATACGACCCCCCCGTGTTTTTTTTAAGTATGAAGATAAACTACTAATGTATTTCCACACATATACACATTATGTACATACAAATTTATACCAAATATGTAAAAAGAAAAGTACGAAATATGAAAAACTTATATACAACACTTGGGTGTTTCCCAAGTGACAAAATGCAAGTCATTCAGCCCTCATAATTAGGAGTGGTAAGATCAACCACTTCCAAATTGTGCACTTGATGTCCTTCATAGTAAGG
The DNA here is from genome assembly GCA_030549775.1 of Tamarix chinensis. NCBI lineage: Eukaryota > Viridiplantae > Streptophyta > Magnoliopsida > Caryophyllales > Tamaricaceae > Tamarix > Tamarix chinensis. Next base: position 24,994,038 of record CM060178.1, on the reverse strand, counting down.
TTTGAGGCGGTGTCCATTGACCTTCCACATCTTTCCTGTTTTCTCACTCTTAATTTCAACTGCACCATGAGAAAACACATTAGTCACAACAAATGGGCCGATCCATCTCGACCTCAATTTTCCTGGAAACAACTTCAAACGAGAATGATATAATAAAACTTTTTGACCAATTTCAAAGCTCTTTCTAAGAATGAACTTATCATGAACTGCCTTAGTTCTATCTTTATATCTCAATGCAGTTTCAAAAGCATCATTTCTTATTTCTTCCAATTCTTGTAGTTGGAGTCGCCTATGTCTTCCAACTTCAGTTAACTCCATGTTACACTTCTTGACGGCCCAAAAAGCTTTATGTTCTAACTCAACTGGTAGATGACAAGGCTTACCGTACACCAGACGATATGGAGACATACCAATTGGAGTCTTGAAAGCTGTACGATAAGCCCAGAGAGCATCATTAAGATGTAAGCTCCAATCCTTTCTTGTTGGTTTCACCATTTTTTCCAAGATTGATTTGATTTCCTGCTTTGATACCTCGGCTTGACCATTTTTTTGTGGATGATATGCTGTAGATATTCGATGTGTCACATGGTATTTCTTTAATAGAGCTTCTACGGTTCGGTTGCAGAAATGTGAACCTTTGTCGTTGATGATGGCTCTTGGTACGCCAAACCTTGCAAAAATGATAGTTCGAAGAAATTCTGCAACAACCTTAGCATCATCAGTACAGGTGGCCTTAGCCTCCACCCATTTTGACACATAATCAACAGCAACAAGAATGTATTTAAACCCGACAGAAGATGGAAAGGGTCCCATAAAATCCATACCCCAAACATAAAAGATTTCGCATGCTATGATAGGAGTTTGTGGCATTTCATTTCTAGGACCTAATCCCCCAGTCTTTTGACAGTTTTCACACGTCTTACAAAATTCATGAGAGTCCCTAAACAATGTAGGCTAAAAGAATCCACTCTCTAGAATTTTATAAACTGTTCGCTTGGGACCAAAGTGCCCCCCACAAGCATAACTGTGACAAAAGTGTAAAATAGACAGAACCTCACTATCAGGAATACATCTTCTAATGATTTGATCGGCACATTGTTTCCACAAGTATGGATCGTCCCATACAAAATATTTTGCCTGACTTTTCATTCTATCTTTCTGTGCTTTGGTAAAATGTGAGGGAAATACCTTAGCTACTAGAAAATTTACCATGTCAGCATACCATGGTATCTTATTCCCAATGACATGAAGTTGCTCGTCCGGAAATGCTTCATTGATAGGTACTTCAACTTCAACTTCTTTGATTAACCGACTTAGGTGATCTGCTACTCCATTTTCTGTTCCTTTTTTATCTTTAATGCGTATATTGAATTCTTGAAGTAGAATAATCCATCTAATCAGTCGTGGTTTTTCCTCTTTCTTTGCTAACAAATATTTCAACGCTGCATGATCAGAATAAACAATTATTTCAGTTCCTAACAGATAAGAACGAAATTTATCCAAAGCAAAGACAATAGCAAGAAGCTCTTTTTCGGTAGTTGTGTAGTTAAGTTGAGCTTCATTCAATGTGCATGAGGCATAATATATCACGTGTGGCTCTTTCCCGATTCGTTGACCTAACACCGCACCAACAGCAAAGTTAGATGCATCACACATCAATTCAAATGGGAAATTCCAATCAGGTGGTTGAAGAATGGGTGCACTGATCAATTTTTCCTTTAAATAGTCAAATGATTTCTAGCATGCATCATCAAATTGAAATTCTTGTTCTTTTTGAAGAAGCTTGCATAATGGTTGGGCTATTTTAGAAAAATCCTTGATAAATCGACGGTAAAACCCGGCATGCCCTAAAAATGATCGCACATCTTTGACAGTTGATGGATAAGGTAATGAAGAAATAAGATCAATTTTTGCTTTATCTACTTCAATTCCTTTGGCTGAAATAACATGTCCCAAAACTATTCCTTGTTGGACCATAAAATGGCATTTTTCAGAGTTTAGCACAAGATTTGTTTCCAAACATCTTTTCAAGATAAGGGTCAAATTACCTAGGCATTCTTCAAAAGTATCTCCATGAATACTAAAATCATCCATGAATACCTCGATAATTTTCTCCAGATATTCGGAAAATATACTTACCATACACCTTTGAAATGTAGCTGGAGCATTACATAATCCAAATGGCATGCGTCGATACGCAAACGTACCATAGGGACATGTAAATGTGGTTTTCTCTTGATCTTCTGGAGCTATGGGAACCTGCACATATCCAGAATAACCATCAAGAAAAAAATAATAAGCATGACCCGCTAGCCGTTCTAACATTTGATCCATAAATGGTAAAGGAAAATGATCTTTCCTAGTCATGGAGTTCAGCTTTCTATAATCAACACATACCCTCCAACCATTTTGAACTCTAGTAGGAACCATCTCTCCTTTATCATTCTCCACTACTGTTATTCCTGTTTTCTTTGGGACAACCTGAAGCGGACTTACCCAACTACTATCAGAAATTGGGTATATGACTCCTACACTTAGCAATTTTAAAACCTCTTTCTTCACAACCTCCATCATTATCGGATTCAACCTACGTTGTACTTGTCTACATGGCTTCACATCTTCTTCCATTAAAATCCGATGCATACAAACTGAAGGACTAATACCCTTAATATCAGCAACTGTCCACCCCAAAGCTGATTTGTATTTCTTCAACACATTTACCAGTTTTTCTTCCTGATGAGATGTCAGTTCACTAGATATGATAACCGGAAGGGTATTCTTATCTCCTAAGAATGCATATTTGAGATGGTCAGGTAAAGGCTTCAACTCCACTTCAGGTGGTTGTTCTATGGAAGGTATAGGCCTATCCACTATCAATGGTAAATCCACAAATTTTCCAATTCTACTCGGACATGTTCCCAAAGCGGCCACTACCTCCTTGATTTCTTCATCAACGTCATACAATTTGCTCAATTCTTCCAATTTTTCAGTTGCTATTCCTTGTGTCAAAGTTATTTCCAAAGGATCAGCTGATGATAGTTGGTACACCATTTCAGTTAAATTCTCAATGACATAAATCATAGATACCTCTTCACCATCTGCAGGATATCTCATGGAATCATATATGTTAAACTTAATAACTTCACCATCAAATTCCATGGTTAATACTCCATCGTGGACATCAATTTTTGTTTTTGAAGTTTTTAGGAATGGTCTCCCTAATAATATAGGAGATGGATTAGTTAAACCATTATCTTACATATCTAACACATAAAAATCTGCAGGAAAAACCAACTCATTTACCTGAACTAAGACATCTTCAATAACCCCTTCAGGATATGTGTTAGATCTATCAGCCAATTGGATAAAAACACGAGTTTCCTTTAAAGGACCTAAACATAGGGTGTTAAAGATAGATAAAGGCATGACATTTATTGAAGCACCTAATTCAAGCATGCATTTTTCGTACCTCGTGCTTCCAATTTTGCAAGGTATAGTGAAAATACCTGGATCTTTGCACTTTGGTGGAAGATTTCTTTGCAACATTGCTGATACATTTTCTCCCACACTTACCTTCTCATTCTCATTAAGTTTCCTTTTGTTTGTACACAAATTCTTAAGGAATTTTGCATACCTGGGTACTTGTTTGATCGCATCAATGAGAGGAAGGTTAACTTCTACCTTCTTGAATATGTCAAATATCTCCTTGTCATGATTTACCTTCTTGTTTTTGGCCAACCTGCTAGGAAAAGGAGTAGGAATTTTTATAGGAGAATGTGACTTACTCTTCACCGTTTGTTGTGAATCTTCCTTTATTTCTTCTTCAGCCATTGTTTCATCTGTCTCCTTGTTTGTGTCATCTTCTTCACTCACTTTTCTTGGATCTAACAATTGTTTTCCACTGCGAGTTGTGATAGCACTAGCATTTTCCTTGGGATTTCTTTCAGTCTGGCTAGGAAATTTTGAAGAACCTTGTGCTTGTATTTTTCCAAGGGAATCTGCTAGTTGACTCACTTGATTTTCCAAATTCTTAATACCGTTTCTGGTCTCTTGTTGGAATTGTAAGGTATTGGTAGCTAAAGATTTTACCAAATCTTCCAAAGGCATACCCCCCGATTGTTTTGGAACTTGTGGTGGAGGCATCGGTTGAAATGGTGGTCTTTGCTGATTTGGTGGAATTTGGAAAAACCCGGGAGGTGGATTTGCTCCTTGCTGATTTTGATACATCTGTGGTCGGAAATATGAGCTACCACTTTGTTGAGCGTTTCTATACCTTAGATTCGGGTGATCCTTCCATCCAGGATTATATGTTGGAGCAAATGGATCATTCCTTTTTGGTAATGGTTGTCCTCCAATAGCGTTTACTTGTTGTTCTTCCTGCAAAGTAGGACACATGTCAGTTGGATGACTAGTAAAAGAACAAATTCCACATACCTGGGCAGGAATCTTTTCTCCTACAACTCTTTCCACAAGAGCTGTCAAATTCAAAACTTGCGTTTTTAGTTCAGCAATATTGGTTTCTTTCACCTGTTGAGACATAGAAGTATTACCCCTATTACAATATTGAGAGTTAGATGCCATATTAGCAATCAACCTTTTAGCTTCGATGGGTGTTTTATCAACTAAAGCACCACCACTAGCAGCATCTATCATATTGCGATCCATAGGAGATAAACCTTCATAAAAATATTGTAGTAATAATTGTTCACTAATTTGATGATTAGGACAACTACCACACAATTTCTTGAAACGTTCCCAATATTCATGTAAAGATTCTCCTCCATCTTGCCTAATACCACATATTTCCTTTCTTATATTAGTTGCTCTTGATGAAGGGAAATATTTTTCAAGGAAAACCTTTTGCATATCAGTCCAAGTATTTACTGAGCCCGCTGGTAGATCATATAACCATTCCTTAGCAGCATCAGCTAAAGCAAAAGGAAAAGCTTTGAGTTTAAGTTGTTCTACACTTACTCCATTCAGTTTCATACCAGAACAAGCTATATGGAATTCCTTGAGAAATTTATTTGGGTTGGTGAAACAGCCTGAACTCATGGAATTGTTATCTCTAAAACCTGTAAAAATAGGTAAGGCTCGTATTAATCCAGGTTTGATTTCACAAGTATCATTATCAGCAGGATAATTAATGCATAAAAGATTAGGGTTGAAGACAGGAGCAGCTAGCTCCTTGAGAGTTCGATCCGCCATTGGTGGATTAGTGTAGTAAGGTGTACTACACAAATCTTCTATACTTTCTTCTCCTTGATTTGTGGAACTTTCTTCAAAAGGTGATGGAATGTGACTAGCTTGTTCCAATTTCTTTCTCGTCCTAGATGCAATTGGAGAAGATGAGTTTGGATCTATGGCTGGAATAATTTGTCCTTGATGCTCGATTGAAAATGATCTCAATTGTGAGTGCCTGAAGATTTCACACAATGAAAGATTAGATGAGTTTATGTGAAGAATTTATCAAAACTAAAATAAGAAACCACAACAACAACAAAACTAGAGATTATAATTGCCAATTCCCCGGCAACAGCGCCAAAAATTTGATGCACTGTCGTATGCACAACAAATTTAATAAATAAATCCTAATTCCCAAATACGTAGTATATTGCAAGAAGGAGTCGAATCCACAAGGAATGACGTTTTAATCACTAATTTTGCTATTGATGTTATAACCCCGATTATACAATTTCATTGATTCTTATACTAAATTCGATTATACTAAGTCTTTAATCACGAATTGACAATTAGGGGAGGATTGAATTGGTGATGGAATTAAAATGCCATACATTCACATAAGAAGAATGATTCTAAACAATTTAATGTTGACTTAGGAAATTCAGAATAACGATTCCTATACTTCCTCTCAACCTTAATAAATTGAATATGCTCTCAATTTATTTTTGCACCCATTTAATAACCTAGGTTACGAACACTAGATTCAATTAATGGTAGCATTATGAACGGGAAGCATCCCACTACAATCATAATCACAAAAGCTCGGATCATGCAATTGCACGAATTAATGGATAAGATTAATAATTAATCTTCTTGCTACTATAGACAAATTAATTAACAATTACGGGTTAATTTCATTGTCTTAGCAAAGACTAAGTCCTAAACCAAATAGGTGATCAATCTAATCAGTTCAAGAATCTTAATCTATGATATGGAATCATTCAATTCAAACCATTAATTCAATTAAACCTCATCTAGAATCAAACATTTAAATTATGAAATGATAATTAAGTTATGATTCCATCCTCAATTCATCCTACCCTGTTCTAATTACTCAAATTTCTGCATATTCACAATTCATACAATTATACAAAAATATTGAAAATTAATAACAATAACACATTCACGAATTCTATTATTGCAACAATTAGATAATAATGAAGTGATCACAAGTAAAATTACATAAAAACTACTTAGATTCTGCAAATTGAAGATACAGAAATTTACAAAGGAATAGAGGAAACTTATCAATTGAAGTGCACAATGTCAAATCATCAATAGAATTCAAGAAGATCAAAGGTTGGAATTGTGCATTACATGTATGTTCTAAAGGAATAAAGGAAGAAAAATACATTCCAAATGGTTTTCGATCCTCTCCTCTCTGTCCCGAACTCTGTTTTCATCTAAAATTTATCAGGAACAAGTCGCGTGGCAGTTACACGTTTTTAATTGAAAACACGGTCCGTGTTTATGAAACACGGGACCCCCGTGTTTTCTTCCAACTGCTCTGCTGACAAGGATTTACAGACCGATACTCGGGATAAATAACACGGTCCGTGTTATGGAAACATGGGACCCCCGTGTTTTTGATTCTCCCACTCAATTCCTTTGAAAGTTTCAGCTTAGCTTCTCTTGATGTATTTGTTCCCTTTCCAAATTTGCTCTCCTTGATTCGGCATTTCTTGATGTGTTCTCTACTTGATTTCTTCTTTTCATTGATTTCTCCTTAAATTTCTTCAATTCTTTTCTTTCCTGTAAAATTTATTCAAAGGAGGAAAACTCGATGAAAAGATTAAATCTAGTAGAATAAATGAGAGATAAATGATATTTTTAGACATGAAAATAATCAATAAATCTCATCTATCAACATATCACCATTAAATATGTAAAATTCTAAAATCGTTACGTATTAATGATATTATATATCGGTTAATTTAACATATGATAAATATAATTAATATTTAATTTGTGTGTTTTGTGCTTTCCATTTCTTTCATTAATAATTTATTAATGATGTTTGATGTTATATTTCTGTAATCATTGTCGTGTATTCTTCAAAATGATAGTGTACATATTCTATCCAATTGTCATTTTTTTTCTAATTATTATGTTTATGCATTTTTTCCTTTAGAAAATGGCACCCAATAAGGAAAGGATTATCTTTGTTAATGATTAATTTCATGATCCAACATATTTTACTAGGGTTGAACTTAAACTATGCATTTCAAAAAATCAATAGAAATGTAATTAGATGTCCGTGTATCAATTGTGTTAACACTGATTGTATAACTTTTGATACTGTGTAAGCACACTTGATGGCCTTTGGGATTATGAGAGGTTATACTCTATGGTTTCATCATGGTGAATAAGGAAACTAGGAACATTCTGACATCGATACGAATCCTTAAAATAATGAGAACAAAGATGATCATGATGATAGTGATAACGAGATAGTAGAAATTTTAGAAGATAGGTATCCTCATTATTGGAGTCTTGAGCAAAATTTGAAAAATATGGGATCCCTAAACCATGAAGAAGAACCCAACTTTAAAGTCGCAGATAAACATAGGTTGTTGAATGACTTCCAACAATCTCTTTACGAGGGCTCTAAGGGATCTAAATTATCTACCTTAATTCAATTGCTTCATTTGAAGAATACTAGAAAATGGAGTAATTTTTCTTTCACAATTCTACTTAAATTGTTGAAAGAAGAGTTATTACCCAAAGGTTCACCCTTGCTTGACTCTTATTATAAGGCAAAAAAGACAATTGAAGATCTTAGATTTTCATATAAGAAGATTAATGCATGTGTGAAGGATTGTATGTTATTTTGGAAAGAATATATTTATCTGGAGAAATATAAAATTTTAAAAGCTTTAAGATATGAGGTCACATAGCAAGCATAGTGGCGAAGAGAAGGTAAAGGCAAATGAAAAAATACCTATTAAGATATTGCGATACTTTCTACTAAAACCTCGACTTTAGATGCTTTTTATGTTCATCAAAAAAAACCTCTCTAATGAGATGTCATCATGATAAAAAATAATGATGCAGATTTGAGACATCCGGCTGATGGGTTGCTATAAAAAAATATTATGAGCTCAATTTGGATTTTGCTTTTGAACTTGGAAATGTTAGACTTGGGCTAGCTAGTGTTGTTCAATAATGTAAGACCTTCATATGGTATTTGTCCTGTGACCCTTATTCCATACAACTTGCCTTCTTTTTTGTACATGAATGAACCAAGTATGTTGTTGTCCATGCTCATTCCAAGTTTGTGATTGACTTTCAACTTTCATCGACCATTCTATATTATGATATCAAAAAATTACATTTTATGCTTGCTTCCTTTTGATATACATTTCATCCAAATGTATTTCTCTTATGTTGATTTTAGGTCCCGATAGTCATAGGGATGTTATTGATGTTTATTTACAACCTCTAATAAATGAATTAGAGGACTTGTGGACTAATGGTTTCCAAACATATGATGCATCAACGTGTCAAAATTTCAATCTCCATGCATCTCTAATGTGGACTATCAATGATTTTTCTATGTATGGAATATTTTCTAGATGGAGTACAAAGGGAAAACTTTTTTAACCTATTTGCAATAAGGATACTCACTCTTCCAGACTAGTTAATGGGGGGGTGGGGATGAATGCTTCATAGGTCACCGGTACTACTTGGAAAATAATCATATATGGAGAAGAGAGAAGATGTTATTTGATGGTACTATAGAAAAGGACATACCTTCGAAGCCTCTAATATGTGAAGAGATTCTCCACTAAGCATAAGATCTTGAAGACATCATATTAAGCAAAGATCCTACCTTCAAAGGAAAGGTCTCACATAAGAATATGTAAGATAACTGGAACAAGAAGAGTATATTTTTTTAGGCTCCCATATTAGAAGCACCACTTGATACAACATACCCTAGATGTTATTTACATTAAAAAAATATGTGTGATAGCATACTTGGAACACTACTTAATGTACTAAATAAGATGAAGGATAAATATAAATCTCATATTGGTTTGCAAGCAATGGGTATTAGGTTGGAGTTACATCCTATCACAAATGGCCATAAAATATTATTGTCTGATGTCCATTTCACCATGTTTCAAGAGTGAAAACTTAATTTTTTTAACTTTTAAAATATTTTAAGGTTCCAGATGGTTTTTCTTCTAAGATGTCACAATGTGTAAAATTGAAATAGAATAATATTTCCAAATTAAATAGCCATGACCGTCATATTTTCTTGCATTATATTCTTCCTCTTGTATTGCATGGCCATCTTCTAGAGGATGTGCATGAACCATTTCTTGAGTTGTCTATAATTTTTAAGGATTTAGGTTTGAAACATTTGAATATGGAAGACTTGACATGTCTTGAATCCCAAATTCCAATAACCCTTTACAAGTTAGAGAAGATTTTCCCGCCAATGTTTCTTTGATGTGATGTTACATTTGCCAGTTCATTTAGCATATGAGGCTATGTTATGTGGACCTATACATTCTCATTGAATGCATCAATTGGAAAGGAATTTGTGCAATTTGAAGTCTTACATACGTAACATGGCTTGTCAAGGGGGTTCTATTGTAGAAGGGTATCTAGTAGAAGAAAACATACATTTTTGTTCAAGATATTTGCATAAAGAAGAGGCTAAGTTCAACCACCTTGATCAAAATTATGATGATGATGTGAATGTCTCTGCCAAATTATCTTCCTTTTATTATAAGGGAATAGGGCTAGGAAGTGGTGGATCTAGAGACTTAGATGCAGATGAATTAGAGCAAGTCCATATGTATATTCTTAACAATTTTGAAGAAGTTCAACCATTTATTGAGTAAGTCATACCTAAAAACTCTTTTCTTTCTATCTATTTTTTTCAAAGGCACGTATTAGACATATGATATATATTTCTCATTGTAGAATGTATTATCACAAACCAAGAAGATAATCCACCACAAGTGTCTTCCAGTGAATGTAATAGAATGTTTATTGAGTGGTTTAACAAAAAAGTAAGTTTTCCATGCTATTGAATATTCAATATATATAGTAATGCAAGTTATTTAGATCATTGGGTTTGGAAGAATAAGTTATAATAAACATAATATTTATTAGGTTGCAAAATTATATGAAATAGATAAAAGAGAGAAGATAGAAGCCTTACTCTCATTGTCACGTGGTCCATCAAAATATGTGACATATTTTTACGGCTATGTAGTAAATGGATATTTACTCCATACTAAATCTCAAGAGGAAAGAAAAAGGTTGCAATATAGTGGAGTGGTTGTGGTTGGTGATGATGGCAGTGGATCCATTGATTACTATGGTCTATTGACCGAGATTATTAAATTTTTGTATTCGGGCAATAAGCCCTTAGTCTTTTTTAATGTTATTGGTCTGATGAAGATAATACATTTAAGGGAGTGAAGGAAGATAAGTATGAGTTCATAAGTTTTGATTGCAGACGTATTTAGAAAACTATAGAACCTTTTGTTCTAGCAACTCAAGCATCACAATCATTTTATGTTGAAGATAACATTAACAAGGGTTGGCATGTTGTGTTAAAAAATCTACCAGCACTTCCTTGTGAAGACATTACGATCGAATGAAGACTTGTGCATCTAAACTTTAACCATCCGTGAGATTTATAATAGTGCTTAGTGATTTATTTTTGTATACTTGCTACTAGTAGCTTCATTTTCCCAAAATGAGACGTATTTTTTTTATTGTTTATTTTGAACTCTTAATTTTTGTGTTTAATACATTAAGTGTCTTATGTACTCTATTTTGGTAACGTGTTATAATTTTGATGAAGATAGGGGAATGAAGAAATGTAATTATCTTATGTAGCTTAGGTTGTACATATATTGGGACACAATATCTTCCACCAAATGTTGTTTTATATAATCTAATTATTTATATTAATAATATGGTTGTAGGTTTCAAGGAAATGGTGTCACCAATTGAAACAAAGATTAATTGACCTAAGTATACATCACTAATTCAATTGAATTCTATTGGCAAGGGGCATGCTTGTAGACTAGGATTGAAGATGTTTTGACTATCCTCTACAATCGGTGGAAATATTCATGCCATTGATAAGACAAATGACGTTCGCCCATCATCATCAACTTCAAGAGCTAGTGCTAAATGTAAGTCTAGTAATACTACTATCCCTGTAGCTCAAAGGGACCCCCCTCCACCCTTACTCAATGAGGATGCTGCTTCATAAGGCAAAAAAGTTGCTGCCTTAGGTGGAAACAATCAATTGAATGTTGAATGTCTCCCAATCTTCTCTAGTGAAGCTTACAAGTGGAGGTATGACGCAATATTTTTTTTTACTTAATACTTGTTCACTTTTTCTAATATTTTTATGTAATGGATAATTCTAATCAAAAAATTTGGAAGCCTCAAGGTAGAAATAAGTTTCAAAAGTGGAAAGACTTAGTAGTGGAAACACGCTACCTGTGACATTTTTTAATGGTTGCATTGTTGGAGATAAAAGCCATGAATGGAATAGGCACATAGGTAAATTAGTCTATGATTGTAACATAATGCCTATTTAAATCCACTCTTAGGATGCAGTTGAATAAAGACACAAGGACCACCTATGGGCTGCGATGATAGTAATTAATTTCAAGTGTTCATTTTGATATTTCATGTACTAAAATCTTTTTTTGTCTTTTTTTGTATAATAGTTTTCTTTTACTTGTTAATTCTTAGTTCATTTGGATTTATTGCTTTTTTATTGTAGGAGATGTTCTCCATTGATGACATGGAGAGCTACAAGAATTCTACTCTTCGTCACATGAAACACTTATGGAATAATTGGAGGGGAGAAAATCATAGAACTATTAAAGGCTTAGATATTCATGAATAATTAAACCTTAAACTAGCTATGATTGAGGATCAATTTGATTAGGAGTGGCTGGTGAAACTTTATTGTCATAGTCCAAAGTTTGTGGTAAATCATTAATGAATAATTGATTTGAACTATATTTATATATTCAATTACCTTGCTAATTATTCTTCTCTTATTTATCATATAATACAATAAATTTGCATAGGAAATGAGCCAAAGAAATAGAAATAACTACTTGATGATGGACATCAAATGTCTTCATTGGTGTGCAACAAGCCTTATCAAGATATCACCTATGATATGGTATATATCATATATAGTTGCCTATGAAGAGCAAAAGATAAATTTTTACAAGACATTATTTTTGTCTTGTTTTCAATCCTTATGGATAAATGTTGTTTTATTTATCTAGGGAGAAAAAGATGGAAAAAAAATCTAAATTATGGCACCATTTATTTTGAAAGACATAAAAGGGTGAAGAGATAGCTACAACCTAGGCTATAGACATCCATGTACACCTTTTTCTATATGTCATTCATTTTATTAGTTCTATATATATATTTTTTTGTCTAACTAACATTCTTTGTCTTGAAGGCTCAAATTATTGAGGTCTAAGCTATTGAAACCTCCATTACTCTTATTGAGGTGGCTAAAATTGTGCATCGGGTAAGTCAAACAAGGGGATATGTTCCTGACTATGGTGGTGGAGTGAAGCCTAGAGACATTAGAGGCCCTTATAAAGGTAAAAAAAAATTGGAAGATCTTAAGGAAAAGGATGTTGCTCTTAAAATAAAAGAAGAAGAGCTTGAGAAAAAGTATCAAGAAAATCATGTACTAAAAGAAAAAATGGACAAATGGGAGCCTGTCATGGAGAAGATTTTGAAATTTTCATGATTCTTATTCTTGGTGAAAAATGAAGAGAATTTATATGATGATGTAGATGATATGCTTGCATCTCCATCTACATCAGAGGATGCTAGGTGCCCTTTAACATGAGGTTAGTTAAAATTGTTAAATGTGTTAATCATTATAAGTATGATTCTAACTAGCTAGTTTAGATCTAAATAAATTCAAATTAGCTATGTATGGTTCCTAGGGATGAATTTTTAAAATTAACAAGCATAGGGATCTTCCCAAGATAACTATATTTGACTTTTGAGAGATTACAAGTAATAATCTAATACTAGTGGCTAGAAACTTATAAATATGTATAATAGTAATAAAGACTTCAGAATGATCTAGAAATTATAAATATGGTTAGAAGAGTCATATTAACATACCTCTCAATAAGTATATTTGGGTCATATATTGGTTGCTCATAAAGGTTACACATAGATGTTTCCATTAATGTTTCTCTTCTTCACTAGAATCATTTCTCATAAGGGTTGCATGTTCATTTACTTACATTACTTTCTTTTAGATTGAGTTATTCTTCCAATTAATAGTTTTTTTTCATACCTTTTTTTTAGCTCTAATGGTTGAATTATTAAAATGTGCATCCAGCAACATCCAAGTAGATATATATTTGAAATGTCATTGATTTTGAAAAGCTAATTGATGGTGATAATATTCATTGTATAGAGGTGAGGTTTCTTCTTGTAATAATGCGTATGTAATTATGTATATTTTTATAACATCCTTGATTTCTTATTTCATACTTTATTTTAACTCTAATGGTTGAGTTATTAAAATATGTATCCAACAACATCTATGAGAAGGGACTTGTATGGTTTGGGTTGCATCTTGGTATCCTTAGTGTCATAGAAGATATATTCTCATAAAGTAGATTGTTTTCTTTGCATTTCCCAATTATCTTTAATTCATAATGAATACCACTGAATTCCAAGTGGATATAGTTTTATACAGGCCATTGATTTTGAAAAGCTCTCTGGTGGTGGTAATATGCATTGTGTTAAGGTGATTTTTTCTCTCATAATAATGAAAAGCTAATTTTTTTTGTCCTAATGCAAATTTAAACCTTATTTATTAATTTTCTTGGATTGCCATATATCGTTGACAATTGATTTTTTGAATTTACTTTTTTTGAGTTATTTATTACCTTGGGTATCTTAGAGGAATTGTTTGGATGTGATAGGGTTGGAGGGTAAGTTTTATGGTGCTTGTTGTGGATGTTGTCAACCCGGTTTGGAAGTAGTTTTTATCTTGGGTTGAAGAGTAATGATATACTCTTATTTTATTTCTCGGCGTAATATTTTTCTTTTCTTTTGATATGATATGTCATTGTTTATTTGATACCTATATTAATAATTATAATATTTTTTTTGTTGTAGATCCAATTCATTTTGACAAACTAATCAAGCCTATTATGTCTTATGAATAGAATAATTAATTCTTAGGCATATGCTAATCATTGTATTTTTTGTAATGCAATGGTATCCTATAGCTCTTTTGTAATATATTTATATTTGATCAAATATTTTATTGTACTGAACATTTAATACAAACTATTTGTATGAATATTTAGTTGAATGTTTATAAACAGATATTTAGAATATTATATATATGTGTTAGAATGGATATATATGCATACATGTATAGGGCTTTAGAAGATTGAAATGGATATATATGAATATTGGTACAAGGCTTGAAAAGATTGAAATGGATATATATAGATATATGTATAATGCCAATTATATTATTAAATATATAATTATGCCATTTGTGACCAATAAATTATGTCGCTAATAATGAATGAATTTTAGTAGTGATGGAAAAATTAGTCGTTATTGGTGCGATCTTTTTTTATTTATTTAATTAAGACAAAAAAATTGATTGTTAATATTATTTACGATAGTGTGTTTTGTTCACTGTTATTTCTTTTAACGACCAACATCATATGTCATTGCTACTATTTTTAGCGACCAACATCATACGTCGTTGCTATTATTTTTACCGACCAACAACATACTTCATCACTATTGCTTTAGCGACCAACATAATATGTCATCGTTATTACTTTAGCGACAAAAAATTTTCAGTTGGTTGTTAAATACTTTAACGAGGGAGCAATAACGACCATAGATGAACACTAATTTTTTTGGTCGTTATTAACATTAGTGACCAAAATTTATCCATAAATGAAAAAAATTGTTGGTCATTAAAAACATAATTTCCTTTAGTTAACATGAACCATATCAGAAAACAAAAGACCTTATTTATATTAGAGATAATAATGCCTTATCTCTAAGTAATTCTTCTAGTACAAAATACTCCTATGATAACCACTATACACAAAAATTTTGATTCATAAGAGAATCAAGAATAAAAAAAGTTAAAACTCTTGTTCCAAAACTTGATTAAACAAAATTAGAAGAAGAATAAGAAGAAGAGTGCCATAACCAAACTTTTCTCTCAAAATAGAATTTCAAGGAGAAAGAAACTAAGATCTTTATCCTTTCTCAAAATCTTAAACCTTCCTAATAAGGAATATTTAAATCTAATATTAGGAAAAGAGAGAAGATATAAGAATTGCCCAAGAAGAGAAGATAATAAGGGGAAGAATCTATTTTCCAATAGAAAAGAGAATGGAGAAAAATGGAGAAATACCCACTACTTAGGATATTTTTTCATAAAGGAAGGGAGAGAGTGAGTAAATGTAGATGGTAGAGAGTGAGAATGAATTAGGGATGGGGTGTATTGAGGAGAGCTGGTTGACATCCATAAGTGGGAGAGAGAGAAGACTAATGTGGGTTGAGTGTGAGCAAATAATGTGTAAGAGAAATACATGATGAGGTAAGGAAGGTAGAGCATAACTAGGGAGAGACATGGCAGAGGGTTGGTAAGTAAGAGAATAGGTGAAAAAAAATTAAAAACACAACTGCCAGAAGGGAGAGGAAAGTAAAAGAGAATAGAGAAAAGGTGACAAATGCCTCAAAAAGTACTTTTAGGAAAATTTTAGCTAAATAAAATCATGTAATGATCTCAATAACGTAAAAATAATTCTGAAGCACCAAAATATACTTATTAGCACAAATGGATTCTAATTAGGAGTTTTTATAAATATTGGAAATATATTTGAATCAAAATTAGAAACGTATTTAAAATCACATGATAATCAGTTGATTAGTTTAAGCAAACCAGTCCACTAGTTCATTGGAAAATAAAATTTCTAGTTTCTAAGCATACCGATTGATCAATTACAGAAACTAGTTAATTTGTGTGCTTGAAATTCACACTTTTATTCAAGTTTTAAGTCCTTTCAAAAACCAAAGCCCTTTTATATAAATATAATTTTAAATATAATTTGAAGGATTTTAGGATGCAATATTAAAAAAATAATGTACTCCATATGTAACTCCTAGAAGAGTGGATATCTAGGTGAGGATTAGGTTAGACAAGAAAACAGGGAAGGTTACCAAGGAACAAACTGAACAAATCTTTGATAAAATTATAAGGATTTGGCATTATATTTTTCTCAACATTATTTGTATATAATTTCTTACTCCTAACTACATTAATTTCTATAACAGGAGGAGGTTTAGGTAATTGTATTGTCGATGAGTAAACAAAGTGATGTCCTCACTCAACCTTTAGGGAACAAGGTGGATGGTGGTTGAGCAAAGGACTATTACATGGTGCCACATTGTTAAGTACTTTTGGATGGGTTCCTAGATTTCATACTCCTAAGGAATAAGTTAATTGTTTAAGAATTAAAGTGAATACTTTAGGAGCAATATAGTTAGATTTAATTTCTAGTTAACGAAGGATTGAGGAGAAAATGCTAAAGTACACTAACAAAAGGTGTAACATCTCGACCTCACTAGGGTTGTGGGCAGTTATTTTGGAGTGCTTTCAGGATCAATATGTGACCTCACAAACCAACAAGAGTATTTTTAATGTGTTTTTAATAACTCACATGTATCTCAAAAAACTTCCTATGAGGCAAATCATCCTTAAATTGCTGAAGGTCAAGCATATTTAACTATGGAATTATTTAATGATAGGTTTTCCAAATATAAGGTATAATTTGTTGATATAGGTAATCTTATCAATATTTTTAAGCCTCCATTTTCTAAAACTAATGTTGTGGTATTACACCACTCAATAACACAATTTCCTCATTATGCCTTAACCACCAATAATCTCTTTACAGTTTATCCCAAGAATCGTCCAATTAAGTGACTTAATGGCTCTACTACAATAAGTTTGCAATTGTAATTTTGTGCTAATACCATTTTTTAACACTTCGACCTCACTAGGTTTGTGGGTAGTTACTTTGGAGTACTTTAAGAATCAATGGATGAATCCATAAATCAATACGATTTATTTTAAGCATTTTTTTTATCAAGTCACTCACATCTCAAAAAACTTTCCATAAGTTCAACCATTCTTAAATTGATCCAAGGTAAATACGTTAAACTGTGGAGTTATTTAAGGATAGGTATCTCAAAAATAATATATATATATATCTTATTGATATATGTAGTCTTATCAATCCTTCTATGTATCTACTATCCGCTATTTATTTGGCAGTATTACAAAAGGACATCTAGCTCGGTGGTTGACATGATTTTTCCTACCCTTACTCCTACGACCCATATTATTGAACTTATCCCTAAAGTAACAGAGGTAATATACTTTAATTTTAATTATTTTATTATTTAATGTGTATAAAAAATTAAGATTTATTTAATTAATTAAATATTTAATATAGGGTGAGTATTTATGTAATCTCAAGACATCACGGGAAGGGGCTATTGTTTCCCAAGGAACAACTCGTGTCTTTGAGGAAAAATCATTGGAGCCCAACATTGTTTAAGTCACTCTTTCTCAACAACATCCATGACTAATATACCTTCTTAAAGTTATCCTTTTTAAAAGATGACAATCATGTTCTCCTATGCTTCTTAGAGGAGATGCTTCGATGATCATGTCATCTATTTATCCTCAAGGATGTGATATGATTATAGATAGTGAAAGTTAAAGTAATTAATTACCTATTTATTATCTACTAACCTTGATTTCTTAATAGGATGAAAACATATTTAGAGGAAGATAATTCCTAAGAAGCAATGAGAGAAAGAATCAAAGGAGGCAAGAAAGACATTGTGTGTAAATCACATCACACCTTCTATCAACTATCAAGTTGCCCCATAGGATGATAATATATTTTGATGAGGTCGTATGCAATTAAGATTTGAACATAGAAGTTGAATTAATGCTAAGATTGTTTTTAATGACCCAAGAAGTTAATATATATATAGGAGATGAGGGCTTAGTTCATTTGTTGGCTAGAGACTGGCTATAAGTCCAACATATAAAGACATAAATAAGTTATAATTTCATTAAATTTTAATATATAGTGATATTCAACAACATTATTATATTTTTTAAATTATTACTAACACATAATTATGTAATTATTTTATTATAGGTTTTTAGAAGAAATAATTTACGTTAAGACAATGATCATAAGTATGGATTTGTTTTGTCCTCAAATGATATCCTATAGGGAATTTAGTCAACAGGTGGAGTATATCATCCAAGTGATGAGAGTGGCTATGAATTCATTTATTTCCCCCATTTTTATAATTCACATTGGCTTTTGTTAATTTTAAATCCATAAAAAAGTTGGCATGTTGATTTGATTCCTTAGGAGGAAGATGACATGACATTCCACAAAAAGTTATTGATATATAATTAATTAATTTATTGCTGTGATAAATTTATTTCATGAGTTACTTATTATACTATATAATTGATATGTAGTTATGCATCAATTAGGTTATTTAAGAAATATCTAGATAAGCAAAAAAGATAGATTCAAAGTAGTACACATATGTGTTAACATGAAGGCATTTAAGTAGTATATTTTTTATGTTTTGATATTACTATTTAGTATAGTTCTAAAAAATTAATGTGTCAATTAAATTTTCAAAACAAGGAGACAATGACGGTTGTCACTAGTCTATCATGAAACATATACGAGATGTCAATGGAAAATTATGGAGTAGAGATTTAGAGGGGTGTGTGTGTATTATTACTTGAATTAAATATTTATAACCATGTAAATTATGATCCTTTTTTTGCTTTAGTATATCAAAATTGTGAGGTCAGATTTTGAGGTAGCCATCTTAACGATGTCAGACATTAATGGCTTGATTTTGTCTTTAAACTAGCTAGCTAAAGACTTTAGTTGTAGGTAGTTTTTTAATTAATGTTGATTTTTTTTTCTCACGTAGACTTGATTATTTGTTGGATAGTAAGAAGCTAAGGAACTAAATATTTATAATTATTGATACCTATATATATATATATATATATATATATATCTTGATTATTTTTTTATTAATATAAGAGCTTTTTTTTTGTATGATCATATAACACACACACACACACACACACACACACACATATATATATATATGTACTTGATTATTTCTTATAGATGGAGTTTAAGTTGTATATATGCATGGGATACACAACAATGATGCTTGAATATCAATTTCGGCCACACACACACACAAAGACATATATAGATTTTATACGCAGAGTTGGAGCCTGTGCCTTTCTTATATTTTTAAGAAAGGTTATAGATAATGGCTATATATTAAAACCATTGTATATTCCTTCAATCATTTTTTTTAAAAGTTACCTCTAAGGTATAGACGATGGTTTTAATTTATAACTTCCATTTATACTTAAGTGAAAAGTTTTTATTAAAATATTTTGGTATAGTATAGATGGAGGTCATTAAATAAAACAGTCATCTATAACTTAATGAAAACTTTAAAAAATGATTGATTGAAGGAATAGACAAATTTGAATTAAAATCATCATCTATAGTTAAGTTTAGAGGGAATTTCCAAACTAAAACCATCATCTATTTTTTTACACATTTTTAATTGCCCTCTATATTTTTATTTTATTGTAAGCAAAAATATTTTGAATGAATATCTATAGTATAGATGGTTATAGACTACATGGCTTGGTTACCTCTGTCTATGTCTTTTTTTGTACCAGTGATTATCTGAATGAGATGAGGACCACATAATTTACATCCATGTAAGAATTTTGATTGGGCATTGAAATTCTCCATCATGGAGCTTTGCCATGATACCATATCAAAACTAATGTTTATCATAATAACCATGTGAAAATAAACATATACATTCACTACTCTTGGTCATAAGCTATGGAAATAACTAATGCATCACATCACTAGGTATCCTTACTTTTAAGTTTCAACACCACTAGTATATCAATGGTGTAAAATATGACAAGCGAGGTTGTAATACCCCATTATTAGTAAACTATAATTATAAAAATTTTATTTTATGTGTAATTAATTATAGAAATTATTGCACGATATTCTATGTTAGATGTGTTATTATAATGTGTAAAAATATTAGGTGTTAAGTTCTTAATTAATTGGAATTAATATTGGATATAAATTAGATTATTTGGAGTGGTGTACAACTAACCAAGGCCTTTAGTAGACCAACCGTCATCTAGTAACACCGAGTTCATCTAGGGGTTGGGTAGTTGATTGAGGGTAGCATGTGGTTGCCTCACCTGTGTGGTTAATTTTGTTTTTTGTGTTTTTTTTCCTTTTTGTCTCCAATTTAAATCCTATGCCAAATATTTTTATATATTTGGATTCCCCACTTCATTTTGTACCTTCATATACATTTTGATAATTTTTTGGAGTGTTTTTTTTATTTCCCCTAATTTTCTTTTGTATTGATTATTCCTTGATTAAAAATAATATAAAATTAGGAAAATTATCTTTAGGCCAAGAAAATTTACCTTTGATATCTCTTTACAAAATCATGATGTATTTCATATTTTTTGTACTCTTTTGAGCCAATTTTTGATTTTATTCTTAACTTATGAATCATATATTTGTCCTCTGTGCATTTATTGCACTCAAATCTTTCTCTCTCTCCTTCCCTCTACCAAGCCAAACCTCCCCAACCCTATTAAATTTCAACCACCCACCCTCATCATCCTTTTTCTTGGTTTTTTGCTTATCATTTCATTCAACCACTTTACACTCCACCTTTTCATACACATTTCTTATTGTTATTTTTATTTAAGTGAGTACCAATCCACCATTCTATCCTTATTTCAGTAGAATTCAAACCCCCTTATCTAACACCTCAATTTTCACTCTCATAAAATTTTATTTAAATGAAAAAAATGTAGAAATCAAAACTAAAAATGAGGAGTGTTATCGCTACACCTAACATAAGATAGATGTCTATCATCTATCTCATGTTAGGCACAAGGGTACAAACATGTCCAACAAAATCTGAAGTGTCATCTATAACAACTCACTAATTCAAACATCACTAACAAAGTGAGCGAAAAATCTATAGACTAGGATTTTAAAATATTAACCAAAAACATCACTGATAAATTTTTGCTTAAGCGTAAAGGTAAAAATCAAGATTAACAATGGGGAGTATTATCGCTACACCTAACACATGACATATGTTCATCATCTATCTCATGTTAGGTTCAAGGGTAAAACCACGTCCAAAAAACCCAAAGCATCATATATAACAAATCACTAACTCAAAGCATCACGGATAAAGTCAGCAAAATATCTGGAAAGTAAATTTGAATTTTAAAATCTTAACCAAACAATAGATTATAAATTCTCATTTGCAAAACCATGTAAATAAAATTCAATATAGTTTCTTGAAAACATAAAATATCTAAAAACAAATACAAAAGTAATTGAGGGGAAAAACTCTATATAGAAATAACTCTTAACTTAAGCCAATAATAACAACGAAACTGAAGCAAGGATACCTGCACATAGATATCTAAACAAGTGTAATACCCTATTCTTAGAAACCTTAATTATAAAATAGTAACTATGTGTAATTAGTTATAATAATTATTGTAGGGTGATATATATTAAATGTTTTATTAATATGTGCAATATTATAACACATTAGATATAAATGTAACACCCCAAGTCGATATGACCATGTGGGGGCTACCTTGGAGCCCTTTTGGATTGATCGGCTGGCCCCACAATTCAACACAAGTCCTTTCAGCACGCTTTGTCCTCACTCACGCACTTTTCGAGAAATTTTCAGAACTTCCCAGAAGGTCACCCATCCTAAAATTGCTCCACGGTCAGCACGCTTAACTGTGGAGTTCTTAGGACTGAATCACCAAAAGGATGGTATACCATGTTGATATAAGTAGCCGGATCAATCCTTATAACACTCCGCTCAAATTGGGGTATTACATTCACCCTCACTCAAAGAACGCAACGTCCTCGTTGCGCCTCAACCATTAACTGTCTCAATACAGTTCATGCTAAGAATCGTCCCGCTAGGTGGTTGACTGGCTCGTCCAAGTTCAACTCACGGTCGCAGTTTCTCTCTGATACCATTTGTAACACCCCAAGTCGATATGACCATGTGGGGCTACCTTGGAGCCCTTTTGGATTGATCGGCTGGCCCCATAATTCAACACAAGTCCTTTCAGCACGCTTTGTCCTCACTCACGCACTTCCCGAGAAATTTTCAGAACTTCCCAGAAGGTCACCCATCCTAAAATTGCTCCACGATCAGCACGCTTAACTGTGGAGTTCTTAGGACTGAATCAGCAAAAGAATGGTATACCATGTTGATATAAGTAGCCGGATCAATCCTTATAACACTCCGCTCAAATTGGGGTATTACAATAAATTTCATTAGGATAAGATTTGATAAAAATGGGGTTAGTAAATTTAATCCTAGTTTATAACCTAACCTAAATCTTATTCTAAACCCATGAAATTCCTTTCTCCTTTTTCTACTTACCTTTTTCATTTCCTTTTACTTTCACACCTTTCTACCTTCTTTTCTTTCTTCTTCCTATTCCCCCGTGTGAAACACAACCTCCACGCCATGCCATTACCTACATCCTACTATCATAATATCTTTCCTCCACCTCCTATGCATGAGGGTTTTCCTTAAAACATTTTCTCAACCTTATGTGCACCATCAGTGACTCCTTATATTCCCATCTCTCTCTTGTGCATGTGTGTGTGTGTGTGTGTGTGTGTGTGTATATATACTCATAGAATAGCACATAAAATGACCCTAACTAACTTCTTCCCTCCCTTCATTTTTCTGTCAAAACATACAACACCAAACACATCCTTCTTCCCTCCTTATTCCTCCTTCTCACTATTTCCAAACACACACCAAAACCACTACAACCCCTAGCAACTCTTCCACTAAAACCCTTCTCCTAGATATAACACTCCCTTCCATTACACCCCCTTTGGCTTCGGCCAAAAGTGCCAAAAACCCCCACCAAAATACTGGCCACAGTTGCCATACCTCACCCCGACATGTAATATCCCATATGTTAGAAATAAAATCAAGTCTAGGATAATCCTAATTAGAAAGAACCCAACACCATATTCATATATAAGTCTAAGTAAGGTTTCATCCTAAAACTAATTGGTAATATGAGGAGTAGACCTGTAGACTTATATATTGGTCTAATTCCCTCTTATTTATCAATGTGGGACTTTTTTCACACCCAACAATCCTTCTCTTGAACAAAATAAAACACAACCTCCCCTTACCAGGAAGACTACACTCCATCAAGTCAACTTCTCATCTTCACTGCATTGGTGAAGGCACTTCTTATGTGAAGAACTAGAATATTACCTTACCTCAAGAGCTCATTTATCCATCTACGTAAACTCATCCTTTCCCAATAAAGTATTAAAAAACTTTTGTTCAAGAATTTGGGGAAATCTGTCCAAGTTCCGAACTAGGCTTTGATACCACTTATTGGAAATAAAGTCAAGCCTAGATAGATGAATGAGTTTTGATTAGGTATTTAAGAACATCATAACATTGTATTGGTTTGTACAGGTGTTGGATAATTTTAGTGTAGTATGGAGGTTTGTGTGAAAAACACACAAGCCCCATGCTAATGAACACTAACTGTGTTTCTCTAGTGAATCTTTAATGTGGTTTAGGCAAAAGTCGAGGGTAAAGAAATAAATAAGGGGTCTCCTGTTTCCTAAACATGGACCATATGTTTTCTATATGTCTGAAACAAGTTGTTTTGCCCTGTAAGATTTTTTCTTCTATAAAATGAGACATGCTGAAAGCCTAGTCGCCGTGAGTTGTATGCCCCAAATTCTTTCTCTTCTCCATAGAATTCTTCATTTAAATAGAACTGTTGATTTGTATAATTGATTAATTGATTAGTTTAATGATCTTATAACTACACAAGAGCATGAATAAAGATTTCTACTTTTTTCTCAATTGTTTTATTTTGTGATTGAATCATTAATTATACATAATCTTGTTAATTTTAATTTGGTTTGGATCTCTTTAAATGCTCACTAATTCTATAATAATTTGGTATCAAAATTGCATTGTTGAAGAGATTCGGTTATTGGGATGGGTACAAGATTTGATATTGAGAAGTTTAATTGATCCATCAATTTTGGATTATGGAAATTGAAGATCAGGTAATTCTAATTCAGAGCGGATTGGAAAAAGCTTTACCAAGTAATTCGAACAAGCTAGAGTCGATGACGTATGAGAGATTTAAAGAATTAGATTTGAATGCCCTCTCTACCATATAATTGTGCTTGTCTAATAAGGTGTTTTGGGAAGTGGCAAATGAACCAACAATGGTTGCCTTATTGTTGAAGCTTGATTCATTATATATGGCAATGTTAGTAGCAAATCAACTATTGTTCAAGAGTCAGCTTCATAACTTGAAATTAGGTGAGAGTTAATCTTTAAAAAGTCATCTAGATAAATTTGACTCTATCATTATGGATTTGCATAATATAGATGCTAACTAAGATGATGAAGATTTAACTATTATGTTATATTCTTTGCCTACTAGCTTTAAGCAATTTTGTGAGACTATTTTGTATAGGAAGGATGAGTTAGTCCTTGAGGATGTGAAATCCATCCTATTATAATAAGAATTGATTAATAGTTAGCTAATTGGTAGTGGTACTTCTAAGGACTCATATAGCAAGGGATTGGTAGCCAGAGGGAAGACATATGAGTTGGGTTCCAATGATAAGAAGATGTTCAGATATAAGTCAAAGAGTTGGAAGAAGAGTTTAACATGACAAGGTTGTTACATGAAAGGCCATATAAAGTGATATTATTTGAATAGGAAATATAAAGATACTGCTAATGATGTATTTTATGAGTGTAATGCTATCATAGCTAGGGGTGATGGTGATGATGATGGTGATATATTGACTGCCACATATGGACATACCAAATTGGTTGATAGGTGGATTCTGGATTCTCTGTGTTCCTACCATGTATGTCCTAGCAAAAGATGGTTCCAGACATATGACACTGTTTGAGGTAGAGTTGTTATCTTGGAAAATGGTGCTTCATGTAAATTTGCTAGTATTGGGACTGTGAGGGTGAAGATGCATGATGGTATGGTCAAGACACTATCTGGTGTTCGTCATGTTCCTAACGTAACCAAGAAATTGATTTTATTGTATTCCTTAGATAGGAAAGATTATAGGTGTGTCATTGAAAATAACATATTAAAGGTTGCTAAAGGGGTTATGGTGGTAATTGTTGGCAAGTGGGTTAGGAAAATTTATGCGCTTTTTGGTACAACTATTGAAGGTGTAGTTGGGGCAACATTGAGAGTGTCTAACTCAGATGTTGATGGCCTTGATTTGATGTGATTGAGATGTATTAGTGTTGTTGGCATGATTAGGGGTCCTTATGCTATGACCTAGTTACATCTAGATCTGTTACTCTTCGTGAGTCTGAATTCCTTTTTAACAAGAAGGTAGAGCAAGCGAGTTTGTTGTGTACTTTAGATAAGGTGGAGGTTTCTGTTGATTTAGATGGTATAGATTCTCCTAGTGATGAGGAATTGGGATAGTAACTGGAGTAAATGGGCATTTCTTTAGGCAAATATGGTTATACACTATATATTGTGAGTAGTATTGATGTGCAGGAGCCATTGTTAGACTTAGAAGTTATTTTGGGTGTTGATTCTCCTTGAGGTATTCTACTGGTGTTGGTGAAGAGTTGTGGGCTCTTTAGCGGACTTAGACATTGGTATGTGATGTTTAACTGATTATTCTTTTATTTTGTGTTTATGTTTTGCTTGTTAAAGAAAAAAAAGTTGTTGAAGAATTTGGATGTGCCCAAATCCAAAGCAATTTTAATGGCTTGCTTAGTCACTAGTTCATACTCTCTAGCTATGAGATACTTGATGTATATTGTGATTAGTACCAACTGCTATATTGCTCGTGTGGTTAGCATGTCTATGATAATTCTCTTGAAGTAACATTAGTTAGGTGTGGTGTAGATTTTGAGGTATTTGGTGTGTATATTATCAGCTTATATTCAATATGTGTTGTTGACTATTCTATTGATGGGTTACTTTGATCTTGGTTGTGGTCTTGATGATCAAAGGTACACTAGTTTGCTAGTATTCGACCATAGAGGTTCTAAGGTTGTGTGTTTGGCTATGACAAAGGCTTTTCAAGAAGCCTTGAGGCTTGGTGGTTTAGTACGAGAGTTGGGGTTTGGTTATGGTGCCATAGTTTTTCGTGTTCGTAGATAGAGTGTTATCTATTTAGTGAAAATCAGAATTATTTCCATCATTAAACAAAGTGCATTGACATTAAGTATCACTTTATTCAGGGTACTATTACTACAAGCAAAGTTGTGTTGGAGAAAGTGGATACTTTGGATAATTAGGTTGATATACTAACGAAGTCACTGATTGTGGGTAAGTTTGAGTGTTTTTCGGCCTTGATTGGTGTTCATAGTCCATGAGGTCCTTTGTTGGGCCATGGTTTTTTATAGAGGTGTTTACATGTCATGTAGAGAATTGTGAGTTTTTATTGGGTACTTAAGTACATTATAACATTGCATTGGTTTGTGTAGGTATTGGAGAAGTTTAGTGTACTATGGAGGTTTGTGTGAGAAATAAAGGGGTTCCATGTTAATAAACAAAGACCATGTTTCTCTTATGAATATTTGATGTGTTTTAGGAAAAATTTGAGAAACCATAATAAACTCCCGTATTTTTTCTATATATCTGAAACATGTTGTTTTGCCTCGTATGGTTTTGTATTCTATAAAAAGAGACATATTGAAACCTTATCTGTCAAAATTCATGCGTACCAACTTCTTCTCCATAGAATTCTCCATTCAAAGATAATTGTATATTTGTGTAATTGATTAGTTTAATCATCTTATATCTACACAAGAGCATGAATAAAGATCTCTAAATTTTCTTCAATTGTTATGTTTTTTACTAAATCATCAATTATGCATAATCTTGTTAATTTTAATTTGGTTTGGATCCTTTTAAATCTACGCTAATTTTGCAACAACATATTTTTGTAGGGTTTGTTGAATATAAAGATATGGTGTTTATTAAATTTTAATAATTTTTTATTATAATTTGGAACTATAATTGAGTTTGAGGAAGATTTAGATTGGAATAAGTTTTGGAGATTTAATAAAATGAGTTTTCAAGTGGACCAATCGATTTGTTCGTCATTCTAGCTAAAGGGTTTTGCTTGACCAAACTGGTCAAATGATTTGGGGAACCGATCAACTAGTTGGTAGAACAGTCAACTGGTAGAGAAAATTGATTAAATGGTTTCTTAGGCTAAGTATATTTTTGAAACTCAATTTTTTTAAGAAAATTTCTTATACAAAAATAGAACCTTGATAATCCTACTCCAAGCTATTCTTTAGAGTTTCTTAATGTAACACCCCCAAATTTCACTCCTGAAAATTTTTTTTTTGAAAGAATAAAGCGGAATTTAGGAGCGAATTTGGGAAATGTTACCGCCGCATCTAACACAAGATAAATGTCAACCATCTATCTCATGTTAGATGCAAGGCTAAAACCTGTCAAACAATAAAATTTGAATTTTAAAGCATAACAGCGTTACGAGAAATTAAAAGTCAATTACAAAATCCTTAAAAACTTAAATACAATGCTTGCAACTTCCAAAGGAGAATACAATTAAACAAACAAATCCCGAAGGATAATTATCCGGATTGCCTACTCTCTCAAGTCAAGTCTTCCACCCCAAAATAGTATCCGATCTTAAACCTGCACAAGAGGTCTGCTCCCCACCATTGGTGGATCATCACAGGACCCATTCAACCAAGGTAGTATCAGTACGGGTCCAATACTGAGTAAGTCCCACTGCACTATCTTATGGGAGAGACGTAAACTATAAAATCAAGTGCATATTGAATCATGGTACATTTACGTTGATATAATATTATGCATACTCAAAACCCACATCATAAGTCCTACCATACATATATAATAACATGCAAAACATATATAACATTTATTTAAACATGTAAGTGTGGCAGCAAACATCTTAAACCAGTAAGACATTCAGATAAACTAACCGAGCATTCTTGGACAATATTAAACCAACCAATCAGGCATTTTCGGACAACGCCAAACCAACCAAGCCGAATCGAGTCCTCTGCTCGTGGAAATGAGCAGCATGTAGTAATACAGATAATAAAAGCCGGCTATGGTTCGGTTAGACTCATTCAGTCATTCTCTAGATCTTTGGTAATTATAATCGATTCACATCATAGTCTTTATCAATTCATGTAAGTGCGAGGACCCCACTATTATAGCCGGTGGACCGGGAATCATGCAGGGAAAAACGCGCCTGGCCACTATTATAGCCGGTGGACCGGTCATGTAGGGCAGAATGCTCCTGGCCGCTATTATTCGCCGGTGGACCGGTCTGGCCTCGACTCACATGATGTTTCGCTGTAATTACTTTGTGTATTTCCCATGTCTTATCGTTATTACGTTCGGTTTGTTGAGCACGGAATCCCCCACTATTATAGCCGGTGGACCGGAAATCATGCAGGGCAAAACGCGCCTGGCCACTATTATAGTCGATGGACCGGTCATGTAGGGCACCCCGGCCCTAACCACTATTATTCGCCGGTGGACCGGTCTGGGTCCGGCTCAACATCTTCCTCTTTAAGTAATTAGTGTCTTAATATATCTTATTTGAAAGTATTTTACCCTTGACATGCATGGCTAACTTTATCCACACTTATCCTCCCAGGAGGGCCTGTCCCATATCTTGGAACACTTGCGCCCCTTATCACACCTCATTATCCACTCCCCTTTTTCTCTTACACATAATAAAGACCAACTCTTAATGGTGTGGGTTAAGGCCCAACACCTCATGACATCCACTCCACATGCTATCTCCCTCTAAGGTTTTCCCTTGGAAACCCTAATTGGACCTATGTGACCCAACTTTCTCTCACTTACACTACCATTACTCCATCTATCGTCCTACTCCTCATCTCATTTAGTTCCAATCCCAAATCATATCGCTTTACCCCTTGACTCCACACGTGACCGAAAAACCCTAGTTGGCCACTTCAACCCTAGCACCTTTCTTCTCCCACAAGTAACCCCTCTCTTTTTCACCCAATATATCTTCTCTCCCATGACACCCATAATCACCCCTTATACAATAATTCCCACTCTTAACCCATACTCCACTCTCCCTTAATCATTTTTACTTCTACATTTCCCAGATTACTACTTTCTCCCAAAACTCAAATCGGGTCCCTTATACACCCTCACAGCAACTTATGTATTATTTTTTTGTTTTTCATCCCAAGTCTCCAAACACTCCACCACTCTCCCTTTAGCTTATTTACACCTTAATGAAACTTTTCTCACGTAATGATAAGTGTGACTTTTACATCTTATTCCTAAGGTTTATAAGAGTTTTTACCTTTAATTTCAGTCAGAATTCTCCCTTTTTGTTCTTGTTACTGCCTTTGTGTTGTGAAAATTGCAGGGTCTCAAGCAACAAAAATAATCATGAAGGATGAAGAACAAGAATAACCTTAAAGGGAGAAGAAAGGAGAAAAAAAAAGGAGCAAAGAGGAGCAAAAGTTAAAGTGGAAAAAGAAAGAATGCATATTTAAAGTATATGGGCCTGAAAGAAGTGAAATTTAGACCAAGAAAAGGTCTGAATTTGGAGAATCTTTCAACATCAAAGTTTTAGATATTTTTAATAGCTTTCCAACGCATCCAAAATCAGCTTAATCGGAGTTAAGATGAAAAAGTTATGGTCAAAATACGAATTATGGTCAAAGCTGACACGGGAAGCCCATCGTTACGGAAACCCTAGCGATCCACGAGGCGGTAGTGAAAAAAACTCTTATTCTAATAGCTCGAGGCAGCCTCCACTCCCTCTCTTTTCTCTCTTCTCTATCCTCTTCCCCAATTCATCAAGATCTCTCTTGTAAATTAGAGACGGAGATTCAAGAAGTTAATTTTTGCAAGAATTTGTGAACATCAAGGGTATTATCTAATGATATTTTCTTTATCTATGGAATCTCTTATTGTTTTTAATATTCTTGCTATGAATTTGATGGGCTAGATCTTGTGCTAAGGTGAAGGGGAATTTTCCCCGATCCTAATGTGTTGAATTATTGCATCCTTTTTTATTCAATTCATAATGTATGTGTTGTGTTATTGATTGATTGTCGAATTTTTGAACCACGGCCGGGTTCTGATTTTCGGTGTGGGAAATACCGGTGAGATTGAGAGATAATCCAGTATTAGACCCAATAGCACAACGGGAGATTAAATTGTAGGTCGAGAGACGATCGATTTGACCTCTTCAACAATAAAGGAGGAAACTTTATAGACTTTAATGCATTACATTCTATTAGACTCTAAGCTAGAGATAGTTAGGGCCATAGATATGTAATAGGGTGGTTGTGGCTTGAGAAAGCACAACACTTTCTATCCTTGTTGGCATGATTGATTATGATTGTTGAATTATTTTGTGATGTGATCTTCAATTACATGTGAGGATCGGGGGCGATGAACCGGAACCTTAGCTCTTCTATTTATTTGAGTGACTTGAGTGCTATTTTCCTTTCTTTTTAGCTTATTTAGTTATTTTAGCTTACAATTTATTATTTCATATCATCTCGTAGTTTAGACATAGTTATGTTCTATCATTGTCCTAGTGGTCATTCACCAATCCTTGTGGGATCGACCTTGACTACTACTTTGACCCCGTGCACTTGCGGGTAGGAACGTGTCAAGTTTTTGGCGCTGTTGCCGGGGATTGGCAGCGAGTGACATTAGGACTCAAAGAATTTATTGTGATCTAGACATTTTTTTTTTATCTTTTTACATTCTTTTTGTTGTGGTTGACTAATCTTGGGTGTAAGAGTTCTTGATTTAGTGCAGGTGCATTAGTGCATGACCCGCGCTAGTGGAGGTGA
Source organism: Tamarix chinensis (assembly GCA_030549775.1). NCBI lineage: Eukaryota > Viridiplantae > Streptophyta > Magnoliopsida > Caryophyllales > Tamaricaceae > Tamarix > Tamarix chinensis. The sequence continues at coordinate 24,962,646 of CM060178.1, read as the reverse complement.
TCTAGTGCCACTTGATCTCGAGATTGAGAAGACCATCTCACATTTACGCAGGTCACACACCACAAATATTGAAATGGAAACCAATACTCCACCCCATGATGGACAAATCCCACCACAAGAGCACATCTTACTCCAAGAACAAGCTCCTATCCAAGAGCAAGCTCCCATTCCTAGGTCACTTCGGGACTATGCTACACCAAGCCTTGATGGCTCAACCTCAAGCATACGAAGACCGGCAGTACAAGCTAATAATTTTGAGATCAAGCCTGCCATTATCCAGATGCTACAAACATCAGTTCAATTTGGAGATGCAGCTGCAGGAGGTACCATTATGAACAAGACTCCAGAGCAGGTTTATGAGTTCATTGAGGAGCTAGCTTCGAATTCCCATCAATGGCATTCCGAACGTGCCCCGATACAAAGGACTCCAGGAATTCACTCTTTAGATTCCATCACGGCATTAGAGGCTAAGATTGATTTGCTTGCTAAAAAATTTGACAAAATTGGTAGTACTTCTTGTATGCAGGTACAAGCTAATGCACCTATGTGTGAGTTATGTGCTGGATCACACTTAAGCACAGAATGTCAAGTTGGGAATCCCTTCCAACAATCTTATGATCAAGTGAACTACATGGGAAATAGTTATGGGAGACCAAACAATCCCTACTCCAATGTGTACAATCCTGGATGGAAAAACCATCCAAACTTTAGTTGGAGAAATGAAGTTCCTACAAAGCCTCCGGGATTCACACAACAACAACCAACACCTCCAGCTCCTTTACCGCCCCAACAACCTCAATCTTCTTCCCTTGAAGAGATGATGTCCAAGTTCATCACTCGCACCGAGAGCACCCTTCAAAAACATGATGCTCAAATTCAAGCTCATCTTCAGAAACAAGAAGCCCGCCTCCAAAATCAGGATGCATCCATCAAGAACCTAGAGGCACAGATTGGACAACTTGCTAATGCCATTTCAGCGAGAGCACCTAACACTTTGCCTAGTAATACAATCATCAACCCCAAAGAGCAAATTAATGCAATAGCCTTGAGGAGTGGGAAACCACTACTTGAACCATACCCTCAAGAACCCAAGGAAGATAAAGAAAAAGCTCCTGAAGAGAAAGTGCCTGAATCACAACCTGAGACAATCCACACTTCACCTCAAGAGGTAAATGCATATGTTCCTCCTCCTCCGTTTCCAGGTAGGATTGTACAACGCAAGTTAGATGTTCAATTTGTAAAATTTCTTGATATACTTAAGAAAGTGCACATTAACTTGCCGTTGCTTGACATTGTGAGACAGATGCCCAGTTATGGGAAGTTTCTAAAGGACATAATCACTCACAAGAGGAAACTGGATGATTTTGAAACAGTAAGTTTGAATGAGGAATGCTCTGCAATCTTGCAGAACAAACTTTCTCCTAAGCTTAAGGATCCAGGAAGTTTCACTATCCCATGTGTAATTGGGGATTTAAAATCCGAGAAGGTATTATGTGATCTTGGTGCTAGCATTAATTTGATGCCCTTCTCTGTTTTCAAGCGTCTAGGTCTAGGGGAACCAAAACCCACCAATATGTCCCTTCAGTTGGCTGATCGATCTATCAAATATCCGAGGGGAATTATTGAAGATGTTTTAGTTAAAGTGGACAAATTTATCTTCCCTGTTGACTTTGTTGTGCTAGATATGGAGGAAGACCACAAAGTTCCCCTAATTCTTGGTAGGCCTTTCTTAGCAACAGGACGTACTCTTATAGATGTCCAAGAGGGTAAGCTCATTCTTCGTTTCCAAGGCGAAGAAGTCACTTTTAATGTATTTAAGAGCATGAAATACCCCTTAGATGATAACACTTGCTATTGTATTGATATCTTAGATAATGTAATTGATGATTGTTTTCAAGCAAGTGTTGTGCAGGATCCCCTGGAAAGGTGTTTGGTTCAACGAAGAGAGTGGGAGAATGAAGAGAAAGAAGAAGAGGTTGTCCGGTACTTGAATGCACATCCACCATATGGTCGTCACACTATGGTCCCCTTACAAGGGCTAGAGAGGGCCCAGATTCCAAAATTGAAGTCATCTATTGAGGAACCTCCCACACTAGAGCTTAAGCCACTACCTCAGCATTTGAAATATGCATTTCTTGGTCATAATGATACACTTCTCATCATTATTTCTTCATCTTTGACTAATTTGCAGGAAGAAAAATTGATGAGAGTGCTTAAGGAACGACATAAGGCTTTCGGATGGACCATTGCTGATATTAGAGGGATTAGCCCTTCCATGTGCATGCACAAAATTCTCATGGAAGACAACCACAAGAAAGTGATCCAACCTCAAAGGCGATTGAACCCAACAATGCAAGAGGTGGTGAAGAAGGAGGTAATTAAGCTATTAGATGCAGGTATGATCTATCCAATCTCTGATAGCTCTTGGGTTAGTCCTGTCCAAGTGGTTCCCAAGAAAGGGGGAATCACGGTAGTCAAGAATGATAATAACGAATTGGTGCCTACTAGAACTGTTACAGGTTGGCGTGTCTGCATTGATTTTAGAAAGTTGAATGATTCCACTAGAAAAGACCACTTCCCCCTTCCCTTCATTGACCAAATGCTTGAACACTTGGCGGGGCATGACTATTATTGCTTTCTTGATGGGTATTCTGGTTATATGCAAATACCTATTTCCCCTGAGGACCAAGAGAAGACAACCTTTACTTGTCCTTATGGCACCTTCGCATATAGACGGATGTCATTTGGTCTTTGTAATGCCCCCGCCACTTTTCAAAGATGTATGATGGCTTTATTTCATGATATGATTGAAAAATTTATGAAAATTTTTATGGATGATTTTTCGGTTTTTGGGTCGTCATTTGATGCATGCTTAAATAATCTTGAACTTGTTCTTAAGCGTTGTGAGGATACAAATTTGGTTTTAAATTGGGAAAAGTGTCATTTAATGGTCCAGGAAGGAATAGTTTTAGGGCATAAGATTTCATGCAAATGGATAGAGGTAGACAAAGCTAAAATTGAAGTCATTGAGAAATTGCCACCCCCCACATGTGTTAAAGATATACGTAGTTTCCTTGGTCATGTAGGTTTCTATAGATGCTTCATTAAAGATTTTTCAAAAATTTCAAAGCCTCTTTGTGATCTGTTGGCTAAAGATGTGCCCTTTCACTTTTCTGATGCATGTCTGGCTGCCTTTAACACTTTAAAGGCAAAACTGGTAGATGCTCCGATTATTGTTACTCCTGAATGGAATTTACCTTTTGAGATTATGTGTGATGCTAGTGATGTTGCTATAGGAGCAGTCTTGGGGCAGCGTAAGGAAAAAAAATTTCATACTATCTATTATGCTAGCAAGACTTTGAATTCTGCACAAATGAATTATGCAACAACTGAAAAAGAATTGCTAGCTGTGGTTTTCTCCTTTGACAAGTTCCGTTCTTATCTATTGCTTAACAAGGTCATTGTCTATACTGACCATGCGACCTTGAAGTATCTTTTTAGTAAGCAGGATGCAAAGCCCAGAATCATTCGGTGAATTTTATTGTTGCAAGAGTTCGACTTGGAAATCAGGGATAGGAAGGGAAGTGAGAATCAAGTAGCTGATCATCTTTCTCGTTTACCCTCTACCTACGTGATTAATCAGGAAGCTACACCTATTCAAGATGCATTTCCCGATGAAACACTCTACGCTATTACAAATCATTCTTGGTATGCTGATATTGCAAACTATCTTGTAAGTGGAATCTTACCCAATGATCTTTCCTTTCATCAAAGGAAGAAGTTCTTACATGATCTGAGGTATTACTTTTGGGATGATCCTTACCTCTATAGGATTTGTGTTGATCATGTCATTAGAAGATGCATCCCTGAGCATGAAATGCATTCTATACTATCTCATTGTCATAGTAAAGAGTGTGGTGGCCATTTTGGCCCCACCAACACTGCTGCAAAAGTCTTGCAATGTGGATTCTATTGGCCTACCTTATTTCATGATGCATACTCCTTTGCTAAGACTTGTGATAGGTGTCAAAGAATGGAAAATATTTCTAGAAAACAAGAGATGCCCCTCACAAACATTCTTGTAGTGGAGTTATTTGATGTTTGGCGAATCGATTTTATGGGACCATTTCCTAAGTCTATGGTGAATGAATATATTCTTGTGGCAGTTGATTATGTATCTAAGTGGGTAGAGGCTATAGCCACTCCCACAAATGATGCAAAAGTCGTCACTAAATTTTTGAAAAAGAATATCTTTTCAAGGTTTGGGACACCTAAGACTATCATTAGTGATGGGGGTTCTCATTTTTGCAATAGAGCATTTAATGCTCTTTTGAGTAAGTATGGAGTTAACCATAAGGTTTCTACCCCATACCATCCTCAAACTAGCGGCCAAGTGGAGGTGTCAAACCGTGAGCTTAAGAGAATTCTTGAGAAAACGGTTAGCTCTTCTAGAACGGATTGGTCCTTGAAACTTGACGATGCTCTATGGGCTTACCGAACAGCTTTTAAAACTCCTATTGGAATGTCCCCTTATAATCTAGTTTTTGGAAAATCTTGTCATCTCCCTGTAGAACTTGAGCATAAATCATTTTGGGCTACCCGTCTCCTTAACTTTGATATGCAAGCTGCAGGTGAGAAGAGGCTCCTTCAATTGAATGAACTCGATGAATTCCGGCTTAAGGCATATGAGAGTGCTAGGCTATACAAAGAGCGCACGAAAAGGATTCATGATCAACGCATCACCAAACGAGCATTTGAAGTGGGGCAACAAGTGCTTCTATTTAATTCTCGTTTGCGATTGTTCCTTGGAAAGCTTAGATCCCGATGGTCAGGACCATTCACAATCAGACAAGTATTTCCATCCGGAGCAGTCGAAATCTCTAGCCTCGATAAAGAGCCATTCAAAGTGAATGGGCAAAGGTTGAAGGTGTATGAAGGTGGTGAGGTTGCAGCCCTCAAAACCACCATTCTTCTGGATGATCCTAAGTGAAGTGAGAAAGTCAAGCTAATGACTATAAACAAGCGCTTCTTGGGAGGCAACCCAATATTTTTTTTTATTCTATTTAATTTTTTTATTTTTCTTATTTTGGTTTTCTTGGTTTGTTTGCTCTTTGTTTCCTTATGGATTTTTTTTCCTCTTTTCTTTTGTGCTTCTTATTTCACATTGAGGACAATGTGATACATAAGCATGGGGGAGAAGATGGTATATCCTTGTCATTTGGTTAGTATTCTATTCTTCCCTATTTTATTTTGATGAGTGTTGCTATCTTTTTCCTTGGTCATTTCTTTCAGATTTTTATCTAAAAAAAAATCAAAACAAATAAAGAAAAGAAAAGGAAATGACCCTTCATTTATGATATTAAAGAGTGTGTTTTGTCTTGCAATGGCATGAGTGTTTAGTTTGGTGTGATAAGACCCTTTAAATCATCTTTTGAAAATGGATTTCTATGTGCTTAAATGTTTTGGTTGCATTGTTATGAGAAAAGTATAATTGTGTTTGAGAACTTTAGGGTTATATATGCCTTAACATTCTTGTGGTATTGTAGTTTGACTTATGCTGATTTACTCTTTGCCAAAAGGTGTTAGATTTAGAGAATTTTGGACCTAGTGAGACTTTGAGCCTTTAGACTGATACATCACTACAGTCTCTTATTTTTTCTTTTGTGTGTGTCTCCCACCATGACTTGGGAAACTAGAACTTGTAATGGTTTTCTTCAAAGCCACATATGACTTAGACGTGCATTAAAATGATAGAGGCACTTGTTTTTTTTGTCATAACCTACATTAGCCAAATAGCCTGACCTTCACATTTTATCCTTTGCTAACCCCGTTGTGCTTATGGCCATTTACTTGATCTAAACACACATGTAACCCAATTTCCTTTATCCCTCCCTAAGTCTAGAATCAATGGTTGTTGCGCAATTTCAAAAAAAAAAGAAGAGAAAGTTGGGAGTATGATGTAATCTAAGCATGAGGGAGGTGTGAAAGAGTAAATGGTTGTGTATGATGAAGAGCAAATCGATATATCTCTCTCAAAAAAAAAAAAAGGAGAAGAAGAAGAAGAATCAATAAGAAGTTTTGGGTGCTTGTGTTTCGTGATGAAAAGTTGGGATGGTAAAATATATGTTATTAAAAAAAATATCTCATTGGTACTAGACTTTTAAATCTACTTCCAAAAAAAATAAAAGTCCGTCCTAACCTTTTAACCTATGGCCCCATTACAACCCTAATAAGACCTCTTGATTGTTGTGTGTTCTAAGTCTTTCTAGTGGTGGAGAATCGAAAAGCATTCCAAGCATATGGATGATCTTGATCATGAGTGAGAGGACTAGAGCAGAACCTTCAAATAAAATAAAACACATGAGAGGTGTGTCCACAAGACCTAAAGTGAGAATTCTAATTTGAAACTTTGAGGGAAGAGTGAGTTGGTATATGGCTGCCTACTGTCCACAATTGGATGTCCTTTGTTGCATGGCATGTCCCTAGAGCTCGATAGCACGGTTACATTTCTCACATGTGGGGGCAACCTAAATATCTTTTGAAAAAGGATTTTGAGCTTTTAATTGTTATATTTTTGGGTCTTATTGCTCCTTACTTGACTCTTGTGCTATTAAAGGGCTAAACACACTTTTCTGAGAAAGGGATCCTACTACTTTTCTTTTACCACATGGTGGGTTTCTTGTATTACTTTACTTGGGGACAAGCAAATGTTTAAGCATGAGGGAGTTGATAAGTGTGACTTTTACATCTTATTCCTAAGGTTTATAAGAGTTTTTACCTTTAATTTCAGTCAGAATTCTCCCTTTTTGTTCTTGTTACTGCCTTTGTGTTGTGAAAATTGCAGGGTCTCAAGCAACAAAAATAATCATGAAGGATGAAGAACAAGAATAACCTTAAAGGGAGAAGAAAGGAGAAAAAAAAAAGGAGCAAAGAGGAGCAAAAGTTAAAGTGGAAAAAGAAAGAATGCATATTTAAAGTATATGGGCCTGAAAGAAGTGAAATTTAGACCAAGAAAAGGTCTGAATTTGGAGAATCTTTCAACATCAAAGTTTTAGATATTTTTAATAGCTTTCCAACGCATCCAAAATCAGCTTAATCGAAGTTAAGATGAAAAAGTTATGGTCAAAATACGAATTATGGTCAAAGCTGACACGGGAAGCCCATCGTTACGGAAACCCTAGCGATCCACGAGGCGGTAGTGAAAAAAACTCTTATTCTAATAGCTCGAGGCAGCCTCCACTCCCTCTCTTTTCTCTCTTCTCTATCCTCTTCCCCAATTCATCAAGATCTCTCTTGTAAATTAGAGACGGAGATTCAAGAAGTTAATTTTTGCAAGAATTTGTGAACATCAAGGGTATTATCTAATGATATTTTCTTTATCTATGGAATCTCTTATTGTTTTTAATATTCTTGCTATGAATTTGATGGGCTAGATCTTGTGCTAAGGTGAAGGGGAATTTTCCCCGATCCTAATGTGTTGAATTATTGCATCCTTTTTTATTCAATTCATAATGTATGTGTTGTGTTATTGATTGATTGTCGAATTTTTGAACCACGGCCGGGTTCTGATTTTCGGTGTGGGAAATACCGGTGAGATCGAGAGATAATCCAGTATTAGACCCAATAGCACAACGGGAGATTAAATTGTAGGTCGAGAGACGATCGATTTGACCTCTTCAACAATAAAGGAGGAAACTTTATAGACTTTAATGCATTACATTCTATTAGACTCTAAGCTAGAGATAGTTAGGGCCATAGATATGTAATAGGGTGGTTGTGGCTTGAGAAAGCACAACACTTTCTATCCTTGTTGGCGTGATTGATTATGATTGTTGAATTATTTTGTGATGTGATCTTCAATTACATGTGAGGATCGGGGGCGATGAACCGGAACCTTAGCTCTTCTATTTATTTGAGTGACTTGAGTGCTATTTTCCTTTCTTTTTAGCTTATTTAGTTATTTTAGCTTACAATTTATTATTTCATATCATCTCGTAGTTTAGACATAGTTATGTTCTATCATTGTCCTAGTGGTCATTCACCAATCCTTGTGGGATCGACCTTGACTACTACTCTGACCCCGTGCACTTGCGGGTAGGAACGTGTCACGTAACGATTATCCCCATGCAAGCTTTATCCAACCCATGCAACTCTCGAAGTTCCCATGCAAACCCTAAAATTCCCATGCATGGTTCTCATCTCTTATTCCCTTTGGTCAACCTCATACCCCCTTTAGCAGTTCACTTCCCATTTATTTCTTTTATCTTTTCATCTCCATGTCATAATAATAATTACCCTAACATGCATGTCCTAGAGGGTTAATTCATGCCACAGCACATCATAATCACCATGTATGGATATCACATTCATGTCATGAGAAAACACATACCACGTACCTTAACTCCAAGCTGCGCTACGTACAAAACACGTTAAGGATAATCATGTGATACACAACAGGGCATGATATATATACAAGGCACCCAAGGCATACAAGTCACATAACACGTAAGAACCGTAGCCACATCCTTACGAAACACCCATAAGTGGAGGTAAGTAGAAATTTACCTGGATCCGAAGCTAGCTAAGCGAGATAAGAGGGAGAGAGGTCACTAGCTCGTGGATCCACGAGAAAGCTGTCCTAGATCCGATAGAAATCGAAAACTAAATTAGAAACTATTCTATCAATCAATAATTCACATATTCTAATTAAATAAACACAAACAACACAAATGATCTTTCTTAGAAAATTTGTCCAAAACTTAGGACTTAAAAGCATAGCTCTATTAAGATTTGAAATTAAAAATAAATCCAAATGGATTAATACAAATACCACTTAGGACATTGCAAATTAATTTGGAAAGCTCAAGAAAGAATAATCGATTATAAATTAATTTATCGAAAATGACTTATTCATTAGGTTTTATAACTAAATAGGTAAACCGACAATTTATATAGAACTAGATCCAAACCGATTAGATTAAAACATAATTTAAATGATTTAAAACCCAAAGACAGAAATCGATTAAATAAAAGACGCACAACAAAAATCAATTTATAAAACACTCCCCGAAGATTAGGGTTTTAGGCCCGAAAATACAATTCAGTTGAATTCTATTAATTTAATCAAATTGAATATTTAGATATGCAATTAAACATATTTTATAACATATTAAATAATCAATTTATCAAAACCAATAAAAGGAATACCCAATTCAGCATAATTAGGGTTTTTGGACCCGGAACGCAAATCCGATCAATTCTTGCTAAAATATATAAATTGACGGTTCGGAAATGTAATTAAATATATCCTAATATAAATTGTATAGTCAATTGAATAAAACGACCTGGTTACATAACCCAATTTAGACCCGCAAGAGTTTTGACCTAAAAATCCAATTCCGATTAATTACGCACAATTTTCCCAAATCAACACTTCCGATATGAAATTAAATACATTTCAAATGGTATGGTAAAATCAATTGAGCGAAACGACTCAATTATGCAACCCAATTTCATTACACAAGAATTTTGACCTAGAAATCAAATTCCGATTGATTCCGCATAAATTTCTCAAATTGACGGTTCCGACATGAAATTAAACACATTTAAAAACATATTGTATAATCAATTTATCCAAAATCGCCAAATTGGACGGATCCGAAAAATTTGGGCATAACCCGGCCTAAAATTCAATTTCCCAAATTTTCAACACAAACCATACAATTAATATATCCAAATAAATCTTACAGCACATATATATATAATACAACAATCAATTTAGCTTTTCATAAGCTAAATCACATTCAATTAATCAAATCCGTATTAGGGTTTTTCAGAAAATTATACCAAACGAAAATCAACGAATCGGGACAGGTAAGGGCCGGAGGAGCTTCGTCGGAGGCCGAGGGTTGCTCGCCGGTGGTCAGCGAGGCTCGCCGGTGACCGCGCGGCGGCGCGAGCTGTGCGGCTCGTCCCTGCTATGGTCGCTGCTGCTGCTGCTCCGCGCGCTGCCGGTGGTGGTCGCTGCTCTTGCGCACTGCTGCTGGTGGTTGGTGGCAGCCGGCTATAGCTGGCGACAGTCGACGAAGGAGGAGAGGAGGAGCTGGGGAGAGGTGGCGGCTGGCTAGGGTTTGGGGCTGTGCAGAGGGCAGGGGGTCGGGAGCAACAGGGGAAGAAAATAAAGGGAAGAAGAAGGGGGAAAAAGGAAAAGGGAGAGGTGGCCCGACGGGTGAGGGGTGCGGTTTTTTTTTTTTTTTAACAAATACCCATAAAATAAAATACTAAAAATATAAAAATATTATTAGAAGATTTTATATAAAATTTATTTAACGAAAATTTATTTCATAAGGTTCCGAAAGCTTAAAATTAATAAAAAGGCTATATAAAGAATTCCGAAAACATTTTCGGAAAAATTTACCAACGAACGTAAAAATTTGTGTTATTTACGGAAATATATTATAAGGTCTCGAAAAATCATTTAGAAGCATATAATAAAACATTTAAGTCAAATTTGAATAAACCGAGACTAATTTAAATAATTTCCGAAATTGGTTTTCCGTAAATCAAAAAGCATAAAACAGACAAAAATTAATTCCGAAAAGAAATTTATAAATAATTTCCGAAAATCTTTTTAAATTAAAACTTCCCGAAAATATTAAAGATTACTGAAATGAATAAATTTAAAGTCGGAAATATTTTCCTACGGATAAAATTATTAAAATAAATTTAACTATTTAAACAGAAATTCCATAATTTAAATGATACATTTCGTCAACAAAATATAACTTCAAAATAACGTCATAATCATATGACAAAGTTATAATCGAAAATAAATCTAAAATATTAAAAATAAAATACGAGAAAGAACTGGAATATATATTTTTAACCGAGACTCGAACTCATAGGAATATAATAAAATCATTGTCGTTAACGAATTTATCTAGAATGGTTCGCAACGACAACGATTAATTAAATTCAAATATGAACTCGAAATCGTCGATAAATCCATAAAATGAATCAAAATTAAGATAATTAAACATTTACATCAAATTACGTCAATCAAATCATTAAACTTAATAATTTGGATTTTAAAAATACGGGGTATTACACTTAATATTTCTTATCATGTATTTTGTTCTAGTTTCTTCCTCGAACTAGTTCAAGGGTTCAATTTGGAAAATTGAGAGAGAGGATGATTTTAGCCTTGTCTTCTTTTACCTCTCTCCTTTGCATACCTCTGGAATCATTGCTTAGATTCCTATATTATCTCTACTCAGTTGGGAGATTCCTTTCCACAGTAATCTTCCATTAACCTTTTGTGTTTGATATACTATAGGAAAATTTGGCTTGTATTCTCCATAAAATCACCATTTCAACTATAGAATGAAAGTCAACCTATCCTTGATAAAATCTGCCCATTCAGCTCAAATTTGAACGGTAAAAATTAGGGTTTGCAAAACCCCACTCATTCTTGAACATATTCGTTGCTTTAAATAGCCCTAATTGCTGCCCCTTCTACTCACTTTTCTTTTAGCCTCTGAGATGTCCCAGCTCTCTAGCACCTACTTTATTCCTCCCTATTTCAAGCTTAATTTCAATTTCTTTCACTCCTTATTGTTTATCTTTCAGCAAGGGCGGGTTAGAGTTAAGAGAAAGTTGAGTCACTCTTGGCTTAATTTCCCTCTATTTTGTCTTATGTTTGGTAACCCTATTTCCTTCTAATTTGAATTCTAATATGTGAAAACTATTCATTGAGTTTTGAAGTTTTTAATTTTTATTTTAAATGTTTGGAAGTTGAAAATTTTCCTTGTTGAGTTTTTCTATTTGTGGAAATTTTTTTCTTGCATCAAGTAAACCATTTTTACCTTTGATATATGGCTAGAATAAGCATGTGATGTGGTATATCCTATAAGGTGTTGATATTATAGGTTTGTATAAGAGTGTGGCTTGTGCTTGATGCATGATGAATGTTTGTAAATTATGATATTGTGAGGAAATAGCATCAATTTACTTAAATGTGCAGCATGTTTTAGTTTATGAGTTGGTAAAATGTTGGCAAGATGCTATGATATGTTTTGGTTTGGATTTGGTAGATTTTAGAGTGTGATTCACATGAAAATTTTCTATTTTGTGCTGTTTGGGAGGAAAATTGATTGACTGATAAGGTCAAACTAATCAACAGGCCCTTAGAATAGTTGATTGGTTATCCCAAACCAATCGATCGATGGGGTTGTGATGACCTTGATTGCTCTCTACTTGAATCCATTAACTAGTTTCGCAGAATTGATTAAATGGTCTTAGAACAATCAAATGGTTTAGCCAAACCAATCAAATAATTTGAAGGAAACCCGGGTTCGGCTTAGACAAATCAATCAAATATTTGGCCCAAATCCATTGACCGGATAGGCCAAACTAATTGTCGGGTTCAGCTAGATTATGTGATTTTGATCTTTTAGCTTGGATATGCTTTGATACTATGCCTAATGCTCCTATACAATTATTTGATGAGTGAAATACACCTTTTCCATGGATTAACAACCTAATGGATGGATTAAATGGATCATAATTCATGGTATACTCAATAGGTTTTTGTGAAGGTTATAATGAAAAAATCCAAATAAGTATTTTATGACTTTAAAGTGTCATGTAATTTGGATTATTAGCCTTAAATGGATTAATCTAATAGATTAATTAACATTAATTAAGAATTAATGGAAATCCCACCCCATGGTTGGGTAAATAAAAATGGTTAAGATGGAATAAGCATGTGGATGCCTTACTTGCTTGTTGTATGTTCCTTATATGATCATGTAACCTTGATTAATAATGTACTAACCACTTAAAGGGAGAGATGATCAAGCTGCGTATAGGTCTAGGTTACCCGAACCTCGATTAGCTACCTCGGGTTATTTTACCTTCGAGCATTTATTGGTGCCTTTGGGATTTTCCTTTGATCAGGATCTTAGTAGATCCTGATGCCTTACCTACTCTAGACACTGGTGATGTACTAGGGGTATTGATACTCAAGCATTTGGTTATCTAGGTGTTTTTTGGCTTTATCCTAGACTTATGTCCATTGGTGGTTAATTAGCTTTAGTAGGACTTTATGTTCTTTTGTTGGATAGACTTCCAAGATATGTGAGACCATGTGCTAGTGCACACTCCATTACTTGATAATAATTTAGAATAATAATGTGGCTAAAGAAGAAAAAATAATAAAAAATTAAAAGAATGGTAAAAGAGATAATGGCTTATAAATAAATAACCTAATGGATTATGTAAGTCTGAGAAATAGACTTAATGGGAAACTATATGCATGGATGATAAAATATTAAATAATAGTTGGATAATTTTCCTAGTAGATTACATGGTTTTATCTGTGGTGTCATGTTATGTTGATAAGCATGATGAGTCATTTATGGTGTGAGTTTGTGATGCATTATAACCATGATAGAGCATGTATATTAGTTTGTATGGAGTAAGTATGAAATATGTTACTATGGTCTCCATATTATGTTGAAACTTTGTGTGCTAGTGAATTCCATTAAGGATGTAACTTGGCTCACTCAGTATGAAGCACACTGATATGCCTGTTTTCTCTATCACTTGCTTATTCCCATGAGTATAGGGTAATGTTTAGATTTTTGGGGATGGTCAGTAGTAGGCCTTTCTTATGTTAATCATGGAAACTAAGAGCGTGGAAATCTAGAGAATTTTGTGTGGTCCTTGATAGACTAGAGTTTAGGGTTATGGCCTACTTTGTTTCTATAACTTAAAGCTATGTACTTTAGCTTAATTTCTCCTCATGTATTTGAATATTTACGTACTATTAATGTCCTGTACCTGAAAACCTTTCCTTCGATATTTATATAATATATGTTTGGCATACTCTACTTTGATTTTGTTTAGTTTAATTCACAACTTTGTACCTAACATGGGACAGAAGACTGATGCCTATGCTATGTTAGGTGTGGTAGTAACACACCATTTTATCTAAGTGTTTAGTAGTTTTTCACTTCCACAATGTTTTTAAAACAACATTTTTTATTAGTGAAACATGAGGGTATTACACTTCCACCGACTAGTTCCACCGTAACAACCCCTAGCTTCCTTATTTTCCATTGGTAATCACCCCTGTTATTTGGCTCCTTTTTCTATTCCTCAGCTTGTGTCATTGCTCCCCTATCTCCTTGGCATTACCTCTCCCTTTATAGTATGAGTTCCTCTATTGTTGTGCCATTTCAAAACCTTTGAGCTGGTTAATTCCTAACCTTTTTCCCAACTTGTTTCAAATAAATTTTGGTTGTTGATTTTCTTTTTAAATTAGATACTAATATGTGTGTAGGTTGTGTTGATGAAAGGGTTTTGAAGAGGTTAAGTGGAGACTAGTTGGGTTAATTTTTCTTTATTTCTTTTTCTTGGATAAGAGGTAACCTTACCATTCTACTAAGATGTGAAATCATGTGGCAACACATAAAAGCTGTTGTGCTGCTTAGGTTATGATTTATGCATGTGTCTTTGAAAGGATATTAACATACTATTAAATAGTTGCTAATTACAATTAACTTACCAGTAAATATGATATACATGCATGTGTATTATGTTGAATGATTAATGTATGCATGTATAGCATTTCGTTAGAGTTTTATTTTTGACACTATGATGTAAATACCATGATAAGTGTTCCATGGTTATCAATGCATGGTAGCTGCGATTGATATAAAATAGTATAAAAGCATGCAGACATGATTTGGGTTAACATATAATAATTGTTACTCGCATGTTCTAGGGGTTAAGATGTTTCCCTACATGCACCATGATGTTAATAGTCCTTTTCAATACTGTAGTGTGCTATAAATATATATGTTGGTGTTTCATGTAACATGTAACATGATAACAATGCATAAATAGAGTTTGTGGATGTATATGTTTTGGATGTGTTATATGATCACCTTGAACATCACACTAAAATTAAAAGTGGAAGATGAGAGTGGGATAGGGTTATATGGGGATTGGACTCTCGGAGTTGGGGATTAGCAATAGCATATCATTAGATTGTAGTGACGTGGAATCACTTGGTTTATTAACCTAGCTAAGAGCGAGTAAGGCTCCTTGACTACTCTATTAGGATATTTGGGCCTCTCAGGAGTGCACACACTTAATTACTAGATGACCGAAGTTGGATTTTTCCCTTTAGTGCTAGGACCATTGGGATTGCCCATGAGGTGGATCTCCCGTGGTCGGTTTTGGTTGCTTTGGATTAATTCAGACTTATTTTGTCAGTTGACCCTCCTAGTTGGGTTATTCCCACTCAATAGATAAATTTGGACGGTGTGTTTATGTGGTTACTAATAAAAAAAGGCTTGATGAATGGAGAATTGATAATTACCTTATCATTTGAGTCACATATGGATGTGTTTGATGTATTATAGTAATTCTATAAAATATGATATTCTCCTTCTAAATAATGGGTTACTTGATTGTTCTCCTAGATAACTTGTTACTAGTTTAAATGAGGCTGCAATGGTCTATAATGTACATGATGAGCAGATAGTCTTGTGTAGGTAGATTAAAACCATACTTAAGGATGGATGAATGCTTATAGGATGAGTTGAGAGAGTAGTTTTGGCTTTCAGGAATCTATGTTTCATTGATTTCATCAAGTTTTAAATGTACTAATATTTATTTAATTTTCTTATCTGTTGTTAATTCTTTCAACATTGTTATTTGACTTTATGATGGTGTTCTATTATATTAAAGATGTTATGGAGTTTTGTTTTGGTTTATATTTTAAGTTTTAGTCTTAGCATCTAGTGTGAGCAAAATAATGGTGTCTACTTACATTAGTCATGGAGTGGCCTAGTCCTACTAATGTGCTAGAGGTACAAAGTTTTCTAGGTTTGGTAGGTTATTATTGAAGATTTGTATAGGAATTTTCCAAGATTGCCAAACCACTGAAAACTTTTTTTAGGAAGACCACATGGTTTCTATAGGATGGCTAGTGTGAGATAGCTTTTCAGGAGCTAAAGAAGAGGTTAACCATTGCTCCATTTTTTACACTTCTTACAGGAACTGAGGGATTTGAGGTGTATAGTAATGCTTCTAAGAAGGGACTTGGATATTTGTTAATGTAAAATGGGAAGGTGGTAGCTTATGCTTCGCGACAGCTAAAGCCGTATGAATAGAGTTACCCTACTCAAGACTTTGAGCTAGTAACAGTTGTTTTTGCTTTGAGAATTTGGAGTCGTTATCTATATGGTGTGTAGTGCAAGTTTTACATAAACAAAAAAAAGTTTGGAGCATATATTTACACAAAAGGAGTTAAACATGAGAAAAAAAAAAAGGAAGTTAGAGTTGGTAAAAGATTATGATTTGGAGCTAACTTACCATAAGGGTAAAGCTAATTTAGTGGTAGATGTGCTTAGTCAGAACTCATCGAATTCGCTAAATGCCCTGGTAATATCAAAAAAAATTGTATGAGGAACTTCGAGTGATGTAGATTGAGTTGAATGTCGGTGGGATCTTGTAAGCAAGGTTGAGTGCCCTTACCATTACTCCCACTATTTTGTATGAGATTAGAGCTAAACAATCGAGGGATGTATGGAGAGGATTCAACAGAAGATACATGAAGGAAAGGTAGAAGGTTTTCATTTCTAAGAAGATGGCAGTATCTAGTTCAGAGGACGATGGCGTGTTCCACATAGTTGTGGAGACTTGAAGAGAAGGATTATGAAGGAGGGGCATTATACACCCTATTCAGTGCATTTAGGTGGAGATAAATTATATAAGGATTTGAAGAAGATGTTTTAGTGGCCAAGGATGAAGAGAGAGGTGGCAAAGTTATTGGTCAAATGCTTGATGTGCCAAAAGGTTAAAATCAAGCATAAGTGACCGGTAGGGCTAACACAATATTTAGAGGTACTTACTTATGATACATTATGCTAAACAAATGAAACCAAGTGAAGTATTAGTATTGAAAGTGGGGAAGCTTTCAACAAAACTAAAAAATAGAATGGAGATGAAGAGGAAAATCTAAAGAGATAACTTGGTTTTGAAACCTTCAAACCCTAGTACTTGCATCAACCAACTAAGATTACAACACTTAGTATAAATGGCACAAGATTTGAACCAATCTTAAGAATGTTGACAACCAAGGATATTTTTATCAAAGTATAATATGCCCCTTTCTTGCAACCTCTTCCCCCTTTTAAAATCAAGGTTTAACTACTAGGGGTTACAAACATATTTCTAACCATGTGGGTTAGTTTAGTTACACCCTCACCCTTGGTTTACACTACTTAGGCTAACTAAAGTTAACAAGACTCCAATCGGCTAGTGCTTATTATGTATCGATTTCTACTAGCCATCCATCACTAGATGATTATCAATAAAACCTATGACAATGCTTAGGAAACATAAATCACATATTAGGAAAGTCTAACAACATACTTTAACTAAGTTGAGCTAATAAAGGAAATAAGAAAAGATGCAGCTTTCTCGATTGGTGGCTGCTTGTTTCTACCAATTTTGGAGGTTTCTTCTCCACTAATTAATCCATATTTGGAGAGCCTTGAAATTCCCATAGTTACCTTCCCAATGTTCCTAATTCTTCCACAAATTTTGGGTGGCAAATCAGGTCTTGATTCAGTCGAAAATGATTGGAGTATAAAGGTGGATAAGGTGGTGGCTTGGTTGAATAAAAATTGAGCCATATTGTATCGGGTTAAGGGTGGATTTTTTTGGAGCCATGAAATAGCTAAAGGAAGCCATATTTATGTAGGGTAGTGAAGTTTGCATGGATACTAAATAATATAGTTACTTTGACCTAAATAAGAAGAGTTTTGAAGTCTTCATCTTTGGAAAAATTAATAAATAGATTATCCTTAATTTAGATCACTTGAGATGCTCCTGCATCAGCTTGGAAGTGTGACTCAATATCTATGGATTTTCTTATGGGTCTTCCTAAGACTTAGAGTGGCATTGATACAATATGGGTGGTAGTGGACAGGTTAACTAAGTTAGGTATATTCATTTCTATGAAGTCAACCTGGACCATGGATTAGATAGCTAAGGCATATGTGAAGCATGTTGTGAGATTCCACGGAGTGCCTAAGGATATTGTGTATCATAGGGACTCTAGGTTCATATCTTATTTTTGGGGTAAACAACAAGAGGCCTTTGGAACCAAGTTGAAGATGAGCATAACATTTCATCCAGCTACAGATGGTTAAATAGAGAGGACCATCCAAACCTTAGAGGACATGTTGCAAGCATGACTAATGGAGTTTCAAGGGAGTTAGGAGGAAAAGTTAGATCTAATAAAGTTCTCTTGTAATGATAGCTAACACACAAGCATTGGGATGACACCTTTTGAGGCCTTGCATGGGAGGAAGTGGAGGATTCCATTATGCTAGAGTGATATTATCAAAGTAGTGGTCCTTGGTCTATAGATGATTGAGGATACTATGAGTCAGATCTGAATAATTCAAGAGAAGATGCAAGTTACCCAAGATCATCAAAAGAGTTATGCGGATTTGAGGAGGACATATGATGATTTCCAGGTGGGAGATAAGGTGCTCCTTCTAGTTTCACTTACTAAGGGAGTGATGAGGTTTGGGAGGAAAGGGAAGCTTATCCTAAGATACATTGGGCCATATGATGTTCTAGATCAAGTAGGAGAAATGATTACTATTTGATGCTACCACTAGAGTTGTCTAGAGGACACAATGTTTTCCATGTGTCACAATTGTGAAGATATGTGCATGATCCTTCACATGTTATTCGACTAGAGGTGATAAAGCTAAATGAGTCTCTTACATTATATATGGGGAGTGACCTAGGAAGATTCTGGATACCAAGACATGGAAGATTAGATCAAGGTTTATTCTAAAGGTGAAGGTCCTCTAGTCAAACCACCAATTGGAGAGGTAACTTCGGAGACCAAGGAAACTATGAGGCAAATACACATATTGAATCCCCATCAGACTAGCCATGGAACTATGGAGAAGATGAGCATGATGTGACATATACACACCCTCTCATAGTAAAATCAGGAAAAAAAGGGGTGAGCAATCTTTACCTATTACTCTTAATGAGATAACTATGATAGTATTATTAGTTTATCAAGATTTAAAGGCTAAGAATTCACATGTTGGGTCTTCACACCAATTTCCTTTGTTATTTTATTTTATTTTATTTTATTTTTTTCAAATAATAATCCTATGCTTAGTGGGACGTTCACCCTTGGGAAAGAAAAAAAGAACATAGTTTATTACAAGTAGTTACATCAAGGTTAAGCGTTACTTAATTGGCTATATTGTAATAGAAAATGTATGCTACTCACAAACTAATCTATTAGTAAGTTTAATGTATATGTGATGTGCAAGTACTACATTCAATTATTATTTTAAGTTACTTATCTCTAAGAGTAGTTTAATTTTATAGCATGTCATTTGATTAATATTAATAATATATTGGTATTAACTATAGGACTAGCCGATTAGTGGATTTTTTGTGATTAAGTTACACTCCAGATAACACACTTTCTTTTCTAACTATCTATATGTAAACTATAAACTACATTTTAATATATGTGATACTATTTTTGGTAATATAAGATTTAAAGTGCTTTAAATTTTATATCTATGTTAACCCTTATTTAATAAAATCATTATATGTCATAACGCGACTCTACATTTTATTTAAAAATATGAGTTTTATGAGTATGAGTTATTTATAGGTGTTCTATTATTACTTTTGCTAAGTTATTCGGAATGTATGTAAAGCATTTATATTATTTTATTTATGGATGGTGATCATATGAAATTTGTGGCACATATTATCTTATGATATTAGTATATATACAAAATATTTGTTTTCCTAATTGATAATAAATTATAATGGCGATTGGTTTATGACCTAAGTAGTCAACTCTTTTTGAAAATTGTTCAAATTGGGGAGTGGTATCGTGGAAGCCTTATTTAATAAAAGTAATATTTATGGAAGTGATAATTATGGAAAGTTTTAATTATGCAAGATGTTATTTATGATAAGTTGATATTTTTGAAAGTACCAAATATGGAAGGTACCCACTTTTGGAAAGGTGGATAATTAAGGAATGGTTACGGTTGTATGTTTTGGATGTGCTATATGATCACCTTGAACAAGATACTAAAACTTAAAGTGGAAGATGAGAGTGGGATAGGGTCCTTTAAGGATTGGCCTCCCAGAGTTGGGGATCGGTAATAGTCTTTCCTTGGATTATAGTAATGTGCAGTCACTTAGTTTATTAACCTGTCTAAGAGCCAGTAAGGTTGCATATCTACTCTATTAGAATCTTTAGACCTCTTAGGGGGTATGAACACTTGAGGAATGGATGACCAATGTTGGATTTTGCCCTAGGACCACAAGGATTTCCCAGAAGGTGGATCTCTTGTGGTTAGTTTTGGTTGCTTGGGATGTCTTCAGACTTAATTTTCCAGATGACCCTCCTACACCACCCTAGAAAGTGTTTTTGATAGTGATTTTTTAATATATTTAATAATGGTTCCCAATCACTATTGAATCATGAATTATTAAAAATTTAATAATATTTATAAAACCATTATCAAAAAATAAAAATGTGTGCCAAATTTAGTTAAATTACGCATATTTTAATAACGACTATCAAATAAAACTATTGTTTTAAAGAATGTTTTGGCAACATTTATTCATTATAACCATTGTTGAATGTTGTTTTAATAACAATTATTACTAAAATCGTTATTAAAACAATAATTTTATACATACATATATGTATGTATGTATGTATGTATGTATGTATGTATATAAGGTAGTTTTTTCTAGCCCACATACATAGATGTATGCTTGAATATTTATCAAATCTGAATTCGGTAAAACACTACCAATAACTCTAGAAATTTATAAGCATGCCACAATTTTGGTATCTTTACACACTCCAAACTCAAAGTTGGTTGATATACTATATATATATATATATATATATATATATATATATATATATATATATATAGAAGAACATAAGATATAACATATACAAACCTAACATGCATGCACATAGATATTTAATACTGTGTATGTGAGTGCATAAACTTGGCTCATTTATCTCTAACATCATTAGTTTCCTCTCCCGCGTATTTACGGCCTCGTGCATACTCATCGTTGAAAACCTACAAATCATACGATTCAACCATTTGGTTATATCAATAATAAATATGTCATAGATTAACAATATAATAAAAAATATGAAAAAAGAAACATACATGGATTGGATCTATGTTCACAGATTTATTCTTGACTATGAAATCTGTTAATCTACAAACATAATGTCCACAATTATTACGATTTTGCTGTCGTGGACACTATAAAATAAATTTAGTTAGCTTATTTTTATATTAGATATTAATTGGAATTGAAATAAAATATAAAATTTCGATCTTACTACTTACCATTACAAACTCATACTCAAGATTTTTTGGGTCTGGAGCACCATTTCTGCCCCTCCTCATATACGCCATTTATAGTGCCCTATATAATAAACAAAGCTGACACACAATATTGTATCTTTATATAACTAAAAATTATATAAGATGATATATACATTAATAAATTAATGTGAGTAAGAAGTATGCTAACATGTCAATTAAATGTTTTCCTTTAGAATGAATGATAGCAAAAGGAATGGGCTAATTTCGGAGGGATTAAAAAACATATACTTTATTTTGATTGGAACGGACAGCTTACAAAATCCAATGTTCATTTATGAGGTGAGGGATGAAGTAAAGCTTGTTATTGTACCCCCTTGCTCAAGTTGCAATCTGCTACATAGTTTATGTGTCTACCCTCGGTTATTGTAGTATAAGAAGATATTTAATATGAACACACAAGCACAATAGACGACAAAATCCACTCTACAACAACCCAGCTAGCCGCCAACCTATGGATGAAAATAATAAATCATATTTATTAATAACTCATAACATAATACAAATCAACAAAAAAGAGTTAAAATATACGATATGAAATAATACTTACTTAACATATACAACCACACTTTGACATCCATTCAGATTTGTAAATTTTGCTTATAACATCCACCGATACCATGTACATGGCATCGTACCTCCTAACATAATCAGTAGCATAATCAATTATAATTAGATCACTACTGAGATAGTTTTGGTCGTAGAAATACAACATTACCAAAATAGGTCGTGGTCAGCGGGATTCTTGTATACATTGGTTGTCCTCTAAATATGAGATATTTTGTGGGGCTGCCAATTTTTCTAATTTGGCTCGCTTTCCTTTCTTGCTTTCCTCTATTTTTTGCACCTTCCACTAGTAATTCTCTTTCCCTTTGACTTAGGAGCCTTCTTATTTTCCAATCCCTTAATTCATAGTAATAAGCAAAATGTAATTTTCATATATATATATTAATAAGGTATAAATAATGTGTATAATGTGTTTGTGTTAACATAGATGGAGGATTTTATTACCTCTTCAGTTGTAAGTCAAATCATGTCTATAAGTCAAGGCACGAAGCTTCCATGAGCTTCCAACACTGTAGCTGCCTCATCGCCTTCTTTATAATAAGGTAAGGGTGCATCTCTAATTATTAGAATGTCAATACTTATGGGCCTGCAATTTGGGGCCAAGATAGAACCATAGACCATTAGCATTTTGGTACCATGGGTGATGCATACCCTTCCTTTTTCCAAAAGAATCAAGGGGTCATTATCTACCAAGTAACATTTATGCAAACTATACAAGAAAAGTATATCATTATTGTTCATTATTGAGTTGACACTTGATACATTATACATAGATAAATTTATAGTTTCATATGCTTACTTGAAGAAGAGAAGAAAAATGTGTCTGAGCTTCACAACTATCTCTAATGCTATTTATGTTCGGTATGTGAAGCAGATCATGTGCATCTAAATCGGATGGCTCATACCCTTGAGATTTTATGAATGCCAACTCTTTCTCCATTATGTTCATTCATTCAGATGCCATGTTTTATTTTTTGTGTTAGGAGAACTACTTGGTCATGAGTGTTTTGGGGTCCACAAGATTGACCACAAACGCTTGTTCTCGTAACCTTTAACCCATGACCCCTGTGTCTTCCTAGGTATTCTTTAATTCCCTTTACTTGTGATACGATGTTATATTGATCTAATCCCTCTATAGCATCTGATGTTTCAAGTTCATCCTATAGTATATAAATAAACATAATATCATGATCTATTTGTGCTAATAAAAATAACTACAGTTCATATTAGCTTCAAACTTACAATTCTTTTGGTAACGTTTTGTACAAGTTTCTTGATTCTTTGCCAAATTCAAGAAACAAACCATCAATCATCATCCATTGTAGAGAGCCATATGGATGTCTCATAAGCCTGTCATCTATTTTCTCATCAACATGCCATCTCAAGTTCTTCTCATCAGCATGCCATCTCAAGTTATTTGCATCTTGGACATTATTAAACATTCACTTGAATCTTGATATTATAGGAAAATACCATAACACCTTTGTTAGTACCTTATTCTTCTTGTATCATTGTGCTTTGAATTCTTCATTAGGATAATAATCTAAACATGCATATTCATTGCAATATAATATACAATCATTAAAGCATGCATGTATGCTCCCATAACTCATACCTACAGAGGAAAGGATCTTTTATGCTTCATAGGTACAATCAGGTAGAACATTATCATTGCATTTCTTTCACAAGTAATAATAATTCTGTGAAACTCTTATCACTCTATCAGTTACATGCCTTTAAGTTGTACAACCTTAAAGTAGCTGATAATCTAGTAAAATTCTTGCAATCATTGTACAAAGGTTTTTTCAATTCACTCAATAATTTCTCTAACATTTTTGGACAATCTCAAACACTTTCCTCAACCTTACGAATCATCTCCTATAATGAATCACCCTCATTGTTGTCAAATGATCCACTACTATCCCTCCTACCTTCCTCAGTATTATATTCAGGCATTGTCTCACCATGACATATCCAATGAGTGTAACTTGTATTAATTCTATAGATAAACAAATGATCTCTCAAATCCTTATCATTGATAGGTTGAATATAAGTACAGTACAAATAAGGTCAGACTATTCTACTAGCGTCCCGAGCATATTCTACTACAAAGTTGATGAAAAATTCAACTATTTTATCATATTCTCTAGATAAAAGATCTGTGGACCTCCATTTAAATCCATAGTTTTCATCTCTATATGTATCCTATGAAAAATATTATTACAAATCAATTCACTTCTACAAACTAATTCACATATATATAATGTATATCATGCTATTTTGAAGTAATATATATAAAAAATTCCAAAAATGTTTCCATATCCCTTACTAATCCACAAATCACTCATGGTTATATATATAAATCATTCCAACAAGGGAATAAAAATTTACTAATACACAAATTATTCTTGCATAGAAAGAGTTCATATGTATATACATATTAAATATTTATACAAGGGTTGTAAATTTAAAATTAAATACATACTACGCATTTAAAACAATACCCAAAAACTAAGAAAAAACCTAAGGTAATAGCAACAATATATATATCAAAAGGTTGCTACAAACCAAACAACTAACTAACAACACCCCCTAACCACCCTATGAAATCTGTTGGTAGCCTTGCTTAGGTCGACTAGAACTCGTCACTCTTAGAGTCCACTCATCTCGATATATCATTTGCTCCCTAACATCATCAATAGAGAGTTCACTGACAGATACTCTAGCATAACTAGGGCGGATACTCGGGGGTAAATTATGACAAAACCTCTTCTTATCATCTATGACCATCAGTTCTCTAGCAATTCGATCATAATCCCTCACAAAAACCTCACCCTCAATAAATCTCGAGTGTGGTGCATTGGTATGGTTAAAAAACAAATCAAAATAACTAGCTAATGCCTCTAACCATAGCTCAATCTGAGGTAATGTTAAAATCAAATGATACGATATGAAATGGAATGGATTATAATACGACCTATTCAAGAACAACCAATGAAGCTCCTTGTATAACTATGTGGCATGACTCCAAAAATCTAATTTGGATGTCATGCACAAATATGCTAGAGGAATATATATAATAGGAAAATGGGTCACCTCACTAGACCACTACCTATAAAAGAGAATAACCG
Organism: Tamarix chinensis; assembly: GCA_030549775.1. Classification (NCBI taxonomy): domain Eukaryota; kingdom Viridiplantae; phylum Streptophyta; class Magnoliopsida; order Caryophyllales; family Tamaricaceae; genus Tamarix; species Tamarix chinensis. Next base: position 24,937,445 of record CM060178.1, on the reverse strand, counting down.
CTAAATTATATTACCAAGATTGTTCTATAACTTTTTAAATTATAAAATATGTAATACTCTGCAATTTTTAACGTGATATATTTAAATCATGTGTCTCTAACACTGTTAAAACTAGTTTCTTTCATTAATATCAAAGGCATAGATATTACCATGCATGCATAAACATATAGAGAGGCAAACCAAAACCTATAACAACACAGCAACAAAGGCCATCAAAACAGAAACAAACATATGTCATATAGATAATAGTACACGTAACACCTACTAAATAGATAATATACATACACACACACACACACACACATATAATGAAAAAAAAAAGAAAAAAATTATAACAATTGAATGTTCTTGGGTAGGGAGCTTGGTTGTAGGGCTGACATTGGTTGTTGTGGTTACAAGAGCCATGAAAGGTAGGGAATGGTTGTGGTAGAGAGGCAGGAGGCTGGGCAAGACGAGAACGAATGGTGGGAAGGGATGTGGCAGAAAGGAAAGATGGGACACTTGACTTGGGTAAAAAACATAGAAAAAAGATGATGATGACAAGAGGATAAATAAAATGGTCGTCGATAAGAAAGAGTAAGATATGATGCACGTAGAATGGTGAAATGAGGACAGTTGTTGGGCAAAATAAAGACGAGCACTGAGAGCAAAAGAGATTTCAAGTTTCTGTAACAAATGTCAATAAGTGAGAGGGAAGGGAGGGGTGTTCATGTGCTAGTTGTGATAACAATTATACATATAACATTTATCAAAACTTGTTTTAATAATGATTCCAGAAATGACCGTTATTAAAACTTGGTAGCATTTCAGTTTTGGTAATGGTTAATTTAAAACTGTTATCAAAATAAGCGTTACTTTACTTTTAATAACGGTTAATATATAGAACCTTTATTAAAACTTGTACAACATTCCCACCCCTAAATTTTTATGTTTTTATCAACGATTTCAATCAAACCATCATTTATATGGCATCATTAATTATCGATTCCGTAGTAGTGCTAGTTGGTTTTGTCCACTCAATAGATTAAATTAAATGGTGTGTTTATGTGATTACTAATCAAAAAGGATTTATGAATGGAGAACTAATAATTACCTTATCATGAGACTCACATGTGGCTATGTTTAATGTATTATAGTAATTCTATAAAATATGATATTCTCCTTCTAAATAATGGGTTACTTAGTTATTCCTCTAACTAACTTGTTACTGTTTTAAATGGGGCTGTAATGATCTATGATGTACATGGTGAATAGATAGTCTTGTGCAGGTAGATTCAGACCATACTTGAGGATGGATCTATGTGTGTGAGACGAGTTGAGAGAGTAGTTTGTCTTTCAAGATTCTATATTTTGTCGGTGTTTTGATTTTATCAAGTTTTAAATATAGTAAGAGTTATTTAATTTTCTGATCTATTGTTAATTACTTTCAACGCTGTTAGTTGAATTTATTATGGTGTACTATTATATTAAGGATGTCATGGAGTTCTATTTTGGTTTATATTTTAAGTTTTAGCGTTAGCATCAAGTGTAAGGATAATAGCAATGTCTACTTGTACTAGATGTGGCAGTAATACCCTCATTTATATTCAGCTTCCGCATTATTTTCTAAGCATTTTGTATTTTGAAAATGAGGGTGTTACAATATCTCACAAAGTTCTGTCAATCAATTAGGTTCAATCAATCAGGCTCTTAAGATATCTCCTAATATTTTCTTAATATATTATAGAATAAAAGCTTTCTAACACTTTCCTAACTACCTATACATAACTTATTATATGGAATGTACATATGGGAAATATTACATTAGCATACTCTTTCTTGCTACACTGTGTGAATAATAGTCTCTGGTTGACCGCACAAGCAACACTCAACATCCACAAGCACATGTTGATCTATAAGCCTAGTCTTCATTGGCAAACTCTCATTGCAACATCCTCTTTCCGACTATTGAGTTCTGGGCAAGGTATTTACATGCCATATACGTTTCTAGACACCTCTATCCCACATTACTGTCTGACCTCCACCATCCTTCTCCATAAGTTGTTGTAGCATACGACATGCATGTCTGCCTGACACCAATCATTGGTAATCCTTTTGGGATAGGTGTAGCTACAAATAAATATTGTTAGTGGTGTAGTAAGAATCATGGTTTATCTTCCAGTTGAGGCTTTTTATAACCATATCCATAGCCAAATACTCCCTTGCTATGTGAAAAGAAGTCACATTATAAATTTTTACAATTTTTTTAGAATGACATTAAATTAAGCATAATTTTTCAAATGTCATTTTCCAAAGTAGAGAGGTAAGGTTTAAGTATAATTAATACACTTTAAAAAAAATGGGGGTATATATAACAAGTATTATTTGGCTTGTTTGACGTAATATTTTTTTTATGCAAAATAATTTAAATCATGACTTGCTTTTGCATATAGAGGGAACATAAGTTTCATGTGGGCATATGCTATCTTAGGCAGTCACATTTTTGGCAACCTCCTGCATATGTGTATCTTGCAAATTAGCTTCAGGCCTGAGATGAGTGATTTTCTCCCCTTCCCCTCCTATGTTCTGATTTGATCAAAAGAACCAATTGCCAGAACCTCAAAAAAATTTAATTAAATGATCTTCTATCAATTGAAGACAGTGTACTGCTCTTTTGAATTTAGTATCTGTCCATGATTTTGCAACCTTTTTTAATTATGTAATTGACGGTTAACTTTTTTAATTATTGTAACTGCATTAATTTTTTTTGTCTCTCCTTTACTGTGGGGAGCAAGTAGCGGAACTCATATTCGTAAGGAACAATTTCTACCAACTTTCCTATTGGAAGTTTTGTTTCTCTACTTAAGCACTCCATCATCCTTCTTCTCAGTAAACTACTTTGTGGTAACTGACTGTAGATCCATTCTATTAGCGATTCCATGTCATCGGCAAAGTCTTGCATGTGCCAGTGGAGAAGCTTAGGAACCAAGATCTTTTTCTTGTTCGTCACATCTATAGAGGCTTCCAGATACTCTACTTTTGCTGTCCCCAGGTGATTAACGATTTCATCAGGGGTATAAACCCTCAACTGCAAAGGGGAATAAATTAATTTGAAAGGGGGCAGGGTCAGGACCAGAGGCAGTATAGGTGGGACCGAAAGTAATGTTCATGTTCTTATAAATACTGGGCAGGGAATATTAGCTGACATACTGGTGGTGAAGACCGATTGCCTCGGCAAAGTGCAAATGTGACATTAGGTTCTGGATATCCCAATCCATAAATGCTTCGTAGCATGATTCCCTTATCATCTGTCGGGTCCTGAATCATAAATTGATCTGTAACTGTTAGTTGAAATTCCAGAATGCATAATACATGTTGGATTGTTAAACGTGTGACTGGACTGCCAATTATGTGACTATCACTTACATATTTTGTGTCGGATGGGTAACGGAGAATGTAATGCTCAATGGCCAGAGCATTTAGCACTATTCCACCAACATTTAATGCGGCCTGACAAAAGATTATGATGCAGTTAGTTAGCATGATTAAATTCCATTTAGGATTTCCCTGGGTGCTCTGTGTTAAAAAAATAATAAAAAGTAGATCTTTTTTGTTGAATCTTTATTAATGGTCGACTTGGTAGTCCTTCCTCACTTCACAGTATCTCTCAGCTAAGAATGCTAATGATGTTTTGAGCCAGTCTTACCTTGTTCATTAACTCCAGCATTTTTTCCTGCGTTGATGGTAGTCCATGTTGCAAGTATGCCTGAATCCACGGAAGAGAAGGGAGTAAAAGAAAGATGCTTTAGCGACAAATCTGAAATGACTAACTGATTGAACACAGCTTAAGATAGTTCACAGTACATGCATTATGCAGGCATTGTAGATGTTTATCCAGAAAGCTAATTTCTGCTTGTAGCTCAAGAGTGCTAAATCAACCTTGCATAGTTTTCGCAGCAGATACCTGAAAGGAGTAGCCATATATTTGATTACCAGCTGTCTTGTAGATATGCCAAACTTTTTCACTGGTAAGCCCTAGAACGCGGAGATTACCTCAGTATTCTACTTGTAGGGTTATAGTCTGGTGGTGGGTAATAAGGTTCCAGCGATCTCCTCGTAATTTGGATGTGATTCTTGTATGGGCCGCCATTGTTGTTCCTTCCATTTGAATTTGGCAAGTTGTTGTGAGGGTCAAAATTTGTTGAATCACTGCTGTTGAAAGAGGGTATTACTTTACAGTTGAATGTAGATCTTGGCGTGAGCCCTCTGGAGCTCATCCAGGAAAGAGGATGCTTGGCTGGACCTGCTGCTCCTTCACTTCCTGACGACGTCTGGTTCATATTTAGAAATGTCACTACTAGGCACTCAAGCAGCTCTTCCGAAAGCTTATTTGGTCCCAAACTACCAATTTCGGCATCAGAAGAGTTTTGGCGCTCATTCCTGATCATTCTACTCGGCTTTTCGGCAGGTGTTTCTGTTTCAGACAACTAGAGTCAATAGAACAGAGATACATAGATAAGTGAAGAAATCAGGGAGATGATTATATCTGTTGTTTGTTTACGTCTTGGTGGTTGTGTTGATTTATAATTTGTTCTTTTTCTGGGAAGCAGCCGTACGTCACTGTTCTGAATTTTTTCCCCCCTCGAAATTCCAGAGATGCTTCATTTCAGGCTGTCAAATGCGTCGAAAATTTCAATTCTTCTTGACATGAGGTAAGAAATATCATACCATTGGACCTTGTGAAAGAGAAGTTTTGCATCTCTGTTGCTGAACCCACTGAAAGCCTTCTTCCTTCCAGGCTTCGGTTGCGTTTGCTGCATAGTAGTTCATAGCTCAATGATGCTGAAATCCATTCCATATCTTCATACTTTGCTTGATTCTGCCGTTTCCCTGATAGCTCTCTCTCATAGTTTGTTTTCAGCAGCTTTCTCTCCCAATATTTGCTGATCTTCTTCTCCTGGTACAAGTTCAGTCTCAGGTTCTGTACCTTCTTCTCTAACCATATTACTTCTTTCTCCACTGTCGCCAGCTCTGCTAGCAGCACCTGCACCTGCAGATGGATATGATTCTTCAGGGGACAAAACTAATGGGTTGATAGAAATTGTCTATGTGGAGGCAGAAATCAATGCTTCAGTAGTTGTAGCTATTACCTTGAGGGGAAGCATAGATGAAATACCGGGACAAGACAGGATTGGCCCTTTCAGCGCATATCGTAGAATGCTGCTCAATTTTAGCTCCCCATTCAATCTCTCCTGCAGCTCCTCAACCTGCAGGCCATGTAACTCTGGAATTCAGCTTCGTTATGTGATTAGTTATGTCAAATCCAGATAGAAGTCTAGCTTGCAGAATTCATCATACCTCTTCCTCGAGAGCAAGTCTCCGATCGTGTGCTTCACTCGGCTGCATTAGGAAGTCCTCGAATTTCATAATAAGCCCACCAAAATTTATATAGCACAATCTTGTGATACCGATGTGGTACATATAAAGCTCGAGCCTGATAAAGAGAAGTTGTACGGGTGGTGTTGGTAATGTCGGGTAGTAATGTGAAGGGAATGAATGCTGGTCAGGGGAAAGAGTAGTATTGCTGCGGTGGTGGTAGTGGAGAAGGTAATGGTCGTGAGGGGCGAGTGGAGGTGGTGTAACCGATCAATTTGCCTCTAAAATCACTAGTCTCACATGAAGGTTGCTTGTGCAACTTGCGCCTTATTTATTTGGAGAGAGAAAGTTGAGCTGATGGACGTGAAGCCCATGATTACAACTTAAATGGGGGAATCATCTAACTACCCATTCTATAGAAAACAAATACTGTTTTCATCCTGATAGTAACCTGTTTTTGGTGTGGGTAGAGAAGAAAAAGGGAGTTCAAAACTCAAAAAAAGTATCTTTCTGTGGGTCGGTTCAACCGCTCAAAGGGGATGAAGTAACAGAACTAGGATAACTTTGATTAATCGACCGAATGGATTCGCGTTGACCGAGGCGTCTGATGTGGATGTAGGACCTATTTGCCTTGTGGGGGAGTGTTGTGTTCTTACTAGAGATGGCAACGGATCGAGTAAATATCAGATACCCCTTATTCGTTATCCAAATTCGATAAAAAAAAAAATCTATACTAATATCCGTATCTAAATCCGGCGGATACTTTTTTTCCTCATTCATATCCGTTTATATATCCATCGGGTAAAACCCATCGAATTTCGGGTAAAACTCATTAAGTATAAAACAAAAATTATTTAATATTAAAATTATATACTTAAATTGTTAAATTTAATCATATCTTCACTTTTAGCCTTAGAAAATATATTTTAGATTACATAGATTAAGGTAAAAATGTAATTTTATATTCGATAAATAGAAGCGGATACGGGTACGGATTTGAGGATCCCTTATCCTTATCCATACCCAAATCCGACGGATATTATTTCCCTTTCTCCATATCCGTATCCATATCCATTTATCTGTATCCATTTACACATCCAATGAATAAAATCCATCGACTTTTGGGTAAAACCCTTCCAATTGTCATCCCTAGTTTTTATCCAATATTAGGTTTATACAAAAACTATATAAAGTATGGTTTACCGTATAAATTAAGTTCGTATGTAAATGATCATACTTACTTATAAATTATTTGGATGTAACGTATATAATTAGATATAGACTCGTATGTGTAGAAGTTTTGAATATTTTAAATTGTCGATTAATCGAATTAAAAAAACCTAATAGATAACAGATTAGTTGTTTATATATTTTTATGGTTCCTAAGTCATGCACACTTTGTCTTATTAAATGATCATCAGTTAATAAAGACCAATAGGCATATGCCCGATTCAGAAGACTACAGTAATAGTCAGCATGATTATCTCCTAAATCCATCGGTATATAGCTATTACCGCATTATAGATTCAGGTACACATCTACAATATTATGAATCTTAATAAATTAGTATATGATCATGTCAGATGTATAAAGTAATTAATCTATCAATTGGTATTAGAGTATGTTTGCTTGATTTATACTTCAAGTTTGTTTGTCTCCATCTGATTTCTAGTTTAGTTTGGCATTATTCATACTTCTAGTTTGTTTGTCTTCTTCGATTTCTGTTGTTTGACTTTCTCTAATGTTTGCATTTTTCTTCGGTCGTCCGTCAGTCTCATCTTCCTGGAGCTGGTTTCTTCTTCATGTTCTAGTTGTTCAATTTTGGTACTGCATAGCGACGGCATCGCTGGCTTTCGTTAGAGGCGTTCATTGCTCTTTCGCCGCCTGGGCTTATTGTCGCTTGCAGTGGATGTCTTGTTGGTGCTCGTTGGCTAACACCGCAAAATTGCAATTTTTGTCAGCCAAATCTAGAGTTGAAATTTTTTTTTTTTTTTGCGCGGTGATTATGGATGGTGGTTGTCAGTAGAACAATTTCGATGACTCCACAACAGTTTTCGCTATGGCTAGGACGGTGGGTGTGGTTTGACGTTCGAACAAGCGGTGGCGGCCAACAATGGTTTTGGTAGTTACTAGTGCTAGCTGGGGCTAGGCGAGAGGTAGGAGAAAGATTAGGGAGTGATTAGGGTTTAATTAATCAGGAATAATTTTATAATTTAAAAAAAAATAGCCATGCCCGGATTTTAAACCCGAGAACAAATCAATATATTTGGTGCACTTGACTGTTTATGCTGGTAGAATTTTATTAAACTTGTGTTCAGCCCATTGTTAATACTACTTCAGGATGTTATGGCCTGCCCCTTTCTTGAGCATATTGGGCTGGTTTTGTTTGGGTTGATTAGGTCAGTTTTGGCCTTTTTGGTTGTTATAACTTGATTTTTAATTAATTTGGTACTTTAGGCTACAAATTTGGCGATCATTAATTTTGAATTATTTGAATAATAATATTATTAAATATTATTAACCTAATTAATTTAATTAGATATTTATTTTATTGTAACCTAATAAATTATGATATGCACTTTTTATGTATAATATTTGACATTAATTTTATTGTAATGCTAATAAGGTTAGATTTAATATTTTTTTTTTGGATATTGAATCTAAATAAATTTGGTCATAATATTATAGGTTCATATTTATGAATAAAATTGAGGGATCAATATATTTAAATTATTGATTGTCTAATATTAGTAAAGAAGCTAATTGACATAATATGCCGTCAAAGTGACATCTTTTATAAAAATTAGTTTATTAAAATTATTGGATGTTAGCATGTGTATGTGTGCGCAAACGTGTGTATTTATGTAGATATTTTATTGGCTCAAAGAAAAGTAAATATCTGGTAGAATTTTATATATATCTATAATGATAAATATGTAGTAATTATTTGAATGTCATGTGGATAATGAGTTAATTCAAATATGATATCATTATATGACATGTCTAATTACCAGTATTTGATCACTGCAACAAGAACACCACTTGTAATTAATATTGTTGTCTAATGACTTGATATTAATGTTGCACTAATTTCTTAGGATGGGATTACCATTATTTTATATTTATTGATTGTTTATTATGCATATTTTTGTGAGCATGTATATGTATGTTATTGTTGTGTTTTTATATACAGTTGTGTCTTTATTACTATTTTTGCTAACATAAGTTTCATTCTCATGCTAAACGAGAATAATTTTAAGGAATGGAAGGGCAGCAATTTACTTGATCTTGGTTGCATGGATCTAATCTATGCATTTTGGTTAGTTAAAGCATTTGATATAATGACCGAAAGTTCCTATGATGAGAAAATGAACTTTAAAAGTGGAATTACTCTAATCATGTGGCTTTCATGATCATTAAATGTCGCATTACAAAGGCTTTTAGGGGTGGATTCTCTAATGAGATTATTGATACTAAAGATTTCCTTACCAAAATTAAAAGACATTTACCAAAAAACGATAAGGCAAAAACAAACACTATTATGTCATGCTTGAATTATAAAGGCAAAGAAAATATAAGGGAGTACATCATGGAGATGGCTAACATTGCTTCAAAACTTAAGGCACTAAGCTCAAGTTATCAAATGACTTACTTGTGCATTTATTATTGATCTCACTCCCTGCACAATTCATTTAATTTAAGATCAGTTACAACTACTAAAATGATAAATGGATTCTTAATGAGCTCATTTTATATTATCTGCAAGAGGAAGAATGATCTAAGCAAGATAAGACTGAAAGTGCTCATCTAGAATTTACCGCTAAAATTAAAGGCATGAAAAGAAAGAATGGAGCTGCTCCTAAGGGTTCGGTGCAAAAGAAACAACAGAAGGGAAAAAAATTGCTACTTCTTTTGTAGAAAGATTAGAAATGTTAAGAAGGATTGTCAAAAGTATCACGCATGGCGCATAAAAAAATATACAATCCTTGCTTTTGTATATTTAAAACTTAATTTAACTTCAGTATATGGTGGTTAGATTCTTACGCTACTGCTATTCACATAAGTGTTTCTATGCAGAGTTGCTTGAGCTGTTAAAAAACCAAATGATGGTGAAAAATACGTCTATGTGAGAGATAGAAAGGCAGCAACAATTGAATCGATTAACACTTTTAGGTTATTGTTAGAACTGATCATTATTTGGATTTAAAAGAAACTTTCAATGTGCCATCTTTTAGACAAATTTTGGCTTCCATTTTCCTATTAAACAAATATGGTTATTATTGTTCATTTTGAAATGAAAATTTTAGTCTTTTATTAAATTCAAGTGTTATTGATACTGGTTCATTATGTCTTTATGATAATCTATATATGCTTGATGTCATCACTTTATGTCATGAAACCTTACACATGAAATCACACGGTACTAAATGTAATTTAATTAAAGAAAATTCAGTACCATTATAGCATAAAAGCTTAGATTACATATCAAAAAGAAAAATTGAGAGGCTTGTGTCTGATGGAATTTTAGATTCTCTTGACTTTATATATTTAAATAATTGTAGTAAATGTGTTAAGGGAAACAAAATAAAAAGAACATGTGCAAATAGACCTTCAGAAATCTTAGAATTGATTCACACGGATATCTATGGACCATTCCCTATGGCTTCTTGAAATGATCAGCAGTATTTCATATCATTCATAGATGATTACTCACATTATGATTACCTGTATCTCATTCATAAAAAGTCATGGTCATTAGATATGTTCAAATCTTTTAAACTTGATGTTTAGAACTAACTGAACAAAATGATCGAGTGTGTTAGATATGACCGTGGTGATGAGTACTATGGTAGATATGACGATTTAGGTAAACAATATCTAGAATCATTAGCTAAATTCCTAGAGGAGTGTGGATTTGTCCCATGGTACGCAATGGTTGGATCTCTTAGCATGAATGGCATGGTTGGAAAAAAAAATAGAACTCTTAAGGATATGGTAAGGAGTATGATAAGTTACTCTAGGAAGAATCAATAAAGATAGCATCTTATATTCTAAATATAGTACCAACTAAAGTAGCTACTAAAACTCCTTATGAGATTTAGATAGGAAAAATCCTAGTATGAAGCATTTTCATATTTGGGGATATCTAGCTGAGGCAAGGCCATATAAGCCATATGAAAAGACTTTGGACTCCAAAACGGTGAGTAGTTATTTTATTGGTTACTCAGAGTAATCAAGGGGCTATAATTTCTATAATCCTACACTCAGGTTAATTTTTGACACAGGAACTACAATGTTTTTTGAGGATGTTGAGATTTGGAGGAGAAATCAGGTTAGGGACATAAACTTTGAGGAGGAATCAATTACTATTCCTATTGTTGTCTCTGATAATGTGCAAGTCTTTACATCTTTCATTGATCAAGAGGTAAATCAAGAGTCTCTACAAAACAATTCCAAACAACCATCTATTGAGAATGAGGTGATTGTTCCACAAGGACAAGCTCAACAACCTCAAAAGTTAAGGAGATCAACTAGAGAAAGGAGAAGAGCTATTATGGATGATTAAATTGTATTTCTCCTATAACATAAGTTAGGCATTTGGGGTGATAGAAGATAATTCAATTAACTTCCATGACACCATGGAGAGTTTAAATTTTAAAATATGGATTTATCTCGTAAATGAGGAAATAAAGTTCACGACAGATAATGACATATGAGATCGTGTCCTATCACCTAGAGGAAAGAATCTCATTGGTTGTAAATGGATATCTAACACCAAAAGAATTTAAAGGATAATGTGGAGAGATATATAAGGCACATCTTGTCACCAAAAACTTTACACAAAAGGAATGAGAAGATTTTAAAGAGGCTTTTTCTATGGTCTCTTCCAACGACTCCTTGAGAGTGATTATAGTATTAGTGGCACATTTTAATCTTGAATTATATTAGATGAATTTTAAGACTGCATTTATTAATAGTGACATTGAGGAAACAATCTACATGGTGCAACCAAAAAATTATGTTAGGAAATCCAAAGAATATGGTTTATAAACTCAAGAAATCCATCTATGGGCTCAAGTAAGCATCTTGACAATGGTATTTTAAATTTCATCAAGTTATTACCTCTTTTTATTTTTGGGATGAATTTGGTGGGTGAATGTGTATACCATAAATACTATGGGATTAAATATAATTTTTTTGGTTCTATATGTTGGTGACATACTACTAGCATGTAATGACATAGGTTTGTTATATAAGACCAAAACATTTCTAGCTAAAAATTTTGAGATGAAACATCTTGGTAATGCCTCTTTTGTATTGGGCATAGAGATACCTCAGGATTATTCTCAAGGTATCCTAGGACTAGCGCAAAATTATTATCTCAAAAGGATTCTCAAGAAATATGACATACATAAATGCAAACCGGGAAACACCCATGTTGATAAAGGAGATAGATTTAGTCTCAGTCAGTACTCGAAGAATGACCTTGAAAGAAAGAGTATGCAAAGTGTTCCATGTGCTTTAGTAGTGGGAAGTCTAATGCATGATCAAGTGTGTACATGTTTGAATATTACATACATCAATAGGATATTGTCACTCTGGTTTTACTGGATGCCAAAATAGCATGAAGGATACATATTTTCCTGATGGCTAGCAATGTTGTTTTTTGGAAGATTTCTAAGCCGACAGTTGTGGCCTCTTCCACTAACATAGTGGAATTTGTACCATGCTATACTGCCTCCACTTGCAATATATGGCTATGAAATTTTGTCATAGGGCTGCGTATTATTGACGGTATTGAAATACCACTTAAGATGTTACATGACAATAAGACTACAATTCAATATTCCAATAACAACATAAGTTCTACATAATCAAATAATATCGATATTAAGTATTTGGTTGTTAAAGAGAAAGTACAAGTTGTCTATAAAGCACATCAATACAGACTCCATGATAGCAGATCCACTCACTAAGGCTTCACCACCCAAACGGTTTCTCGAGCATGTTGCTCATAAGGTTGCTATGTTAGGTGATGATGTTTAGTTTTAGTGGGAGTTTGACACTTTGTTTGCTCTAGTTTGGCTTATGGACAATTTGTACCATATATTTTTTACATAAATATATTTTTAGTTTTTTCCCTTTATGTTTTGTTTATGATTTGATCTCACTAAAGTTTTAAGGTGGACCAGTTGGAAATAAACATGATAAGATCACATTACATGACATTTTTATGTGACACATCCACATCTTGATCGATATTGTTTGGTTATATCTGCATACTTTACCATTAAATGTTTAGTTACGAAGAAATGTGATGAAAACTTCTTTGAGCCTACATTGGTGTGACTAATGGACCAGATTGGTTACAGATAAATTTCATAACAACAACAATATTGAGCTCATTTGTTTATTTTACAATTTATAATTATAAGCTCACATATATAGTCTAAGTGGGAGATTGTTCAATTTTTATCCAACTTTGGACTTGTATGTGAATGATATGATTACAGGTTGTTGTATATAAGTGATCATATTTATGTATAAATTATTTGAGCATAATGTATCTAATTAGATTTGGAGACATATGTGTAGAGGCTTTGGGTATTCTAGATTGTTAATTGACTGAACTAGAATAGTTCGATAGATAATGAGTTAGTTATTTGTATATATGGTTGTGTTACTTAGGTCACATAATGTAACACCCCCAAATTTACTAAAAAAAATTTTGTTTAAAACAAAGATCTTTGCAAAATTTTAAGAGTTCAAACCATAACTTGGGAGCGTTACCGCCACACTTAGCACCAGACCGGTTCACTTCTACCGCCCTAGTGCTAAGTGCTGAGACTAAAACAAGAAAATCGAGTTGGGGTTCATCAAGACATAAGTGCATCATTATCGCAAAACATTCATGAAACGAGGAGTCAACCATTGACCAAATGTTGTTAGGGGTACAATTTAAAAGATCCACTTTCAAAATACAAACAGAATAAAATTGTAACAACTAGGGTAGATGATAGCAAGGGGAGAATAAAGGAGTCCGGCCGGCTCGCTCCCGACCCCAAACTTGATAGACTCATCACTCGGCCCCACCTGATGCCTCATAGGTATCGTAGGCATCGAATACGAGGTCTCCTACCTGCACAAGGTCAGATGGGTCTTCTGCTCGTGGGAATGAGCAGCACCCATGAAACGGATGATCAGTACGCTACGTACTGAGTAAGGTAACAGACGAGCTAAGGCCGACACATACACCACAAGATACATGTTTGACACATCAATAACATGCAATAACACGTAAGAGGAAGGCTGATTTCTTACTTGTATCTTATTCCTTATGGCCCATTATGTTGATAAGTCCTTTTTACACATTCTTCATTAATCCATGTAAGTACGGGGACCCCACTATTATAGCCGGTGGACCGGAAATGAACACCCAGGGCAGAACGCCTCTGGCCACTATTATAGCCGGTGGACCGGAATCAACACCCAGGGCAAAACACCTCTGGCCACTATTCTAACCGGTGGACCGGACTGGCCCCGCCTTACATGGTGTTCCGCTGTACGTGTTTAGTATTTTTCCATGGGTTAACTTACTCATTTGGGTCTGTCGAGCCCGAAACCCCCACTATTATAGCCGGTGGACCGAAAATAAACACCCAGGGCAGAACGCCTCTGGCCACTATTATAGCCGGTGGACCGAAAATCAACACCCAAGGCAAAACGCCTCTGGCCACTATTCTAACCGGTGGACCGGACTGGGTCGGGCTCATCAGTCTTTCGCTTTACGTAATTAATGCCTTATTTGTGTCTTATTAGGTCACATCACGCCCTTGACATGCATGTCGGTAATGCGCTACCTCTCCTCTCCAGAAGGACCGTCCCATATGTTGGGACCCATACCTCCCCTTTCACTCGACATACATCCCCCCGAGGCTATAGACCATCTCAGCACATATGATATCAACTCCGTACGTCCTTGTCTCTCTAGGGTTCCTCCCCGGGAGTCCTAATCGGGCCTATGTGGCCCGACCCCTTTCTTACTCATCTAACATCACTTCATCCTCCATCTCGCCCTCATTCTTCTTAGAAGATTCCCCAACACAATACTTTATCTCCCTGGTTCGCGTATGATCGACAACCCAGTTGTCCGTCGAAACCCTAGCTAGCCGGCCAAAACCCTAGCACTTTACTTCCTCAACAAGCAACCCCCTCTTTCACCCCCGAACTTCTTCCCTCATTTAGAAAACCCATACTCGTCCTTTATATAAGTGAATTCGCACTCTCAACCCCCCTACTCCATCCTTCCTCGATCACTTTTACCCTTGTACCCTTCAAGTTCCCCATTCCCTCTCAAACCCTAATCAAGCCCTTGGGCGCCCTTACATCGACCCACGTAATATTTTACACCCAAGTTTCCAACCATCCCTTGGACTCTCCAAACCCTCACTTACCACCCTCATCCCTCTTTTCCCACGTAAGGATCATATCCATGCAAGCTCTAATCCCCCCATGCAAACTTCCCCCAAGGTCCATTTTCCGTATTCTTCCATTATCATTCCACGCTACTAACCCTAGCATGCATGTCCTAGAGGGCCATATCATGTCATATCATCAATATCAAATAACAACATAGCACATGTCATGTTCGTAAAATACGACGCACACACATATTACCACATTATCCATGCTACGTTATACAAAACAAGTGATTCACAACACATGCATAACACACATAAATCATGGCATGCTCATCATTCATCCTCACATTGCAACACATAAGCACAAGGCCATAGCTTCGTCCCTTACCTAACACGACACCGGCCTTGGAGCATGCTCCTACGCCTCCTCCGAATGTCGACTTGATTCCTGGTGGCGTGGTGGTGCCGGCAGCGGCGGCGGCGGTGGTGGGGGGAAGAATTGGGAGAGGTGGTTGTGGAGGCTAGGGGAGAGAGAAGTAGGGGAAATGGAGGTGTAGGGTGGTAGGGTAGGATCTCTTGGTGGTTTTAGGGGGTGGTGATGGTGCTGCAAGCGTCGGCACAGCCGGCGGCGGCGGCGTGAAGGTGGCGCAGGCTGGAGGGGTCGATTTTGGGGAGAGGTTTTCGCACGGCCAGGGCGGCACGTGCGGCGCGAGGCAAGGCGTATAAGGTGGTTGGTTGAGCAGAGGGGGTGCAGGGAAGATGTTGGTGGCGCGGGCAGGCGGAAACGGTGGCCGAAGGCGGGGGAGAGGGCGGCTGAAGGTGGGGCGGCGTGCGTTGGAGCTTCCTCTGGGTTCCATATTTTCGAACTCGATCTATGCGGTGGAGGGGTCAATTTATAGGCCAATCTGAGGGAGAAACGACAAGAGTCAAGTGGGAGGTTAGGGGGGTTAGGGTTAGGGGAGGTCGTCCACGCAGGTCTGCCGTTGCAGACCGAGACCTATCGGGGAAAGAAAGCAGAGGGTTGCGTGCGGGAAAAGGCTGGATCGATCGGTCACATCCACAGGGAGGTCAACGGGGATGAAAGGACGAAATGACTGATGGAAATGGCGTGCCGTCGACGCTAAGTTTTCCGGCGAAAATTTTGGTTGCAGGCGGCGACGGACGACGACGTCGCGAGGAAGAAGAAGAAGAAGGGGCTGGACCGGCGGTCCAGGGGAAAGGAAAAAGGGAAGGGGAACCGGCCGGGCGGCGGCGGTTATTTCCCCAAATAATGAAACGCTGCGTTTTGGGTGATATTAGAGCAAAACGCGGCGTTCGCGTCGGTCAGGCAACGGTTATATTTTCTTTAATCGGGGTGCAGCGTTTCGGCGGAGTGAGGGGCGAAACGCTGCGTTGCGTTCCCAAGGGCGAAGGGGACGGCGCTGGGCCGCGGGGGATGAGGGAGGAGGCATGGGGTTGGGCCGCGGCTGGCCCAACAGCAAGAAAAATATAGGAAATAAAAGAAAAGGCAACGGAAGAAGAAAGAAAAATAAAAGAAAAGGTTATTTATGCCATTTTATTTTAGCATTTCATTTTACATAAATAATTAGAATAATCACCTTGGGTACATAGAGTAGGAATATTTAAATGATTAAATAAAATGTTTATCCTCCTTTTTAGGCTAATATAAGGCCCAAAATATATATGTATTTATATATATATATATATATATATATATATATATATATAGGTTATCCTTTATAAATTATTTTAATTTCCTATTGAAATGCCCTTACATAACCTCTTTTCTCTAAAAGAGCAACGAAAAAAAATAAATTCTCCAAAAATCCCTATTTAATGGCTTATTTCCGCAATAATAAATTCTGGGGGTATTTCACATAAGCTATACAATTTTGATTAGTCAATAAAGACCGATGAGCATATGCCTGATCCATAAGACTATAGTACCAGCGAGTATGGTTATCATCCTGAATCCATCAGTGTACGGTCATTTCCTTATTATGGATTTAATTACACTTCTGCACTATTCTTATTTATTAATCTTGATGAATTGATATATGATCATTTTAGATCTAGAGATTAATTAATCTACCATAAATTTTTAAGGGAGTAACCATTCAATGAGCCAAACTTGGTCAGCTAGAAATGATTCTAAGTTTACTAATTAAAACCCTTACACGTTGCTATATGAAAGAGTGATATGCCATGTGCTTCAACGTAAAATTTTGGTGTGGTTAGCATTTTATGTATAGTTTCGCTATGAGCAATGTAAAATATGCTCAACACCTATAAATAATAAAATCATAGAAATTCATGAAATAACTAGTCCTTGACACATGACATAGTTCTATAATTATACTATATTATAGTTATGTCCACAATTGAATTAACAACCCAACATTTCCATGCCTAAAAGAGCTAAAACCCATCCCTACAAAGAGTAAAGATGAATTTATGTAACAAGTTTTAGCCATTTTTTTAATATATTAAATAAATGTTAGTATTCAATTCAAAACATTGTTACGAGTAAATTAATAATATGGTACACATATCAACATTATTATTACCCCCTGCGTGACCTATACTTTTTTTTCCCATAATATAAATATTCCAAATTTCAATAAAAGTTTATTATCATACTTCATACCTTACTCTCTTTACCTCATTAATATATCTCATAACATTAAAATTATTTAAAATCTAATGCAGCCATTTTATTCATTTTGTATATCATTTACTCTAAACTTTAATATTTTATAACAAACAAAAGTTACTTAAAGATATAAATATGTTGGGTTTGTTTTGATAAAAATACTAACGTTATTGAATTTACTGCAAAGACATAAAAGTTTAGATTTTGTTCACATTATGGCATAATATTTTTATTTAAAAAAATTATGTCATTTTGGTTATTTTTATTTATGTCTTAATGAAAATAAATTCTAAATATTTATGTCTTAATGGAAGTAAGAACTAAAATTTTATGCTTAACTTTTTTTATTTTTAAAACATCTATGTATTAATGGAAGAAAAATATAAAATTATGTGCTAAAAAAATTAAAAGTGATTATGTCTTTATGTAAACAAGCCTAAAATATTTATATCTTTAAATACACTCTCATCTTGTTTAGTTTGTGTGTTAAAAATTATACACCACCAATTGTGAAATGAGAAGAGTATTTATTACTAACCTATGTAATGTAGCGAAATACACTTTTTTTTTCCTTTTTTTCACTTGGAAGTTAGAGTTGGTTCCGTAACCTCCTCATTATCTATATTATTACCTCATACACAATTCAGTTTATTTGTTTTGCAAATAATTATTAAAGCCTTATTATCTATATTATTCACTACATATTATTACTTTATAGGTAAATGATACTATATTTTACTAAATATGTAAACTATCCTATATTATAGCTATTACACCACTCATTAATTATCCACACATCACTCCCATCTCTCATCTTCTCCTACCTTGTTTAATTAGTTAATAATAAATCATAATTTTGAATAATTAATCAATACTAGTAATATTAGTTAATGAGAATAAAATCAGTTACTTATTAAAAATAGTATTTTTCATAATTATAAAAAAAAGTTAATGAGAATAAAATCAGTTACAATTATTAATTATAATTAATGAAGATATTATTAATCTTAATTATAATTGATAATTATAATGATAAATTAATAATTATTAAAAATAATATTAACCATAATTATAAATAAAAAATTAACATAAATAATATTTATTATGCCAGAAAATAAAAGTTAAGAATAATAATAATTATTATCATTATTAAAATTGACATTAATTATAAAAAATAATTAATTTGGATAATGTTATTTATAATTATTGATTATAATTCATAAAAGCATTATTAATATTAATTATAATTAAATAATCAATAAAAATATTAATGAATATAATTAATAATAATGAGTTAATAATATTATCAATTGTAATGATAAATTAATAAATGATAATAATAATAATAATAATAATAATAATAATAATAATAATAATCATTTCTAAATCATTATTCAAAATGAAACTATATCATTTCTGTTAATAAATATTATATTAATAAGATCAGTATTATATGTCACAAAAAACTATGAATGATTATAATTATGAATGATTAATAAATACAAATAATATTAATTTTAATGACTGATAAAAAAATTCATAAGAATATTATTAATCATAACTATAAATAATAATTTTAATTATGAATAGTATTATTCATAATTATTAAGTATAATTAACAAAATAATATTAGTCTTAGTGGTAAATAAATAATCAATACAAAATATAATAATAATAATTATAATTAATGGTAATGATAAGTTTAAAATTATGAAAAATCATTTGAATCATAATTACAATTAATTAATAAATATAAAAAATTATTATTATTATTTTAAATATAAAATTAATAAGAGTGGTACTGACTATAACTATAAATTAATAATGAATTAAAATATTATTAATCATAATTATGAATAACTATTTAAGATAAAATAATATTAATTATAATGATGAATAAAAAATTTATGATATTAATTATAATGATGAATAAAAAATTTATGATAAAATTCATCACAATTATAAAAAATGATTATTACAAATAATGTTAATTCTATTAGTAAGAAAATAATTAATAAATAAAACTAATATTATTCATATCTATATTAATAAATGATTAATAAGGAAAAAAATTAAGAATAAATTATAGGAAAGCAAAAAAATATGTTTTAAAAATATATCTTATTAAAATATCACATGTCGAAAATTATAAATATATATTAATTCATTTAAGATCAAACAAACTATCAAATATCATTATTACTTTAGTAATGTTCATAAATAAATAAAATACATCAACTAAATATCATTATTACGTTACCCACATTATTGTTTCATATTAGATCTAATTTTATATTATATATGTTGCCAAATAGACAGTTATAGAGCCTTGGAACACTATAACTTACATAATACTTAAAAGACTGATTTTGTGTCGTTGTTAACAACGAGTAAACGATGTTGTATATCTCTATGTTGTCTTTATGCGGACTAAAGACAATGGTTGAGGTCATTATTGTGAAACATATTCAACAATAGAGCTTTAGCCATTGTCGATAGCACTACAAACTGTTTTCATTTACCCTAATGATGGGGATTTAACCACCATCAATGTTAATACAAATAGTTGTCAAATGCATTTATCAATGGAGTTTTAATAATTTTCAATGACAATAAAAATCATTGTCTATTACCTTTAATAATAAAGATTTAACCCTTGTCAATGTTAATAAAAACCATTGTTGATTACTTTCTACAACGGATTCAAAATTGTTGTCGATTACCACAAAACTCTTTTTTAATGTACTTTTACCATGGATATATAACCATTATTAACACCTAAAGAATCATGTTTATTCCACCAAAATATGCACACAACATGATATAAATATATCCTCATATTTACACCAATATATTTATAAAAGTTTATTACACCAAATACTAATATAGAAATGGTCAAAAAATAAAAAGTTACAACCTATGTGATGTCCTTCTACACGCACTCCTACAAGACTATAAAAAAAAACCCCCAAAGAGATAATAGATCAGCACCGCAAATGTAACACCTCCATTTTTCACTACTAAAAAAATTATTTTAAAACCTTGCGGAAGAAGAAAAATACCAAACACCTAGGAAAAACATGAGATTACCGTCACACCTAAAATAGGATAGACTTCTTTTCACTCATCCCATGTTAGATACAAGGCTAAGAAACCAAATTAACCAAAAATAAGAGTAGAGTATGTAAGAAATATGATATATAGATACTAAAAGAAAAGGTTTACAAAATAAGACCTCGACGGGTCCTCAAAATATTCAAATACATGAGAGAAAGATTAAACCAAAATTTCTGAGCTAAATAAAAAAAATAATAATGGTAAAGCATAGCCTTAAACCCTGGTCCATTAAGGATTGAACACAGTATTCAGATGTCCACACTCTAAAGCCCCAAACTAAAAATGAGGTAAGCCCACTAGTAGTCATCTTAAAAAACCTGCACATGGTCTTCTACTCATGGGATTAAGTAGGTGACCAAACAAATAAACATATTAGTACATTACATACTAAGTAAGATAAGTTACCTCCTTACTAGGAATAACAAGTATATAAGGCCATAGGCAACAATAAAATTCATACTAAACACAGTAGTATACTTACACATCGTACGTAGGTGTACATGTATTATCATAATCATATAACGCATTAGGATTTCATGTCATGTAAGGACTTAGACAATTTATGGCTCATTATGCATAGCAATGTAATATAGATATCATGGATAGTAATGTGTAATTAATAACAACTTATTCCACATGTTACTAGGCTCTCCTACTATCCACCTATAAGAGTATCCCATTAGGTTCATTTTCAAGTTTACAAGATCCATTAGATTAACTATTTACAAGCCATAATTCCTATTTTCCTTTCTTTTACCTTTTTTCCTTATTCATATCATTATTCTTACTCTTATCAAGAGATGGACTATTTACCACCCCATGGTCTCACATACCAAGGAAGCCTATCCAAACAAGAGGACCTAAAGTTCGGCAAAATCCAAGTAACCACCAATGAGCATAAAGTTTGGCCAAAGCCAAAGACCACTAAGGTTACCAGATCCATTAGTATCAATACCCCTAGTACATCTTCAGTGTCTAGAGTAGTTAAGGCATGGGGATCACCTATTATCTCGCTGGAAGACACAAATAAATTCTTGAAAGCAGACTAACCCCCCGTATCTAATCGAGGATCAAATAACCTAGCACATGCACACTTCGATCATATTTTACTTTAAGTTATTAGTATGTTATTTTTTAATGTTATGGTATCACATAAGGTCCATGTAACATTCAGGTAACACATCCGTATAACATTCCATCTTAATCGTTATTACCTTCTAATCATGTGGTGGGATTTCCATTAGTGCTTAGCCAAGATTAAATTAATCCATCATGAAAATCCATTTAGGCCAAGAATCCAGATTACATTATCCTTTTGAAGTCATAGCATACTCATTTTGATTATTCCATTAAGACCTTCCAAAGCACTTAGTGAGAATACCATGAATTATGAATAATTTAATCATCCCAATAGATTAGTAAATTCATGCCAAGATGTGTTTTCTCATCATTAAAAAGTTATATTATAGCACTATGCATAGTATCAAAGCATATCAATCCCAAAAAAATAAAAAATAACACACTCTGGCCAAACCGATCAATCAATTTGGGTTAACCAATTGATCAGTTTGGCTTTGCCAAACCCTAGAGAATTCTCTAACCAATTGATCAGTATGGTCAACCCAATAAAATATTCTATGGCTAGTTGATCCATTTTAATAAACTGGTCAATGGGTTTAAATAGAGAGCAACTAAAGTCACCACAACAATCTAGTCGATTAGTTTGGGCCAACCAATTGACTATTCTAAGGGCCAGTCAATTGGTTTACCTCTAGATAGCACATAATAGACATTTTAACATGATTCATCTCTAAAATCTTACCACATCAAAATCATAACATTATCATAGCATAAGATCAAGATTTAGCTTGCTCTTAAACTAAATTATGCTTTATTTTCAAGCAATCAACCTCATTCCTCATAAATCAATCCCTTTTTCTCTCAAATCTTAATTAATTCAACATGCAACACTAAAATGCCAAATTCTCATGTAAGAACATAAAGATTAATATTTTATAGAGTCCACTAACTCATATGCTTGTTAATTCTACACTTTAAAGTTATGAATGACTTACTTAAAGCTTTGCAAAATTTCCACCATATAGAAAAAACTTTTAATAGAAAGATTTCAACTTCCCAAAAACTTCAAAAAAAATTTAATAAATAAAAATAATCAAATAGCCTTTGCAAATAAAGAACTCAAGTTAGGGAAAAAAAACTTGCCAATTTCAAGAGAAAAATAAGGGAAGAGTCAATTGAAAGCAAACTCAACTTCTTTCTAGATCTAACTCTTTCTTCCTTAAAAATAAAAAAAAAATATGGAGCTAGAGGCTTAAAGAGTGAATCAAATTAGAATGATAACTTGAAGTAGAGGAGAATTAGCATAAGTCTTTGAGAACTTAGGTATTTTAGAGGCTAAAAGAAAAGTGGGAAAAGGGATGATTAGGCTTATCTATATCTAATGAATCGGTTTAATAGTGAATGAGGATACACAACAGATCAAAGGCCCTAATTTTATTGTTTAAATATAATATGAATAGAAAAATGTATCAAGAAGAGGTTGAATTCCATTTTAGAGATCAAATGGTGATTTTCTAGAGAATTCAGGTCAAGTTCACTAAAAAAATATCAGACATAAGAAGGAAAATGGTATATCAATGAGGGAAGAAAATATCCCAGTCATGAAATGATAGCCTAAAATCGAAGCATTCATTCTAGAGGTGTGTAAAAGAGAAAGAAAGAGGAATATAAGAGTGATGTCATCCTCCCCCTCATCTATTAAAATTAAGATCTCAAATCTATTTAAGGTAGAAATTAAAGCAAGATAAAAAATAAAAAAGGTTAAGGATCACTCAGAAACAACTTAGAGTTTGATTATCAAAGTTCTATTATGTTGTAAGAATTTTTCATAAAATTGAGCTTTGCAAAGCACTTAGCTCAAAAAAACCAGTTGTTTAGTTTGGCCAGACCAGCTGATAACTTTTTCCAAACCAATCGATATGTTATTTTTTAAAAAAAAACATCAACTAAAGCGATGGACCAATAGATTGGTTTATAAAACCAATCGATCGATTCATTGGGAAAAATCAATTTATTTGATTTTCTACAATTTTTCAAATTCCTTATTACATCAAACCCAAACTATAGTTCCAAAGTAAGATAGAAATTATCCATATTTTATGAAACATAATAATTTTCCATTTTATAAATCTCAAAAGATTTCGGGGTAATACAACTACCAAAATAAGAAGCTCCAACGCCCCATTGCTGTCACCAAGGTGTAATGATAAATTTATATGCTTGCTTTACCAAACTAACTTTCTTCACTACATACCTTCATAAAAAGAGGATATATTAGTATTAGTGTAAAATATTATATCAATAGCAATAGCAATTCAATATGATGATGTTATTCTATTTGAGAGAATAAAAATAGAGTAGAAAACTATTCATTACAACTGCATAAAGATAACTTAATAGAAAATAAAGCATCCATAAAAATTTAATTTTAACACAATTTTAGCATAACAAATATATTAGTTTCTTTTGTTTTGTTCTCCTTTTAGAGTGGGAAAGTGAAAAACAAATTCACCTGCTAGGTATTCAAACAGTTGCACATCATTAATAATGCTACATCTATTGCAAACAAATATATATATATATATATATATATAATACCTTATATTTTTATAAGATTTACAAAATGAAAGATTATGGTGTTTAATAAACTTTGATATTTTTTTATCTTGATTTGGAACTATAATTGGGTTTGAGGTAAAAATGAATTTAAGTAATGTTTGAAAAATTGAATAAATCAAGTTTACAAGTGAATTGATCACTTGGTTCTATGAACCGATTGACTGGTTTGTTATTTCAACAAAGGGCTTTTGTTTGGCTAAATTGATTAACTAGTTTAGGGGAACTAATCAAATGTTTTGTAGAATAATCAATTGGTTGGCCAAACTGATCAACTAATTTGTCAAGTTGAGTGCTTTTCAAAGCTCATTTTTTTCTAGAAAATTTGTTACCTCAAATGGAACTTTGATAATTTAACTCCAAACAATTCTTGAGTGATTCTCAACCTATTTTATCATTTTTTTCAACTCTAGTTGCTACTTATAATCGATTTGAGGCTATATTTTGATAGTTCATGGAGATGATGACCTCACTCTTATATTCTTCTTCATCTTTCCTCTACATACCTCTATCCACACTATCCTTGATTGGCTAGAAGATTTCTTCCCACACTAATATTCCATTTTCCTTCTTGTGGTTGATATTCTCTAGAAAAACTCAACCTATATTCTTCATAGAATCATCATTTGAACTTTGACATAGAAGTCAACTTACTCTTAATAAATTCACTAGGTTAACTTAGATTTGAATGGTAATATTGTGTTTTTTTAGTCTAATACATAATATCACTCATTTTATAACTGATTTCTTGGCTATAATTAACCATAATTTCCCTTTCTTCTCACTTTTCATTCATCCTCTAAAATATCTGAGCTATAAGTAACAGGGGACACACAAGCATCCACAAGGTTGTGCGTTGCTTATGCAAGTATGCATGGCTAGGTTGTGCGAACATGCACAAGCGTGCGATAAGGAAAAAGGATGGTCCATGAATGTGTGAGTGACCGTGCATGAGCTGTGTACTTCACAAAATGTAGCAGCACATGAGGAAAGAAGAGGGTAAAGCGACGACGATGGGCGGTGATGGTCGGCAATAGTGAGGGGGAGTGATGGGGTGGTTATGGTGGTTCAGTTGTAGAAATAGATTAGGATACGACGATAAAGAAGAAGAAGAAGAAGAAGAAGAAGAAGAAGAAGATAACTCAGGTAGGTGATGCTTGACAGAGAAAATATGGTAATAAATGAGGGACGGAGAGAGGAGAAAGTTGTGTGTGTGTGAGTGCGCGTGTGTGTGTATGGTGGCGTGAAATGGGGAATGGCAGGAGAAGGCTGATGGTGATGGTTATCATCATAGCATGAGGGTGTGCAGAGGGAAAGAAGAAAAAAATGGTAAGGGAAGGATGGCAGGGCAGTAGAGGCATGAGGGTGATGGTGGAAGGTGATGGTTAATATGAGAGTTGTGTGTTGCATAAGTTAAGAGAAACACACACAAAACAGGAGGAGAAATCAAGAAATCAAAGAAAGAAAATGAAAAAGAAAAAGGTTGAGGTTAGGATTTAGATTAAATTTAGATTAAATTTTGATTAGCTAAAATAAGAAAGATTAAAGATGTAAATCTATTGGAATTAAGTTTGGGTTAAGAAATATAAATTACACGGGCCAAAAATTAGGATTAGATTAAGACTTTGGGATTAAGATATTAGGTTAGAACGAAAATAAAGTTCTTTTGAGATTAGAATTGGATTAAGGTATTAATTACATGGGATTAGGTTTAGTAAAAATTTAGGGTATTACAAGTATAACCTGGAGTTGAACTAACATGAGCATAAGGCTAATGTGGTGGCAGATGCCCTTAGCCAAAAGATGTTGCATTCCTTAAGATTGATTATTTTGTTAGATCATTTGTGTCGATAGATTAGGGATATGGATATCAAGTTGATCACCATTGGTAGTTTAGTTGTAAGGATGAGTGCACTCACCATCATACCTTCAATCTTGAGGAGATCCAAGCTAGTGAACTTGGTGTTATTAAGCTCAAGAGGATTAAGCAAGGTTTTCAAGAAGGTAGAGCCAAATGGTTTTAGCTCCACAAGGAAGGTACTATCAAATATCATGGTATATGGTGTATACCACAAAGATGCATTGAGCTGAAGAGGAAAATATTTGAGGAATGTCATTATACTTCTTATTCTATCCATCTTTAAAGGGATAAGTTGTCTAAGGATTTGAAAAAGGTATATTGGTGGCCTCGTATGAAGAGGGAGGTTGCAAAGTTCGTTGCTCAATGTTTGACTTTCTAGAAGGTTAAGATCGAGCATAAGAGACTAGTAGGGTTGATACAACCACTAGAAGTTATAGAGTGGAAGTGAGACAACATATCTATGGACTTTTTGATTTATCTCCTGAAGACTTTTAGTGGATTTGATTCCATCTAAGTTATTGTAGATTAAATGGCTAAGTCGGCAGTGTTCATACCCATAAAGACAACATTGAGTATGGTACGGCAAGCTAACTCTTACAAGAAGTATGTTATGCTACTACATAGGGTCTCGAGAGACATCGTGTTAAATCGAGACTCTAGATTCTTTTCACACTTTTGGCAAAAGTTACAAGCTCCTTTCATGAATTAATTGAAGATGAGTACTACTTTTCACCCATACACAAATGGTCAAACAGAGAGGACCATTTAGACCTTAGAGGACATGCTTCGGGTATGTGTGTTAGATTTTGGGAGCAGTAAGGAGGACCACCTAGGCTTGATTGAGTTCTCCAACAACAACAGTTACCATGAAAGTATCAAGATGGCACCTTTTAAGGCCTTTTATGAGAGAAAGTGTTGTAGTGCCATATGTTGGAACAATATTAGCGATACAATTGTGTTAGGACCACAAATGATTGAGGAGACGACAAGGCAGATCCGACTGCTTTAAGACCATATAAGAGCACCTCATGATCAGTAGAAGAGCTACGCAGATTTGAAAAGATGAGCCAATGGTTATGAGGTGAGAGATAAAGTCCTTCTAAGGGTCTCTCCCACTAAGGGAATAATGTGGTTCAGAAAAAAGGGTAAGCTCAGCTCAAGGTACATTGGACAGTACAAGATCATAAATCAAGTAGGTGAGGTCACTTATTGTTTAGCCCTAATGGTGGAATTATCACACGTGCACAATGTCTTCCATATATCCTAGTTGAGGAATTGCATAGAAAATCCTTTGCATGTCATCTAGCTGGATTCGTTAGAGCTTGATGAGTCTCGAACTTACAAAATTTACTCAAGTAAGCGTTCTAAACATGATGACTCAAGTGACGAGCATGAAGAACGTGTAACACTCTAAATTTACTACTAAAAAATTTCATTTTTAATGGAAGTATAATAACAAAATAACTGGATGTTACCACCTTAATTGAAATAAGTATGGTTTACCTCTCCATTATCACGTCAACCACAAGGTAAAATAATTAAAATTTAAACCAGTATAAATAAAAAATGAGAGCAAACTCATAAAAATAATTATGTATTTGGAGATTTGCTATGATTACTATGTTAAAATATAGACCAAAGGGATACCATGGATCTAGGTGTCCAAAAAGGTATCAGGGTAAAACCATCATCTAGATAACATGACTCTACGCCCAAAAACCTAGTATATAAAATCAATCAACCCCATACAAAGCATTATAGGCAGCAAAATCATCCAGTAGGTCCTCAATGACATGCATAAAAGCATCAGGGTGGTCAGTACACTACGTACTAAGTAAGGTGACAATACTATTGAGTAAAGGGTATAAATAATTACATAGATTTACATCATAAAGTAAAAACATATGTGAAGTACTTAAAGCAATATAAGGTAGTTACGCATTCATGTCTCATTATTATATATGACATAATTTATTCTTTTATTTATGTTGAGTTCAGGAACCTCATTATTCTCAACCGATGGAACAGTATCAATATAAAACTGCATAGCAAAATGCTCCTAACCACTATTCACTACTAGTGGAACGGTTACCAATACAACACCAGAGCAAAACCCTCTTGGCCATAATTCTCGTCTGATGGAATTGACAGGTACAACTGGTCCTAACTCAGTTAGTCTTTAACTTTAATTGATTAATATCATATCAATGATTATGGTTTTTCTTATGATTTATTTTAGATTGAGTTCAGGGACCCCAATATTCTCAACAAGTGGAACAGTTATCAAAATACAACCCCTGGGAAAAACAATCACGGCTATTATTCTCTACTGGTAGAATGTTTATCAATACAACCCTAGGAAAAAAAATTATCCTGGCCACTATTCTCATCCGGTGGAACAGACAGGTACAACTGATAGCATGAATTATGTCAATCATATGGACTTCAACATGAAGATTTAATGTGATTATATGATGATTTTTTTCATAGTTTAGTCCACTTGATATTGTTTACTGCTCTTGAGCATATTTTATAGATATTTCAAGAACATAAGATCAAAAGGAGCTAAAACACAATAGCTAGAACATAAAGGAAGCAAACACAAGTGCTCAAAGAAAAAAAAAGGAATAAATACTTGCAAATACAACCATGATGTAATATGAATTTGGAAGATGTAATATGAATTTGGAAAAACGTTGAACATGAATGTATGATATTTTTAAAAAAATTTCCAACGCATAAAAAATAGCTTAATCGAAGTCAAATGAAGAAGTTATGGTTGAAATACAAAATATGTGCAAAGCTAAGGTAGCATCCATCGACACAACACTGCCATATTGATTTACATGGCTGTGTTGATGGGCGGTCAAGTATATAAACATATTTTTCATTCAGTTCGAGAGAAGAAATGTAGGGGATAAAAAGATGTCAATTTTGGGAGCTCTAAAAAGAGATCTTGAATTATGTTTTTGGCATCACCCAATCCAATCCCACCCCCAATTCACCCACAATCTTCCATCTCTTGATCTCAATTTCTTGTTCCTGGTCAGATGGATAAAACAATGAATTTCGCATATTGAATAAAGAGGGTATTGTATTTTTCCTTTAGATTTTATTTTATTTTTTCAATTGATGTAATTCTTTATGTTTAATATGCTGATCTTAATGAAATACATGATTAGCTAATTAATATGTGCCAAGGTGAAGGGAAGTCCCCTAATCCGGATGTGTTGAGAATCTGAACCCTGCCCAATTTAATTCCTTTTCATATGTGTTGTGATAATGCTTTAATTGGTATAATAGAAAAAATGATCACTTTTCTATTATTATTTAGAGAAACCCGGTGAGATTCTAGAGATGAGTTAGAGTGGGATCCATTAGCATGACTAGATATCAAACCACAAAGTCGAGAGACATTGGTTGGCCTCTACAATTAAAAAAAGGTAATATGATACGTAATAATACGTTGCCTATTTTTGCATTAATACTAGAGATAGATGAGTCTTAATAGATAATAGGGTGTAGTGGCTCAAGAGAGCATTAGACTATATACTTTGGTTTGAATTCATGACAAAGTGTTTTGATTTGGGATTTGGGGTTAATATTCGATCACATTGGGGTTAAGGGGATTAACCAGAACCTTAACCTTTTCGCTAACTAAATTTCACTTCTTCTTATATTATAGTTGGATTTCATTTGCACATTTTATTTTTATTTAGAGTTATACATCATCTACTCCTATCATTGGTCTAGAAATAGGATATATTTTCACATTATCATTGCTTACTTCCTAGTCCCTGTGGGATCAACCTTGTATGCTACTTCAACACCGTGCACTTGCGGTTAGAAGTCATCAACAACCAATGCTAACTCATGTGGTCTTTCACTTTAAATGGTTAATGAATTATTCATGGTCGATTTTATAGGTACAAGACATAATTAAGAAAAGAAAAGCACTAACATACAAATAACAAGGTCATTCTCAAAGGTTAAGATCCTTATTTTTCCCTAAAAACCATAGTTTTAAATTTTAGGCATAACTTCTTCTCTATTGCTCTTTTCACTCTAATATTATTATTTTTAACATACTCAAAATTTAAGGTATAAATCTCACATCTTACACATGTGATAATAGTCATATCTCAAAAGTTACTATCCATAATGCTTACAAAACCCAAGTTAAATCATAACTCTTCCCATAATGATAATATAATTATAAAATTCAACATACATCCCTAAAATACCAATATTAACAACATATATGAAAATTGTGGTCTAACTCTAACATTTCATGCATGTGATAATAACATCCCCATTTTTGAGTTATTATTCCAAAATTTAGCATTTTTCTCATTTTGTGGAACTTGCCATTCAAGATTACTCTAAACATTTCAAATGATTCTACTTAAAATATTTTAAATTGTAATACCCCACACTTTTGTGTAATGGATGGATGAGAAATTTTGACAAATTTTGGGCCTTGAATTTGATTTCAATGTTATAATTGGATTTGGAATAAAAATTAATTTGAAATCATGTTGGAAAATGTGGTTTAATGAGTTGTACAGGCAAACCCATCGATTAGCTCTATGAATCGATCAACTAGTTTATCTTTTCAGCTAAATTGATTTCTCTGACCAAATCGATTAACTAGTTTGGGAAACCGATCAATTGGTGGATGAACAGTCAACTGGTATACCTACACCGATCGACTGGTTCATTGAGCGAGTTGTATTTTTTGAAGTTTGATTTTCTAAAAAATTCGTTACACCAAAATAGAACCTTACCCACTCATACTGATCATCCTTAAGAGATTCCTAACCATTTTCATGATAATTTTAACCCAAAATATTGCCTCAATTTGTTCTAAAGGTCAAATGAGACACATGAGGGAGAGAGATGACCTTAGCCACTGTCTTCTTCCTCCTCTCTCCTTTGCCTGATTTTGAGATCAATTACTTCGATCCTAGGTGTGCTTCTAAGTAGCTAGAAGATTCCTTCCACGCTAACCTCCCATTTCTTCATTTATGTAAGAGAATTCTAGCTAGTTTAACTTGAGTTCCCTAGAGTCACAAATTATGCTTGAGAGACTAGGTCAACAACTCCCAAGTAAATGTGTCCGTTCTAATCAAATTAAAATGATTGCTAGTAGGGTTTTGAGTTTCCTTCTAAACCCTCTATGTTTTCCTTCAATTGGTTGGATATAAATAACCCTAGTTCTCCATGCATTGCACTTTCATTGAGCCACTGAAACTTCCCTGAGTTTTGCATTCCTTTCTTTTCTTCCACACTTTAAGCACTTGCCAAATTGTTTCACACACTCTCCTGATCCTACCTCTAGCTTTATCTTGTTTTAATTATTAAGCAAGGCAGAGTTAGATCTTACAAACATTGAGTGATCTAGTTCGACTTTTCCCTATTTTATTCCGGTGGTATATGCTTTCCCTATTTATTTTCCAGTTTGAAATTTTATCAATTTTGGTATAATACCTGAGCTAAGATTCTAATTTTTAAGGTTTTAAGAGTTGATGTTTTCATAGATTTAGAAATCCTATTTTAAGGAAATTTTGCCTACATCAAGTAATTAATTCTTTCCTTTAAAATGTTATCATATGTTCTTGCATGAAAAGTGATGCATTTTATTTGATTATACATGTTGGTATGAAGAAATATAATGGTATCCATGATTTTCATGTTTGAATGACATTTGAGAAAAGAGTATGAAAATGGAGAAAATAGGCTATGATAATGTTACAGTAAGAAATTCATGATAATCTAGATAGAAATGTGAGGGCTAATATTGATACATGTCCTAATGTAAGTAGAAATTATTTTTATGCATGAAATTTGTGAATTTATGCTATATTAGGGTAAACAGATCGACCGGTTAGGTCGAACCAATTGACTAATTCCTAGAACAATTGATTGGTTGACCCAACCCATCGACTAGTTTTCCTGTAGAGACCTTGGTTTTGCTCTATATTGTGTATGATAAAATGGTATACATGTGTACATTAAGGGATCAACTTGGATAACTCAGTACGTAATTTACTAATGTGCCCATTTACTCGGTCACCTGCCCATTCCCATGAGCAGAGGGCCTTGTGCAAGTTTTAGGGGATGGTTAGTAAAATGCCTACCTCTTTTGGGCCAGGGTTGTGAGTGAAGACATCCATAAGGTTTTGATGAGGTCTGTTGAGGACCAGTGTTTGTTTTGGGCCTCGTGCACCAACCCATATTCTGTAACGATTTGAACATAACCCGTTAGTGTTGCTTTTTGTAAACATTTTGGAATTATTTCAATAAAATTATTTGCACACTCTACTATTTTAGTATTTTTGTTGGTTTAGCTTTGTATCTGATATGGGATAGATGGCAGACATCTAACCTGTGTCAGGTATGATGATAACACCCCATCTTTCAAGGTGTTTTCTTCTTGCACAACGTGTTTTAACAAAAAATTTTGGTAGTACAAAATGGAGGTGTTACATAAATTATCTAACACATGAAAATACTAGAATTTCCATATTAAACCCATAATGACCAAAATGTCCTTATATCACGAAAACATTATATGTTTGGTATCATTATTTCCGAATCCTCCATTTATTACCATACTTATTACATATAATCAACTCCCCCAATTATCATACTTTATTAATCCCATATTATGACCATATATATCTTATTGATATTCTTGGTGTTTCCCACGTAAAACATTATTGTAACAATATTGTATGATTCTCTACTCACTCATTTCTCAACACATAATTTCATGTTATCGTAACATGGAATACAACATGAATTTAATGACATAATAACAATAATATAATAAAACATGTACTCATATCAGATAAAAAACAATAGAAATGACAATAAAAAAAATAGGATTAAATGACATAAGTAATGAAATTTTGAGGTAATGGAAGGGTGAAAGAATGGAGGAAAAATGAAACCAACCAAGGTAAGTATTTCAAGAAACTTGCGCAATAGATTAAGGAGGAATAGTAAAAAGTGTTAAAGTGAAGGAGTTGGCAATAGCACAAAATGTCATTGGTGGGTGGTGAGGAATGTAAAAAGGGGTAAAAGGGGGTGGTTGATGTAATGAAAGTGGCTAAAGGGTGGAAGTGTGGTTCGGTGGATGGTGCCAAAGGAAGGGGTGGTGTTTGGTTGTTTTGGCCGAAAGTGGACTGTGGATTTTGATGGTTTGTGCCCATTATCAAGGTTTTGCTATGGTAAATTTGGTGGATGGATGGGGTATGAATCGCTTGTTTGTCCAGTGCTAGAGGCGAGGGAATGGAAAAGGTTTCCAAAAGTGGTGGAGGTGATTTGGTTGGGTGCACCGGTGGTTGGTTTTTTGTGGTTGTTTTGCGACGATGAGGATGAGGCGGAGTAGAAGGAAAGTGTTGTGTTTGGTGGTGCAATTTTGATAGAAAAATTTTAGGAAGGAGGGGGTTTCAGCACATTTAATGTGTTGTATATATATAGACATGCACTGGAGGGGAAGGATGGTAATGGGATGAGGACACGCCAAATCGGTATAGGTTGCAAGGAATGAGAGGAGTGGGATTTAACATGCTAATGAGGGCGTATGGTGTAGGCATTGGTATAGGAGAGTCATGTCTGTAGGGAAAATTTTCACGTAAGAAGAAAAGGGGAAGAAATGGAAATAAAAGAAAAAAGGAAGGAAAGAAAATTAAATAGGGGTTTTAGAATTAGATTTATGATAAATAATTCAAGTTAAGGTAATGTGATCAATTAATTATCGACCAACCTAGTTTAGGTTTTGGTTAAAAAAAATATTAACAACCCGAAATGAAGTTTAGGTTTAGGCTAAGATTTAGGATCAAAGAGTTAGGATAGAATAGAAATATTAATTTCTTGAGGTTAGAATTAGGTTAAGGTATTAAGTACACGGGATTGGGTTGAACTAAAATTTTGGGTATTATATAATGTTCCACTAGTAAAGGTCTTTTGGTCATGGCATGGTGGCGAGGAGGCCACTTGGTTGGCCGAGGAGGAGATTCAAGCAAAGTGGTCAGAGTTGTTCTCCTAGTGTGATATCTATTGGTGTGATCTTTTGTTTTAAGGGGTAGTAACCCATTTAGCCTAGTTGAATGTAATGTGTGATCTACTACGGATTATATAATATGTGTGGATCTTTGTTAGTATGCCTTAGGGATGCAACCTCTTTAAGGGGGTAATGATGTAATACCCCATAATTTTGTAAGATTTATAGAATGAAAATTTATGGTGTTTAATCAAATTTGATAATGTTTGATCTTGATTTGGAACTATAATTGAGTTTGAGGTAAAAAAAAATAGAGTAAATTTTGAAAAAATGAATAAAACAAGTTTTCAAGTGGACCCATTGACTGGCTCATCATTTTAGCAAAGGGTTTTGTTCGACAAAACTGATCGACTAGTCTATAGAACAGTCAACTAGTTTGTTAGGGTGAGTGCTTTTTTAAGCTTGATTTTTCTATAAAATTCCTTACATCAAAATAGAACTTTGATCATCAACTCCAAATTATTATTGAGCGATTCTTAACCTATTTTATCATTTACTCAGCTTTAGAGATTTGATGGCTTAATTTAACGGTTTAGGGTAGAAATGACCTCACTCTTGTCTTCTTTTTCCTTTCTCCTCTGCACACCTATTCCATATAGTCCCTAATCGGCTAGGATATTCCTTTGCATGATAATATTTCATTTCCCTTTATATGTTTGATAATTTCTAGATGAACTCAACATACATTGTCCAAAAAATCACCATTTGAGCTCTAGGATATAACTCAACCTATTCTTGATAAATCTGTCCATTCAGCTCGAATTTTAATGGTAAATTTAGGTTTTTTGATATGTTTCATAACATCACTTGTTTCTTAATCAATGTTTTGGATATAAATAACCATAATCACCCTTTCTTCTCACTTTTCTTTCAGCCCCTAAAATTTCTCAACCATCTAGCACTTGTTTGATTTCCTCTCCACTTCAAGCTTTCTTTTACATTCCTTTCACTCTTCTAGTCCTTTATCTATCTCCCTCTTGTTTTTATCTCTACAAAAGAAAGGTTTATATTTAGGAGGAAGTTGAGTTGCTCTTGGTTGAATCTTCCTCTGTTTTTCTTTAGAAGGTGGTAAGTCCGTTTTTCTTCCCTAATTTGAGTTTTAAATTTTCGAAAGTTATTTAGTGATTTATGATCCCTAATTTGTTTCTTTTAAAGGTTTTGGAAGTTAAAATCTTTCAACTTAATTTTTTCCTCTTTAGTGGGATATTTTGATGGGAATCAATTAATACACTCTTACCTTGGAAATGTGGCCCAAAAAATCATATGATGTGATGGTGTAACACCCCAAAAAATCACTATTGAAAATTTTTATTTTACACATAAATCATACACCATAAAAGGGAGTGTTACCACCATAATTGCTATAAGTTTGGCTATAGGACATCCTTGTAATAACTTTAAGGCTCCATAGAAACAGGTGCAACCATGATAACATAACAAGGAAAATATTTCATAACATAATAGAGGTTAAACGTTTATTACCCAAAAAATGCTGAAATACAAAACATTGATCAATCTAGAATAAAACATTAATCTAGAAACTAAAAAGGCAAATATCTAGATGACACTCTCTTCGAGCCCCAACCCTAGGAAACTACAACATCACTCTGCCCTAATCATGTCATCATAAGTAGCAAAGTCATTTAGGGCATTATCAGTCACCTACACAAACTCAGGAAGGGATACTGCTTATGGGAATGAGCAACATCCATGAAAGGGCTAATCACTACGCTAAATACTGAGTAAGGTAAAAGTACATTCTAGTAGGAACGTAGCAGTTCAAGATACTATAGCAAGACATAAAGGCACATAAGCATGTTATAGTAGTTCGTTCACTACTATCTGAACTCAGACTATTAGTGTAGTAACTATTCATCTCTTGAATTATATCCACATAGGTTCGGGAACCCCATTATTTCACTGATGGAATGGAAAATGCAATACAACCCAAGGCAGCATGCTCCTATCCACTATTTTCACTAGTGGGTTGGTAAATACAATATAACCAAGGGCATCACACTCCTAACCACTACTCTCACCAGTGGACCAGTAAACATAATACAACCTAGGACAACAGGCTCCTAGTCACTATTCTCAGTGGTAGAATGGTAAATATAATACAACCCAAGGCAGTACGCTCTTGGCCACTATTCTCACTAGTAGACCGCTATATATATAAGTATACGATACAACTTATCCCAACCAACATGGTGTTCCACTATAACTAATTAGTATCTTTCCATAGATTATTATTATCCAAGAGTTTCATTGTTTGAGCCTAGGATCCCCACTATTTCCACTAGTTGACCGGTAAATATGATACAAACCCAAAGAAGCAAGCTCCTGGTCACTATTCTCATCGGTAGACTGGTAAATATGATACAATCCAAAATAGTACTCTCCTAGCCACTATTCTCACCGGTAGACCAGTATACAAATATAAGGTACGAATGGATCCAATTCAAGTGATCTTCCACTTTAAATAATTAGTGCCTTATTCATGTCTTTATTGGTTCAGATATCACACAACTATGCACAACCCATGTATGACCCCTAGCCTACTACCACCCTAGGACTTCCTTAGCCCCATGGAAACCCTAACTTCCTAATTCTGAGGTATCCTCATCCCCTAATGATCTTTTGAGTCCCTATATTATCAAACAAGACAAACATGCCATGAGAACTCCTTTATTCATGAGTTATAGCCCATTTCCCTTATTCCTCACATATGATAACAGTTGACCCCTAGGATTACCCTACAAAAATCTAGTTTTGGCCCAAATGGGCTAAACCTCTCCTCTACTACTTTTTTAGCCCTAAACTCCCACAACCATGCATAAGTTACCATGATTATCCATCGCCCAAAGTTGGTAGCCTAATTCCTTCATTTCTCACATGCAATAACAATCTCATCAAAGAACTTTTCTCGTAACCCTAATCTCCCTTTTGTATTTGTATCCCCTCCTACATATCCCACCTAACCATTTAACTCACCACAAATCATACCCAACATCATAGTTTTGAGGCACAACCTAAATCCTCCATCTCTCACATGTGATAATGACCTGCCATTAGGGTTATGATGCCCCAAAACCCTAATTTCACCCCGTAGTACTTTCCTACCTCTTAGCATCCAAAGACTCCACCATGGTTTACCAAAATACCCAACATTACCATCATCTTCCACCCATAACCATCCTTAACAACCATCTCTCCTTTAGTCACCCCCAGACATAGCCATATTAAGTTTGACATACCCCATGCATGGTCAACTCTTTCCATGCAACATTTACCCTAATCCCCATTTATAATTATCATACTTATTATTCAACATTTTCTCAAGGAATATTTGGCTACAATTTTCCCTAGGGTTTCCCCATATGCCATCTCCCATAATAATGGACCAAAATACCCCCAAACCTCCAAAACCCTACCTAAGCCTTATAGCATAAAATACACAAATTTCTCAACAATCCTCCAAACTTGTAGTACCACATAATAAAAAATTCACAACATATAAACAAAGAAGTCAAGATCATACATACTCTTACCTTAGGTCCTTGCAAGCCAATCTACACCAACAACCTTAGAACATATGCATTCCAGGCAGGTATTCACTTATCACACAACAAAATCACATAAGCACAAAAACCCTAACTATAACTATATCCTTACTAAAATGGCTCTGTACTTAAAGTAATAAACCATATGCCTCCTCTCCTATTAACACTAAAATAGTAACCGAAAAGGCAAGAGGAGTGGAGGGTGGTGGTGGCACAACATGGAGGTAGTTTTTTAGTTGGGAAAAGAGCGGGGCTTAGTTATTTGTGGGTTGTAGGTAGTGTTAGCACTAGGTAGGATGGTGGGAGGGGAGGTGGGTCACGGTGGCGACAGTGGCAGCCATTGTGGCACAACAGAGAGGGAGGGAGGAGGAGAAGGGGAAAAGGTGGTGGAGAGGGCTCACTACATAGGGTGGGCACCTATGTAGGAAGTGGAAGTGTGGTTGTGGTGTAGAAAAGGGAAATGGGTTAGTGATGGTGGTGGAGCAAGGTGGTGCGAGGCATCGTAGGGTAGTTGGGGAAGGGTATAGGCGAGGATCAAAGATAGAGAAAGAGAAGAGGTAGAGCTCGGGTTATTTATAGGTTATGGGGGAGGATAAGGACAATAGGGGAAGGTGACAAGAGTGGTCAATCATTCGGCGGTTGGCAATGACAAAGGGAGGATGGTGCAAGTTTTAGTGCAAGGGGTTGTAGGGGTGCAAGGGCATATAAGGCATGCAGGAGGGTTTGTGTAGGGACTTGCCAGCATGCTTTCCCTGCATGGATGGAAAAGGAAAGGGGGAGGGAAGGTTGGCTAGGGGAAGTTGTGGGTAGGTGTAAAAATGGCAATGGGGGGTTCGTGCGGGTGTGTAGACAGGAGGTAGGGGATAGGGAGAGAAAGGGAAAAGGAGAAGGAAAGGAGGGAGAAAAAAGGAAAAGAAGAAAAAGAGAAGGGTGATCGGGTCGTTGCCCATAAGAAAAGAAAAAGGGGAGGGGTTGTTTGAGCTGGTTAGGGGGAAATAAGAAAGAGAAGAGAAAAGGGGTGTGGGCCACTACAGCGTAGCCCTGGCAGGGGAAAGAAGAAATAAAGAAGGAAAGGGAAAGGAAAAAAAAGGAAAAGAAGGATAAAAGGGGAAAATAAACAAAAAGAAAAGGAGATGGTGGGATTTTTAGGTTGTTTGGGGAATTAATAAAATAATTAAAAATTATTATATTCACATATAATTTAGTTTAGGCTAAATAATTAAAATAAGCCTTCTAAATAATAAATTTTAAATTTCATATTAGTATTATTATTATTATTATTATTATTATTATTATTATTATTATTATTATTATTATATGTACTTATATTTTATTTCATTCATTTATTTTATTATTCAATTATTTTTTTTCTTAGGAAAAATTTTGAGGTATTACATCACAACTCCTTAAAGAAAGACTTCGTCCCCAAAGTCATTAGCCAAGGTCTAGTAACAGGAATATGGGAATGAAGAGTAAGTTGGCCTTAGTGGTTAAACTTATATGTTGGAACACACACTACTAGCTACTACCTCCCTAAAGTAAAAAGGGTTTTTCAGTAATTGTCATACATGAAGCAAAGAGTTCAGGATATGCCTCGCACATGTCCTTCTCTGCTTCCCGGATGACTTCCCCCATACCATGGAGGCTCCATATAACCCTTACAAGTGGAACTGCACTTGTCCGTGTTTGTCAGAGCATGGTGTCAAGTATCTATACAGGCCTACCCTCGTAGGTTAAAGAGATATCAAGCTCAACTTCATCAGGCTAGATCACATGGGAATGATCTGTGAGATGTGGAAGACATTATGGACACATGCTAACTCTAGCAGGAGCACCAATCTGTAAGCAACCTCACCAATCCTATCTAGAATCTCGTAAGGTCTGATATATCTCCGGCTCTGCTTGCCCCTCCTACCAAACCTATGCACTCCCTTAGAGTTGAAGATTCTCAACAATACCCTATATTTGGCCTCAAAGTTGCTACCACAGCATCTCCGATCAGTGTAACTCTTCTGCCGACTCTAAGCACCTTTCATCTTGTCCTAGATTTGATGGACCTATTTGATCATCTCCCCAATTAACTCGGGTTCCAGCACCACAATCTCACTAATATCACTCCGCCACAAGGGTGTCTAGCATTATTGTCCATATAACGCCTTGAAGGGCGCTATCCCTATGTTAGCAAGGTAGTTGTTGTTGTAAGAGAATTTTACCAAGTGCACACGATCCTCCCAACATCCTTGAAAGTTCATAACACAAGCCCACAGCATGTCATCTAGTGTATAAATGGTCCTTTTGTTCTATTTGTCAATGGTTGGATGGAAAGTAGTACACTTCTTCTTATTTGTTCCTAGGACCTCCTACAATTTTCCCTAAAAGTGGGAGAGAAACCTTGAGTCCCTATCAGAGACAATATCTATGGGTACGCCATGCTGACTAACCATGAATTTTATATACGCGTTAGCCAACTGATCTATACTCTAGGTGGAATTAATCGGTACAAATATCACCGACTTAGTTAGTCTTTCCACATTAACCCAAATAATTTCACACTTGTTGAGAGTCTTAGATAACCTACTAACAAAATCTATAGAGATTGAGTCCTATTTCCATCCCAACACTTCTAGAAGCTGGACAAACCTTACAATTTTGCGGTGCTCAAACTTTACCTTCTAATATGTTAGGCATCGGGATAGAAACTCAGCTACCTTCTACTTTTTGTGGGCCACTAATAAACCCTCTTAAGGTCATTGTATAACTTGTCTCCTTCTAGGCTGATAGAGTAGGGCATGTGATGTCCTTCTTCCAAAAGTTGGCCCTTTAGGTCCGAGAAATCCTACGATACACACCAATGACCCTGTAGTGAATTCTAGCATCCTCGTGTATCTAGAACCATTCTACTTAACCTTCATGTATTTTTTTGTGATATCTCTCAAGTTTTACATCTCTAGGTTGTCTGACATGGATCTCCTCAAACATTATTGGGGTAATCATCAAGATTCTCATGCGGACCTCAAGATTACCCTATCGGATCATTTCTACTTCCATTTCACTAAAATCCTCAATAGACTGGTTAGCTACCATGTGGGAGTTCACAGAGTGCGAGGCCATCCCACTTAAGGCATCTACAACAATGTTGGACTTACCGTCGTGGTAAGTCAAATCGATGTTTTAATCCCTTACCAGCTCTAGCAACCTACTATGCCTCATGTTCAACTCCTTCTAGTTGAATATGTATTTAAGGCTTTTGTGGTAATGAAAAATCTGCATTTGGTCCTATATAGGTAGTGTCTCTAGATTTTCAATGCGAAAACTACTACGATAACTCCAGATCATGATTCGGGTAGTTTTGTTCATGCAATTTCAACTGATGGGAGGTGTAAGTTACCACCTTACCTTTTTGCATCAATACGTATCCTAATCCATGCTTAGATGCACCACTATAGACTTTAAATCCCTTGGATCCCATTGGTAGACTTCAAAACCCTAATCTCCCTTTTGTATTTGTATCCACTCCTACATATCCCACCTAACCATTTGACTTACTACACATTCCCCATAAATCATATACAACATCATAGTTTGAAGGCACAACCTAACTTCTCCATCTCCCACATATGATAATGACCTATCATTAGAGTTTTGAACCCCCAAAACCCTAATTTCACCCCTTAGTACTTTCCCATCTCCTAGCATCCAAAGACACCCCCACAATTTGCCAAAATACCCAACATTACCAGCATCTTCCCCTCGTAACCATCCTTAACAACCATCTCTCCCTTAGTCACTCCTAGACATAGGTATATTATGTTTGACTCTCCCTATGCATGGGCATGGTCAACTCTCTCCATGCAACATTTACCCTAATCCCCATTTATAAGTATCATACTTATTATTCAACATTTTCCCAAGGACTAGTTGGCTAAGTTTTTCCCTAGGGTTTTCCCATATGCCATCTCCCACAATATTGAGTGAAAATTCCCCCTAGGCCATCAAAAC
Source organism: Tamarix chinensis (assembly GCA_030549775.1). Classification (NCBI taxonomy): domain Eukaryota; kingdom Viridiplantae; phylum Streptophyta; class Magnoliopsida; order Caryophyllales; family Tamaricaceae; genus Tamarix; species Tamarix chinensis. The sequence goes on along the minus strand of CM060178.1, from coordinate 24,895,708 downwards.
CCTACCTAAGCCTCATATCTTAAAATACATGAATTTCTCTATAATCCTCAAAACATGCAGTACCACATAATAAAATATCACAAGAACATATAAACCAAGTAGTCAAAATCACGCATGCTCTTACCTTAGGTCCTTGCAAGCTAAGCTACATAAAAAACCCTAGAACATATACATTCCAGGCAAGTATTCACTTATCACACAATAGAATCACATAAGCACAAAAACCCTAACTATAATTGTATCCTTACCAATCTTAAAGTAATAAACCCTATGCCTCCTCTCCCGTGGACACCAAAATAGTACCAAAATAGGCAAGAGGAGTGTAGGGAAGTGCGGAAGTGATGCGGCAGCGACAACGGATTAAGGTAGAGGTAGGTTGTTGGTTGGGAAAATAGTGGGGATTAGTTCTTTAGGGGTTGTGGGTAGGTTGGTGGAAGGGGAGGTGGGTTAAAATGGCGGCGGTGGTGGCCATGGTGGCACAACCAAGAGGGAAGGAGGAGGAGAAGGAGGAAATGGAGGGGTAAATGTGTTAAAGAGGACTAGCTATACTAGGTGGGCACATGTGCAAGAGGTGATAGCATGGTAGTGGTGTAGAGAGAGGGAAATGGGTCAGTGATGGTGATGGCTGGAGGTGGTGTAGGGTGGCACACAGTAGCGCGACCTATCCACTTCACATGCTTAGAGAGAGGAGAGGAAGGGGAGAAAGAGGGAGGTGAGGAGTCTAGTAGGTGCAGCGGGATGCAAGGACGGGAGAGAAGTAGAGCCTGCACCGTAGCATGACCTAGATATGGTAGTTGCAGCAGCTAAAGTCGGGGCTAGGAAAGGTTGTAGGTGGGGATAGACAAGGGAAAAAGAGAGGAGAGGTAGAGCTGGGGGTATTCATAGGATGTGGGGGAGGAACAAGGGTAAGAGAGGAAAGGGACAAGGGTGGTTGGTCGCTGGGCGGCTAGTGGTGGCAGAAGAAGAAAAATGCAGGTTGTATTACAAGGGTTTGCAGGGGGTGCAGGGGCATGCAAGGGGGACCTTTCTTGGACATGCCAACATACATGCCCTACATGGTTGGAAAGGGAAAGGGGGAGGGAAGTTTGGTTAGGGGCAGTTGTGGGTGGGTGCCAAAATGGCAACAGGGGTGCGTGCAGGTCTGCAGACAGAATGTAGGGGATGGAGAGAGAAAAGGAAAAGGATAAGGAAGAGAGGGAGACAAAAGGAAAAGAAGAAAATAAGCAGGGTGGTTGGGTCATCACTCGTTGGAAAATAAAAAGGATAGGGGGTGTTTGGGTTAGTCGAGGAGAAAAAGAGGAAGAAAAGAGAAGGGGACTTAGGATGTTGCAGCGCAACCTAAGAGAGGGGAAGAAGAAAAATAAAGAAGAAAGAAAGAAAATTAATGGAATGGAAAAATAAAAGAGAAAAGAAAAGGAAAGGGAGGAGAAAAATAAAAAAGAAAAAAAAGGAGATGGTGGAATTTTTGGGTTGTTTGGGGAGTTAATAAAATAATTAAAAATTACTATATTTACCTACAATTTATGTTAGGCTAAATAATTAAAATAAAGCTTCAAAATAATAAATTTTAAATTATTATTATTATTATTATTATTATAAGTACATATATTTTATTTCATTCATTTATTTTATTATTCCATTGTTTATTCTTAGTGAACATTTTAGGGTATTATAGATGTACTCTATAAGATGTTGGTTTTAAATTCTTGGATGAGAATTTTGATTCTAAATGATGCATGTTGAATTAATTGGGAATCTTGAAAAAAATGCATGATTTTAGAGAAAATAGGGTTGATTCGCTTAAAATTTAAGCATGATTTTATTTATAAGCTTACTAATTGTAGGTATTTTGCTATGATTTTATGGTTTGGATGTGGTAAGATTTAAGAGTTTGAATCTCAAGTAAAATATATATTATGTGCTTTCTGGGAGCAAACTGATTGATTGGTTAGGCTAAACCAATCGACTGGCCCTTAGAACAGTCGACTGATTGGCCCAAACTAATGAATTGGTTGGGTTGTGGTGACTTGTTTGTTATCTACTTAAACTTAAGGAGTGGTTTGGCCAAATTGATTGAGAGGAACCTTAGGGTTTAGCTGAGATAAACTAATCAACTAGTTGACCCAAACCAATCATTCGGTTAGTTAAATCGATCGACTAGTTAGCCCAAACCGATCAACTATTTTGAATAGAGCATGTGATTTTGATCTTTTGGACTTGATATGTTTTGGTACTATGGCCTATGCTACTATTTTATTCTTTAATGGTGGAAATATAATTTTTGGTATGGATTGACTAAGCTAATGGATGGATTAAATGGATCATAATTCATGGCATTCTCAATAAGTTCTTAGGAAGGCTTTAGTGGAAAAACCTGAAAAAGAATGTTATGGCTTCAAAAGGGTAATGTAATATGGGTTATTAGCCTAAAATAGATTATCATGATGGATTGATTAATATTTGCCAAGCACTAATGAGAATCCCACAACATAAATGGAGGGTAAAAATGGTTAAGATGGAATGAGTATGTGGATGTATTATTTAGATATTGTATGGACCTTGTATGATCACATAAACTTGAAAAATTACACTCTAATCATATAAAGTGGAAGACAATTGAGTTGTGTATGGGTCTGAGTTACCCGATCCTTAATTAGCTACCGAGAGTTAGCCTACCTTCGAGCTTTCATTGCTGCCTTCCGCCAAGATCCTAGTATATCCCAATGTCTTACCTACTATAGATATTAATGATGTACTAAGGAGTATCGATACTAAAGGGTGGGTTTACCTAGTTGAGTTACTTGGCTTTGGCCAAACTTTATGTCCATTGGTGATTACTTGGCTTTAGCTAAACTTTATGTCCATTGGTGATTACTTGGCTTCGATCGGACTTTATGTCCTCTGGTTTTGATACGCTTCCAGAGTATGTAAGACCATGAGTTGTTATATAGTCCACCAATCTATTAGAATAAGGATGTGGATAAATAAATAAAAAATAAAAAAAAAAGGAAAGAGGAATTATCGTTATAAATAAATGACATAATGAATTATGCAAGCTTGGAAAATATCCCAATGGAAAATTATGTGAATGGATGGTAGAATCCCTAATAAGTTGTTTTAATAACCTTCTTACTTAATTATATGTTTCTCTCCATGATCTTTATGATATGTTGATAAGCATGATGAGTCCTAATTTATTTGAGTCATGTACGACATGAAGTCCACATGCATTATATGACTATGATAAAGCATGTTTATCTAATTGTATGGCATAAGCATGATATGTGTTTGGTATGATCTCCACATTATGCTACGACCTTGTATGCTTGGGACTCCCATTGAGGATGTAATATGGCTTACTCAATACGATATTGGTGTGCTCATTTCTTCGGTCACCTACTCAATCTCACAAGCAAGTGACCATGTGCAAGTTTTTGGGAATAGCTGGTAGTGGGCCTACCTCATTTTGGGCTCGAGACTTGAGAGCGTGGACATTTGGAGACTGTTGTTTGATCCTTAATTGTAACACCCCAAATTCTACTACTAAAAATTTTAGGTTTATAGCGGAAGCATAAAATCAAAATACCGGGTGTTACCACCGTAATTGACATAAGTCTAGTTTATCATGCCATCCTTACATCAACCACAAGGCTAAAATTATTCAAAGTAAAATAGAGTAATTAGAAATAAGAGAAGCTTTATAAACATAAATATGAGTTTAGAGATTAATTTTGGGATACAATCATAAAATACAACAAAAAAGGATACCATGGATTGAATATTACAAAAGGTATCAGGGTGAAAACAGCATCCAAATAACATGACTCTTCGTCCAAACACCCAATACAGGAAAAATCAGTCCTCCCCATATAAAGAGTCAAAGTTATAAAAAAAAAAGCATCCAATTGGTCCTCAAAGACCTACATAATAGCATCTGGGTCATCTGCTTGTGGGAATGAGAAACACCCACAAAAAGGATGGTTAATATGCTACGTACTGAGCAATGTAAAAATATTGTCGAGCCAGGGATAAAATTAAGTATATAAATTAATAGCAGAGGATAACTAAACGTACAAAACACATAAAGCATCACAAGGTAAGTACAGATAAATGCCTCTTTATTAGATATAACCATTTTCATTCTTTTATTTACATTGAGTTTAGGGACTACTATTCCTAAGGCTGCAGAACGGTCTAAAGAACCTCTTAGGGATAAAATGCTTGAGCCACTTTTATTGTCTAATGGAATGGGCCTTATATCTCTTAGGGCAAAATGCTCCTGAGCTACTATTGAAATACCCCAAAATCCCTAATTTAGAAAATCATGGCCGAATAGGAGATTATTAGGGAATTTATTAAAATAAACTACTTTTAGTGAAATAAAAAGGAATTAATAGGATAAATCAAGAAGGAAATTATAAGAGTGTAAATAGGGGAGATTATGGTATTTAAGTTAATTAAGGTCTTCACTTTTGAAATTTATTAAGTACCTTAAATTATATAAAATAGGGAGGATGAAATAGTTTCAAATTAATATAAAATTTATGAGTAATTTAATTAGAGGAAAATTTAGGGGTTTTGTTAATTAAAATAAATTTAGGAAGATTTTTCCATAAATCCCAAAATTTACCTAAAGGAAGAAATTAATTATGGTTTTGATAATTATATTAAATACCCTAAATTATCCAAATGATATTAATTAAACCAACCCCAAATTTTCCCTCTTTTTCCTTTTCCCTTTTTCCTCCCTCCTTTTTCCTTTTTTTTTCTTCCTTCCCCTTCTCTCCCCTATTCTTCCCCGACCTGGGCCGGCCTGCTGGCCCAAACCCCTTCCTTTTCCTTCTTCTCGCCGCGGCCCAGCGAGCCCGGCTGTCCGTGACCCAAAACGCGGCGTTTCGACGCTGAAGTCGCTGAAACGCCGCGTCGCGATACAAGGAAAATTTCGACCGTTGCCTGACGACGCGAGCGCTGCGTTTTCGCCAAACCTCGCCCAAAACGCAGCGTTTCATTTAAAGGGAAAAGAAACCGCGCGGTCCGGCCGGTTTCCTCCCTCTCCTTTCTTTCCCCTGGACCGCCGGTCCAGCCCCTCCCCTTCTTCTTCTTCCTCGCGACGCCGTTTCTCCCCGCCTGCAACTCGAGCTCGCCGGAAAACGCAGCGGCGAGCGTCCCGTCCTTTCTCCGGCCTTCTCTCCTGTCTTTTCGTCCCTTGATTTGACCTTACCTTGAGATGTGACCAATCGGGCAGCGTTTTCCCCGCACGCAAGCCCTGTCGTCCTCTCCGGCGGGTCACGATCTGCAAATTGCAGACCTACTCCGGTCAGCCTCGCCGGACACGCCTCCACCTACCCTCTGACTCTCCCTCGCCTCCTTGTCGTTTTCCCGTTCCAAATCCTCTATAAATAGCCCCGGAAATGGCCTGAATCGGGTTCGATTTTTGGAACCCAGAAATCCAAACCGTCGCGCCGCCCCACTTTCAGCCGCCGTTTCCTCCGCCCTCGGCCACCGTTGCCGCCTGCCCTCGCCACCACAATCCTCCCTGCACCGCCCTCTACGCAACCAACCACCTTAGCCACCCTGCCTCGCGCCGCACGTGCCGCCCTGGCCGTGCGAAAATCCCTCCCCGAAATCGACCCCTCCAGCCTGGCGCCACCTTCGCGCCGCCACCGCCAGCCGCGCCGCCGCTTGCAGCGCCACCACCACCCTCCAAAATGACCAGCAACTCCTGCCCTACCACCCCGCACCTCCCTTTCCCTTTGGTTTTCCCTTCCCTAGCCTCCACCACCTTTTTTTCCCTCTTTCCTTTCCTCCACCGCCGCCGCCGCCGCTGCTGCCGCCGCGCCGCAGCCGCCACCACCACCCCAGTCAGGTTGTCAACCCCCCCTGAACCCTAAGTCCTAGAAAATAAAATAAATAAATAAATAAGATAAGTAAATAATAATAAGGGTTAAATGATTAAATAAATAAAGGTGATTAGTGGGATTAATATTATTAACTAATATTATGAGTATTATTATGAGTAATATTAACACTATTATTATTATTACTAATATTATTGTTACTACTAATACTAACACCAATATTATTATTATTACTATTATTACTACTATTATTATTATCATATTATTGTTATTATTATTATTATTATTATTGTTATTATTATTATTATCTTTATTATTATTATTATTATTATTATTATTATTGATCTTATTGTTATTATTATTATTATTATTATTATTATTATTATCATTATTATTATCATATTGTTATTATTATTATTATCCTTATTATTACTACTATTATTGCTATTATTATTATTGATATTATTATTGTTATTATCTTTATTATTATTATTATTATTGTTATTATTGTTATTATTATCCCTATTATTATTATTAAGTGTTATTACTACTAACGTTACCATTAGTGTTATTACTGTTATCGTTATTATTGTTGTTAATATTAATATTAATATTAATATTATAATGGTTATTACTATTAATAGTATTACTAGTATGATTATTATTATTACTATTATAATAATTATTATTAATATTATTATTGTTATTTTTACTATTGTTATTGTTGGTACTATTATTGTTATTATTATTATTATTGATATTGTTATTATTATTACTATTATTATTATCATGGTCATTATTTTACTATTAGTATAAGTATTATTATTAATATTGTTATTGTTATTTTACTATTGTTATTGTTATTATTAGTATTATTGTTATTATTATCATTATTGCTATTACCATTACTATTATTATTAGTAGAAGTATTGTGGTTAATATCATTATTATTATTATTGTCTTTACTATTCTATTTTCAACGTATGTTATTAGTATTATTATTACTATTATTATTATTATTATCATTACCATTATTACCATATTACTATTATTATTGTAATATTATTATTATTACTTTCATTATTATCATTAGTATGGTTATTATTATTATCACAATTATTCTTATCAGTGTTTTATCGTTATTGTGTTTATCGCATCCATTATTTTATCGATTATTACTGTTATTCTTATTATCCTTATTAATATTATTTTTATAATCGTTGATATTATTACTAATACTTTCATTGTATTTATTATTATTATTATTTGTATTCTTATTGTCTTCATTCCTATCATTATTAATATTATCACTATTATTATTATTAACATTATCATTGATTTTGTCACCTAAGCGACTATGGTTGTACAAATACTCGATTATTATTGTTATTATTATTATTATTATTATTATTATTATCGATAATGCACTATTACTGATGCTAATATGATTTCAATTATTACCATTATTATCATTATTACCATTATAGCTATTATTATTTTTATTAGGAGCACTATTATTATAAATAGTATTCTTATTATGGTAGGTATTATTGGTAATTATTATTAATGTTGTGAAAACCCTCTCCTTAGTATTGGATTGCTAAAACCCACTTTAATTAGTGATAATCCATTTAAGCTATTGTAAGAATAGTAATAACCCTACCCTTAATTTATAAACCCCTATTATTAATATCAGCATTAGTATTAGGCCATGATAGGGGTAAGATAGGAATTTTGATAATTTCGGTAGAGGGAGATTAACCCTAAGTTTCCCTCTTATAGGTAAACCGGGTCAAACCACCGGAGGTATAGGAGCGTGCTCCAAGCCCGGCGCCGATTTAGGTAAGGACGTAACTAAGGCCGCTTGTGTGTATTACATGTTTTATTTGCCTTGGATGCCTCGTGTGTTTTATATGCTATATTACGTGTATGTTATCTGCTCTACCGTGTAGCGTAACATGGAACCGAGGTACGTTTCCGTACTCTGGCTTATATGTACTAGTATGGTATGATACAAGGATGATATGGTGTGATGTGACATGCACGTTAGAATGTTTTGATGAGGAGTTGTGGAGTGGGGGCTTTGAAAGAGAAAAATAAGCAAATAGGAAAACCAAAGGGAAGTATGTTGACTAACGCAGGTAAGAATGACCTAGGCAGGTTATGATTAATGAATGAATGGGAAAAGGGGGGATTAAATAAATAGGAGAGTAGAAGAAAGTAAAGTTACTTGGGGAACACTAGGGTTTGCATGGGAATGATAGAGTTGGCATGGTGGAAGTGTTAGGGTTTGCATGGGGTGGTTAAGGTCCGCATGGGGGCGAACCTTACGTATGGAAAGTTACTTTTGGGCCGTGGGGAAGATAACGGAAAGTTGTTTGGGAGTATTGGAGGCTCGAGGTGAAAAATAGTACGTGGGATAAAATAAGGGTACATAGGGACCGACTAGGGTTTGGGATGGAAACCCTAATTTGAGGAGGTGGAAAAAAAGAGGGAAATAATAAGAATTTATGGGGAAGAGTGAAGTATGTGGGGGAGTTGAGTTGAGGGTCATGATTTGGGTTTTCGATGCGAGAAGTATGTTAAATACACAGGGTGTTAGTAGCTTAATATAAGCGTAGGAGACAGCTCGGTGACCTAAACCGAGTGAGGATATAGATAAGATTGGATGTGTGACCTGTGTCCTATGTGCTGTGGATGCCTTATATGAATGCTGTGTTGTATTCTAAATGTCGTTATCTTACTTGTTTCGTGGGTAATGTGGCTTGGAAACAAGACGTGTACTTATATTTTATTAACATGTGATAGTACGATTATGTCGTCAGTTTTGATGTGATGTGTTGAGAACTCTGGCCATGCATGACAAAGATATGTCCTCGAATAAGATACTTTAAGACACTAACGACTTACAGAGAAAGAGGTTGAGCCGAACCCAGACCGGTCCACCGGCTATAATAGTGGCAGGGTATCTTACCCTCGCGACCGTTCCACCGGCTATAATAGTGGCAGGGCATAAGCCCTCGCGACCGTTCCACCGGCTATAATAGTGGGGGATTTCGTGCTCAACAAACTAAACGTAAAAGTGATAAGCCATGGGAAAGATATAAATGGTTACAGTGGAATACCTTGTGAGTCGGAGCCAGACCGGTCCACCGGCTATAATAGTGGCAGGGTATCTTACCCTCGCGACCGTTCCACCGGCTATAATAGTGGCAGGGCATGGCCCTCGCGACCGTTCCACCGGCTATAATAGTGGGGTTCCCGCACTCACATGGTCTGGACAAGATGATGATCGATTATATTCAGAGACCTGATAAAAGAAAAGTGACGTTTAGTCTGTAACCTGTGTGGTTTATATGTGTTATTGCATTCGATCTATGTATCTATGCTATGTCTGCTATGTTATGTATCTTTGTGTGTGGGCCTTAGAGAACCTACGCCCTTACTCAGTACTGGACCCGTACTGATACTACACTGGTTGAATGGGTCCTGTGATGATCCACCAATGGTGGGGAGCAGACCTTTGATGCAGGTCTTGATCAGTTACTAAGTTGGGGTTCAGGCTGGATATGAGTGAGTAAGTGGTCCGGGTATTTACCTTTGAAATCGTGTGGTTTAATCGTAACTGTCTTTAGAGGATACAAATGTCGTATTGAACTTTTTAAGGGTTTTATCGTATCTTGCAATTCCGTTATTTTAAGTATTCTGATATATGGACCTTTTAAATTGTATTTCGGAATGTAACTTCTTACCTTCGCACTCTGATTTGTAGAATTCGTGTTTTATGAATGATTCGTATCTAGTTTTATTCTTTATAGCCTTAGCACTTAGTATCGGGTCGGTAGTTATGGATCGATCTGGTACTAAGTGTGGCGGTAATGCCCCTGAATTTACGGTTTTAATTCTCTTGCTTCCGCTAAAAACTTTGATTTGAACGAAATTTTTCAGTAGTAAATTTGGGGGTGTTACAACTATTCTTAAACTAATGGAATGGTCTAAAGCACCTCTTAGAGACAACACACCTAAGCCACTTTTATTGTCTAGTGGATAGGACCCAAAAACACCTTAGCCCTGACTCAGACACTCTTCCACTTTAAATCATTAATATCTTATTCATTAGGTTACTTATCTCAATTATATTCTTATTCACGATGAGTATAGGGCCCTATTATTTTTCATCCGATGAAACGAACTGATGCACATTTCAAGGAAAACTCACCTAAGCACTATTAAGGTCTGGTGGAATGGATCCAATACCTTTAAAGGAAAAATATTCCTGAGCCACTATTCTTAAACCGGTGAAATGGTATGAAATACCTCTTAGAGATAACACACACGAGCCACTATTATCGTCCAGTGGAATGGACCCATAAACACCTCAGTCCGACTCACATGATATTTCACCTTAAATGATTAATATCTTATTCATGTTTTATTTGACAAGTAAAGAACATGTTTGAAATAGGTGGGGCATATCACAAGATCAAAAGACCATTCTCTAGGGTTAAAACCCTTACATTTTTCCCAAAACCCTAATTTTACACTTTTATCATAACTCTTCCTCTATTACTCTTTTAATCACCAACATTAGTACCACTTCCTCAATTATTATTATTCTCAACATACTCCAATTTCAAGGCCTAACTCTAAGGTATTTCACATATGATAATAACTTTATCTCAAAAGTTTTTATTCTCGGGGCTTATAAACCCTAATTTCACAAATCTATCATAACTTTTCCTCTAAGGCTCAAACAATCACTAGATTCAATATACATTCCTAGAATACTAATATTAACAACATTTTCAGATTTCGTGGTCTAACTATACCGTTTCACACATGTGATAATAGTCTTCTCGTTTTAGGGTTATTATTCCCAAATCAAACCATTTTCATACATTATCAAACTTTGGTCACTCACAACTACTCTAAGCACTTCATATAAATTCCTTAGCATACTTTCAATGATATAACACCTTAAAATTTTATAGCTCTCATATTTGACTCACATTGAGAAAAATACCCTTATCAATAACAAAACTCTTATTTCATGCAAATCTTATATGTTTGGTAACATAATCCCCAAATCCTCCATTTATCTCTATATACTTTTTTATAATCATTTCACACTCATCATACCTTTTGATAAACCCCTGATATAACCATATTTCATACTGAGGATTTTCCACATAAAATAGCAATATCGCATAATCTTTGCTTACTCATTTTCTATCACATAATATCAACCGCATATCACAACATTAACAATCATACATTAAATCACATGATGACAATAACATGGTATAACACAAAATAATACATAACACTTAGAAGCCAAAAACCTTAGAGTACAACAAGTATTCTTACAAAAATGACTCTGGTCTCTACACACTCTATTCCTATTCCACCTATTCCTAAACCTCAAAAAAATCACCTAAGATGCCATAATAAAACACCATTAGGTTAAGATAGAAAAATAAATTTTCTAAGGTTAGAATTAGGTTACGATATTAATTACTCAAGATTAGGATTAGCTAAAATTTGGGGTATTACATTAATAGACCAGGGTTTGGGGCTATGCTCTACCTTTTTTTTCTACCATTGTAGTTATGTATTTCAATTTAACCTTCTTTCATGTATTTGAATATTTCGGGGACCATCGAGGTCTTATTTTACAAAAAATTTCTTTAGTATATATATATATATATATATATATATATATATTATTTTTATTACCACTCTACTTTCATTTTGATTGTTTTGGTTTCTCAGCCTTATACTAACATTAGACCGGTGGATGACGCCTATTCTATGTTAATTGTGGCAGTAGCACCCCATTTTTCTTAAGTGTCTTTAGTATTTTTGCTCTTAGTAAAAAATGGGGGTGTTATAGTAAGTAGTGAAAACTACTCTTATAGTAGGTACAGGAAATTGTTGTAAGTAATTTAAGAAGCTATAGTATTTGAGTGCTATAAAAAAATTAAAAATAGAATTTTTTTTAATATTAGGTATTTATATTTTAAGTTAAAAAATTACCTACAATAGGTGGTGGAAACTACTTTTAGTAGAAAAAAAAAACTACTATTAGTCTCTCAAAATACTATAGTATTTGAGTGCTGCAAAGAAAAACATTAACATTTTTGTAAATATTAAGTATTTGTATTTCAAATTAGAAAACTACCCACAATTAGTGGTCGAAACTACCTCTAATAAGTAGAGGAAACTATGGTAAGCCTCTAAAAAAATTATAGTATTTGAGTGCCAGAAAAAAAAAACAATACTTTTGTAAATATTAGATATTTATGATTTAAGTTAAAAAACTATCCACAATAATTGATGAAAATTACTATAAGTAGCTCATGAAACTAAGAAGATTCTCATTTCTCACTAGATATGTTCCACGTGTATATATATAAGCATCTCCACTTTCTTGTGTGGAAACAATGCTTGTAGTAGGTACCCTACCTTTAAATGAAGTCACAAAGATATCATCTATTCAATAGAGATAAGTGACATTTTGTTTGCTCCAATTTCTTTCGTCAAGGAAGCCATGCTTTCATTTTTCTTAATTCTTTTAATTTCAATCATAAAGGGCGTAGCCTATAGTCAATATTAATTATATATGGTGGGCATACATTAAAAAAAAGGATGCAAAGAGTATAGCGGATACACCTTCAACAAACATACCAGTGACCAATCATATCATTAGTTTACTCAACATTCCTTAGAATGAAATAAGAAAGAGCCATAAAATTCGAGATTTTCAAATAAAAAAAATGATATTAGGAAATTACAGCTTATTATTATTAGAACCATAGTAGGCTTAAACCTAGGATGTATGTGGCGTATGGAATTCAGAATTGGCCAAAGTAAGCTCTAAAGCTAATTTTAGCACAAAACTCCTAAAATACCACATGCTCCAAACTTTACTAAAATTACACACAATCTTCCATGAATTATTAAACACCTAATGATGTAATTAACTTAAACTAAATAATTATAAAGGGTAATGAAAAAGCCAATGACCGAGACACCCATAGAGCCTGAAAACCACCGAACACCATGTCACTATTTATTATTCACCAAAATACTTAATCTCATGGTATTATTAAGAATAATGAAGTATGCCATCATGCTTGAAAATTTAAGACAAAGCCTAGCATGCCTAAACATGAAGAAAATTTCGGAAAAATCCATCAGCACATCGTCATGCACGAGAAAGTGTGTCCTAGGCTGTCGTTTCTCGTGTTGTTTATTCCATTTATGTTTTGTCCGAGCCTTCCTTCGATATTGCACGAAGTACTTAATAATCAAAAAACAGATACTCGATCGAGTTATTTCATATTAGGGAAAGGGGTCAGGGAGGGTAATTCTACAGCACAATCGTGTGTAGGGTTCACAGACTTGATGCATTTAACATAAGACTTCCCTACGCAAAGTTACACGAACGGCAAAATCCTCCGCGATTACGTGTATTAACAAGTGAACCCGAAAAAATCGGTGTTGACAAATAAGCACACCAAACGAATTTACAGAGCTATGGAGAAATCACTAATTAGCCTACATCAAATTCTAACACACACGGAGACCAAGAGATATTAATCGATGCATTCGATTCATCATTAACTTTCTTAACAGGCTTGGGATGCACACGTAGGGCTCACAATCTTCCGAGTCAAGGTCGTGCAAAGTTGGAGAAGAAGCAACTACACAGGTTAGCTTGCTAAGTTAATCGAAATCACTTTCCTTCCATCCTCCATACACCTCTTCTTCCTCGTTATTCTGCTGATCTCTTACCTGTACAAAATCCATCAACAAAAATCCTATTCAAGCCGAGGATCGTACCCAGCTACCGCAAACTAATTGATTATGGATTGCTATCTCACAAAATTATCAAATCGCAAACAATGGCGCTAGCATATGACGAAAGTACCTCTGCGGTGAATTTGATGCCGACTTTCATCTCCCCGCAATAGGTTCCATGTACATCAACCACGCTATACTTGGTAGGTTTCAGCTCTGCGGTTCCTTTCTCTGCTCCAAGTGATAGTAGATCCTCCACGTATATCCTGTATAGGTTATCATGTTAAGCACTGATCCAGGCAAGATTTTTGATAGAGTATATATCCTTAAACCACAAATTATACATGTACCACTTCCAGGTACAAATGGATACCATGAATAAATGCATCGCAGTGCCGGACTTACGTGGACTGGCCGAGATAGTCATCACGAGAGAAGGTGTCATGGTCGAAGAGCTTGAGGCGTAGTTTATAATCACGCCCTGATCCTGGAAACTGCGCTCTAAACGTGAATTTCTCGTTCCACGTAGGATTACGTCCTTCTCCTGCATCATGCAAGTATGTCCCAAGCAATTTAGCCCCCATTGTAGTCTACGATCTTACATGTTTTACCCAGAGAGAACATAGATATAATCTTCGTTGAAGACCTTATTTGTACATGATATATTTTTTCCCAATCTTGTAGTCTGCACGCATTCTGAAAACCTTATTTGCTACTTTTGAATTTTGGCTACTACGTATGGCGTTTGGATAAATGGTGAGAGTTACACTAGAAACCAAAGATTAGAAAAAAGAGCTTAAAAAGGGTACAATGCTGAAGGAGAAAAAGCACGGGTAACATTCAAGGCCGAAGGGTTCGGGTTAGGTTACTTTTGAATTTGGGTTGTGCCGGGTCACTTTTTCTTTATGGATCGGGTTTGTGTTAAGACAAATTGTTTCAGCATTTGGGTCGATCTCAAGTCGTGTTTGGGTCATTCCACGTTCAAGAGTTACTTGGGGCTAGGCTTTGCTCAAGTTTTACATCTGTCCTACTTAGCTTGTGTCAATTTAGCATGTTTCAAATTTTGGGTCATTTGTCACGGGCTGCATCGAGAGGTTTGTAACGAGGTTCCATGGACCCCAGAATAATCTAGAATATTCTTGTATAGTCTAAATAAGTATAAAGAGATATATAGGATTCTACACTCTCATAGATTACTATAGATGGTTCTGGACGGAGATGTATTTAAATCCTTCTACACTTGTACATATAAGTATGAAAAAATTCTAGAAACCCTAAAGGAGCACTTTAAAAACCCTAACAGACCTATTGAGCCACTTTAGAGAGATCCATTAGGTCCGTCTCTAGAATCTTCCAAGAGGGAGTGGAGCCTCACTTATAAATAGAGGGAGGTAGAGGCATTAGGAAATCATCCAACAATAATTGTATTCAAAGCTTACATCTATATTTGGAGCTTATATCTCTATAATACAATCTTCTTTCTCTCTCTAAGAGCTCTCTCTTGGGTTCTCTTGTGAAAGGTTCGGAGAAGTGGTGTCAGAGGCATTTTTGCCTAAGTGTTAAGTATACTTGAAGGAGGAAGGCTAACTTAGTCTCTCAAAGAGTGAGAAAAAAACTAAGGTCGCACATATCTAGGTAAAGTGCAGAAGGGGGTGCGTGACAAGTGGTATTAGAGCTTAGTTTTTTATGACCCACAATCCCGAAGCATCACAAATTACTCAAGGAGGTAATGTTGAGAAGAAAAAGATTGAAGTCTACCTCCAAATCTCATGTCCCAAATTTGGAGGAAGTTCTGAAGATGATAGATCACTCTATAGCCATGTGCCAGGAGGATGTTGCCACCTCAAAGACGAAGGTGGACGGGTTGGAGAAGGAGGAGGAAGTCTTAGCCAGCTAGGAGGAGGTGCATGGGCTAGTCAATGCCTTAGCCACCAAAATTCGACAAGAGATGATGGCCCATCACAAACTCATGGAGGATTTGATGGCCCGCATGAACCAATTAATGGCGGAAAACGTTGTGTTGAAGGATCGGCTTGCTAACGTTGAGTGTAAGTGTGCCCAATGTAGAGAAGCGGTATCGCTCGGAGTTGGAAGCTCAAGGGGTTCCATATCGATGGTGGACACACCCCAGCCACATAAATTTAAGAGGTATTTTGTAGCTACTCATTTACTTGATAATAATCTTCGTATCACACAGGTCACATTATACTTAAGGAAGATGCCACATTGTAGTGGCATATCCATCAGAGGAAGATTAAATGGGGTACATGTGTCATTAACATATGAGAAGATTTTAAGGTGGAGTTGAAAAGACAATTCTACTGCCAAGTTGGATGAGATGAGAATATTGAGGAATCTCAAGCATACGGGGACTGTGAAGGAGTACATTAAGGATTATAGCTCCCTGATGCTTGATATTTCAGACATGCCAGAAAAGGAGAGATTGTTATACTTCCTCAACGGTCTATAATCTTGGGCTAAACAGGAACTACGAAGGCGGAATGTCCAAAATCTCCCTACTTCTTACCGAGAGATCAAACCGTTGATAGAGTACAAGTCTGAGAAGAAGGACAAGGGTAGGAAGGAAAACTCCAACAAATGTGGGGGGAGAAGAGTCCCAAAACCCCAACCGAAAGCACTATGAGGGCAAGGCGAAAGACAAGGATCATGGTGGCAAAGACTTCTCAAAGTCCAAATGGGAATGCTTCATGTGCGGAGATTGTCCCCAAAAGAAGGCTTTGAGTGCTATGATAGCTGGCCAAACTAAGAAGGAGAGCTCAAGTGAAGTCTAGATGGGGTCCTTAACCCTACTCAACTCCATCAACTCTAAGCCAAAGGAGCGAGCCAAGGGGTTGATGTACACGGCAGTAAAGGTGATGAGTGTCACTAGCAAGACCTTAGTGACACCTAGGCATCTCATAACTTCCTTAGCCCTAAAGAAGCGCAGAGGATGGGCCTCAAGGTTACCAACGATAACTGATATAGATGACTATGAAATGGTGCTAGGTACCGTAGATGTCTCAGCTCCACTTAAATCTTTGGGGGATAGCACTGTAACACCCCAAAATCACGACTTGAAAAATTCGTTTAAATATTGCTTTGCGGAAGCGGAAATTAAAGAACAGTGGGTGTTTAGATAAGGCTTAAAATAAGTTCGGCCTCCTCACCATCCTTATGTCAAGTGCTAAGGCTTAAAATAAGTCAAACCAACAAAAAGACAAGAGAAATACAATACGTAATCAAGAGTTTTACAAAAGAAAGATTATTCATGACAAATGACTATTTAGATAATTAAGTATACGAAAGTCATCAATGGTTTGCCTTACACTCTTCCGGTCCATCAAAGTTACTGCAAACCAAATTTTAGTTGCTGGAATTATAGGAAGGGAAAGAGAGGACTGCAAGGGAAAAATTAAAGGGCTTAAAGGGTGAGGGAAAGAGGGTGTTTGCTGCAGGTTGGGACTTAATAAAAGGTGAGGGAAAGAGGGGGGGGGGGGGAAGGGCTGCTACATGGGTTAGTGGCTAAGGGGCTGCAAGTGGGTTCTTTTGGGGTGAGGGTGTCGAACAGGCTGGATGGGAAAGGGGGTCTGCAAGGGCAGGTTGAGGCATGTGTAGGTTGAGAGGAGGGAAAGATAGGGGCTGCAACTTGGTGGATGGTTGGGGTTACGTGCAACTTGGAGGATGGTTGGGTTGAGAGCTGCGGTTTTGCAGGGTGGAGTGGCATCGGAAAGGAGGGAAGATAGGTGGATAGATGATTAGAAGATATAGTAGGGGTGCAGGTTAGGGGAACGGAAAGGTGAGGGCTGCAACTTGGGGGGAAGGGGTTGGGTTTCGAGGGTTTGGGCTGCAGGTTGTCAAGTGGTGTGAGGGAGGGTGGCTGCAGGTTGTCAAGTGGTGTGAGGGAGGGTGGCTGCGACGTGCAGGGGTGTGGCGTGAGAGGTTGGTAATGTGTTTGGGGTAGAGGGAAAGCTGCAAAAGGAGAGTGGTTGCTGGACAAAAAGGGCATGGAGAGGAGAAAGGAGGTGATGGGCTGCATCGCGAAGGGTCCTTTCCTCGATAAGTTGCGGATTTTTAGCTGAGGTTTAAGTGGGGAAAATGATGGGGGTTTGGTTAGGAATTGATTAGCAAAAGCCTCCTAAAGTATTAAGCTTTCAAGTGTGTGGTTATTATGAAAAGAATCCCGCCTAAGCAAGGTTTTATTTTTACAAAAGGAAAACATGTCACTAGTATTATTATGATCAATATTATTATCATTGTGTTATCACTTCCCCTATTTTAATTTTTTTTTTAATTATTGCTAACATTATTATTATTCTTACAACCCTTGTTATTGGTATTATTATTAAACGTGTTATTCATAATAAGATTATTGGTATTGCCATCCCTTCTATTTTAATTACTATCTTCTTATTATCGGTATTATTATCGTCATCAATTTTTTTTACCTTCCTCTACTCATTCTTATATCTAATACGGGTTATTTTTATAACTTAACATTTATGGACTTACTCGAGGCAACAAGGCGATCACTTAAAAAAATCTTATGGTTTACTTCGCTTACTAATCAAACTTCAAGTCTTGCATGTCTAAATTAAGGATTAAGTAATACGGGGTATTACATGCGATATGGACTCCCCTAGATGAGTAGTGTGCCTTGTTGTAGAATCTCTATTTGTTTTCACGTGGATTTGTAAGCATGATTGTTATATGACTATCTGTTATATTTTGAATGCAAGTACTTTTCTTTTTAAATTACGAGTGCAATGCTAAATGGCCCTTGTAGTCAGTGGTTACCTTCTTTTTGTGTTTCATCCTTGAACGATGTGTCGTGCTTAGCCTCCTCCTTCGATTGTAACCCTATTAACCTTAAGTCCTTAGCGCTATGGAGGAGTTTCTCATTGCCGTTACTGAAAGAGTGGTAGAGCCGCAACCTCAGCAAGCTCATGTTCAAGTCGAGAACTGGTTGAGAGAAGTCGAGTTCCACCACCCACCCAAGTATTAGCTCATATAGGTTGTCTTTTGATTATTTGCTCGTAGTTTGTCGATGGTGTTATTCATTTTCGACCCCACCTAAGGTATTTGTGGAAGAAGCTTTGTGGTGTTAGTATTTCCTTACCTCAAGGTAAATCCAATAATCCGTAGATGGTAGAATTTTATGTGAGAATGATAGGTTAGTTCTAATGAAGAAATCAAATTATTGTATTTTGTGGGAAATGGGAGCATGTTGTAGTTTATTTCTATGTGAATATTATGATGTGTAAATTAATATATGTTATCATACAAATTTTTATATGCCTAAGTAATATTCTAAAATTTGAAAAGTGTATGCTAATGATAACGAATATGGATTTATACTAGTAAAATGAGATGAGTATGTTTAGGGTAAAAATGTAAATTTCATATACCATGATTCGTATGTGACATTTATTCGTGGAAATTGCATGAATTTATGAGATATTAGAAATGCCTAAGTAATATTCTAAAATTTGCCTAAGTAAATTAATATTATGATGTGTAAATTAATATATGTTATCATACAAATTTTTATATGCCTAAGTAATATTCTAAAATTTGAAAAGTGTATGCTAATGATAACGAATATGGATTTATACTAGTAAAATGAGATGAGTATGTTTAGGGTAAAAATGTAAATTTCATATACCATGATTCGTATGTGACATTTATTCGTGGAAATTGCATGAATTTATGAGATATTAGAAATGCCTAAGTAATATTCTAAAATTTGCCTAAGTAAATTAATATTATGATGTGTAAATTAATATATGTTATCATACAAATTTTTATATGCCTAAGTAATATTCTAAAATTTGAAAAGTGTATGCTAATGATAACGAATATGGATTTATACTAGTAAAATGAGATGAGTATGTTTAGGGTAAAAATGTAAATTTCATATACCATGATTCGTATGTGACATTTATTCGTGGAAATTGCATGAATTTATGAGATATTAGAAATGCCTAAGTAATATTCTAAAATTTGCCTAAGTAAATTAATATTATGATGTGTAAATTAATATATGTTATCATACAAATTTTTATATGCCTAAGTAATATTCTAAAATTTGAAAAGTGTATGCTAATGATAACGAATATGGATTTATACTAGTAAAATGAGATGAGTATGTTTAGGGTAAAAATGTAAATTTCATATACCATGATTCGTATGTGACATTTATTCGTGGAAATTGCATGAATTTATGAGATATTAGAAATGCCTAAGTAATATTCTAAAATTTGCCTAAGTAAATTAATATTATGATGTGTAAATTAATATATGTTATCATACAAATTTTTATATGCCTAAGTAATATTCTAAAATTTGAAAAGTGTATGCTAATGATAACGAATATGGATTTATACTAGTAAAATGAGATGAGTATGTTTAGGGTAAAAATGTAAATTTCATATACCATGATTCGTATGTGACATTTATTCGTGGAAATTGCATGAATTTATGAGATATTAGAAATGCCTAAGTAATATTCTAAAATTTGCCTAAGTAAATTAATATTATGATGTGTAAATTAATATATGTTATCATACAAATTTTTATATGCCTAAGTAATATTCTAAAATTTGAAAAGTGTATGCTAATGATAACGAATATGGATTTATACTAGTAAAATGAGATGAGTATGTTTAGGGTAAAAATGTAAATTTCATATACCATGATTCGTATGTGACATTTATTCGTGGAAATTGCATGAATTTATGAGATATTAGAAATGCCTAAGTAATATTCTAAAATTTGCCTAAGTAAATTAATATTATGATGTGTAAATTAATATATGTTATCATACAAATTTTTATATGCCTAAGTAATATTCTAAAATTTGAAAAGTGTATGCTAATGATAACGAATATGGATTTATACTAGTAAAATGAGATGAGTATGTTTAGGGTAAAAATGTAAATTTCATATACCATGATTCGTATGTGACATTTATTCGTGGAAATTGCATGAATTTATGAGATATTAGAAATGCCTAAGTAATATTCTAAAATTTGCCTAAGTAAATTAATATTATGATGTGTAAATTAATATATGTTATCATACAAATTTTTATATGCCTAAGTAATATTCTAAAATTTGAAAAGTGTATGCTAATGATAACGAATATGGATTTATACTAGTAAAATGAGATGAGTATGTTTAGGGTAAAAATGTAAATTTCATATACCATGATTCGTATGTGACATTTATTCGTGGAAATTGCATGAATTTATGAGATATTAGAAATGCATCCTAAGAGTGTATATGTGTACCATGTATGGTGAATGGTTAGGGATAATATAGTCTTTTCCAGTACCGAAGAAATTATCATTAGCTATTTTATGCTAGCATTTTCTTGACAAATATCCTATATAAGTAAACTTGATAATAAAAGTGAAGGAAAATGTAGTAGTTATTGGTTGAGGGGTATTTTGGTCATTAAGGCAAAAAGCCGTTCCAAAGTGAATAATTGGACAAGTTGAATTAAGTGTCGGCCTTAAAAAGATGTTGGAAATAATTGGACAATTGGTTTGAACAACTGAATCGGAAAACTATTCGGGCTATGGCTTGATGCCTAACCCTAGGTCGTGTTGGCTTGAAATGGTTGCAACCCTCATGGTCTTTTGGATGTGATGTTGTTTGTTGATTGATGACTAAGTTGAAATTTTATGAACCTCAATATTTTAAAAGTAATAACCCAGAATTTCATAAGACACTAATTACTTAAAGAGAAAGACTTGAGTTGGAAAGGAATCTCGTGCCTCGGACTTGACCGCCGAGTGCATAGTTTAGGCCTTTGGGTCAAGGGGCTCACTTTTGCTCTATAGGTATTCTATGCATCCTATAAGGAGTACGCGTACTTAAAGACTTGAGTTCTGACGTTTAGTATGGGCGACTGTTATGTCGTGTGGCTTCATTGGCGAGCTTTACCCTGGAATCGAGTGATTTATTTTGGTACCACCCTCATTGTCATGGATATGGGATTGTATTCTACTTGAGAATTGTTATATAAATTATATAACCGGATTAAACACCCACCATAATACTTCTATAATAATTGGATTAGGAGTGACTTGACCTTGGTTAGATTGTTTGGAATATCAATAATTCTTCCTATTATGCTATAATGTATGGTCGTTGGTAAGTTAAAATGGTTGTGAAATTATAAGCATATTTTAAATGCCTTTGATAAGGATTTTGATCTAACTCGTAATGTTAATTGTGATGTGAATTCGTGTTATGAAATTGTGGCTTTGCATGTGATCATATGTTTTATTTGAATTCCGTATTTGTATGATGATTACTACGTGGGTATGCTACCTCTCCAGAGGCGTTGTGGTTTACTCCTCTTACTGATACTATCACTTTTCAAAGGAGTAAGTCCATGGCATGCATTGGTTGAAGGATTATGAGGAGCGTCACCCCAACAAATAGGTAGATTAAGGGAGCGAGTGGACCCCATCCCCTTTTTCCCTTTTCCCTTGTAACTTTGATGGACCGGAAGAGTGTAAGGCAAACCATTGATGACTTTTGTATACTCTTATGTTATTTTCTGAAAATGGTTGGCTACTTAATTATCTAAACAGTCATTTGTCATGGATAATCTTTCTTTTGTAAAACTCTTGATTACGTATTGTACTTCTCGTCTTTTTGTTGGTTTGACTTATTTTAAGCCTTAGCACTTGACATAAGGATGGTGAGAAGGCCGAACTTATGTTAAGTGTGGCGGTAACACCCACCGTTCTTTAATTTCCGCTTCCGCAAAGCAATATTTAAACGAAATTTTCAAGTCGTGATTTTGGGTGTTACAAGCACCATGCACCTCACAAGGGGAAAGCAGAGTCAAGTGGTTCCCCTAGCCCGAGCCAAGGTAGAGTCTTGAGCTATTTATGTTTTGCAGTTTTCTAAAGGATTCATGGAGGGGGAGTCTGACTACTTGGCTACCATTGTTGAAGAGGAGTCCCTAGAACCTGTAGAGTACCAACGAAGATCCAACAGGTCCTTTATGAGTTCAAAGACATAATACCAACAGAGTTGCCCTATAAGCTTCCATCTAGAAGGGAGGTGGACCATGCTATTGAGTTGGATCCAAGAGCAAAGCCACCTACGATGAGTCCTTATAGGATGAGCCCACAGGAACTGGAAGAGTTAAGGAAGGAATTGAAGGATCTACTTAGATGTTGGGTTTATCCATCCATCAAAAGCCCCATATAGTGCGCCTGTGTTGTTTCAGAAGAAGCAGGATGAGTCACTCAGGATGTGTGTGGACTATCGAGCACTCAACAAGATCACAATGAAGAACAAGTATCCATTCCCGTTGATTGATGATCTATTCGATAGGCTTGGGAAGGTAAAGTATTTTTTATAGAGATGAACTTGCGCTCAGGATGTTGGTAAGTGAGGATTGTTAAAGGAGATGAGCCTAAGACCACATGTGTGACAAGGTATGGAGCTTATGAGTTCTTTGTTATGCCTTTTGGTCTTACTAATGCCCCCATGATATTTTGTACTCTTGTGAATAAGATATTTCACCCCTACTTGAATAAGTTTGTAGTGGTATACAGTGAAACTTTAGAAGATCATATGGTGCATTTAAGGAAGGTCTTCTAGTTTCTTAGAGAAAACGAGCTCTATGTGAAGAAGGAGAAATGCTCATTTGCTCTTATAGAGGTAAAGTTCTCGGGTCACTACATCAAAGATTGGAGGATTGGGATGGATACAACCAAGGTACAAACTATCCATGAGTGGGAAGCCCCAAAGAATGTTTCTGAGCTATGGAGTTTCCTTAGCTTAGTGAATTATTATCAAAGATTCATCCAAGGATATTCTGATAGAGTTACACCTTTCACCAACCGATTAAAGAAGAAGGTCCCATAGAGTGTGTGAAGGCCTTCAAATATCTGAAGAGGGTCATGATGGAGGAGTCAATTTTATGCTTGCTCGATTATTCCAAGGAGTTCAAGGTGCATACAAATGCTTCTGGCTTTGCTATTGGAGAAGTTCTCATGCAAGAGAGGAATCCAATTGCTTTTGAGAGCCGCAAGCTCAATAATTCAAAGAAGCGGTATCCAATTCATTATAAGGAGATGTTTGCCATCATCCATTGCTTACAAGTATAGAGGCATTACTTTCGTGGAAGTAGGTCCGTGATCAATACAGACAATGTGGTAACAAGAAACTTCTAGAACCAGAAGAAGTTGAGTCCCATGTAAGCTCATTGGCAAGACATATTAGCAGAGTTTGATTATAAGCCAAATTATAAGCCCGAATGTTCATGTGGTAGATGATGCACTAAGTCGTAAGGCGATATTTGCTAA
Source organism: Tamarix chinensis (assembly GCA_030549775.1). Classification (NCBI taxonomy): domain Eukaryota; kingdom Viridiplantae; phylum Streptophyta; class Magnoliopsida; order Caryophyllales; family Tamaricaceae; genus Tamarix; species Tamarix chinensis. The sequence goes on along the minus strand of CM060178.1, from coordinate 24,871,713 downwards.
TATGAGTGGTCCTATGGGTGACATCCTATAGCGATTCAAGGTAGGGATCCAACATGATGCCTTTGCCAAGAGCTTTATCAAGATGGCAATGGAAGGGAAGACTTGGAGATTCCGGGAGCAAGATGGAGCACTTTACACCATGGGGAACAGACGCTATATTCTCAAATGGGGGAATTGGCAAAAGGACTTGATGAAGGAGTGTCATGATTTTAAGTTGGATGGACACCCAAGTATAAGGCACACACTTGCACTTATTGAAGATGCTTACTATCGGCCGCAGATGTGGGATGATGTGAAAGGCTATTTGAGGACTTGTCTTGTGTGCCAATAAGATAAGAATGAGCAGAGATGTCCCGCAAGATTGTTGGATCCCTTATCCATTCTCGAAATACCGCGGGAGAGTGTCTCGATGGACTTCATCTTGACACTCCCAACATCCGAGCAATACAAATCTATCATGGTTGTGATTGATTGGTTGAACAAATATGGGACGTTCATCCTTGCCTCAAGGGATCACATGGCGGAGCAATGTGCCCAAATGTTCTTCAAACATGTGGTGAAGTATTGGGGATTACCTAAGTTCATCATCAGTGATAGGGATCCTCGCTTTACTGCTAAATTTTGGAGGGAGTTGTTTAAGTTGATGAAGTCCGAGCTTCACTTCTCTATGTGCTTTAACCCACAGATAGATGGCCAGACAAAAAGAATGAATGCCTTAGTTGTTGGATGTGGCTCAATTTTCTTATAATAATGAGCGAGTCTACGAGGCATAGTGTATTTGAGTCGGTCATGGGGCACCAACCCTTCTGAAATACCCCAAAACCCTAATTTAGGAGATCATGGCCAAATAAGGGATTATTAGGAGATTAATTAAATAAATTACTTTGTTTTAATTAATAAGGATAAAATGGTTTATAATTAACATAAAATTTATAGATAATTTAATTGAAGAAAATTTAAGGGTTTTGGCTAATTAAAGTGGAATTCAAGAAAATTTCTTCAAAACTCCCTAAATTAGAATTTAATTATTGTTTTAATATAATTATTTTATTAAAAATCCAAAATTCCTTCAAATCATGCTAATTAATCCAACCACTAATTTTTCCTTTTTTTTCTTTTTCTTTTCTCTTTTCTTTTTCCTTTTCTTTCTTTTTTTCTCTTCCTCTTTCCCGGCTTGGGCCGGCCTGCCAGGCCCAATCCCCTCCCCTCTCTCTCTCGCGCGGCCCAGCCCGGGCCTCTTTCCTTTTTCTCCTGGCCGGTCCGGCCCCTTCTCTTCCTTTCTTTTCTTTCCTCCTAGACCGTCGGTCCAACTCACTTCTTCTTCCCCCCGCGTCGTCTTCCTCCCTCTGCCACCTGCAACCCGAAATTTTCGCCGGAAAAGGAAGCTTCAACGCCATGCCATTAGCACCAGTCATTTCGCCCCTCTTCTCCCCGTTGACTTCCCTGTGGACATGACCAATCATCACAGCCCTTCTCCCGCACGTAAGTCCCTGTGTAGACGAATCATGGTCTGAAAATTTTCAGACCATGCGCCGGACAACCTACCCTAACCCTAACCCCCTAACCTCCCCCTCGAAGCTTGTCGTTTTCCGTTCAATTTGGCCTATAATTAGCCCTCATCACCGCCTTAATCGGGTTCGACAACTGGGAACCCAGACAGAGCAAAGCCGCGCGCCACCCTGCCTTCAGACGGCCTTTGCTCCGCCGACAGCCACCCCTACCACCTACCCTTGCCACCACGATCCTCCCTGCACCTCCCTCTACACAACCAACCCCCTTAGATTCCCTGCCTCGCGCTGCACGTGCCGCCCTGGCCGTGCGAAAATCTCTCCCCAAATCAACCCTTTCAGCCCCAGCCGCCTGCTGTACCGCCACTTGCAGCACCATCACCACCCCCCCAAAACCACCAGGAGTTTCTGCTCTACCACCCTACACCTCCACTTTCCACTAGTTTCTCCTCCTTTAGCCTCCATAGCCACCTTTCCCATTTCTTCCTCCTCCACCGCCACCGCCGCTGGTGCCACCACCCTAGCCAGGTTGCCCAACTCTCTAAACCCTAGATCTTGACTAATAGAAGTGGTTAATGATTTTGATACTATTAACTATTATTATTAATGTTATTATAATTATCATTAACATTATTATTATTAATACTATTACTATAAGTATTATTATTATTACCCTTATTATTATTATTATTGTTATTATTATTATTAATATTATTAGGTCCCAACATTAACCCTAAGAACTTTTAATTAATGGTATTAAGCAATACAAAGACCCTATTAAGTTATTATTATTGTTAATATTGGTATTACTATTATTATTTTTATTATCATTATCACTACTATCATTATTACTATTATTATTATTATTGTTATTATTATTACTATTATCGTTACTATTATTATTATTGTTATTATTATTATTATTATTATTATTATTACCGTGTTATTACTCTAACTATGACTAATGTCGTCATTGCCTCTAATATTATGATTATTATAGTATTCCTACTACTATTAGTACTATTATTACTATCATTGTGTTATTATCATAACTATTATTACTATTATTATTATTATTATTAACATCATCATCATCATCATCATCATCATTATTATTATTATTATTATTATTATTATTATTATTATTATTATTATTATTTTCCCTTAGTATTATTATTTTAGTATCCTTATCATGATTTGTATTGCCACTAATGTTATCATTACTATTACTATTACTATTCCTATAATTATTATTAGCATTCTTATTATTATTAATACTTTTAATAAAATTATTGGAACCCTTACCATAATACGACGAAAATGATAAAGCCTACTCCGAGTAGTGGAAAATTTTAATTAATTATCTTAGGAATAATAATAACCCTACCTTTTATTTATAAACTACTAGTTATTAATATTAGCCTTAGTTTTAGGCCATGATAAGAGTAAGATAGGGGTTTTGGTATTTCCGATAGAGGGAGATTAACTCATAGTATTTCCCTCTTATAGGTGAATCGAGTGAGAACTTTCGGGAGGCGTAGGAGCGTGCTCCAAGCCCGGCGCCGATCTAGGTAAGGGTCTAACTAAGGTCACTTGTGCGATATGTGAACTACTGGTTGTGGATGTCTTACATGCTCATGTGATGTACTTATGTGTTATGCTTTAAATGTCACTATCTTATATGCCTTACGTGTAGCACAGCATGGATCCAGGTACATTTGTGTGATTACCTGTGTTATGTTTAATGTGAATGTGCTTCAATTTATGATGTGTTGTGGCCTTAGGACATGCATGCTAGGGTATTTGGTGTGGTGACATAGTTTGGGGACATGGAAGAAAAGATTTGGAAAGAAATAACAAAAGGGGGAAATAAGTCGGTCAGAGAAGGAATAGGAGAACTAGGGTTTGCATGGGGTGGTTAAGGTCCGCATGGGGGTGAACCTTACGTACAGAAAGATGCATCGGGATGTGTGGAAGGTAAGAGAAGTGTTGATTGGGCGTTTGGGGGCTTCGAGCGAAAAAATAGTACGTAGACCAAAATAAGGGTGCGTAGGAGACTAGGCTAGAGTTTAGAGGGTGACAAGAAGAAAAAGGGGAGAGCTAAAATAATAAGTGAGGATGAGGGTGACATGAAATGAGGGTTGAACCGAAGGGTCATAAGATGTAAGGGTGCTAGGACGGTTCTGGATGTACGAGGTAGAAAGGGAGTGGGCCACCTAGGCCCAAGTTGGGTAACCCTAAGGGAAGGTAGTGAGTGGACTTTGGGGTAAAGGTGATGGGCCCAGGCCCACACACTTAGGAGACGGGTTCCGGAGTGAGTAAGCTAATTAAGGGGAGGATGTCGGGCGAGTTAGGAGGCGCAAAGGTCTCAAGATATGAGACGGGCCCTCTTGGTAGGATGAGTATAGTTGAAGTTAGTCATGCATGTCTAGGGCAGAAACTCGTTGAAAAAGATACCATAAAATACTAATCACTTAAGAGAAAGATGCTGAGCCGGGCCCAGACCAGTCCACCGGCAAATAATAGTGGCCAGGAGCCGGGGTGCCCTGGAGACCAAACCACCGGCGAATAATAGTGGCCAGGAGCGTTTTGCCCTGTATATATTTCCGGTCCACCGGCTACAATAGTGGGAGTTTCCGCGCTCAGCAAACCAAATATAAAATCGATAAGACATGGGAAAGATACTAAATACTTACAGTGGAACACCATGTGAGTCGGGGCCAGACCGGTCCACCGGCAAATAATAGTGGCCAGGAGCGTTTTGCCCTGGAGACCGAACCACCGACAAAAATTAGTGGTCAGGAGCGTTTTGTCCTATACATATCTCCGGTCCACCAGCTATAATAGTGGGGCACCCATGGATTAATAAAGAGTATGTGGAATTGAGTATGGTATTAAGAGATTTAAAGAATAAGTCTAATTGGAACATAATCGGCCTCACTATTTGTATTGTCTTATGTGTCTATATGATCATGCTTTTATTGTGTACTTTGTCTGTTCGGCCTTAGTTATTCGGTTACCTTGCTCAGTATGAAGCGTACTGACCACCCGTTTCATGGGTGCTACTCATTCCCACGAGCAGAAGGCCCCACTGATCTAGTGCAGGTAGGTGACTCTATATTTGATGCCTACGACGCTTATGAGGCGTTGGGTGGGACCGAGAGCTGATTTCGAATCTAGCTTGGGGATCGAGAGTGGCATGGCCGGAGTCTGTTGTCACTTCACCTTTCTTATGTATTTAAGTCTATTTGTTTAAAGTGTATGACGTTTCAACTTTCAAAAAAACCCTTAAAACCGTATCTTGAATTGTACTTTGAACTTCCACATTCTGATTCTGTATTACTTAGGTTTTATCCATGAATGTATTATGCTAACAACTCGTATTTGTTGGTAAATCTGTTTTAGCATTAGCACTTGGTACCGGGACGATAGGAGTTAACCGTTCTGGTATTAAGTGTGGCGGTAACGCCCCCGAATTTACAAGTGTTATCTCTTATTTCCGATAAAATTTTTGAAATCAAACGAAATTTTTCAGTAGTAAATTTGGGGGTGTTACACCTTCACTCTGCACACAGTGGCAAAGGGTTACAAGGGAAGTAGTCCTACAACAATAACTTTTACTCAAGGATGGTAGGAGCAGATTGACCTAGCTAAGACACACTTAGAGAAGGCTTCAAAGAAGATGAAGAATTGGGCAGACAAGGTTCATAGACACCTAGAGTTCAAGGAGGGAGACTTGGTGATGGTGAAGTTGTCCTTGCAAGTGTTTAAGGCCTACCGCCAAATACACAAAGGCTTGGTGAGGAGGTACGAAGGGTCTTATCCTTCCCTAAAGAAGGTGGAAAATGTGTCTTATCAGTTAGATTTGCCATCCACGCTTAAGTTGCACCTAATTTTCCATATGAGTTTACTCAAGCCTTATCATGAGGACAAGGAAGACCCAACAAGAGGAGAAAGCAAGCGTGCACCACCTACAAATGTGACATCTTTCAGCCATAACGTTGAAGAAATTCTGGCCAATCGGGTAATCAAGAGAAGGGGGATGCCGAATTACAAGGAGTACCTCATTAAGTGGAAGGGACTACCCGAGAGTTAGAATAACTAGGAAAAAGCAGAAGATTTATAGCAATTCAAGGAAGCGATCCAGAGTTACTTGTCTTCTATCATCACCGAGGACGTCGATGGTTTCAATGGGGAAGAATGTCACGAGCCACGTCAAGAAACTTGCAATGAGGTTCCACGGGTTCCGAAATAATCTAGAATATCCTTGTATAGTCTAGATAGGTATAGAGATATATATAGGATTTTACACTCTCCTAAATGATTCTAGATGGTTCTAGAGGAGGATGGCTCTAGATCCTTCTACACTTATATAGATAAATATGGAAAATTCTAGAAACCCTAAAGGAGCACTCTAGAAACCCTAATAGACTTATTGGGCCACTCTAGAGAGATCCATTATTTCCATCTCTAGAATCTTCCTAGAGAAGAGGAGGGAGTGGAGCCTTACTTATAAATAGAAGGGGATAGAGGCATCTGAAAATTATAAAACAAAAAATGTATTTAAAGCTTCTCTCTTTATAATATAATATTCTTTCTCTCTAAAAGCTCTCTCTTAAGTTCTCTTGAAGAGTTCAGAGTAGTAGTCTCGGAGGCATTTTTTTGCCTAAGTAAATACAAAAGCTGCACATATCTAGGTTCGGTGAAGAAGTCGGTGCGTGACACATTAATCCTATCAAGTTCCAACTAGTTCAAGTCCAACCTCGATTTTTCTTTAGCTATTTCAAATGTGATGGTGTTAGTGTGACCTTTTTCGGTGCCAATACTTTTATCCAAAATGATGACTGATAGGAAGAGTATGGTTGGCAAAATAAGGACAACAAACATAAATGTACGAAAAATAAGTAAAAGTTAAAAAACAACCTATTTTTATTTGCTTAAAATGAGCTATAACCATGTGTGGATGTGATTTTTTGCTTGTTTTTTCTTCTTCTTTCTAAGTCTTGCCATATGTCTCAAGGCGGGTCAACTTTTACTGGATTAAGAGAAAAGTTAGCGCTAAGAAAGAAGTTAGCTATAAATTTTTGGGCCCAAATTAAAGAACTCGGAATATTTATACACATGAACATCGTTGGGGGGTAATTTCATTAAAACATCCACATAGTACTAAGAATAGTTTGATGTGGATTACAGGCAAGAAACACCACTATTTAAATTTTGATTGTTGTCACATAAAAAACATGTGTGAATTATACCATTGTCGCATGAGCATTATAGATTAAAACAATAGACATACGAATTAATTGGACTTAACCTTTTTAGCCCCGTCTAGACATTATATTAGTATACTAGTAAGTAGTAATTTCATACAAAGTATCATCTAATGCCTTTATTTTAATTTCTCTTTAGGCACAATTTGAGATTGGGCACAGGCTTTATACATTACAACTTCACAACTCATATCACACACAAAAGTTGAAGAAATGGTGATGATTTCGCCGAGGATAAATAAGTTGGGTGGGGGGGGAATCAATGGGTTGCTATCATCCATATACTTGAAAATACAATAAAGAAGAAAGAATCAACAATGGCTTTATTTTAAGAGGTTCTTGGCGCTATATTTCATAAGTAAATTTTATGGCTCAAACCATAAATGGAACCAGACCAAACTTTAATTTTACAATTCAGACAATAAATGCGGTCGGTCACCTTATAAGGTACTATCCTATTTTCCCAATAATTTTCTACAACCCGAACTCACTATGTTTAAGATCTAAAAGGTAGATTTATTATTTATTATTTATTTTTATTTATGCACCCACATTATCGTTGTATTAAACACATCCCTTGTAAATGGTATAACTACCATGTAACTGAAAGCTGGAAACCCTAAAAATTCATAGCTAGTTTAGAGTTACTTATCAAAAATAGATACTTATCTAAGATAATTATTTTTTTTTTAAAAAGTCAGACTAAAAAAAATTCTAAAATAACTTATTATTTAATTACATTTTATGAGTAGATCCAAAAAGGGCAAAAAATGAGACTAATAATGCATTAATATGTGAACTAAGGAACTAGAGTAAACAATAGTAAGTCATTTGCAACTAAAACATACATATATACAAAGTGAAGTTATAGACTAGATTTGACAAAAACTAGGTGAAAAGATAGCTAGGCAAAAAGCTTAAAAATTCAATATATATATATATATATATATATATATATAAAAGTTAACCTATAGTTAGTAAAAAAAATTCCCTACAAAATTGGCTCTTTTTTTTGTAATATAAAAAACAAGTTAATTTATCAATGAAAACAATGAGCTAAAAAGTATACAATGTAGGTTACAGAGAAGAGTGATAGTTATTGTTGGCTGTTGTTGACTATTTTATTTGGATTAATAAATTTACTAATGCTATGTTTGATTCTAATAAAATTTAAAAAAATTAAAATACTATTTTTTTTAACTTTCTTAAAAAAAATCAAATAATTAATATTTATAATTTTATTTTATTACTCTTTTTCTATCTCACTGTTTCATGTAAACCAAACACAAAAAATTATTTTTCTCTTTATTTTCTTTTTTTTTTAAAACTTTCTAAAAACCAAACAGAGTATAAAACAAATAAAATTTTCAAAAATGTAGTGTTATTTGTTCTCGAAATATAAACATAAACTACTTCTGTTCCTGTGAAATATGCCAAACACAAGGGTAGGAAGTAAATTTAAATAATTACCTCGAGCAACGCTGCTTTTGTGTTCTTGACCCTTGTAATAGAGCACCACATACGGATCCATTTTATCTTCAATTTCCATCGCACCAATCGGTCGAAAGAAAACAGAGTTAAATTAGCATACACAGGAAACCGATGCATATATATTGAGTAAAGAGACCAATTGGTTAAAGTTGGTGGCAGCAAGAGGATTTGAATTAGATTAGGCAGTTGAATTGAATCAGTCGCAAATCAGAAGAGGGTTCAAGAATCGAGGTGAATCAAACAAAAAGGCAAAAACACATGGCAGCATGTTATACTCGTAATAATTAATACGCAATCATCAATTTATCAAGGATTAAGGATTAGGCAATTATTTATCAAGCTTGACTTTAATAATCATTTTTTATGAAACATGAAAATACATTTCTTTTCTCTTTTTTTTTTGGTTGCAAGCAAAATAAAATAGATAAGAGATCAACAATCACAGGCTTGGAACTATACTAATTTTAGAAATTATTTAACCTAAAAAAATTTCAAAACAAATATTTATCTTATATAACTATTAGATCTAATTTTCTGAGCTCCACCGCAGATGACGAACGAAAACGACGATGAAAATTCGTAGAATAAGAAGAACATACTGAAGATAGTATCGGCGTCATGAAGACCTTTTGCCTCCACCAGATCAACCTCCATTATCCCCATCCTCCCGACTTCCTCAAAATTCTCTCTTTCTCTCTCTCTCCGAGTCTTCTAATTGCTCTGTCTCGCGCTCTCTGGTCCGTCGACGAACCCGATAATTTTGAAACTTATGATATAGAAACAAGGAATTTCCGTTTTCTTCTAATGTTTATTTATATGGAGCACGAAACGTCGCCTCTCGTTTGATGGATGACGACTCGGGGAGGACCCGGCCAACCTTTTAAGACTCGATGGCGTGGGTAGCTACACTACGTACCAACTATTCTCCTCTGGCCTTGCTGTTGGTTGGCACTGCTCTACAGACTGCAGTCATTGACCAACGTTCGTATTCAGAACAGGCCTTTTCCGCGCTACGCTTGACGTGTCTTTTCAGCACAGTCCTTTTCGGCTTTATGCATTCAAAGTTCAGCTTCTAAGAATCGGATCGTATCAAAAAACTAGAATTGGACCGTAAAATCTGGATTCAGTTTGAATCAGTTACAACGGATCTTTTTGATTCCGGAAATTAATGTTATATTTGGTTTTAAAACAATTAAAATTAAAATATTTTAAAAAAATTCTTTAAGAAAATTAAAGAGTTAATCTTTGATAATTTTTTCTATCTGAAATAAATCAAACATAAAAAACTATTTATCATATTTTTTTAATTTTTCAAGAGCTAAACAGAAGATATAAAAAATTAAATTTTAGTACTCGTTTGGTATGGGAGAAATAGGAGTGGAAAAATTACCCCTATATTTTATATATCTTGTATAATTTATTTAAAATTAAATATTTTTATTCTAATAAATACCCATTTTAGATCTTAATTTGATTCAAAATGAGTATTTCATTAAAAATATATTTATTATTATTAAATACTTAATATAAGAGGTACAAAATATAAGGAAAATTTTTCCACCCCTATTACCCCCATACCAAACAAGCCCTTAGTCCTATTTTGATCCCGTCACCTCTTCTATTCTAACTAATCTGATTTGGGTCACCTCTTCTAGTTTAACTAATCAACCATCAAAATCATTTCTTTTTTGGGAAATAGATGTCATTTGTAATTTAAATTTTAAACCCATTAGGTTTATTTCATTTTTTAAGGATTTTGATCCAAGACTTTTGTATCCAACTAATCTGAATCTATATATACACTCAAACAAGTATGGGTCAAACAGTTAAATACTTAGATCCAACCCACCATATTTATTTTGTGTGTGTGTTAACATTTATGTAAATTATTCATTTTTTCCTAAAAAAAATCATCTCATGTAAAATCTATTTACCCCTAGATCCAATAGATATAAGTCTAGGTTTGAACTGATAGATTTAGACTTAGATTTAGATCTAGATCTAATTATTGTAAACAATCATCCCTATTTGCACCGACATAAGACCAAATCATATTAGTTAAAATGGGGCAAAGAAATAGATTGTAGTTAAACCTTTAAATATTTTATATTCAATTAAAGTATTATATGTCACCATCTAACTAGTAAGTTAATACATCAATAATGATTTCGGTTTAAAATTGTAAGACAATACGCGTTAAACTTAATTTATTTTTATTTTTTGGTTATGGATCGGATAAAATATTTTGTGTTTATGTTGTAAGTTTTTGTTGTTGTGAATCTTAAATTAGTATCCCTTTTTTTCATAATCTTATTTTACTTTAGTATCAGAATTTCAAATGCGGACATATTTTAAGTTGTCTGATGCTAGGATTTGAGCTATTTGGAAAATAGGTCATTTACTATTTAGAAACCTTTGAAGGTAAAATATCCTTTTTGTCGTTCGTTTAGTTCAGATCTAACTAAATTTTTTTACCCCACTTAATCCCCAGCCTTGCCTTTCATCTTCTATCTCCATAACCCCAGCTTTCTCTCCTCTCTCTTCCTCTCCCTCTCTACCTCACAAATATGCCCCAGCTCGACACAAAAGTATGTATTTTTTCTGTTAAAATTGCTTTCGGATCTATAATTTTTAGGCAAATTGATTTATGTTGCACGAAATATTAACACCATAAAGTGTCTGATATGTTGGAAATTGACAATGGATCTAGGAACTTTGCATTGAGATATAACATTGTGGATGGGGAATGTGCATCAAGATTTGACGCTGGAAATAGGTATATGCATCAAGATTTAATGCTTAAGGGTAAGGGTTAGTATTTATGGAGGGTTAGGAAAGCTGCATCAACCCGTGACGCTGGGGAGGGTCGGATGCATGCAAATCTCACTCTGAGGAGGGAAGAGCTGCATCAAAATCTGAAGTTGTAAGGTGCTAGTTGTGTGAATTCTTGATGCTGAGATGCGTTAGGTGCTCTGAGTCTTGATGCTAGTAAGGTTTAGCAACGTGAAATTTTTATGCTAGGGAGGGTTATTTGTGTAGAGGTTTGACGTTACGTGTAATACTCCATATATTTTACAAATGGTTGAATGAGAATTGTGCTCATTTTTGGACCTTTGATTTTAATTTAATGTTATGATTTGGTTTGAGGCAAAGTTTGATTTGAAATCATGTTGAAAATGGAGTTTATTGAGGTTTTTTGGAAAACCGATCAACTGGTATTTTGTTTCAGCAAATTGGATTTTCTCGACTAAATCGATCAATTGGCTTGTAGAATAGTCGACTAGTAAGCCCAAACCCATTGACTGGTTGGTCAAACAAGTCATATTTTTCAAACTTGATTTTCTAAAAAATCTCTTATACTTAAATGGAACCTTGCCATGCCAATTTATCCCTAAGAGATTCATAACCATTTTCATGATGCATTAACCTCGAACTATTACCTCAAATCAATCTAGATGACAATTGGGACAACTGAGGGGGAGAGATGACCTCAGCATTGTCATCTTTCTCCTCTCTCCTCTACACGATTCTAATATCAATGTTTCGATCTTAGGCACGACTTTGAGTAGCTGGAAGATTCCTTCCACACTGTATTTCCATTACTTCACTCGTGTATGCTAATTCTTGCTTAATTAACCTACATTATTCAGAAACACCATTTGATCTCTGGAGAATAGGTTAGCATATCTTGGACGAAATCCATCCATTTAGCTTGAATTCAAAATGTCAATTGTAGGATTTTGAGTTGATTCCTGAACCCTTTGTGTTTTCCTTTGATTGGTTGGCTATAAACAACCCTAATCATCCCTTATATGCACCTTTTCTTTCAACTAATGAAGTCTCTAAGTCTGATATTTACTCTCTTCTTTCTGCCCTTCAAGTCTTGCCAATCAATTTTCTTACACTTTTTTGATCCTATCTCTGACTCTCTTTTGTTTCAATTGTTAAGTAAGGTGGAGTTAGATTCTGATAAAAAGGTTGAGTGATTCAGCTGATCATTTCCTTGTTTTTTCACCAAGTTTGTATATTCTTCTTTCTTTCTATTTTAAGTTCAAAATTTTAATAAGGTTTTGGTGTAAATTTCTAAGTTTAAGATTGTGGTTTTAAGGTTTTAAAAGCTAAGAATTTCCATAATTAGAATTTATGGGTTTAAAGGAGATTTTGCTTGCATCAAGTAAGTGATTTTTGCTTTCAAAATGTTAGTGAGTATTCCTACATATTTTATGTTCCTTTAAGTTAACTAATGCATATGTGGCATAAGTGTATATAGCCTGAATGAGTGGTTTGGATGGTTAGATGGCATAATTTGAGTAAAAAATATGAAAAATGGTAAAAATATGATATGATGATTACATATTGTGAAATGTAAGTTAATTTGGTTGAAAATATGTTAAAATAAGTTTATACATGTTTAATATGGATAAGTATGATTTATATGTAAGAATGCGCATGAAAATTAATGGTTTGGTGCTATGTTAGGGCAAAATGATTAACTGGTTAGGAAAACCCAATCAACTGAATCCTAGAAGAGTTGACTGGTTGACCCAACCCGTCTACTGGTAAGCCTGTAGAGACCTTAGTCTTACTCTCGCCTTAAACACATTGACTACTTGAGAATAACTGATCGATTGGTCTATTAACTATCGACTGTTTGCTCCAACCAATCGACCAATTTGAGGAAAAGCATGGTCTGGTTGAGTCAAACCGATTGACTGGTCAACCCAAACCAATCGAGTAGTTGGTGCAACCGATTTACTGGTTAGGCCATACCAATTAAGTGGTTTGACTGGTTTCCATGGTTTGTTTCCTTTCGGTTTGGTTATGCTTTTGAGGCTATGTTTGGGGACTATGATATGATTATTAATGGGATAGGATTATTGACCTAATGAAAGGACTAAAATGAATCACAATTTATGATATGCTCTATTAGTAATATAAAGACTAGATGGGTATTTCACTTATGATAAGTGATAATATTGAGAAAAGAGTAGTAAAACTCAACATGGGCTTCAACAAAATGATAAGATGGGCATGATTAATATGATACAAGGAAAAATGGAAACCCACATGGTTAGAAAAATGGAAAGAAAAGGATTGGCATGGAATAAATATGGAAAATTTCCTTGCTTGCTTTGTATAGGGCTTGTTTGATCACTTATCCTTATAAATAATATACTAATCATGTAAAGTGAAAGATAGTCAAGTTGAGTATGGGTCTGGGTTACTCGATCCTCGATTAGCTACCAGGGATTAGTTTGCCTTCGGATGTTTTGGAGCCTTCAGGCTTTACTATCAAGCGGGATCCTAAGAGATCTTGGTACCTTACCTACTCTAAACACTAATAATGTACTAGGGGATATTTATACTAAAGGGTCTGGTTACCTAGGTGGTTAGATTCGGCCTGGACTTATGTCCATTCTAGTGATTGGCTTTAGTCTGAACTTATGTCCGCTTGGTTATTAGCTTCAGCCTAGACTTTATGTCCCTTATTTAGATAGGCTTCTATGGTATGTGTGACCATGGGGTGGTGTACAGTCCATCACTCAATGATAATAAAATATAAATTATAAATAATTGGTTGATAAAATATGAACTATGGCCAAGTGAATGATTAATAATTGGATAAGGATGGGAGTAATGGTTTAAGTAACCAAAAATGATAAGGGTTGGTTATACACTTGAAAAATGACTTAAACAACACATTGTTTATTGAATGGGATATTGATTGGATGATTGAATTGTCTCATATATGGCTAAGGAAATAGTATAACCCAAAGAATTGAGTAATTGAGAATAAACCCTAGAGGTTCCCTGGATTTTATCTATTATTACATGCGTGAGTATCTATGTGATGATAATGTAAAACCAAGCATGATATATTTTACTTTGTTGGAGTTATGCATGATAACATGTCCTTATTTACTCTTACATTTATATTTATATAAATTAATTATGACACATGTTATATGTTATAACCATGTACGATGGATTAGTATACTTGTGTTTACATTAAGGGAGCTACTTGACTTGCTTAGTACGTAGCACATTAATGTGCGCGTTTGCTCGGTCACCTACTTATTCCCATGAGCAAATATCTATGTGTAGGTTTTTAGGGATGGCTAGTAGAGGGACCTAACTCAGTTAGGTTGAGGCTTGAGAGTAAGGACATTCGAAGATTTTTGGTGGGGTCCATGGAGGACCGAGATTTTAATTTGGGTGTCACACGCTAATATTATTTTATTATAGCCCCATATTCTTATCTACTTGTGTTTAGTAATGATTTGGTCGGAGCCAATAAGGTCCTTTGATGTAAACAATCTTTTAAGATGTTTATGTAATTTATGTTCATGCACTCCGTTATTTTTAAAAGTATTGGTTAGTTTTAGCCTTGTATATTATATGGGACAGACAACGGACGTCTATCCTATGTCAGCGGACATCTATCCTATGTCAGGTACGACGTTAACACCCTATTTTTCCTAGGTATGCTTTCAACTTCCACATTGTTTTAAATAAATTTTTTTGGGTAGCAAAAAATGGATGTGTTACATTGCGTGAATCTTGTGGGTGTATTAGAGCAGGTGTGTGAATTTTTTACATTAGAAAAGGCTAGGTGCGTGAATTTGTGAAGCTAGGAAGGGTAGTTTGTGATGTGGTTTGATGTTGCATGAATTTTGTAGGGGTATTAGTGTAACTACGTGAGTTTTTTATGCTGGAAATGACTAGGTTCATGATATAATGCTAGGAAGGGTAGTTTGCATCGAGGTTTAATGCTAGGAAGGGTAGTGTGAGTTGAAGCTTAATGCTAGATGTGTAGTTTTTATATACCTAGTTTGCATTATCTTTGCTGAAAACACTTTCTTCTTAGTACCTTCGGTCCATGGAGAATAAAGATGAGGTGAGGATTTTGGGACGAAAAAATGAAAACAAGTAAAATGAAAGATGAGAAGAGGAAATGGGGAGACAATTATGGGCGGGCTTAAATAGAAAATATTGAGAGGGTAATTTGGTTTAATCTATCTTTTTTTATTTTCTAAATATTAATTATAGGTTTTTTAAATAACAATACCATCTTATTAAAAGAAAAAGTCAGATTTGGTCCGATTTTGGTTTCACCGCACTTGTAACTTTAATAATAATGTAACTCAATCTATATGTTACCAATGGTTAAGTGATAAAATGGGAAATCATTCACAACCGTAGCTTCTATTTATTTAATAAAGAGCTCATGTTTTCTTTTTGATAAGTAAGAATGATTTTATTACTTTAAAATTTAGTGTCACACCTAGCCATTATCCATACCTAATGTGAAAATACGAATAACTAATTCATGTAGTTAACATAGCTATAATAACATGCAGAACGCTCACAAGCCACTATTTTTTCCGATGGAATAGAATATAAAAACATCACCTTAGACCTACTCACGTGCTCTTTCACTTTAAGTGATTATTATCTTATTCATGATAAATTCTCAGGCATCGAACACATCAAGAAGATAAATACATCATGCAGGTCAAGGTCCTTAATCTCCTCAAATCCTAGTTACACACTCTTAGCATTCAATCTCCCATATTTATTATTTGACCACAATTATAATATATCACTCTCAAATATAATCATTATTATTATACCCATAATTCACGGTCTAACTCTCATGTCTTACACATACATTAATAATCTTATCCCAAGGTATTACTCACAAAAATATCTAAAAACCCTAATCTCACATATTAGCTATAATTCACCCATGAGGCTCATATGATTACTAAGTTCAATAAAAATCCTCATAAGGCCACTCCTTAGAAATATATCTAGAATCCGAATGACCTCTAGATTTTACACATATAATGATAACATTATAGTTTTGAGTTATTATGTACTAATTAAACCATTATTTCATTGAAGGACCCCCCAAATAAACAATAATACCTCCAAACATTCCTCAAGGTATCATTATCATATTTTAATCCACTGAACACATAAAATATCAAAATATCCTTATTATCCCATAATGACCAAAATACCCTTAAGGACAAAAATAACCTTTATTTTATAAATTCTTGTACCTTCCACACATATTATTTTCCAAATCCACCTATCATCATCATACCTTATAAATATGTTTATGTCCATTATCATAGCTTGTTTGGCCAACATTTCATGCCATAAAATATATTTCCACAATTATATCATTATCATAACAAAAATCATAACTATACCTCTTACTCATTCTCACTTTCTTTCAAACATAATATCCATAACATTACAAAATATCATGATCGAAATATATTAAATCATATAGCAATGATATCATGTAAAACACACATAACCATACAAGAAAATAACACAAAACCCTAAACATCGATTGGTATACTTACTAACTAGGAAACTGGGCTTTAAGTACAAAAATACTAGACTTCTTCCTTTGAGATTACAAGAATGCTACCTACAAAAAACAACAAAATCTATGGTTAGGCTCAAAGAGTATAACCGAGGGAGAAATTAAGGTAAAGAGGGTAAAAATGGAAATTAATATAGTCAAATGGAAGCTTGAGATTGTAGATGTGTGGTGGATCTATGGTAAAAAATTTAGTGGTGTTTGGACAAGGTTTGGAGGTGTAAATAGGGGTGCACGGCCGAAATGGGTTGTTCCATGGTCGTGCTACAAGCAGTGCACACCCTGGTCGAGAGTTAGGATCACACATGACTAGGGGTAAAGTGGTACAGTCATGTTCAATCATTGGTAAATAGGCCACAAGTCAAACAGATGAGCACGGGCATGCATCTAGGCCTTACACAAGCGTGCGAGGGTGCATGGGTAGGTTGTACTGGGTAGCATGGGCGTGCGATAGAAAATTTTATTATTGTACGGTCATGCTTGAGGCCATGTGTTTCTCTAAAATGTGATAGGCGAGCGAAAGAAGAAGGGAAAAGAGAAGGTGGTCGGCAGCGGTGGTTGGTGATGATGCTAGGGAAGGTTGGGGTGACCTTGGGTGGTCGATCCACCGATGTTGGGTGGTGTGCGGTGGTGCATGGTGGTGATGTTGGTGGAAAGTGTGGCTCGGTAGGGAAAAATAGGATACAAAAAGGAATAAGAAGAAAGAAGGAAGGAGAAGAAAGGAATGAGAGGGGCTTAGGGTAGGGGACCTTTGACACAAAATGGAAAAATAGAGGCCCAACAAAGAGGAAGGAAGGAGAGTGTGGTGTATATATGTGTGTGTGTCTGTCTGGTGTGAACAGTGCAAAAGGAAAGCAAGGGGAAGCCATGAGATCATTGATGCAAGGGAGTGGTGTAGGTCACAAGGGGTGGAAGCGGAAGTGATGGTTATGTGTTGTGTTGAAAATACAGGTGATGGTAATTGTATGTTGTATAAGGATGAGAATGGTGGCAGGGGAGGTGTTGTGTGTGGGTGTGTTGCATGAAAATGAAGATGGCAGGGGAGAGGATGATGGATGATGGTGATAATAGAAGCTGCAAAGGTGATGGGAGATGGTGCAAGTGAAGGGGATGTAAATTGCAAATACATGTCAATCTTTACAGCAAAAGGAGAAAGGAGAAGAAAGAAAATAAAAGGAGAAAGGAGAAGAAAGAAAATAAAAGGAGAAAGAAAAGGAAAAGAGAAAAGGTTGGGAATTAGCCAAAATAGATAGGATTAGTGGTAAATTTTAACGGATTTGAGATTAGGTTACAAAAATACAGTTTATCTAGGTCAAAGATTTAGGATTTAGTTAAGGTTCTAGGATTAAGAAATTAGATTAAGGCTAAAATAAGATTTTTCGAGATTATAATCAAATTAGGGTTCTAATAATACAGCATTGGGCTAAGAAAAACTTTGGGGTATTACATCATTACCCCCTTAAAAGAGACTTCATCCCTGAAGTCAACAAGTCTAGGTTAGGGAAGAAGAGAAAAAGAATATAAGGAAGGCGATCTCGGTGGCCAAATCTATCAGATTTACTACTATACTACAGGGGACTAATCCCTTAAAAGAGAGAAACCCCAAACCCTAACACACCTGAGCTGAAAAGCTCGGCATACGCCTCACGCATATCCGTCTCGGTCTCCCAAGTAGCTTCTTCTACTCCATGATGGCTACAAAGAATCTTCACGAGTGGAACGAAGCTGGTTTGGGTCCATTGAATCTTGGTATCGAGAATCCTCAAAGGCCTCTCCTCGTAGGTCAACAAATGGTTATCCTCGATCTCATTTGGTCAGATCACGTACAATGGATCTTTGACGTACTTCATCAATTGGGAAATGTGGTAGACATTATGAACTCTAGCCAACTCTGGTGGAAGCACTAGGAGGTTTGCAACCTCGCCAACCCTATCAAGAATCTCATATGGATCAATATACCTTGGGCTCAACTTATCCTTCTGACCAGATCTCTACACTCCCTTAATAGGTAAAACTCTCATCATAACTCTATTCCTTGGCTCAAAACCATCATTACGATATCTCTAATCTACGTAGCTCTTCTGATGACTCTGATCTGCTCTCATCCTATCCTCAATCAACAGAACCTGCTGAGTCTTCTCCTCAATCAACTCCGGTTTAAGTACAACAATATCACTAATGTCACTCTAACACAAAGGTGTTTGACATTTACGTCCATACAATGCCTCAAAGGGTGTCATCCCTATGCTAGTATGATAATTGTTGTTGTACAAGAACTCAACCAAATGAAGACTATCTTCCCAACTGCCTCGAAAATCCAAAACCTAAGCTCAAAGCAATCCTATAAAGTTTGAATCATTCTCTCAGTATGTCCCTCCATAGTTGGATGAAAAGTAGTAATCATCCTCAATCTCGTGCCCATAGCCTCCTGTAACTTTCCCTAAAAGTGCGAAAGGAATATTGAATCCTGATCGGAGACTATGTCGGTAGTGGTAATATGCCTACTCACCAAAAACCTCAAATATGCATCGACGAGCTGATTCATATTCCGAGTCGACTTCATTGGCACAAAAAACAACTGACTTAGTCAACTTATCGATGATAACCCAAATCATTTCACAACCGCTATGAGTCCTCGGTATCCCACTCACGAAATCCATTGAGATGGAGTCCCACTTCCACCTCAAAACATCTAAAGACTGAACTAATCGTAGGTCTCTGATGCTCAATTTTAACCTTCTGGAAGGTCAGGCACCTCAACACAAACTATGCTACCTCTCTTTTTATGTAAGGCCACCAATAGATCCTCTTGAGGTTCTAATACAAATTATACCCTCCTTGGTGTATGGAATATGGAGTATAGTGACCTTCTTCCAAAATTTGGCACTTCAAATCAGTGTAACTCTGAGGCATACACCAACGACCTCTATAGCGAATGCTACCATCCTTATGAATTCCGAAACCCTCAACTCTACCATTCTAAATCTTCCACCGAATCCTTTTGAGCTTAGCATCCCCAGGTTGTCCTGCTCGAATCTCATCAAAACCATTGTTGTAATCGTCAAAGCACACATCTAAATCTCTATAGCACCCTGTTAGATCATTTCTATCCCCATATCACCAAAATCCTCTAGAAAACGACAAGACACCACCACAAAACCTAAAGAATATGATGTCTTCCTACTCAAGGCATCTGCAACAATGTTGGTCTTACCTCACGGTAGGTCAACTCAATATGATAGTTCTTCACCAACTCTATCCATCTCCTCTACCTCATATTCAAATCATTCTAAGTGAATATATACTTGAGACTCTTATGGTAAGTGTAGAATCTACACTTAGTATCATACAAATAATCCCTCTAAATCTTCAACACAAAAACGCCAGCTGCCAGCTCTAGGTCATGCATTAGATAGTTCTACTGATGCTGCTTCAGCTACTACCTTACTATGCTACATCAAAACAGAACCCAATTCATGCTTCAAAATATCGTTTTAGACATAGAATCCATTAGTACTCGAAGGCAGAGTCAAAATTGTTGTTGTAGTCAACCACTACTTCAACTCCTAAAATGCTCTCACAAGTATCATCCCACTAGAATCTAGTCGTCTTCTTCAAATGATTCGTCATCGAATGAGCTACCTTCAAGAAATTGAGAACAAAGAATTTGTAGTATTTATCCAAACCCAAGAAACTACGTACCTCGGAGACACTAGAATCTTCGTCGGGTCCACGACAACTCCTCCTACTGACACCACGTGTCCCAAAAATACAACTTCCTAAAGCCAAAACTTGCACGTCGAGAGTTTTGCATACAACTTATGCTCTCTCAAGAGTGAAACAATTGTTTGTAGATGCTGATTATGCTCCTCTCTACTTTGAGAGTATACCAAAATGTCATCAATGAAGACCACAATAAACTGATCGAGGAACGCTGAAAATTCCTTACCATCAAATCCATAAAAATGGCAAGCGCATTAATGAGCCAAAAGGCATCACTATAAACTTGTAGTGCTTATATTGTTTCCTAAAGGTCGTCTTCATGATGTTTGCTTCAGCGATGCACAACTGATGATAACTTGACCTCAAGTCAATCTTCGAGAAGGTCGAAGCACTCTAAAGCTGGTCAAACAAGTCATCAATCTTTAGAATCAGATAGCGGTTCTTCACCATCAACTAATTCAAACCTCGGTAATCTATACACAGGCAAAGGCTCTCATCCTTCTTCTTTACAAAAAACATTGGCTCTCCACATGGAGACACTCAATCGAATATACCTGTGAGCCAACAAGTCCTCCAATTGAGTCTTCAACTCTCTCAACTCTACCGATGTCATCTAGTAAGGCACCTTAAAAATAGGTTCCGCCCCCAGTACCAACTCAATGGTGAAATCTATCTCTCGTGCCAATGGCATACCTAGAATCTCCTTAGGAAACACATATGGAAACTCCCGAGCAACAAAGATGCCCTCCAAAGTTGACACATCCTTGTTCAGCTCCTAAACCCTGGACAAAAACATAGGGTAACCTCTATGCACCAAAGAATATAATGTATGGGCATATACGACCTTTATCATAGGCCTAGGCTTGCAACTCCGATAAAAGACCCTAGCACCCTAAGGTCCCCGCAACATGGCTTGCTCCTACGAACAATATAGCACCACCTTATACCTCCTTAACATATCCATTCCAAGGACAATGTCAAAATCCTGAAGGTCCATCTCAACTAGATATACTAGGAAGTTAACCCCACCTATTTCTAAAGTCACATCCGAGTAAAGCCTAGTATAGTCCAATCTATCCCTAAAAGGCAACAAAACATATATAAATATAGAAGAAGATGAAGCCAACGTAGCTTTAGCAACAAATGAAGATGACACAAACGATAGAGATGTTCATAAATCAAATAAGATATAAACTAGTAGCTAGAGGATTGAGACACATCCAACTGCTTATCAGCCTCTGCTTGGCTGATGACATTCAGGTGTCCACCTAACTACCCTCCTTAGTATCCTCCACGATACCCTCTAGAACCTTGAGACTATCCTCCTCCCTTCTAAGGGAAAGTGTGAGGTCCCTGTGGTATCCCCTGAATCTCTCTAAGTTATCCACTGGGTGGGGCAGGTGCTCTCTACTGAAGCTACTACTGATGCTACTATAAATCTGCTGCTGAAAAGCCTATTGTTATAGAATCAATGGTTGTTATTGTTGATACTGACCCTACTAATGCTGACACTCAAAAGACTAGTGGCCCAGCTGACCACATGTCCTACACTAAATCAAAGTGCCCCCAAAAACTCTACCCTGGATGATCCTAACCACAGAAACAACACGTGAAGTGCCTTGGATGACCTTAAGATCTGCTCTAACCTCCCGACTGACCCTAGTGTTGGTACTAACCTCCCTGAGACTGGTTTTGACCTTGCTGCTAAAACTCTAGAGGTCCACCTCCTTGGTACTAGATCTTGCCTCTAGAACTTTGCTTCTCAAGCTTCCTCTTACCTAGAATAGAAGCCTACTCTTGAACCAAAGTAGTGGTGATACACGGCCTTTCATACATCGTGGCTAAGTCCTGAAAATCCACAGCACTTATCATCCTCTTAATGCTAAAGTGGAGTCTTTACTCAAACTAATACACTACAATCAACTCACTAGCTGCAATCCCTGATGAAAACATCAGCAACTCCGAAGATTGAGCATGGTACTACATCACCATCATTCTCCCTTGAGTCAACTGCATGAACTCCTTGAACTTATCCCTCTTAAGACTCTCAAGGAAAAACTTAGCACGAATCACCTCCTTGAAATCCTCCTAGGACATCTTCGATTTTCCTATGCAAGACAACCTACCTACTAGGTTTCGGCAACTCCACGTAAAAAGAAGGTTGTAATTCTCACCTTCTGAGTGGGTGGGCAAATAACTACCTCAAACGTCCTATCAAAATACTAAATCCATACCTCTAAGATAATCGGGTCCTCATCTCTGGTGTATATCGGTGGGTGATGTCCAGTAACCCTCCAAAGCCAATCTTCTCCGATACCTTAGTGTGGGTAATGCGAACGTGATGGTGGCGGCTAAGGCGGATGTTAGACGAACTCGATGAACACCTCGAAGGTCTCTTCCAAACAACTAACGTGGTCATTAAGTGCCATGACAACTAACTAGCTACAAGATAGAAAACATGTTAGAACTAAGCCTTCCTAGCTTACTAACACATAATACATATAATCACATTTTAAGGCCAACTAGGCTACCTATCCTTGATTCCTCACAAGTTAATCGAGGTTTTCAAAAGGAAAATGGGTTTTCTGAAATGTGAAATAGACCATTATTGTAATACCCCAAATTGAGTGGAGCATTATAAGGATTGATTTGGCTACTTATATCAACATGGTATACTATCCTTTTGGTGATTCCATCCTAAGAACTCCACAGTTAAACGTACTGGCTGTGGAGCAATTTTAGGATGGGTGACCTTCTGGGAAGTTCTGAAAATTTCTCGGAAAGTGCATGAGTGAGGACAAAGCGCACTGAAAGGACTCGTGTTGATTTGTGGGGTCAGCCGATCAATCCAAAAGTACTTCAAGGTAGCCCCCGCATGGTCGTATCGACTCGGGGTGTTACAATTATTGTAACACCCCTAAAATTTACAGTTGAAAATTTTCATTTGTTATGGAAAGCCATGCACTAAAAATGGTGTGTGCTACTGCCATGATCAGTACAAGATTGACCCTTGGCCAATCTCATACTAACCACAAGGCTAAATGTACAAAAATTATTAACATGAATGATCAATAGAAACCATAATAGCAACATTCATTAATAAAACTAGAGTACGCAAATGTCAAGGTTAATATAGAACTAAAATAAGGTACGAAACAACTTCCTCTATGGGGAAATAAAAAAAGAGTAAAAATATCAAAAAACAACAAGTTTGAAGAAAACCCTCTCGGACCCCACACCAAGTACATCTGATCGCCACAATGCCCCATTTAAGGCATCATACACATCAAAATCAGCAGGGCATCATCTCCTACCGACAAAAACTCAAGAGGGGCCACTACTCGTGGGAATGAGCAGCACCCATGAAAGGGGTGATCAGTACACTACATACTCAGTAAGGTAACCATATAGCTAAGATAGGGCATAACATATAAAAGGTGAATAATATAAGTAGTAAGTCAATTAGGTTAATCACCATTATTAGAATTTAAGCCATTAATTATATCCATGTAAGTACGGAAACCCTACTATTATATCCAGTGGAACAAAAATAACTACTTTAGGGCAGAATGCACCTGACCACTATTATAGTCAGTGGAACAGTCTCTAAGGCAAAATGCTCCAAGCCATTATTATATCTAGTGGACCGAACTCATCCTAACCTAGCCCTGACCTATGTGATATTCCACTGTAAGTAATTAGTGTCTTTTCCATGATTTATTACCATCCAAGGTTTAGTTTATTGAGCTTAGAACCCCCATTATTATAGCTAGTGGAAAAAAAATACTTCTCTAAGATAGAACACACTTGACCACTATTATAGCTTATGGGATGAAAATCATCCTAAGCCTGGGCTCGGCTCAATAATTTCACTTTTATTAATTAGTGTGTATTCGTGTCTTATTCCATAAGTAACTCCCAACTAGACAGGCACACCCCCAATGAAGTTCCCCAACTCATTATCACTCTTCCACCCCCAGACTTCCTGAATGACCCTATCCCATAGCTTGGTACCTCTACACTTCCCAAGACTCTAGGACCCCTTTTTCTCCTTCCACCCTACTCACCATGAATCTAAAATCCCCCACACATGTGGGTCAAGGCCCACTTTCCGATTCTCCACCAAGGCTCACCATCGCATACTAGGGTTTTCCCTTGAAACCCTAATCTAACCTATGTGGCCCTAGTCTCTCATTTTCCTATACAAACCATACTCCCCCTTAATTCCAATACCATCACCCCACTCAACCCACTCTAAACATCACAACCCTACTCTCCAACTTTCACATGTGATAAAGAATCGTAGTTGGTCATCCCAAAACCCTAACACACATATTTTCTTTTACACCTTCCCTTGATACACAAACTCCACCCTCCTTTTTACTAGACTCACACCCTTTATATGACACATTTCTAATCACAACCCAAAATCCAGCCAACCTCTTTAAACTCTCTTATAATACCCCCATATTAGGGTTTTCCCCCAAAAACCTTAGTTAGGCTCCCATGCATACTTCCACCAACCCACGCACTATCTCTTCCCAAACACTCCAATCACCCAAAGTACTCTTTCCTCTCCATGTTTAACCCTCAAACTAACTTCTATCACATAAGTTTTTCCCCCATACAATGGCTAAACACCTCATGCAAGCTTCACACTCCCCATGAGAGATTTTACCTTAACCCTTCATTTTATTACTTTCTTCCTTTATTTTACCACCCATATGTCATAATACACTTAGGTTTTTTCCCCACTTCTTCTTACTCACTCCACCCTCTTTATTTCTTTTAAATCCCCAAACCATTTAACCCACCTAAGGCCTCTAAGCATGCATGTTATACCATAATAACCATTTATAAGAGCATGCCATATATAACAAGTCATATCACCTATATTACACATAATATAAATCATACACCATATACCTTAGCTCCTTGCAAGCCAAGCTACACTACACACATATTTAGTTCATATTCTCGTATGAGTACACAACACATACCATTACACTCATAAGCATATAAATGATAACAAACCCAAGCCTTAACTGTATCCTTACGTAATAGGACACGGGGCTTGGAGCATGAATCCTACACCTCCTCACTAGAAGGATTTTGTTCACAACCTACAAGAAATGGAATACTAGTCATTTAACCTTCTTCTTACTCCTTTTTCCTTTTCTTTATTTCCTTAACTAAACATTAGTAGTAGTAGTAGTAGTAGTAGTAGTAGTAATAAAATGTTTCAAATAAAATATACTAACTAAGTAAAAGAGATAAGGACACAACCAGAAGGGATAACAGGAATGGGGCGGTGCACGGCGATGGTGGTGGTGGTGATTGAAAAGGAAGGGTTTGGGGTAGGGAAAGAGGAGAGGAGCTAGGTTTTCTTGGATGGTAGGGTTTCTAGGTCAGAGGGGGTTATGGTGGTGGTGGTGGTGGTGGTGTCTCACAACGGCGGTGCAAGAGGCAGCTGTGGTGGTGGCTGAGAGGGAACGAGAGAAAAGGAGGAAGGAGGGAAAGGAAAGGGGAAATGTGGTGTGGAAAGGTAGGGGAAGGTTTTTTGGCTAGGAAGGGAGGTCGTGAGGGTGGTGGTTGCTGTGGTGGTGGTGACACAGGGCAGCGTAAGCGGCAGAGATGGGTGCAAAAGGGCAGCTCTTTGCACAAGTGGGGAGAGAAAAGGATGGGGAGTTAGGGGCAGGGGAAGGTCTTGTTGGGTGGAGGGTGATGTAGAGAAGAGAAAAAGAGGGTGTAGAAATGGTGGTGGTAGTTGAAGAGGCTGTGCGAGTAAGGTTGGGGGTGGTTTTTGAAAGACAAAAAAGAGGGAATGGAAGGATCAAGGGGGTATATATAGGGGAATATGGTTGAGGAAGTGGACAACTAAGGGAAGAAGACAAGGGGAGGGGGTTGGTTGCCGACCGACACATCTACACACCAGGGGATAGGGAAGGGAGATAACAAGGGGTGTAGAGGGTTAGGTGGGGTATTGGGGTTGCAACCAGGGCATGCTCGATCACCAGCAAATAGATCACAACTCAAATAAATGAGCAGAGGTGTGTGTCTAGGCAGTGCGCAAGCATGCGATAGGAAATTTTAGTATTGCACGGTCATGCTTGAGGCATGTGTAGGCCGTGTGTTTTGTAAAAATATGACAAACATGAGGAAGAAGAGGAAAAAAGAGGCGGTGGTCATCGGCAATGGCTGGCAACGGTGTTGGGGAAGGTTAGGTAGCAGCAGGAGGAGGAGGAGGAAGGAGAGTGGCTCAGGGCAGTGGCTCTTTGACACATAAATGATAGAGTGAAGGCAAAATAAGGAGGAAGGAAAGAGAGTATGGTATATATATGTATGTGTGTGTGTGTGTGGTGTGAATGACAATACAAGGTAGACATGGGAGAAATAGTGCAGGGGTGGTGTGGGTTACGAGTGGTGGCAGTGGAGATGATGGTGAGTGTGTATGTTGCGTACAGATGAGAAAGAAAAAGAAGAAGGAAGGGGGTTTGTGTGTGCATAGGTTGAGAAGTAGGGATAAGAGAAGAAGAGGAATATTGGTGATGGATGATGGATGGCTACAAAGGAGATGATGGGAGATGGTGCAAGTGGAGGAGAAGCACAAGATGCACCAAAATTCAACTATTACGACTAAGTTGATGGGAGAAGGAGAAGAAATAAAATAAAAGGTGAAAGAAAAAGGGAAAATAGAAAATGTTAGCTATTAGTTTAGGTGATTTTGGATTAGCTAAAATATTTAGGATTAGTGGTAATTTTAGCGAGTCTGAGATTGGGTTACAAAATACGGCTTATTTAGGTCAAAGATTTAGATTTGGTTAAAGTTTTGGGATTAAGAAATTGGGTTAAGGCTAAAAATAGGATTTTCTTGGATTTAGAATCAAATTAGGGTGTTAATGATATGGGATTAGGCTAAAAAAAATTTTAGGGTGTTACACAAACACCCTTGATCATTCTGCAAAACCCTGCCTCTCCCAAGCTCCCTCTTACACATAAACTCTCCATTTCTCCCCGTCGTCGCTCTTTTCCTTTCACCATTTATATTTGCTGAAACACATACCCTCACCAGCCTCCCTACCTTGCCACCATCCACCTACATCAAAGCCCCACACCCTACATCAGCTATCTATATCGCAACTCCCCCATCAACCACGCATAAGACCCCCACAACCTCCCCTTCTTCGTGCACCTTCTCCCTTTTCCTTTGCCTTCAGCTCTCACCACCAAAACAAACACACCACCACCGTCCATTTTTATTGATCCTCGCCCTCCAACTTCAGTAATATATGCCATAGCCACCCCCTAATATGCACCTTAACCCACTAAATCCTAACAACGCCCCTAAAGATTCCCTATCTTGATTGCTCCACTTTCCTTGGCTTTCCTCTTACTTAATCCACCAATTAGTATCCCTAAATTATTTTAGTAATTTTTTGGATTATTATTGTGTAATATTATATCCTAATATATGTATGTGTTTGGATGTTAAATTCCTAGGTATTCCTTGAGAGCTTTAGAGAAGGATCCTTTTGTATAAGCTTGGGTTAGGTAAATCCAATCACTTATAGGACGGTAAAAAATTATTTTCAATTATGCTAAGAAATTTTAGACCTAGAATCATGCTAGTTTTTATGCTTTTCAATTATTTTAGCATGCATGATAAAATGATAGTATGCTAAAAGGATGATAGGAATGATTAACAATAATTAAGTTGTATGCATGGTAATATGTCAAATATTTTACATCCGCATGTCTAAGAGCTTGTTAGGGATTCCATTATTCTTATGGTATATGCGTCATGAATGCTCATGCATGGAAGTAGGGTTATGATAGTTCATATGGATACGTATGTATATAATTAGGGTTAGCTTATGATAAATTATATTTCACATGGCCTAGGGTTAAAGATTTGCTCCTATATGTACTATGATGATAATATGTCTATTTAAGTGATGTTTCATGCTTTAAATGTGCACGTGTATGCTACATGAAAGATGTGTCACATGATAGTCACATGATTAGGGTTTTGGTGGGCCCAACCCACTAAATTCTTGAAAAGTGGAAAATATAATTAATCACTAATATAAAAAGATGTCCTACATGCTGAAATAATTTGAAATATTACCTTGTTTCCTGATCATGAAAAAAGTCTCATAATGATAATGTTTGATACAAAAAATAAGTAAAATGTAAATAACTAGGGTTTTGAAGGGTATTTCGATAATTTTGACTTAATATATCATTTAAAATAAATGAATGCTAGGATGGCCTTAGCCTTTTGATAGGTTAACCTTAGCTTTGATTACACTTGACATAGACCTATGACCTTAGGGTTTATATAAAAAATTAGAAATAATGGGGAAAATTGTTAGGTATGAAAAATGAACATTTATATATTATATGTGACTTATATGGTCACCTCATAAGATATTAATACATAAAGTGAAAGACCTCGAGTTGAGAATGGTTACTCTCCGAGGGTCACTACCTTAGAGGTAAGGTGTTAGCCCTCATTTTTTATTCACTGGTGTGTCATTGTGCCATAGTTTTTAAGGCCCTACTCTACTCTAAAGGTGACCTATGGGTCCTACAGGAGGTATCGATACTTAATGACTAGGTGACTAAGGTTGGGATAATACTGTATTGCTTTCGGGCACTAGTATGACCAGGCATACTGTTGTGTCCCTAGGTTCAAGATAAGGGTATTATGTTGCTTTTAGGTACCAATATGACTAGGTGTACCACTATGTCCCTAGGTTGAATTATATCCCTTTTAAGTAAGGAAGTAAAATGTAAATGTTGTTGTAAAATACAATAAAAGAAATGGATTGTTGGTTTGGTAGTTGTCTTAGCGCCCTACCTTAATATTGTGATAGATTGTTGGTTTGGTTCTTACATTAGTGCCCTAATCTGGCATTGTTTTGGATTATTGTTTCGGTAGTGCCTTAATGCCCTATCATTATGATTAGAATGTATTTAACTAATCAAATATGACTTTACACTTCAAAATGATGGAAAGTGGATTGGTATGTTTTGTCGTTGAGTTGGGACTTGGACCATGATATATGTTTCTCCATGAGTATTGTTTGTACAGTTTATTCCTTGTGCTTATATATGCTATTCGGTTTTGTATGACTATGTGGAATGTGGGTATGTTGATTCCTGTGAGATAATGTGATTTACTTAGTACAAATAATTCGTAGTGATACTACTTTTGTAGATGATTATATGAGGGCCATAGAATGGCATGAAGGTTATAAGCATGGACTAGACAAGTGGAGTCATTAGGAAGAGGTCATAACTTCATAGTGGACCTTTAGGTCTAAGAGTTAGGGTAAATCGGAGTAATACTTTTAGGTGCTACTTTTTGTTACGATCGGTTTTCCTTTAGACACTTAAGTCCCTTACTGTACTTTGGTTATACTGTTGCACTATGAAATTTATTCGTAACTCTATTAAGTATTATTTTTATTTTCACTGATTTACTATAGTTGATTTTGTTTTAGCCTTAACACTTAGCATAAAAAAGACAAGGAGCCAAATTTATGCTAAATATGGCGATGACACCCGATAATTTATTAATTAACACTTCTGTAAAAAATAAAAAAATTTAGCCGGTAAAATTGGGGTGTTACAGGGCGTGTTTCATTAAAATCAAATGACCTCAACTTTAATTGTCAGAACATGTGGGAGTTATCAAGATCAAAGGGACACACCTGATCATTAGGCTTGTTTCCTTTAATCCTAACCCCAACCCATTTTCTTCACACTCTTCCTTCTTCGAGTGAAGTCTCCTTTTGTGATACCCCAAACTTTTGCTTAACCTAATACCGTACCATTAACACTCTAATTTAATTCTAATCCTGAGAAAATCTTATTTTTAGCCTTAACCAAACTCTTAATCCTGAAACCCTAACCAAGTATGAATATTCAACCCGAATAAGCCGTATTTTGTAACCCAATCTCAAACTCACTAAAATTACCACTAATCCTATTTTGGCTAATCCAAAATCATCTAAAATTAATCAAAAACCTTTTCTCTTTTTCCCTTTTCTTTTTCCTTTTCTTTTTATTTTCCCTTTCTCCCATCTTCTTCTTGTTTCGTAATACTTGACCACCCCTTCTACAATTTTGTAACTTACAACCTACATCACCCATCACTCTCACCACTATAGCTACCATCATCAATCATCCCTCACCATCTCCCATGTGTTGTTGCCCCAACCTCTACACACACCCCCTATCATTTCTTTTTCTTCATTATGCAACATACACACACAACCTTCACTCTATTACTGCAACATCTACAATTTCACCCAACACTCCACCATCCCTCATTGACTTCCCTCTCCACTCTTCTCTGCCACCCCTCGTGACTCCCCCTACACCCCCTACATTTACCTCCTGGTTCACACCACAAATACATATATATATATACACATTACACACACTCCTTCTTCTTCATTTGCTTGTGCCATTTCTTGCCCAAACCTATCCAAAACACCCCACACTGCCTCCTTTTCCTTTCTTCTTCTTCTTCCTCCTCCTCTTCTCTTCTTTTTCCCTACCCTATTTTTCTACAGCATGCCTCCCATTACCACCGTGCACCACCACACACCACCCATCGACCGGTGAACCAACCACTAAGGTTACACCCAACCTTCCCTTACACTTTCATCTGCCATCTCCGCTGACCACCACCTCTTTTTACTTCTTCTTTCTCTCGCCCGTCACATTTTTGAGAATTCCACGGCTTGTACACGGTTGTGCAACACTAAAATTATATATCACACGCCCGTGTAACCTAGCATGGCCTACTTGTGCACCCTCACACACATACGCAAGGCCTAGACACACGCTCATGCGCATTTGTTCGACTTACAACCTGTTTGCTAGTGACTAAGGATGATCGTGCCACTTCACACCGCCTGGCTATTCATGATTCTAACTCTCAACCAGGGTGTGCACTACTTACAGCACAAGCCCCCATTTTCGACTGTGCACCCCTATTTTCACCCCCAAACTAAAATACCCCAAAACCCTAATTTAAGAAATTATGACAAAATAAGGATTTATTAGAAAATTTAATTAAATAAATTATTTTATTAAAATAAGAGGAATTAATTAAGGTAAATCAAGAGAAAAATAATAAATAATTTAATTAGAAAAAATTAGGGTATTTTGTTAATTAAAATGGAATTAAGGAAAAATTATTCAAAATATCCTAAATTAATCTCAAAAGGGAATTTATTTATTATTTTATTCAAATATTATTATTTTAAATATTCCAAAATACCAAAATATTCTAAATATCCCAACCCATCTATTTTTTCTTTTTTCCTTTCTCCCTTCTTTTCCTTTTTTCTTTCCTTCCTCTCCCTTCTCCTTTTCTTTTTTTCCTCTTCTTGCCCAATTTGGGCCAGCCCTCATGACCCAAAGCCCCCCCTCTCTTTTCCTTTAGCGCGGCCCAGCCCATAGCCCGTTCTTTTTCCCTAACCTAGCACAAGCAGCCCAGTCTGTCTCCCTTTTTTTTTTTTTTTCTTTTTTCTTTTTCCCCTAGGTCGGTCGGTCCCCTTCTTTCCCCTTCCTTCTTCCCCGACCCTTCTTCTTCCTTGAACCTTCCTCTTCCCTACTCTTCCCCATGCAAGCATGCGGCCTCTACAACACCGCACGACTGTCAACCACCTCCCCTCTCTTCCCCATCGATCCCTCTCCTTTCTCAACCCATTCAGCCTCTCTCTCTCTCTCTCTCTCCTCACATGTGTCCCTCTCCCCCTTCCTTTCTCCTTTCCCGAGCTAATAGGGCCTGCAAATTTGCAGGCCTATACAGGCCGTGCGCCGCTTGCCGACGACCTACCATGCATGCCACTCTCTTCCCCTCTTCCCCCTGCGTCATTTTCCCCCTTCAATGGCTTATAAATATCCCTTAACTGCCCTCCATTTGATCTTTTGTCCCTGCCTAGAAATTTTCCCCTTTGTTGCACCGTCGCCTGTTCAAATGACCACCCCATCGCTGCCGCCTAGCACCACCACCTAAACCACCTCCTAAAACACTCAGTACACCACCCTCCACCGAACTACACCACTCACCACCCTTGATTCTCCCTGCGCCGTTCGACCAATAATTGGCTATTTGACCAACCTCTACTCACCCACCGCTGTCCGCCGTCGTTCCCACTGCAACCACCTCTCCCCTTACCCCCCCAAAACCTGAAATGCCCCAAAACCAAATTTTAAGAATTTTAGTTAAATAAAGATTTATCAAGAAAATTAATTAAATAAATTATTTTTATTAAAATAAAAGGGAACTAATTAGGGAAAATCAAGAAGAAAATAATAAATATTTTTATTAAAAAATTTTGGGTATTTTGCTAATCAAAATGGAATTTAGGAAAAATCTTTTAAAAATCCTAAATTAGCCTAAAAAAGGGAATTAAATATTATTTCATTTAAATATTATTATTTTTTTAACTATTCCAAATTACCAAAATAATCCAAATATCCCAACCCACCTATTTTTCTTTTTCCTTTTTCTTTCCTTTTTCTTCTTTTTCCTTCTTCTTCCTTTCTTTTTCTTCCTTACCCGACCTGGCCCTGTTCGCGACCCATTTTCCCTTCTTTTATTTTTTTCTTCGGCGGCCCAGGATGCCGCATTTTTCCTTCTTCTTTTTACCGTTGCCCAGCCGGTTCTTTCCTTCTTTTCTTTCCTTTCTTTTCTATCTAGACCGCCGGTCCACGCCATCTTCTTCTTCCCCATCGCAACCTACAACACCTAGCTTTTCGAGAGTTTTTCCGCCGGTTACACCCGAATTGACCGGCTAGTTCCTCTCCTCTCTCCTCCCCCTAACTCGCTGGTCAACTTGACCCAACCCAGTCCCCTCTCTTCTCACACGATCCCCATCTTTTTCACTGGTCAATCACTAGCTACATTTGAATTTCTCCAGCCAACCATCGCCGTCGGTGAGCCCTAACTGACCTGTCCCGATTCTCCCATCTTCCCTCTGGCCTTATCCCTCTTTTATTTTTATAAATACCCCTATAACCAGCTTTGGTCGAGCCTTTTTCCCGAAACCCTGAAATGTTACTCTCATGCGCCACCGCCCTTTTAGACACCTATTATGCCATCGTCGGCCAATGCTGCCACCCACTCCGCCCACCTAAGTACTCCCTACACCGCCCTCTAACTAACTACACCACCCTTCTCCCTCGATTTGCCCTACACAAGCCACCCCGATTTTGTAAAGTAGCCTCCTCGATCAACCCTTCCTTCCACATCCACCGCCCTTCGCACCACCCTTAGCCACCACTTCCGCTGCTACTAATGCCCCTTACACCTCCCAAAAACACCTGCAAACCCTCCTCTGCCTTCCCCTACTCTTCTTTTTCTCTTCCTCCCTCTCCTCCTATCTTTCTCTCCTTCTTCCACTTTCGGCCACCACTATCGCCACCGTGTGCCACCACCCTTATTCTACTCCTCTCCATCTAGGCAACCATAAACACCCCTACTTCCACCCTCATTCTTCCTCTCTTTTTTCTAGCATTCAACTTTTCCTCTTTTATTCTTTTTTTTTTTGGCCACCAAAGCCGCCGCTGTGCACCACCGCCGGTGCCATCTGTCACCACCAACCCAAGGTGGAACCCTAAACCCTCTCAACCCTTTTTTACTATTTATACAAGCTTGATTTATTTTATTTTATTTTATTTCAAATATTTGAATATATTATTATTATTATTATTATTATTATTATTATTATTATTATTATTATTATTAGTAGTAGTAGTAGTAGTAGTAGTAGTAGTAGTAGTAGTAGTAGTAGTAGTAGTAGTAGTAGTATTAATGTTATTATTATTATGTTATATAGGGCTGAGACCCTATTATGTCTATTTTGAATTCTTAGTATTAGTATTATTAAGATCATGTATTATTATTATTATTACTATTATTATTATTATTATTACGGTTATTGTTATTATTATTAGTATTATTTCTAATATAATAATTATTATTATTAGAGTTAAATCTTCAAACCTTAAATTATCACTTTTAAAATATTACTATTATATCTTATATCCTTTAGCAAAATTAGTAATAAGTTAGTGTTATTCCTATTATATTATTATTTTATCAAAAACATAATCTTAGAAAAAAATAGGAAATAATAGTATTTTGGTAGGAGGGAATCTAATCTTTAGTTTTTCCTTCATATAGGTGAGATCAATCAAAGCTTTAAGGAGGCATAGGAGCGTGCTCCAAGATCGGTATCATATTAGGTAAGGATGTAGCTAAGGCCTATGTATGTAATATGTCTTATATGCCATATGCCATAATATGTGATGTACCTTATGTGTATTGTCATAACTATTTTATGTATGGTGCGGCTTGGAGTTGAGGTACATTTATGTGATATCTTATGATTTATGTATCATATGTTTGTGTTGTGATTGTGTTGTGATATGATGTGACCCGGTAAGACATACATTCTAGGTTATGTAATATGATGATATTGAGTGAAATGATGTGGAGTTGACCTAAATGTTGCATGACCATAAATGGAAGAATCTAGGATTTTGTATGGAGGAATCTAAGGTTTGCATGGGAGAATCTAAGTACATAGGGAAGAATCTAGGGTTTATATGGGTTAATCTAGGGTTTCACATGGGAATTTTAGGGTTTGCATGAAAAAGTTCAAATGCATGGGATGTGTAGAGTCTGCATGGGGGTGAAATTTACATATGGAAAGTTGATTTGAGGTGTGAGGAAGGTAATGGAAGTGTCGTTTGGGTGTTTGAATGCTTTGAATGAAAAATAATATGTGCGACAGTATAAGGGTACATAGGAGACCGAGCTAGGGTTTGAAGTAGCCAGCTAGGGTTTAGTATGGCTACTTAGGGCTTCGTGGTCACACGTGTACAGGGTAAGTAAAGTGTGATGATGAGGGTAGAATCTATGGGTTGTGATGTGTGGAGTGTTGAAATGAGTTGGGTGGTGTGAAGTGGAGTAGGAAAGGCCACATAGGCCTAAATTAGGGCTTCTGGGAAAAACCCTAGAGTGAGGCAGTGAGTAGACTAGAGGTGAAAAGTAGTGGGCCATGACCTATATACAATGGAGATGGGCTCTAGTGTGAGATAGGGTAAGGAGGCAAGGATGTTGGGCCAAGTTAGGAGGTACATGAGTCTTACGATGTGAGACAGGTCCTTTTTGGAGGATAAGCGTAGAGGGAGTTAGTTATGTATGTCTAGGGTTAAAATTCTAAATAAGGCACTTAAGAAATTAATCATGTAAAGTAAAAGATTATTGAGCTGGGCCTAGACCGATCCACCGGCATAATAGTGGCCAGGTGTCAGGTTACCCTGGAGACCGATCCACCGGCGTATAATAGTGGTTAGGGCATGTTGCCCTATGTGTGACTGATCCACCGACTATAATAGTGGAGGATCCCGAGCTCAATAAACTAAATCCTGAGTTTGCTAAGGCACGTAAAAGATACTAAGTACTTACAGTTGAACACCATGCTAGCATGGGCTAAATCAATCCACCGGCATATAATAGTGGTTAGGGTATGTTACCCTATAAGTGACCGATCTACCGATTATAATAGTGGTTAAGGCATGTTGCCCTATAATTGACCGATCTACTGGCTAAAATAGTGGGGTTCCCGTACTTGCATGGATTTGATAAAAATTATGGTGTGAAAAGAGTGTAGATAAGAGATTAATTAATTAATCCGGACTATAAATGAACCTTTATGTTTCTACTCAAATGCTCATATGCTATTACGTTATCATGTTGGATTATATGCTTTTGTATTGGCCTTAGTGCATGGTTACTTTACTTAGTATATAGCGTACTAATCACCCTTTTCATGGGCGCTGCTCATTCCCACGAGCAGGAGACCCATCTGACGT
The DNA here is from genome assembly GCA_030549775.1 of Tamarix chinensis. Classification (NCBI taxonomy): domain Eukaryota; kingdom Viridiplantae; phylum Streptophyta; class Magnoliopsida; order Caryophyllales; family Tamaricaceae; genus Tamarix; species Tamarix chinensis. The sequence goes on along the minus strand of CM060178.1, from coordinate 24,835,411 downwards.
GGTGAAGGTAGGTGATGCTTATTTTGATGCCTTCGATATCCATGAGGCATCAGGCAGGGCTGAGTGCTGAGTCAAACCTGGGTCGTGGACCTAGAGAGATGTGGCTGGATTCTCTCTCTATGTTATTTTATTCCCTTCTATTATTTCTTTCATATATTGGATTTTTTCCATAATTAAATTTATCGTGTAGATATTATTTCCTATAAGGAACTTTGATTTCGTATTTTGGGATATGTAAACTCTTTACGTGTACTCTGATTCCTATGTTA